>JAKWIY010003061.1:1420064-2130097 GCA_027704805.1 Solanum corneliomulleri | reverse complement strand
GTAAATCAGTATCATATAATGTATTGCTATCATTAAGACTAATGAGCTTGCTTAATTGATACAAAATCAATAATATACTATATTGGTATCACTAAAGATGATAATTTCACTTAATTGATACTAAATATATATATATATATATATAATATTATACACACACACACACATGCACGCATAAACACTCGTTGACTTATGAGTAATTTCTAAATAAAATTTTTTAAGGGATAGATTATAATTTACTTTAAAACTATGTGATTTATTTAATTTACCCCAAAAAAATAATATATTTATTGGTTATTATTTCAAAGAACGATTATTTATATGAATTTCTGTCTGATGTTTGGGCCTATTATCAGAAATTTTGCGTTGTATGTATTTCAAATATAATAATAATAATGATAATAATAATACTACTTCTACTACTAATAATAATAATAAATAATAATGATAATAAATAATAATATTAAATAATAATAAAAAAATAATAATAAAAAATATATAAGAATAATAATAATAATAATATAATAATAAATAATAATATAATAATAATAATAATAATAATTAAAATAAAAAATGAAGGGCAAAAAGGTAATATACTTGGTCAACATAAAATAACTTTTAAGTTGTAAAAAAAATACCTCTCACCTATCTATTAGCTTTTCGCTTAAAATAAGTCATTTTTGACTCAAAATAAGTCGCTTTGATAACTGTCAAACACTCTAATAAGTCAAAAATTGACTTTAAATCAATTTGACCAACTTTCAAGTTCATCCAAACAACCTCTATATCGTGTTGTTTATTTTATTTTTTCTAGTTCTTAAATTGGATTTGTCACAAAACATTAAATATTGTTATTAGTCAAGTTAATCTAATGGCATACACTGAAAACCGTGAGATAGATAAGATCCTTTCGTTTTTAACTAAACCTCGAATTCAAATATTAAAGATAGAAAAAAATCATGATAACAGAGCACTTCTATATCTTAATTAATGATCCATTCATAACAAATCTAAATTCAAGACTCGAATTTGAGACTTCTGATTAAAGGAAAAGCAACTTCATTCGCTGCATCACATTTTTCGATGATGAATTAATAAAAAATTGCTATTCATATCATCACAATCTTTTTCGGTGATTATATATCATTTGTTTGGACACAAAGAATTGTATAATATGCGTGACTAAGAAAAATACATGCTACAATTTAAAAGAGGATTTTAAATTATATACACCGACGATATTTATATATATATTTTTTTAAGGATCAATATGAACTAACTTTTTATTTTTGTTTCCGACTAATATTATGAATGTGCAATAATATTAATCCATATATCATGTCATATTTTTGCTTTTTTTTTTTATGTCAAATTGTAGTGATTATTTGTGTTAGTAATAATTAGTCCTACTAATTTAATCATTTTAGCTAGCCGCCTAATCAACAGTTGAAAAGCTAAATAATTAATCATACAAATTTAAAGGTAACATAATAAGTTGTTTTGTGCTAATTTGAGAGGTCTTTTATCACTTTTCAGACACGGTATCTTAAGAATTGACAGCTCAACTTACGAGTCATCATTATTGACGTTAAATTTACATCAAACAAAAGTTAACCTAATCATGAATTAGTTCACATTCATGCATTAATTTACCAAAGGTCTATTAGTAAAAAAAAAAAAGTGGCATTTTTGTGTATTGATGTTTAGAAAAAGTCAAATTTAATTGAACTTTAATATAATACAGATATTAATCATCAAGTTGAGAATGTAAAAAGAAATAGACGATAGAAATTTATCAAAACAAGAAGTATATAACATTTTTTATAATTCAATTTTAGTAATATCGAATCTCAAGTAATTATATATATAAGCGTAAAATAATAAATAACTTAAATTTTAACGAGCTAGTATTTTTCATGATTGAACAATAATAATATCAATCTTCAAAAGAAATTTTATGTAGTATCTATCTCGAATGAGACCTTAAGATCAATTAGGCCTACAAATGAGAGGATGTTTTTTAGACAAAATTAAGTAACTATTAAAGTATATTACCTGTTATCGTTCAAAACTTTTAAATGATATGATCATGCCTCAATATTATTTATTAAACTATGAAAATAACAAAAACGCAATAAAATACCTTTAATTAATTAAAAAAAAATTAGAAATACAATGGGCTTAGATGTTTAGTGGGCTCCTCCTTTTCCTTCGTGTTTTAATATACTTTGTTTGAGTTGAAGGTCTATAGTAAATAATTTTTCTATACTCACAAGATAAAGGTAACACTAAATACACGTCATCTAATACCTAGATTCCACTAATGAAATTTCATTGTTATGTATTAATCTTTGTCGTCTACTTTTTTTTAATTAATATTAATATGATTTGATATAAATGTTAGGTTTAGCTATCTTTTTTATTGGTTATTGAAAACACACTTCACATCTCGTCTCTTTTTATTCGTTAAATTTTAACTCGATACATATATCAAAAAAATAATAATGATATAATAAATTTATATTTATTCTTATTACTTGATAGAGTCATAAACATATTTACTCACTATATTTTTTTAAAGATATTAACTCAATTATAATAAATTGAGTATACACTAGAAAAGAAAAAAATTGTCTTCCTTTTTTTACAAATAAAATGAAAATTAAATTAAAACTTTTTACAAATAAATAACGTTAGTTGAAACTGTATATGTCTATTTCCCACATTGGCAAGTTTAAAGCTAGAATCTTCTACTTTATTCTGAGTATACTTTTCCATTTTTGTTGCATATATATATGCCATCACTTTATTCTATTTGGCATATTGGACCTCTATTATTTATTTATATTTTGCGTTATATTTTAGAATTAAAAATATTTCTATTGTTATTTTAAAAGATTACTAAGATAATTTTGCATAACTATTTCTTTTAAAAAAAGCATAGGGGTGTTGTTAGGTATTTGATTAGAGTTTCTTGTCATAATTATTTCTTTTTATGAAAAGAAAAATATATATTTTTTATATTTGATTATTCATTTTCTTGTATGAAAAAAATTATGATTCTATAGTAACATTTATAATATAATGTAGTTTTAGATGCATTTGAAAATTTTATATACGGAGGAAATGTGTGCTACACAAGTGTTACATTAGCACTTCTGTGATTCTTTGTATTTCGCGTGAATGGTAGGAGATTATTTTTCTCTGTATTTTGTACTTTCTTTTATATTGTGATTGTCATTTCTTTTTATAATCGCGTTAAATTTTTGTGTCTTTTGATACGTTTTTCATTTATCATCTTACTCATACACTTTCAATTTAGTTTGTTAACTTTCACGTAACACATAATTATTGTTGTCTTAATAGGTCCCGCCAACAAAAAGAAAAACATATGCTGTAATTATTTTTCAAAAATTTGTTAACTAGAATAATAGTTTTTTGGATTATTCGTTTTGTCGTCTTTTTACCGACTAAAACAGTTCAACACATTATTTAGGAATTTAACAATTTTAGTCAGACGATTAACAATACTTAAAACATAATAATTTCATCGACATATATATATTCAGTACGTAATATGTAAAAGATAAAACTGGTGTAATTATTTACATGCTAATTATTAAAATTAATAATAATAAAAAAACTAAAAAATACTTATTAATTGCATTCTTTACAAAAGTTCATAAACATCGAAAAGATACTATATCGAAACGATACTATATGCTTGTTCATTTTTAATTAAAAGTCTTATAATTATAAACCTCAAGAAGGGAGTTATACCATTGGTTGAAAATATTTAATCATCAAATATGAAGCTTTTTTATATGAATATAGGCATATACAAACACCTATGTTCTAAAATTTTAGTGTCTTTTGATATTTAGTTATTACTTATTAGCCTTTTACATGATATTTAATTATTTCGATTTTAATATTAGGAAGAGACAATAATAGAATTATTCCATATAATCCAGTGGTTATTGATGATTAGTAGATATTTGAAGCAACGAGGAGATAAGATACACATTTATATCATATAATATATAATATACTTTCATAACTAATCATATTGTTGAGATGCTTTTATATATATATATATATATAATATATATATTATATATATATATATATATATATTAAGATTTAATTAGTAATTTTTAAAGATAGCGTGATAAGACTTTTACGTCTATGTAAAGATTTCACTATTATAACGCAATATCTTAAGAATTGACAATTTATCTAACGAACAAATAGTCATATTCTTGACAATAATTTTATCAAGAAAGTTATGAAGTGCTAATTATTGAGAAGCTAAGACAGATATAAATTGCTTCCATCACAAAACTATTATATATGTGATTTTATTAATATTGTGGTCGGAGATGATATGATTAAATGTTTGCGCTTTTTAAAAGTCCAACTATATTGATACAATATTTTAAAAATTGATTTATAATTTTAAAAATATCATTAACTTTTACGTTTTTCGAGGAGACTTCATCAATATGATACAATATTTTTAGAATTGACAATTCAGCTAACGCGACACCCATATTCATGTCAATAATTTGTCATACTAAAGTTTCTTTTGCTTAATTATGAAGGTGCTAGTAAGTAACATTGTTGAGAACCTAAAACGTATACCCAAAAATGCTTATTCCAACACAAATCTACTATGTTGTTTCCTTCGCTTTTTCGCATTTTCACGAAGTTAATACTTGTTAATATCTTAAGAATTGATTCGTAACTTGAAAATAATGTAACAAGACTCTCACACAATTACAAGAGACTCCACTATTATGACACGATATCTTAAGAACTGACAGTTCAATTGACGAATCACCATTCTTTACAATCATTTGTACCAAATGAAAGTTTGAATACATTTTTAATATAGGAAAAAATGCATTATATTCTAGACTAACGTATATATGTGAGAGAGATGATAAAGGGGATTTAATTCAAAAGCTAGCTACATTATATTATAATGTGTAATTAGTTGAATAAAAAAAATCAAAAAATACAAACTAAAAAGTGATAGTTTAGATATGAAATTGATATTTTTAATAATTTAAGTATAAAATTCAAAAAAAAGTGAATAGTTGTGTTTTTGACACTTAACTCATTTATATTAATATGATTTGATATAAATATTAAATTTAACCATCTCTTTTATTAATTATTGAAAACAAACTTCACATCACCGTCTCTTTTTGTTTATCAAATTTTAATTTGACACATCTATTAAAAAATAATAATGATATAGTAAATGTATTATTTTACTCCTATTACTTACTAGAGTCTTAAACATATTTATTTACTATATTTTTCAAATGCATTATTTCAATTTTAATAAATCGAGAATATGATAGAAAGGAAAAAGTTATCTTTTATTTTTTTAACAAATAAAAATAATTTTTTTATAAATAAATAAAAATAGAAAGAGTAATTAAAAGTAATTAATATATATATAATCACTTTATTGTATTTGGCATATAATTGGACCTCTACACTTTATATAACGAATGGGTTATTTATATTTTTTTTGTTATATTTCGAAATTAAGAGATCACAATTTTATTTTCACATAATTAATTTTTTTAGAAAAGCATAGGATCGTCTTGTTAGGTATTTGCTTTGAGTTTCTTTTTTTTATGAATTCGGAAGGAAAAATGCATAAGTATTCTCTAAATCTATATTTGAAATTTTAAAGACACACTAATACTATACTAAGGTCCTATTACCTTCCTGAACTTATTTTATAAGTAATTTTCTATTCCTTTTCAGCCTACGTGACACTAGCTTTAAAAAAAGTCAATCAGTGTTGAACCCACAAAATAGTGCCACGTAGGTCAAAAAGGGATAGAAAATTATTAATAAAATAAGTTCAGGAGGGTGAGAGGACCTTATTATAGTATAATCGTGTCTATGAAATTTCAAACATAGATTGAAGGGATACTTATGCATTATCCCAAAAGGGAAACATGTATTCTTTATATTTAATTAACAAGTCGTATGAAAAAAAAAATTATGATTCTATAAGTAGAAATTCATTCCTTCTAACTTCTAACGTGATAGCATTTATACTGTAGTCTTAAATTGAAAATCTCTGTATACAGAAGAAATGTGTGATTCTTTGTATTTTGCGTGAACCGTGAGAAGTTATTTCTCTCTATATTTTACATATTTTTAATATAGTGAATTGTCCATCTCCTTTTATGAATATATGTCGATTAATGTAACTATATTAAATTTTTAATTTTATTTGTTAACTTCCGCATAACACATAATTATTACTGTCTTAATAGGTCCCGCTAAAAGAAAAAAAAAACATGATATGCTGTAATTATTTTTCAAAAAGTTGTTTACTAGAATAATAGTTTTTGGACTATTAGTTTTGTCGTCTTTTTACCGACTAAAACAGTTCAATAACAATTTAGTCAAACGATTAAAAATACTTAAAACATAATAATTTCATTGACATATATATATTAATAAATATGTAAAAATATAACATTGTTGCTAATTATTAAAATTAATAATTAAAAAAAAAACTAAAAGGTACCTATTAAATACCTTCTTCACAAAAGTTCATAATCATCGAAATAATACTATATGCTTGTTTATTTTTATCTAGAGGTCTTGTAAAGGAAACCTGAAAAAGTTATATCGTTGGTCGAAAATATTTAAAATATGAAGCTTTCTGACATGAACACGGGCATTTACAAGTGCCTCGAAATTGTTCGTGCATCAAGGTGGTGTAATTCCAAATTCAAATATCTAGGTTATGATCAAGTGAGTTCAGTCGTATATTTAAAAGGTAGCGGGATAAGATTTTTACGTCTATATGTAAGAATTCTATTATTATAACACAATATCTTAAGAATTAACAATTTATCCCACGATCAAATAGTCATATTTTTGACAATAATTTTATCAAGAAAGTTTTTTGCTTAATTATGAAGTGTTATTATTGGGAAGCTAAGGCATATAAATTGCTTCCACCACAAAACTATTATATATGTAGTTTTTTTTATTATTGTAATTGGAGATGATATGATTAGATGTTTGCGCTTTTTAAGAGGTCCCACTATATTGATACAATATCTTAAGAATTGATTTATAATTTTAAAAGTAGTGTTATGATTAATTTTCACGTATTTACAGAAGACTCCATTATTATGACACAATATTTTTAGAATTGACAATTCAGCTAACGAGTCACCCGTATTCATGTCAATAATTTGTCACACGAAAGTTATGTTTGCTTAATTATTAAGGTGCTAGTTAGTAACATTGTTGAGGATCTAAAACGTATACCCAAAAATGCTTATTCCAACACAAATCTACTATGTTGTTTTCTCCGCTTTTTCGCGTTTTTCACGAAGTTGATACTTCTTATATCTTAAGAATTGATTCATAATTTAAAAAAATTGTAACAAGATTCTAACAGAATTACAAGAAACTCTATTATTATGACACGATATCTTAAGAATTGACAGTTCAACTGACGAGTCACCATTCTTTACGATCATTTGTACCAAATGAAAGTTTGAGTACATTTTTGATATAGGAAAAAATGCATTGTATTCTAGTCTAATGTATATATGTGAAAGAGAGAATGATGAGGGGATTTAATTCAAAAGCTAGCCACATTATATTATAACATGTGTAATTAGTTGAATAAAAAAAATAAGAAAAATAGAAGAAGAAAACGATTTATATTGTATTAATCTTGCAGATAAATATTGTTTCTAATAGAAATTAATTATTACATGTTATTTTAAGAATTGTTTCTTAATTTTTAAAAAATTCGTAATTTAAAAAAGGGATAATGCCCAAGTACCCCCTCAACCTATGCCCGAAATCTCAGAGACACACTTATACTATACTAAAGTCCTATTACCTGTCACGACCCAAATCGGAGACGCGACTGGCACCCACATTCACCCTCCTATGTGAGCGAACCAACCAATCTAAACCTTAACATTTCAATGTATATCAACAGAAAATAATGCGGAAGACTTAACTCATTAATAGAAACCAATTCAATAACTACTAAAATTCAACATCAATTATTCCCCAAAATCTGGAAGTCATCATCACAAGAACATCTATGATCAAATTACTAAACTAAAAATGTCTAAGAAGCTAAAACAAATAAAAGCTAGTCCATGCCGGAAGTTCAAGGCATCAAGACATGCAGAAGAAGATCCAGTCCAAGCTAGACGCGTTAGCTCACCCTGAATTTCCGATGTAGTGAAGGCTGGCTAGATTTACTGTTGAGTTGAAGACGACGGCACGTTTGCTGCACTCCACAAATAACAAAGAAGAAAACATAAAAGTAGGGGTCAGTACAAAACACGGGTACTGAGTAGATATCATCGGCCAACTCAAAATAGAAAACAGTATATATCAATAATAATGTAAATCAACTACAATACTCAACATGTAGCAACAACAAGTATTAAGTCATCAATAAATACCACCAAGTTCATCCATGAGGACTCAAACCTCAATACCATACTCATTTGGGGATTAAGTTCATTATGTTGAGTAAATTATCATCTTTCAGGATTCATTATCTTTCTTCCTCTTGTGTCGGTACGTGACACTCCGATCCCCTACTACTATGTATCGGTACGTGACACTCCGATCCCCTAATTCTACGTGTCGGTTCGTGACACCCGATCCCCTAATATGTGTCGGTACGTGACACTCCGATCCCCTATATGTGTCGGTATGTGACACTCCGATCCCCTAATTCTACGTGTCGGTTCGTGACACCCGTCCCACTAATACTATGTGTCTGAACGTGACACTCCGATCCACTAATACTATGTGTCGGAACGTGACACTCCGATCCACTAATACTATGTGTCGGAACGTGACACTCCGATCCACTAATCTCATTCTATCAGTTCATCAAGCCTTCTCTATACCAAGGCATCATCAATCCCACTACTTTAATCCATCAAGCCTTCTCTTATACCAAGGCATCATCATTAATAACGTAGATTAAAGTTTCTTTCAAGATTTGGGATTCAATAGTTTTCATCATGCTTGTTTTATCAAAATCACATAATCATATTCATGCAAGCATACAATTAAGCATATAGACAGGTTTACAATACTACCAATACATATCATTCGCTATTAAGAGTCTACTACGAATAGCATGAAAACCATAACCTACCTCCACCGAAGACTAGTGATCAAGCAAGAATTTCCCAAAGCCTTGTGTTTTCCTCCTCTCTCGTTCAATCCTCTCTTTCTCTTTGTTCTTTCTGTTTTCTTTATTCAAACCCTCTCTCTTTTACCCTAATTAACATATAATTAGGTGTAAAGGATGACAATAATAACACACTAATTAACTTAAGGTTACCTCTTTTAACCCCTAAGTAATTAGACTTATTAATATTAACCCTCTAACTTTATAATTAAGGAAAGAATAGTCCAAAACGTCCCTTAAAACGTGTAAAGAAATCCGACTCCGACTGGGATTACGCAACCTGTGACGGCCCGTCGTGCCTGCGACGGTCCGTCATGAAGGTCGTCGCAAGGATCAGAAATTCTATTTTTCACTAAGGAGTCTGTGACGGTCCGTCCTGCACTTCCGTCACGACGTTCAGAGAATCGTTCCCTGTACCAAATTCTCAAAAGTTGAAGTGTTTTGAAACGGGGGCTCACGACGGTGTGTCGTAGCTGTGACGGCCCGTCCTGCAGGTCCGTCACAGATTACAGAGAGTCGATTTTAATACCAAATTTCAAAATTCTAAGTGTTCTGGAACGAGACACCCTCGACGGTCCGTCGTGCCCATGACGGTCCGTCGTGGTGTCCGTCGTCTCAACCAGTTTTTCCAGAAATAAAATCTGTTGCTTCTACATTTTTAAAGATTCCTAATTAATTAATTAAGATAGTGTGGTAAGACTTATGCATTTTTTAAAATCCATAATTTTAAAGATAGAGAAACTCCATTATTATAATATAATACTAAAATATTTTAAGAATTGATTTATTCTTGGGTATGAAGAGGGGGCCTAATTATCAACTCCAACTATCTTACATGTGTTGTTCAACTAGATATGTGTGTTTTGAAAATAAGAGACACAATGAAACAAATTTCAGTTAACAAATAATAATGTGGATGAATATTCTTTTAAACAAAAATAACATATATGAATCAAAATTTTAACGAATGACATAAATGAGTCTTTTCTCAAAATTTAATGGCATATTTAATCTTTTTTCATTAAATTTTTAGAGATAAATATGGAAAAATAAAGTATATTGACATTAGATATATTGACCTAGAGTGTTACGATATATATATATATATATATTATATATATATATATATATATATATATATATATATATATATATATAACAAGAATTAAAATAGAAGTGAAAGAAAATGAATGCTATAAAACATTATAAAAATTTTTATTCAACTATAAAATATTAATGGGCTACAACTTTTTCTTTTTCTTTCTAATATATGGTGATATAGATAGAACTTTGATTGTTTTCAGAAAAAAAAACTAATATAAATCTAACAAATATAAGTAATAATAATGGAGTTTAAGAGTCAAATGTCAATTATGCTTAGTGAAATTATATATCTCTAAAAATAAAAAAAAAATAAAAAAATTATATATCTCTAATAATGTACACTTTACTCTTGATTGGACTTTTCCATTTATAGTATGGTCTTCCACTTTATGTTTCACTTCAAAATATTTCATGGTAATGCTAATCGGTTTATATTAGTAGTCGTAGTATTATTTCTGTAGTAAATTGTTTATAGTATATTATTTATCGATTTCTATCATTTAACTATCGTATTATGTTGTTGTAGTTAATTTCATGTTATTATTTTCTATTTTTTGTTCTTATATATACTATTTATTTTAGATTATCGAAAATAATCTCTTTATCTTAGATAGAAATAAGATTTGTGAACATGTTATCCTCCAAAAATCTTATTTTATAGGATTATACTGATATACATTATCATTATTATTATTATTATTATTATCAAATAAAGTTACTTAACTCCTTGCTTAAACTTATTATCGTTTTGGTGAACCTAAATATTAGTAATAATTAATTTTCTTCAAATTATTATTATTATTATTATTATTATTATTATTATTATTATTATTATTATCAAATAAAGTTGCTTAACTCCTTGCTTAAACTTATTATCGTTTTGGTGAACCTAAATATTAGTAATAACTAATTTTCTTCAAATTGTTTCAAATAATTTAAAGCTAATTTTAATTTAAATCCATGATTAAACACAATTTAAACTTTCGAATATCAACTTTTATGTTTTTTTCTTTATATTTCACGATTTTTATGATCAAACATTAAAACTAAAAAGTCTAAAAACAACTACTAATTGAGAAAACTAATAAAAAAGAATGAATACATGTAACCATTTTTTATTTTTACATAATCATTATGTCCCTCCTCCAAAAATCACATTTATATATGTTGTAGTATATGTAATTCTTTTTTTCAAAAAATTTTTTATTAGTTTTTTGGACTTATTCGTTTTGTCGTTTTTTTACCGACTAAAAATAATCGAACTTTCATAATTTCATTTGGATGTTAACTCTATTACAACAAGTTATTGCCTATTGATTCATCTTATTTTATGCTACGCTCTTTAATTTAACATAATATTTAAGATTTTTTTTTTAAAAAAAAAAATTATAGTTAAAATTAATTATTTCTAATTATAGTAAGGTAAATATTATATTATGTTTTTTTAATAAATTAATTTGGGGGATAACAATATAATCAAACTAAATTAATTATTACACACAGTAGGTCTTTATTTTATTACTCAATACTATTTTAACAATACTATACAATAAAATTTAACTAATAATCAAAATAAGTATTATTTTTAAACTAATAAAACTTATATATATCTAGTATTGGTAAATACGAAATCAAAAAATATAAGCAAACGCAAAATAAGATACAATTGTATTTTCTTTGAAGTTGTTATAATTCTCTATCTCCCCAAATCAAACAATTCCTTAGCAACAATTTTTTATCGTCACACAAATATTTTATATTCGACATATTTTAAACTTTTTGTCGGTAAGAACCACTTTTATCGTCATAAACCTCTTTTATTGTGACACAAATATTGTAACAAACTTTTATTAGTAAGAACTGCTTCACTCCTAAATTAGAACTTTTTCACATAAATCAAGATTAGTCAAACCTCAATAGCAGACACCGATAAATAAACATATTCATTATAATTCAACAATGTAGGAGCAAGGGAAGTGATTTTGTAAAAGTATCCTTCTACCTCCACAAAGATAGTAGGAGTAAGATTTATATATATTCTACTACTTTCAAATATCGTAGGAAACCAAAAAGAAAGAAAATGAAAATTAATTGGTTCCAATTAGATCTCCTATATCACCCTCAAGCATCCTAACAAGTGCATTCATATGACAAGAGAGAGTTGCTCTGATGATAAGCACCTCTCATCTCCGACTCTATGATTGTGGATTCGAGTAAGTAAATGAGCAAAAAAATGGAGAGAACACACCTAAGGAGGGAGAAAAATGATAAGCACCTCTCACCTCCGATTCTATGATTGTGGATTCGAGCAAGTAAATGAGCAAAAAAATGGAGAGAACACACCTAAGGAGGGTGAAAAATGAAAAAGTTTATATAATGCGACTATAAAGTTCAAAAGCACTAATTTTAAGGTGAGATCTAAATTAATGTTTTGGTATATAATATGTACATGAGAAAATGGCCTATTCTCTAGAAAACATGAGTCATTATTTCCATATTTGTCTAGACATATAACAACTTCACCTCAATAACGCCCAAATCAACTAATCACTGCATTCAAAAAGTTGATCAATAGAACCAAAAATGAACCATCACCTATGGTTTGATGGTACGACCCTTGTATTGGCCTCGATGGATGACAAAGTCATCGGGAGGTTGAAACTCTTCCAACCAAGTCACATCTGTGAACATCTCCCCATCGACCTCGAGTTCACCTAAAGTATTTAAAAGTAAAGATTTGTAGTACAGTTGAATGTTCATATCCGTGTAAAAGTTGGCACCAGTCACCAGGGTATTTACCTGGTAGATCCCCTCGAGGAGACCTTCGGAAATAAGTGCAATGACGTCCATCATCAGAAGAGTAGGGTGGAGACAGGATATCGAAAATTGCACAAGGGGTTATAGCTTTGAAACAATGAATATTCCCTCCAGCCGTCGGATAGAGAGTAGTTGTTCCACATGGAGCTGTCATCTCACAATCTTTAAAAAGTTTAGCTGGTCTTGCACCTGAATACATTAAACAGGTAACGAACATAGTAAACGCCAGTTCAACCTTGGAATAAAAAATTTAGCAGTAAAATCATTTCACTACAAACATTGAACCCAATCAGAAAAAATTCAAGAAGAACAACTCCTTCCAGCCAAATGATGCAAATTGGCAGCGTCTACCTGGTAATAAATCATAATTACAAGGATCCAGTGTCGAGTATAAGTTGAACATATTAGTACCTTCTTTCCATAAAAACGAGTTATTAATGGTCACCATTTTGTCCAGTAATCAATGTTCTATAAGGAATTCAGTTTCATGCTGAACTACTGAAATACAGAATTCTGCAAGAATATGAGAACTCGCTGTTGTACATTGCTAGTGTACTGAACTTAACAGTGATCACATTTATGATATATATTCTAGAATACGACATCAACTCAACTTACCACCAAGGTACCATTACAAATCCTGAACCTAGTTTCAGTCAACAAGACCTATACTTACTGAATTCTTAATATAAAGTATTGGAAGGCCAAAACAGCACCAGCGGAAAAAAAATAATAGCATGTTTTTGAGTTATTTTAATCACTGAAATACAATAACAGAGGACATGTCAATCAAATAACACCAAGTCCAAGTGAATAAGATAGAGGAAATGTGTTCCTACTAATAAAATTCCATAGGAAAAATCAAGCACTGATGTCGTCTCAAATTAATTGGACATAAAAACATGACATGAGACGACCCATGTTCTGCAATTAAATGAACTTTCAAGAAGGAGCATATTTAAATGTCTATTGAGAAGGTACTAGACATCTTTTATAGAAACATCCATTTCAAATAGTACACACCTTCGGGTGGAACTGAAGGCCCCGGACTATCGATCCAATCATAAGCTTTCACATGTAAGGAACCATATATAAGCTTGCTTAAAACGGTCATCCCAGGGTGGTTATGTAAAGGAATGATTGAAGAAGGTGGCATGCAGAATATTCCCATCTGTAAGGACATTCAACAGGCTAACAGATCTCAATTATGCAATTTTCATACATCTCCTTACAGAAGAGAATCATTACTCTTGATAGGAAAAATGTAAAGCTGACAGTTCTGCAACACTTACAGTGAAGCTCTCACATTCATGCAAGTGTAGGTATTTGATTGGCAGGATTGGTCGTAAACCCCCATTACGCTCATGCATGGTACCTTTCCAAGTCTTGACAAGTTGAGCCTCCTGCTCAAGACCTACATCAGAAGGCTTGATTTTGTCTGAAACAAAATGAATAGCCGACACACCAATTGCATGAGAATTTCAAGATTAGAGCAATATAAATCTGGGGTATCAGGCAAAGGATTCAACAAATAATGGACACTTTCACTTCATGGACCCAATACATAGTAGTTATATACATGAGAATTTAGAAACTAAAGAAAAGGGTCCCAAAAATTATTTGAATAATTTAACTATGTGATTTTATGCAGTATCTAACAAAAGAATGACAAACATGAAAATGTTTTGGACTTTCAGGACGGAACAGACTCTTCACAAAAAAGGCTACAAGTTAAAATCAATCCCTGTTTCAGAAATGAGAGACTGAACAACTCCAACAACTTGAATAAAACCTGCATTAACCTCTCTACCCTTCTCCACTTAAATACCAAGTTTTTGTTTGTGATAAGGTTCAAGGTTCAAAGATCAAATTGGTGAAGTGTGCCTAATCACTCATCACAAGTATACCAAATCCTAGAGGGTCAGAGGTGCACTGTTCAAAATTCAGTGGATAATGGCCCAACCTCTCTACCCTTCTCCACTTAAATACCAGGTTTCTGTTTGTGATAGGGTTCAAGGTTCAAAGATCAATTTGGTGAAGTGTGCCTAACCACTCATCACAAGTATATCAAATCCTGGTGGCACTTATAGTATTCCTTTTTTGCACAAAGGAGAAATGAAATAGGGCAACTGGACTCTATGAAATGAATCTTAATTTGATCAATCAGGAGTGAAAATCGTAGATACTTTTGGTTTCTGCCGCAAGTATTTTTTCATTTGTGCTTGAGTTGCTAAAAAACTCTCTATTGATTTTCCCACCTCATGTGTGCTATAACATCCCATTCGTTCTTTGCAGTAAGTGGCTGTTGTTGTAGCAGAAAACTTAATAAGGATGTTTCCACCTTTACATCGTAGCTAGGATATCAAATAAACAATCTGATTTACTTATAAATAAATAAAAACTATATGAACCAATTATAGGATCTGGACATTCAACTTCAGGAGTTTCTCAAGAGTATTGTAATCCTGCAGACGCTTCATTAGCCTCAATGCACTTGTGTAAAAAGGGGTTGGAACAATGTTCTGAATATTCTGCACAGATTCTTCATTTCAACATACCCATAATCACACAAGTAGGGTCTGAGGAGGGTGGGGTGTACGTAGTCCTTATCTACCTTAGTGGGGTAGAAGAGAGGTTGTTTCCATTAGACCCTCCGCTTAAGAAGCACAGATCCTTCATTCTCAATACGAAAAACTTGCTAATAAGAGTTACTTGAGAAAAACTTGCTAAAACTTCATATTACAAACATACCACAACTGATAGACATACGGGATTCCCTATAGGCTTAAACTGATTACGTACCATCTTATCCAACTCCGCCACTCTGATCCTGGAACAGACCTATCCTCTCAAACAATAGTTTGGAGTCTGTCTAATGTTACAATCATATTCATGATGCATCAGCTCATTAATTTCCTTAAGAATCTCGGCTCCATTTTCCCACCTTCCCAACAAACCTCACCTAATTTTAGTAAACTAGAGTTCAGTTTCTTAAATAATTGTATTCAAGTTGCTTTTGGCCTTCCCTTGCACTAAAATTAGATTAGAAAGTCATTCCTGCATTCAAAGATCTTATAACGCCAACTGAAGAACTATATTAAGGTTGTTCTCTAACCACCTAAGAGCCCACAAAATGTGAGGTGACTTGGAGATGCACTAGAAATCCATATAAAACAGCAGCAAGGATTAACGCCTATTGTTACTCAATACACTTTTTAATTTCTTAGGAAGATAAAATTGTTCCAAAATATTTGATAAGAAAGCTTCACACTAGTCATATCGATAGCAAATTAGCAATTAGCTAGTAGTTTCTCAGATAAAGGGTCATGTAGCCTTCGTTTCAATGATTTTTAATATAACTATCTTTAACTTTACGCTTTCATCAAGACTAGCCTCCTCTCTGCCTATATAGTCCGAACCTCTTTGCCAATCCCACATAGACACTTCTACATCTCCACAACAAAGCCCCAAATTTGACTTCTATTCTTCTTAAATCTCGATCAACAACACTCATATTTATGTTCTTAGCTAGTTTGAAGATATCTAGAAACATCACTTATATTTTCTTCCTCCAGTGTTGGCAAAACTTGAACACTGAGACTTTGCTGATTTTCTTGTTCTTTTTGTTAGGGTAGTGGGGAGCAGGGGATTTCTAAAACCATGGCATATGTTGAGTTATTCAGTTCGTCATATCTGAATTTGTTCCTTGCAACATCCATATTTCAATGTTATTGAGGCATGCCTAAATGTACCTACGATCTGCAAGCTGCTACCATTTAACTAGTTCGGTTTGCTGGAAAATATCACTTGACTTCAACTTATACTCCACAAGGAACACAACAGCTTGGAGGCCAGTTTGTAAAGGGTTTCTTCCAGTCATGAGTGCTGTCTGGTTAGTTTCGAGAGAATAATTGGCTGAAATTGTAACGAATATCCTTTTCAAAGGAACTTACATTGACAGCTTGCTGTCATTCATTGTATCACAATGGACATGGAGTTCTTCATCAGGGTGAGTGTTGCTAGTGGCTGCCTACAGCATAGTTCAATTCAGTCATGAAGTTTAAAAAAATAACAAGAAGGGGAAAGAAAAAGAATAAAAGCCTTGGAAAACATCAGAGATCAAATTTGCTTGATTTTGAGGTGCGCCAAATCTCCAAGGAGACTTTAGTTTTGGTATTCCTTAAATATCCTAATTTAGTGTCTTTCACATCAAATTATTTTTATACAGATTGAAGTCTTCTGTGGAATCTCCAGATTTAGGGTGCTATTGTATTTTCTCAACATCTTTTGTGCAGAATTTCTTTTGGACAAGGTAAATAAATTTATAAATGATGGGAAAATTTGTATACAAATTGTATACCAAAAGAGAGAACCTACAATTAAATATGGTTCCCTACAAAAGAACAACAATCCCTCTATAAGCATAGAAGCTCTCTCCAAAGAACCCATATGATGGCAAACGGATCAAAATCTCAAGATCTGTCTTCTCTACCTTCTCAAGAATGCCCAATTATGCAATGCCGCCTTCATTGTGCATGGCATTACCCATAATAACTCAAACCAATTAAGAACCAACACTCATATCCATGTAGCCACATAGCAATGCAACAAAAGATGATCTACATCTTCTCTGAAGAATCTTAACATGTAGCAGTTATCATCCTCTTCCTCAAGTCTTCTACTCCCAGGATCTCCAAATGCCAACCACATAAAGAAGCACGCCTTCGTAGGTGCCCAGGGGATCCAAATAGAATGATGATATGGAAAATCTTATTCCTCTTCACTAGCAAGCTCTGATAATGTGTGATTTGACAGTAAGCAAACCATCCCTACTCCCATGCCATCTCCACAAGTCAACAATGTTACAAGAAACATTGTGCGTGCCTATATATAAGAATTCAATCCGGCATTGGAATTCCTCCATTTCCTAATCCCAAAAGTTCCTTCTAAATCTCAAATTTTAGTGACTTTTCCCCACATGCGGCCCACATAATTGTACTGTCATCTCCTTCTCGCACGATATACTGTCTAAGTTGGGGTCAACAGACTTCAACTCGCTCTCCACACACGACTTATCCCCCCCCCCAAAATATCAATCCCACCTTGAATAGAATATGTCCAATGGAATTGTATAGTATCCTTACTTTTTTAGTGTAAACATTTGTGTATAGTAGACACAGACCAGATTTTAGATTTGATAGGAAGCTTGTAACTGACACTTTTTGGTGGTGACCAGCGTGCCTTAATGCTGGACATATTCTTACTTTTTTGGTGTAAACAGTTGTGTGTAGTAGACACAGACCAGATTTTAGATTTGATAGGAAGCTTGTAACTAACACATTTTGGTGGTGACCAGCAGGCCTTAATGCTGAAGAACACAATCTTACCAGTTTCAAAAAAAAAAAAAGAATATGTCCAATGAACTCCTCCAACCCCTTCATAATTCCCCTCCATGATCACATCCAGACAGAGTCGTAATGTCCTAGTCCTCCATACCCCACACCCTCTCCTTGTATCCCATCACACCATATTTCTTTATTTCCACTTCCCTCCATACAACATTCTCCTCCACTCCACACCTCCAAATCCATTTTCTTAGTAGCACCTTTCTGAACACTTTAAGATCATTCATGCCAAGTTGTCCCCACTTTATCAGTGATGTGACAACTTTTCAATTCATTAAATGAAATTTGCTTGTACCATCCAGGGTATTTCATAAGAAATTCTGTTGAAGTCTTTCCAGCTTATCAGTCATGGTGGTTGGGGCCATCAATAATCACATCAACTATGTAGGAATACTAGAAAAATATTCTTTATCCCTTTCACGACTCTCGGCAACACCAGGTTGACTCAGTTGTGGATGAGATAAATTTTAGTTAATTTATAGTTGACTCAATTTTACACAATCCGAGTTCACAAGTCTGGGACATTTCAGTGTTTGTGGGAAATTTTTCAAAGATGAAAGCTTGAGGTCCTTCCTGAATCCAAACAGCTAACTCGAACAGAGAAGCGAATTGCAAAAAGTTTGTACATGTGCAAAAAGTTTGTGAAGGCTTGTAAGCATTTGTAGAGATGCAACCTTATCCCTTACTATCTAACCTGCATCTTCTTGATGCCATTTATACCATCTCTTTATCCCCCCCCCCCCTCCCCCCCAAGAAAAAAAAACTTCTGTTTAAAATTTTTATACTTCCCTAATCAACAATAAGAAAGTAGGAATGACACTGAAATATCACGGGCTAAGCTAAATGCAACATTAAGGTTTAAAACTGAAATGCATAACTGACCATGACAATATTTCCTTCAGCATACTAAGCCCAGAAGCAGAGAGTAGGGTGGGGGTAAGGGGGTTCGGCTTGTTGGCATTGAAAACAAAAAAATTGTTTTGGATTTTGGTTTCTGGATGAAGAAATTACAATCAAATAAGCTCGGGTTGGCTTGGATTTTTTAAGTTTGGTTTTGGATTAATTGGTTCGGATATTTTGGATGTTTGGTTTTGACTTTTGGCATCGCCTCAATTCACTTAATAGTTTGCTTCTTATGATGTATTAATTTTTGCAGTTAACAAGTATTGAGGCCACCCATGTCATGTAATTTCATATTGGACTTAATACTATAATGGGGCCATAGGGTATTAATCTATTGGACCTTTGAGAATTGAACTTATGATCTAAGTTGCTCGGCTCCCAAAAAACGATGCCATACCCGTGTCAGGTCCTTCAAAAATACACAACACGCACCCGTTGACATTTTGGAAGAGTCCGAGCTTTATGATTATTGGGTAAATTTGATATGGGTAGAGCTGAATATCAGGTATAAAACATGTTTATCCGAAAATCTGTAATACTAAATCCGATATCCAATCCAAAATCTATACATTTAAAATGTAAAACCTGAATTCTAATATATAATCCAAAAATCTAAACCAAATATCCAAAAAGTTTGGATGTCGGGTTGGGCCAAACTATCCCCTCCCCCGCCCCAGAGAGGTCAAGCACAAAAACTAATCGGAACACTCATCTGATTCAAAGATAATGTTAGTTTGCTTGACAAGAAAAATATAGATAACCCATTAATAACACAGATAATACATGTCTGGCTCATTTGCTACACATGCAAGGCTGCACCCATCTTCAGTTTGCATGGTAATAACCAGCATAATCTTTTCATTTACTTAAAGGAATGAATTTAGTGTTGTCCAACAGATTTTGTTAGAGGGAACTATTTTTTACCAGCATATTTATGCCCAGAGCACAACCAGACAGTGATTTGTCCTTTCAGCTGATAATACATTTCACCATTTACCCTGGGACACATGCAAAGTTAAGACCTCAAACTTTTAATATGGTACCACCAACAAAGACATCATTTATCAACTTGACGAAAACTGACGGAAAATTATAGTGTCCAGTCTCTTCTCTTCATAATCGGAATCAATCTATATACCTTCCAACGCAGGGGGGTAAGGTCTGTGTACAAACTAACCTCCTTAGACCCCACTTGTGGAACTACACTAAGTATATTGTTGTTGTCTCTTCTTAATATAAATAAACTCATAGTGCCTGATCTCAAAATGGTGTAAGAAATAGTTAAGTAAAAGGTTTCCAAAAAGAGAAGGGCGTTAAATCTACTTAATGCAAAAGTAAGAGATTTTACTTGAATATAAATATGATAGGCATAGTTCTACTCCAACTACTAAGCAAAAGATAAAGGACAAGCAAGATCCAAAAAAATGTTCAGCTTTTCTACTGTGTTTTCCTGATGTCAACGTAGTACATTTCCATATGAAAAGATGTACTACAGCCCCCCCCCCCCCCAAAAAAAAAAAAAAAACAAACCCTTCACCAACATGTAGAAATAAATAAAGGGCAACCCGGAGAATAATGCACCCCACGTTCTCGCATGGTACGAGGAAGAGCCACACCCCAAGGGGTGTGATATAGACTGTGTACCATAATGTTGCTTCCATGGCTTGACCCGTGACCTATAAGTCACACGGAGACAACTTTACCGTTGCTCCAAGGCTCCCATTCTAGATATAAATAGAGTAAATAGAACAAAAACCAAATGAATCAACTATATCATGTGGTTGATTGAAACCTATACACACGTTCAACAATTAAGTAGGATTTGAAAAGAGATAGAATTTTTTATGACACCAACCTAAGAGGGAACGGACTTTCTCAAGAGCATCTTCTGATATGGGTCCATTAGTAGAAAGTGATGCTTTACAGGCGTTATAAAGCTTTTGTACAGCTGGCATGTTTATCAAACCGACCACCTTTACCCTGACCGCCTATGCAAACAAACTTGTCTTGTAGTTAACAGCTCGAAGTTTAACCCAAGAAATCCTGTCTGAAGGGTCCTCTATTTCTCAGAAGACCCTTCAAGTACAAATCAGGCACAGGCTGGACTCTTAACACAAACAAAGGTGATGATCGTATATCACGTGGTGCTTAATGGATGCAGCTTTCTATTATCATTGCCACCTACTGAACAGACAAAAACCGACAGTTAAACTCCGTGTTGCAGGAAGCAACATAAATTTAGCATTGTAATCCAAATTCAACTATGAGGAGAAACTATTTAATACTAAACTAAATTCCTAAAATAGTGCTTGAAGCCCTACTAATAGCAAATACTTTTGACACCGCCATTACCAAAAAAAGCTACAGTATCAATCTATACCCAATATTCCATTTCCAAGAAAAGCAAGTCCATGAAAACTGTTTTTTTTCTAACAATCCGTTTTTCACTAGTAATCAATATTTATAAATGGATTAAAATTATAAACACTACATTGTTAAAATTATTTCGTGTTGGTAAGAGGTAGCAAGTACACAAAGGAATAGTTGAGGTGAGGGTGGTAAAAAAAAGTTAAAACTAGCTACACTATCAATATATGTTATCCTATAGCAGGTCACTTACCTTAATTTTCAACTTATTAATTACTATAGACACTTGAAAATTACCAATAACTAGCTTTAAATAACCTATTCCTTTACACCGCCAGAATAAACCCTTAGCAAATCACCAAAGCAACTGAAAACTCAAAAAAGGAAAAAAAGAAACTCAAGGCTTGTTAAGAAATATTAGGAGGAATATCCCAAGCTAATCAATGTCTCAATTGATGCAAAAAAAACCAATGGAAGAAAAACAATAGTGTCATTCAGTAATCAACGAAAATCGAAGAAAAACAAAAACAAAAAGAGCACAATTTTATTCAGTTTTAGGTTTATAAAAACTGCAAAAAGACACGAATTTAACCTTACAATCAACTATGCCTCATTTCAGAAGATCGATTTTGGACTATAATTTAATATGGCCATTAACCTACCACAAAAACACATATATGTGTAGTTCATACGCACGCAAAACTCATGAGATAACAGGAAAAGAACATGAATTCAACCTTCCACAAATCAACTACACCTCATTTCATAAGATTGATCCAAGACTATCATTAATATGGCTGTTAACCTACCACAAAAACACATCTGCAGAGTCCATTCGCACACCAAATCATACATAATTATAGCATGAAAAAATCACCGATAAATAGGAAAAACACATGAAATTAACCTTTCACACAATCAACTACGCCTCATTTCGTAAGAGATTGATCTACCTCAAAAACACATATCTGCGGAGTTCATACGCACACAAAAAGCATACAAAATTATAGCATGGAAAGAAAAAAAGCTCCGGCGAAGATTGCGAAGGGAACAAAAATGAAGAAATCATACCTTTGGCGATAAAACACAGAGAGATCGTCTGGAGGAAAGAGGAGAGAGAGAGAGAAGAATTTTGTTTGAGTGCAGACTGTTTTGGGGGTTTTATATGGAGATTTGGCTGTTTTTCGCTTGCCCACTTTGACCATTTGAGGTGTGGACAGTCAATACATGTATGTCATATGTTTAAATTTATTATTCATTTCAATTCATTAAATCACATACTAATAAAAATTGCATTTGTTTAGTGTAAACACCTAGTACGGATTAAAAAAATTCCATCATTGTACAAAAACAAGTTAAAACTAGCTGTACTATGAATATAGTTTGTCCTCTAGTAGGTCACTTATCTTATTTTTCAACTTACTAATTACTATGGACATTTACCACTAATTAGCTTTTAAGTAACCTATCCTTTTACACCAACATAAACAAACCCTTAGCAAATTGCCAAAACAATCGAAAACTCAAAAAAGAACAAAAAGAAACTCAAGACACTTCGAGAATTAAGAAATATATGAGGAATATCTCAAGCAGATCCATGTCATAGAAGAAAATCAATACGGTCATTCAGTAATCAATTAATCGAAAAGTAAAGAAAAATAAAATAACATAATTTTTATTCAGTTTCAAGTTACTAAAAACTGCAAAAACACATGAATTCAACCTTACACGCAATCAACTATACCTCATTTCAGAAGATTGATCTTAGACTACAATAAATAAGTCCATTAACCTACCACAAAAAACACATATATACGGAGTTCATACGCACACATAAAACACGAAATAACAGCAAAAACACATGAATTCAACCTTCCACACAATCAACTACACCTCATTTCAGAAGATTAAATCAAAGACTATAATTAATATGGCCGTTAACCTACCACAAAAACACATATCTGGAGAATTCATAAGCAAACAAACTCATACATAATTATAGCATGAAATAAACAGATAAACACATGAATTTAACCTTCCACACAATCAAGTACGCCTCTAAATCATCTACTAACTAATTAGGGATTGAGGTTTAGTAATGACTACAGCTAAATTTGTGGCTTTAACTGAACTATAAATATAATATATGGTATTGATGTTCCAAATTGTGAGGATTGAGGTTCTCATTTTACTTAAAAACACTTATTTACTTATACACCCTCAATCTTGCAACATGAGTGAATACACTGCTATGTCATGTGGTAGATAAGAGGTATATTGAAGGTATATCTAAGTTAGAGGAATGCCTTTAAGGCTGTCAATAGTTCGTGAATGAAATTAATAATTTGCTCAAGTTCAAAAATGCTTTCCATACTTCTCTCTTTAAAATATTAACTCCTCATTTCATAAGATTGATCTACCACCAACTACATATATCTGCTGAGTTCACACACACACATACATACAAAATCATACATAATTATATCATTAAAACTTCACCGACGAACAAGAAAAAACATACAATCAACTGCACCTCATTTCATAAGATTGATCTACCACTAAGACACATATCTGCTGAGTTCATACGCACACAATATCATACATAATTATATGATTAAAACCTCACTAATAAACAGAAAAACACATGAATTTGACATTTCCACACAATCAACTACGCCTCATCTGCTGAGTTCATACGCACAACAAAATCATACTTAATTGTAGCATGTAAAAACAAAAACGAAGTTCCGGCGAGATTTGCGAAGTGAGTAAAAGCAGAGGAATTCATACCTTCGGCGATGAAATACAGAGAGATCGCCCGGACGAGAGAGGAGAGAGAGAGAACGATTTCGTTCGAGTGAATATTATTTTATCTGTGTCTTTTGGGGTGTAATGTAATTTAGAAATTTGGCTTTTTTATGGGAAAAAAAATTATATACAATATCAAACTAATAACCTAAAATAAATAGAATATCTAGCGTTTGATTCAATTGTGCTTCATAGTAAACGTTTGCAAAAAATTGTCAGGCACCTCTCTTCCAAATATCTGGCTCATCACTCTCCTCCAATCTCTCGCTCGCTATCTCACTTTTTATACAAACACACGTGTATAAAAATTATTTTCTAATTGTATAAAGCAGAGAAAATTGTATAAATACATATATTTTTGTTCCCCACTCTCTCCTCTTCCAGATCTCGCTCGCCACCCTCACCTTTCTCACTTATACAAACAGAATCGAAATGTATAAATTGTGTTTCTGTTTGTATAAAGCGTGAGAAAATTATATATACACATGCAAGTACATGTATTTTCGTCCTATACACTTATAATTATACAATAAAAATACTCACCTGCCCAGTTTCTTTTGACTTTCTCTCTTTCTCGTTTTATACAATTTTCAAATTGTATCTAATTTCTCTCTTTCTCGTTTTATACAATTCGATTCAATTGTATATTCCTTGTCAAGTCTCTTTTGTCGTTCTCTCTTTCTTATTTTATACAAATTCAAATTGTATATAATCGTTCTATACACTTGTAATAATACAATTCGTTTTATATACTTCATTTTTATACAGTTCTCTGCTCAAGTGTCTTTCTCTTTCTTGTTTTTATACACTTCGTTTTATACAATTTGCTTCAACTGTATATGTATAGCGAATTATACATTTTCTATATTTGTTATGGAGCGCAATTATGCAAACTTTGTTATAGCATACAAATATAAAAATTTTATTTGCTATATGTGAAAGATTTCCTATTTTTTTTTAGCTTGCCCTGTTTGACCACCTAGAAATTATTGCCCTAAGTTTCTACTCACAAGTCAAATCAAATACCAAATGGGAGAAAATGTGCAAATGATTTATTTCTGTAAATAGTTTGATTCAAAATTAGATGTAATATTTTAAATTAAATTTATGTATTTGAAAATAATAATATGTACACTTTAAAAATTTTATTCTTACTTAAGAATGTATAGATTTATTTTTGATGACTTTCAATTTAAATGAAGAAAAGAAGAATAATTTTCAGGGTTAGATAGTTTTAAACGTAAAAATTACGCAAGTGAAAATGATGACAAATACTAGGAAAAGCACTACATAATATATTGAAAGAAAGAAACAACAACTGTAACTATCATAATTTTTAGTTGGCCGGTGAAAAATAACAAAAAGTTGATTGGCATAAAAAAATTGTTATGAAATTAATGTGTTGTGGTTATTGAACGACAGATAAATAAAAAAAATAATGTTTTTTTTCTTTTTTTTAATTACACTTTTTGTCGTTAAATCATCTTGATTATGAAAAAGGCGGTGGACAGTCAACTTATACTTATCTGGCAAGTTTAAGCGGTTCTGAACATGATTGACCAATTGGTAACCGACTCTTAATTTATAGGATGCTTTCGGTGATGAGATAATATTTATGTGTAAATCTATATTGTACGATTAGAAACAATTCGCATTCCAAAAAAAGTCGACAGATTTCTAAAATTGTAGTAAATCTCACTATATATTTAGCTATCACTCTTAATCGATCCAAATGTACCCTTAAACTTTGTGAAATGGTTCATTTGCATTCACTCGTTTGCTTGAGCCTGAATAACTCCCTTTGATATTTTAAGTCGCATTCATGTTGTTTGAGCTTTACGAAAAATAAATTTAGTGTTTTGAAAGAGTTTGAATAATAAGATTCTCTCATAGATCTGATCAAATTAGATACTTTCATATTCATTAAGAGTTTTTTTTTTTTTAATCTTTTTTATTTCTTTTATAAAAGAGATAAACACACTTATGACATGAATTTGCATACAATACTCCAAATGAATACCATGCGTTTTATATGTATATGTATTATGTAATTGTATATATATAACTACCATGTATATGTATCAATGATTGTGTGTATAAATTTGCATACAATTTGAATTTGTATACAATTGAATCGAAATAAGTATTGAAAACACCCCTAAATTTGACAAGAATTTAAGGGTATATTTCATTCATGTTGCAAGATTGGGTGTATTTAAGTTCAACTACTCAAGTGAAGAGGTGTTTTAATTTTAAGATTTTCAATAGTTTGAGGATGAAACTAATAATTCACGTCAAGCTTAAGAATGTTTTCAATACTTCTCTTTGTTTACAAGTTCTCCATATAGTTTGAAATAATTACATATTGTCTACTAATTAATAATTTCATAGCAGATCTCAAGTTAGATATATCTTGATACATGCATTTTAACAGTCGGATACACTCTAAAATACAAATACATAAGGAGAGAGGCGAGATAGAGAGTATCACATATACATGTGAATCACACTAGATACATTTCAAATACATTCTGAAATGCAAATACATCGAGATAGAGAAGCGAGCGGGAGAGGGAGAGTTCCAAACGAAAAAAAGGAGAGATCTGAGCGATATACAAGAAATGCAAGCGAGACAGTCAGTGTATACCAGATACACGCAAATCAATTTAGATACAATGTATTTGAAACAAGTTACACCTAATGTTGACCTCATGCATTCCAAATAATTCCACCAATAAAAATTTCAAAAACTCACGAAAAGACACATAATCAGACCATATACTAGTGATATTTATTTTGTTTGTTCTAAATTAAAGATCGTCGCAAAATAGGAACAAAAGTGCAAATGATCCCATAGCCCAATTAAGAAAGAAAAGATAAAAATACATTAGCCCAAGCCCAAATAGAACGGGGCTAAATCAAGTCCAAATTCTCTATCTGCTTTAAATCTTTGCCAAAAACCCTAATTCGCCGCTTCTTCATCTTCTTCTGCAGAAAAAAAAAGCTCTTCAGAACAGAATCCAATGGTACGTTTTCATATTCATTTTTATTCAATACTCCAAATGAATACCATGCGTTGTGTTTTTTGGCTGTATAATTGCAAGCTGGATCTACTAATTTGTGTTTAGGAAGTAAATTATCATGTTTTCTGCTAATTAGATTACTAATTTGAACTTATTAATTTTTGTTTATGGTGTAAGAATCATTTTTTTTTAATCTGAGTGTTTATGATGTAAGAATCAGTTTATGCAAATCTAATTGATTAATGTGCACCAACTAATATGTGTTTAAGTAGAAGGAATCAATTATAGTTACCTAGTACATGTTGCTGGTGGAAGGTGACGGGTAGTTCGTGGAACTAGTCGAGTTGCGTGACACCACTGTTATGAAAAAAAGAGATTATAAGCAATCAATGTTATGCTAATTTACATGACTGATTCGAACCTAATAATTTGCATTTATGATTAAGTATCAATTTTTTTGAAATTCTAAATGACTAGTTTGAACCCTATTAAGTTGTAGTTATGATGTGAGAATCAGTTTCTGCAAAACTGTATCACTGATGTGCATCCACTATTTTGTTTTTGTGAATTAAGAATCAAATTTTTGCTAATTTAATTGACTATATTGAACCCATTTAAGTGTGTTTATGACTTGAAATTAGTTTTCTTATATTCTGAAACCACTGATCTTCATACATTGAACGTCAACTGAATGAGCAGGCGTCAGAGAAGAAATTGAGCAACCCAATGAGGGATATCAAGGTTCAGAAGCTAGTCCTCAACATCTCCGTCGGTGAGAGCGGAGATAGACTTACCAGAGCAGCCAAGGTTATTTTCCTTCCCTAAAGTGCTTAATGCTGCTTTAGAAGTTGATTTTTTTTAGCTATAAAACTGAAATCAGCGATGCGTTTGTTTTATACTTGTAGGTTTTGGAGCAACTAAGCGGTCAATCCCCTGTTTTCTCCAAAGGTGAACTTTTTGAGCCTGCAATTTGTTCCTTTTTTTCTCATTTTGTGATATTTAGGCACCTTACTGTGAAATGCAATGTTAGTACTGTGGAGATGTGGTCTAATTTCCAGCAAGTTGTTTAGTGTTGAATAAATAGGATTCATATAGCGGAATAATATTAGATTGAGGTGGAAATGTCAGGTTGTGGGGAGTAACCAGTTGTTTATCCTATATGAATAATGAAAATGGCTCATATGTGGTGGAACAGATATTGTGGATTTAATCATTCATGTAACACACCTCAACTAGTTTGGGTTTGAGGCCTAGTTAATTTTGGCATTAAGATGATGAATCTTATCCACACACTTTAGCATGAAAGAAACTAATTCCATGGCATACCTGCCACCTCTCACCAATAAGAAGTAACAGCTAACTATGTCCACCAAGACTAGGACAGATGAGAAGAATCCCCTAGTTATTTGTGGTTCTCTTGACCTATATGTGCATGAATTAAAGGAACTCCGAGTTATGGAATTGTTTAATAATATGCTGAGGCAAATAAGTAAATTACATGATTTGTTTTGTTCCATTGCTTGTTGAATAAAACTGATGAGTGCTTATGCCTCGTTTCTTTATTGATGATGTTTAGTCTCCTCTGTTGCCTGTATTTCTCTCTTTGACAGCTAGGTATACTGTGCGATCCTTCGGAATCAGGCGTAATGAGAAGATAGCTTGCTATGTCACCGTGAGAGGAGAGAAGGCTATGCAGCTCCTTGAGAGTGGATTGAAAGTCAAGGAATACGAGTTGTTGAGAAGAAACTTCAGTGAGACTGGCTGCTTTGGTTTTGGTATCCAGGAGCACATCGATCTTGGAATTAAGTAAGCAGATTTGTATCTTCCTTGTATAATTAATAATAATTTTATTTGGAGTACTTTCACCCTATTTTATGACATTCCATCTAATCAGTTAAAAAAGCTGCTAATTTTATAATGTGGAGGTGGCTGTCTGCATGGGTTGTGTTCTTTGCATACAGATCATTAAGCTTTAAATTATGTTGCTAGAGCTTTTCATTTTAAGCATATAATTTAAGCAAATTTCATCTTGGATTGCGTCTTCCTCAAGTTTTATATGAGTGTGGGCAATGATTGAGTTGGGATTTTTACTCCGAGGAGTCGAAATATAGAGAAGTAGACACTCAAAAGGGGCGTCGACAAGCGTGGCTCAGTCAATGAGCATAGGATGTTACATGTCATGCTCTATTTATACGGCCGGACATTGATTGTGCTGTTACTATTTTGTTTGACATATCTATTCTTTAATCTGGTTTACAGGTATGATCCTTCAACCGGTATCTACGGTATGGATTTCTATGTTGTTCTAGAGCGTCCAGGATACCGTGTTGCTCGTCGTCGTAGGTGCAAGTCTCGAGTTGGAATTCAACACAGGGTCACAAAAGAGGACTCAATGAAGTGGTTCCAGGTCAAATATGAAGGTGTTATCCTTAACAAATCTTCAAACATTCAGTAAGTTGGAAATCCCAGTGTTGGATCAGTTTGTTTCCCCAGCAAGTGTTATGTTTTTTACCCATTTTGTAGACCAACAATTATTACTATTACTCTTTGAGGAGTTGAAAAGTTTTGGTGAATTAATGTTATTTGGCTATGTTTTCAGAATGTTTTGCCATGATTTCTATAATATTTTGTTACGACTTCTTTACTTGTGCTAATTTTTTTTACTTGTGTTAGAGAGTATCCGATACAACCTCTCTACCTCCATGTATTTTGTGTTGAGATTATACAAAGTTAACTTTTAGAATTTTTTTTTATTGGTTTTAATCGATTATCACATCATTAAGGATCACTATTTGTTGATTCAATTATCGATTTAGTATATTTACGATAAATCGAACTAACAAAAAAAAATTAAAGGGAAGAAAGAAAAAGTACATGCTTTCAAGCAAGATATTCCACCTTTGATCTATTATACTAATAGTATATAAAAGAATATTATACAGCTTATCGTGTTATCGTTAGAAGCTTGAATCGTTTATTTACTCGGTATTTTTAAGTCACTTGAATAATAATTATAAATATTGATACGTAAGAAGTTTGAATAGTTCATTTACTCGATACTTTAAGTCACTTGAACAATAATTATAAATGTTGATACAAAGTGGATTAAAAACTTGAAAAATAAGATATATTGTTAGCTATATAACAAATTAAATCATAAGATATATTTGCTATAACAAATTAAATTTTATTAATAGTGTAAAAGGTTGTCTACAATATAGGAAATAAAACACAAAAAGTTCATTTAAATCCTTATCATCTTGGTCATTATTTGTGCTTTAACTCTGATTTTAGTTCATTTTAACTCAAAGTAATTGAGTTAATTCGATTTTAGTGCATTTTAATTCAAAGTAAATTAATCATGACTCAAATAAATTTTTATAATTCAATCCATTTTAATCAAATATCCAATATAATCCATCTTTTAATCAAATTTATCTTCTTTTTTTTTTTTGGATATAATAAATTGTCCAACTTGTATAAATAATGTGACAGAATTTTTTTTCATATCTTATCAATATTTAATTCTAAGTATAGGGGCAAAAATGAAAAGAAAAAGAAAAAAATAATTAAATTTAGGGGCCCATTTTTAAAAAATAATTTTTTCTTACATGAACACAGCACCCCTTTGTCACAATTATTATTCTTTATGTCTTAATTGCTCCCACGTCCTTAATAAACTATATTATTACCGATCTGTCAAACATTTAACTATCGTATCGATTTATATAATATAGTTCGACTGAATACAAAATTTTAAAAAAAATAAAATTTTTGATATAAAATAAGCTATTAATATTTGTATCGATCGTTATTAGATCATATCATTAATGATAAAATGACTATTATAAAATTAAATTGTTATTAAATATAAAAATTTATAATTTTTTTCTATAACTGATTAAAAAAAATATGTCATATAAACTAGGACACGAGAAATATATTTTTTCCTTCACCATATATTATTTTATAAGCCAAATTTCATCACTTCCCTTCTTTCTTGAATACCACCTCATATTTAAAGCCTTCAAAGTTCTTGAAATTGAAGAATATATATACCAAAAAAAGTTATAACAAAGAAGATTTAATTTCAAACATAACCTATTTTTAGCTTATTATTTTTTGGCCATGGAAGGTGTGCTACAAAAAGATCCATACTTACATAAGCAAGAAGAGTCATTTCAAAGGCATTGATAAAATTGAAACGATACAAAGAAGATCCTATAGCAGAAAACTTAGCTGAGGGCTCTGGTGATGATGAAACAACTGAAGTTATCACGTCGTTACCTAGAAAATTAAGGTAGTTTGTATATAAATTCTTGATTTTTTTTCTCCTCGTTCTTTTACAGGAGGGTCGATCAACACCAGAAAATCGCTAATTTCTAATGAAATTTATCTCATTGATAGGAATTTAGACAGTTTTTGTTCTCCCTTATCACGAGCTATATTTAAATGAAACGTCGAAATTAAAATAGTGGTGAGTGGTGATATATTGAGGAAATAATACGTTATTGTTTTTAATTATTGTAGTAAAAAGGGAGCAAAGAAGAGAGTAATTTCAGTGCCAATTAAAGATTGTGATATATCAAGAAGTAATTATAAAGGAGAAATTTATCCTCCATTTGATTCATCTACATGGAGGAAGTATGGCCAAAAACCAATTAAAGGATCACCTTATCCCAGGTATATTATTAATTAAAATTATTTTAATTTATTTTTTCCAATTTAAATTTTTTGAATTCATAATTATAAAAATATTCATTTAAACTATCCTTTTATATAGGGAAAATGCACAAGTACCCCCTCAACCTATGCTCGAAACCCCAGAGACACACTTATACTATACTAAGGTCCTATTACCCCCCTGAACTTATTTTATATGTAATTTTCTACCCCTTTTTAGCCTACGTGGCACTAGTTAGAAAAAAAAAGTCAACCATCGTTGGGCCCACAAAATAGTGTCACGTAGGCTAAAAAGGGGTAAAAAATTATTAAGAATTAAGTTCAGGGGGTATAGGACCTTAGTATAGTATAAGTGTGTCTCTGAGATTTCGGGCATAGGTTGAGGGGGTACTTGGACATTATCCCTTTTATATATTTATTTTAAAACAACTGAACTAACTTATTGATTTTCTATTCGATAATATACGATAATACTTTTAACAAGATTTTTTTTTTTAAAAAAAATTTTTAAATTCAAGATCTCTTATTATTCACGATAAATGGATCGTAGCTATTTCACTATGGCCTAATAAATTCTTTGAACTTGCTTTTGTAAGCAAGAATATTATATTATCAAAGAATTAATGTTTCGTCTTTTTGAAGTAATGGTTCTAGCTTATTATTAAGTGGGGGCTCATGATTAATAATAATAAAATTAATATTTAGATTAATTCTACAACATTAATGTGGATGTCCACAAAAAATAGATCATTATTGACATAATTCTATTATTAACCATTATTATTAAACTATCATTGCAAGTCGTTTCTTTTTATAGCTAGTATGCCCACTTGTTACATTATGACACCAACCCTACGTGTTATCGTGAACGTAATCCTCCTCGTTAAAAAATTATATCGTATAAATTTAAAATAAAAAAGAAATTTATCTTACTTTCTTATCAAAGTTGACTTGTTACGTTATGACACAAACCCTACAACCCTACATGTGACCTAGGTAAGTATCGTGAACATAATTCTCCTCGTTAAAAAATCATATCGTATAAATTCAAAATAAAAAAAGAAATTTATCTTACTTTTTTTTTTTTTATCAAAGTTGAGAATAATTGGCGTACTATAGGGCAATACCAACGATACTTCTTTTAAATCGTTTTTTCTTTTATGATCTTATCTAGAAAAAATGTATATATGTAAATGCAAAGAAGGTACTCTAGCTAGGGCACCAAACGAAAGGGCCTCAATGAAAAAAAAAAGGAAAATTAATATATATATATTATATATATATATATATATTATATATATATATATATATATATATATATATTATATATATATATATATATATATATATATATAGTAGAGATTGGATTTTTTAGACTCTTTCATATTATTTGTTATATTTAATTTTTTAAATGAAAATTCTGATTCGTACTCGAATAAAAAAAAACAGCTTTCTAGTCCACTCTTTCACATGTGTAGTATGTCTATATGTGATCAAGTTCCACTAATATTTGGTTTATTGACTAATTTGTGAAAAAAAAACAAATCATAGTGGTTTCTTATTATTTGAATATCTTGCAATTGTGTTTTTATTAAGATTTTTATTAATAACAGTGATGTTTTTGATCAATTTGTACGTGCTTCGACTATTTTATTAAATTTTTACTATTTTTTTTTATCAAAATAAATATTACATACTCAATCATTTCACTAGCATGAGTTATTAGATAATTCAGATTATCAATATAATTTAGATATATGAGAAAACTTATCTACATATTTTTTATACGGATAAAGATTTAAATTTTGGCCTCTTGTGATAGATATATATTATTTCGGATTCATTATGAATTTACATACATAGATTATAGAAAAAACAAGTTCACCATTGATGAAATTTAACTTAGTTGTTATAATATGTCAGTTATTCAATTTTTTTTTTAAAAATCAATGCTAATCCTAAAGAGTTACAAAATTACTAGAATAAAAGTTTTATCTGAATAATTTATGTTATAAAATATGATCTTTTACTCTTTTATTTGCAAGTCAATTCACTAGAAAAATAAATGATAGTAAACAAATTCTCATTGAAATAGTGAAAACTTTCTAATTTTTTCATAATGAAAAGTTTTTTAATTTTTCTTTTCTCATTGATTCAATTAAAATATCAGCAAAAATATCACGATACATTTTCTTAATGAAAAAATTAGTGATTTTTTTAGTAACATCAATTATAGTTTTTGTAAATTCATATACAACATTTATGAATTTAATTTTTATACCCATTTGTGTAAAAATAAAATAAAATAACTTTTTTTTTTTTTTTTTAACATTATTACATGTAATCACATGTAGGGGTTATTATCGATGTAGTAGTTCGAAAGGTTGTCCAGCAAAAAAACAAGTAGAGCGTTGCCACCATGATCCCAATGTACTCATTATCACCTACTCCTCCGACCACAACCACCCTCTTCCGGCGGCCGCCACCAAACACCGCCACCCGACCACCACTTTTGCCGCCACAAACACCAAACAATCGACCATCTTCACCGACCAACCCGAAAACGACTTCATCATGGCCGAGGTCGGTGCGGGAGAGTTATTAGGTTGTTTTTCCTATGTGGGGCCCACATTGTTGGAATGTACTTCGCCGACGATGGTGGGGTCCACTTGGGTTGATGATGACGTGGCTTTCATGTTGCCGATCGGCGAGGAGGACCAATCATTGTTCGGTGATCTTGGAGAGTTACCAGAATGTTCGATGGTTTTTCGACGATATAATCGTATCGTCGATGGTATATGAGAATTGAATTCGATCTATAATAAAACATAAATCTATTATGGATATTATTTGAAGGGCCAGTCTAGTCTACATTTCGATCCACAAGGATCAAATACAATTCTTTTTTTCTTTTTCTTTTTTCTTTTATGACAATTTTTTAAATCTATTATGTAAAGATAACTGTAAATTAGAAAATACAAGAAGAAGAATTTTTTTTTTTTTTTTTTATATTCAACTGTATTTGTGAATCGAATTCATTTAGGTAAAGTTTTCACCTCTTAATTAAATCAACAAATTAATCTTTATCACAACTATATATGCTTTACATAATGGAGAGAAATTTACTTTTTTTTTTAAAAAAACTAATATTAGTATAAATTAGTGCTAATACGTCTTACTAAAAAATGTTATACTATTAATAATTATAAAACGACCTACTCAATTTGAATTTACCCTGGAAAATCTCATATTTGAGGTAAGAAACTTATTAATAGAGACGATTCTATATTTTTAAAGGTTGAAACCCGAAATCTATGACTAAGAATTAAGAAATATTTTCTCTGTCTCTATTTACTTGTCCATATTTCTTTTTATATCTGTCCCTATTTACTTGTCCATTTTAACAAATCAAGAAATGACAATAATTTTTTCCTAAAATGCCCTTATTTAATTCTAAAAAATTTATAGTAATGCTAAGTTGTAATGCATGCTTTTTGGAACTAGAAAATACATTTATTATATTTATGGAGTTATGGTAATAATTGGTGACTTAATATGTGTGTCACTTTTGAATTGGACAACTAAATAGGGACAGAGGGAGTACTTACTACTCGTTTCACACTTTGTTAATGACCTCATAATATAAGGGCTTAAAGACAATTTATTTACAAATATTAAACTAAAATGTATAAAGAATAGGAAAAAATAGCTATATAGTCATAATATATAATATATTTAGTCAAAATAATAACAGTTTAAGATATTTGTTTAAAACATCATATTGACAATATTTTTAAAATAATTTGTATTCACATTTAATATTTGGGATTTCCTTTTATTAATTAAAAGAGTCCATAATTGGATCAAACTCTAACCAATAACAAATTTAAAAAAAAAAACAAAAGTTTCCAGATTTTCTTCATTTTTCAAACAAAAGTTATTCAAAATTTGATTCTTCAACAAAATATATGCATTAATCGAGGATTTTCTTGGTTGATAAACAACCAGGTATAAATTATTTCGTCGAATTTCGAATCTTGTTAAGGTAATTCCAATTAGGTTTTTAGATTTCTTTCAATTTGTTTTTAATGTCATCGTTTATATTTCGCATTGTTCATGTCATGGATTTTTCGTCATTATTCTCGATTTTTATGCAATTTTCTTTATATTTTCGGTCTGCGATTAAATGACTCAAAAGAGTAGATCTAAGTTTGTTCATGATTCTATCCGCATTAAAGTTCAAGATAGCAATGTCATAGTAAACACACTATTGATAAATAATAAAAATAGTTGGGTGCACAAGATTCCAAAATACATCATGAAGATCAAGGGGAATCAAAAAATTCCTTTTAGGTTATTTCGTATCAATTATTTCTTTTATAATTTTGTATTATTTCTCAATTTGTATACAAATTATTATTTATGCTTTTAATATTTGTAATCATTCAAAATCTCATGTTGCATAGTTTTTTTATTAGTTTGTTTTGTTTTAATATTTTTTTTTCTTCAATAATTTGTATCATTTCTCAATTCGTATTCAAATCAAAATGTATGCTATTAATATTTGTATGTATTCAAAATCTCATGTTGCATAGTTTATGAAACTTGTATTTGTTCCTATTTTATATTCATTTCAAAAGTATACCAACTAGTTATGCATTTTATTTAAGAATGATAAAACAAATATTCATTTCTTGCTTTTCCGTTTTATTTTTCACTTTTTCGTCATATTATTTTTGTATTTTATATATCATTATACAAAATATAATATAAAAACTAGAATGAATACAAATACAAATAATATACCTGTTGGAATGAATACGACTTAAAAAATGAAACAGAATTTTGAGGAGAAAATACACAATGAAAAAAATAATGAACACAAATATGTTTATTAAATAACTACACATTCATTTGACATACGTATTGGAATGAAAACGAACTAATAAAGAAATATAAATTTCATTATACAAAATACAACATGAATGAATACAAATACAAAAGACATACATATTGGAATAAATACAATTTAAGAAGATATACAAAATTTTGTAAATAAAATAAATACACTGTGAAAAAATATGTCAAAGAATTAACATATATCCCATACGATTTAAGAAAGGATACAAAATGCATTGTAAATTTTTGGTCAATTTTTTTTATAATTTGATAATTAAAAGAAAATTATGACAATTAAAATGGACAAATACAATAATTTTTCTACCCCTCTAATTGTTTTTTTTTTTTTTTTGAAATTTTCCCTAGACAATTTGACCATTTTTGAAAAGTTTATTTGTTTTTATAATTATGATGTTTGAATGAGTTTTGCGTGACTTGATTAACTTCATTAATTTCTTTACTTCAATTTAGAGAAAATACATAATTACCCTCATTAAAGTATATCCTATTTAAATTTTTAATTGCAAGCTTTAGGGCGTTTTCATTAAATATATGTTTAATTATGGTTGACTATATGTTTAACAATACTGTGTATATGATTTTGATTAAACAACATATATGAAATGTGCATTTAATATAGCAATGTATATACAACATTTATATACGAGTGTACATTATTTATATAATATTGATATATTATATATATACGATACATTATATATACATAAAACAAGTACTAATTAAATGACGATTCCAAATTAAGTATTTGTGAGCCCGTTTAAATCTTCACTAACTTAGAAGCAAAGTCATAATTTAAAATTTAGAATTCTGAATTTGCCACAAAATTGAATTCATAACTATTGGCTCGTTTTGCAGCTCCATCGTTGCTTACATGTAAATTGACACATTTTTTAAGGAATAATAACTTTAATAACAATATTATTATATAACTTTTTAAATATGATAAATTTAATATTTTGAGAAGTGATTATAGTTAATAATAAAAGTAAATGAAGAATTAAGTGATAGTAAACTAGACAAGTAAGCATGTGATCACTATACTTACCATACTTATGTATCATTTTGTGTTGTATTATATCATATTATATTTTTGACGAGTACAAAGTTTGAATAGATTTTACTATGGCGATGAACTCCGATCTTTATTTGTAATTGAATAAACATTTCACCGATATTACTTTGATTAAAAACAGACACAGATTAAATAATTATGATATTATTCTTTGATTATTGTTGAAAACTTTGCTAACATTTATATTAAGATAATTATTTCATAAATATTTTTAAATTCTGAATCTACTCATATTATAAGTCTATAGTCATTAACTACTATCACTAAACTTCTAATCAACATAATCAATCACATTTATAACAATGGTTAACTTTTTTGTAATTACTTTTTCTTATGGTCAATAAAGATGATACTAAAAGAAATTTAAAATAATTAATTAATTGACTAATCAGTCTGCCATTGCACAAATCATATTTATATATAAATATATATATATATACTTGTTTTTTTAAAATCATTACTCACATCTATTAGTGAGTATTTCGATATAATATTATTCTTTAATTATTATGGAATTTTTTTCTAATATTTATGTTAAGATAATTATATCTCCGATATCTTTAAATTCTGAATCTACAAACAGATATGGTCATTAATATCTGTTTAGTCGTTTTGAGCAGCAGATTTTATTTCTGGAAAACTGGCTGAAACGACGGACCCCATGACGGACCGTGATGGACACGACGGACCGTCGCAGGGTCTCGTTTCAAAACACTTAGAAATTCTGAAATTGGGTACTGAAATCGACTCTCTGAACTTCGTAACGGAATGGCAGGACGGACCGTCACAGGCGTGACGGACCGTCACAGACTCTTAGGTGGAAATTGAGTCTCTGAACTTTGGGACGACCTGCAGGACGGACCGTCGCAGGCACGACGGGCCGTCACAGGTTGCGTAATCCCAGTCTGGGTCGGATTTCTTTACACGTTTTAAGGGACGTTTTTGACTATTCCTGCCTTAATTATAAAGTTAGTGGGTTAATGTTAATAAGTCTAATTACTTGGGGGTTAAAAGAGGTAACCTTAATTAATTAGTGGGTTATTATTGCCATCTTTTATACTTAATTATATACTAATTAGGGTAAAAGAAAGAGGGTTTGAATAAGAAAAATAGAAAGAACAAGAGAGAGGGAGAGTCGATCGAACGAGGAAGACAGAAAACAAAGCTTGGGAAATTGCTTGTTGATCACTAATCTTCGGTGGAGGTAGGTTATGGTCTTTACGATATTCGTAGTGAACTCTTAATAGCGAATGATATGTATTGATAGTATTGTAAAACCCTGCTATGTGCTTAATTGTATGCTTGTATGAATGTGATTATATAATTGTGATTATATGAGCATGATGAATTTATTGAATCCCAAATCTTGAAAAACCCTACTGATGATGCCTTGGTAATAAAGAAGGCTTGATGAACTATAGTAATGAGAATGATGATGCCTTGGTATAAGAGAAGGCTTGATGAATTGATAGAATTAAGGGATCGGGTGTCACGAACCGACACGTAGATTTAGGGGATCGGGTGTCACGAACCGACACGTAGATTTAGGAGATCGGGTGTCACGAACCGATACGTAGATTTAGGGGATCGGGTGTCACGAACCGACACGTAGATTTAGGGGATCAGAGTGTCACGTTTCGACACATAGTAGTAGGGGATCGGAGTGTCACGTACCGACACAAGAGGAATAAAGATAATGAGGGAGCGGAGTGTCACGTACCGACACAAGAGGATTAAAGATAATGAATCTTGAAAGATGCTAATATACTCAATCTAATGAATCTAATCTCCAAATGAGTATGGTATTGAGGCTTGAGTCCTCATGTGTGAACTTGACGGTAATTGTTAATGATATAGTACTTGTTGTTGCTACATGTTGAGCATCATAGTTGATTTTACAATATTACTTGATATATACTGTTCTCTATTTTGAGTTGGCCGATGATATCTACTCAGTACCCGTGTTTTGTATTGACCCCTACTTTTATGTTTTCTTCCTTGTTATTTGTGGAGTGCAGCAAACGTGCCGTCGTTTTCAACTCAACAGTAATTCTAGCCAGTCTTCGTCACACCGGATCTTCAAGGTGAGCTAATGCTTCTAGCTTGGACTGGATCTTCTTCTTCAAGTCTCGATGCCTTGAACTTCCGGCATGGACTAGCTTTTTACTTGTTTTTGCTTTCTTAGATACTCTTAGTTTTAGTGATTTGAGGATAGATGTTCTTGTGATGATGACTTCCAGATTTTGGGGATAATAATAGTTATTGAATTGATTTTATTAATGAGTTTAAGTCTTCCGCATTGTATTTTGTTAATTATGTTTGAAATGTTGGGGTTTTAGATTGGTTCGTTCGCTCACATAGTAGGTTAAGTGTGGGTGCCAGTCGCGGCTTGGTTTTGGGTCGTGACAAACTTGGTATCAGAGCATTAGGTTCGTTGGTCTCATCACACAAGAACAGGTCTAGTAGAGTCTTAAGGAACGGTAGGGGGACGCCTTTACTTTTCTTTGAGAGGCTATAAGACTTTAGGAAAATTCCATTCTTTCTTTCCTTCTTTCGTGCTATTACTTGGATCCAATTGGTATCTAGGTGATACAAATTGGTATCTGACCATCTTTATTCTATTTCGCAGATGGTTAGAACTAGAGCAACGACTGCACCAACACCAACACCGGCAAGACAAGAAACGTCTGAGCCAGCCACTGGGGCTGTATCTCGAAGAGGAGTAGCGGCGAGAGGCCGTGGAAGAGGTCGTGGGAGGACGTCCTCTAGAGGAAGAGGACAAGCACCTAGCCCATCTGGTACTAGGGCGGTGACTCCTCCACCAACTGAGGAAGTGTAAGAGAGGGTGAGGAAGGGGAGAATGAACAAGTGAATGAGGGATTGCCACCCCACCTACCCCAGAGATGATCAATCAGGTTCTTGCTTATCTTAGCGGGTTATCTGATCAGGGCCAGACACCTCCAGTGTTTTCTGCACCAGCACCTCAGGTTCCGGAGGTACAACATGCGGCTACTGTGGCTCCCCGCATGGATGCCTCATTGGAAATAGGAACGTTTCCTCGTCTGACTACAGGGCCTATAATGACAAATGATCATCATGAACTTTTCAGTAAGTTCTTGAAATTGAAACCTCCAGTCTTCAAGGGTGCTGAATCTGAGGATGCTTACGATTTTCTGGTTGACTGTCATGAGCTACTACACAAGATGGGTATAGTAGAACGGTTTGGTGTTGAGTTCGTGAGTTATCAGTTTCAAGGGAACGCCAAAATGTGGTGGCGGTCACATGTTGAGTGTCAACCAACAGAGGCACCACCTATGACTTGGGCCTCATTCTCTAGCTTGTTTATGGAGAAGTATATCCCCCGGACTTTGAAGGATAGGAAAAGAGATGAGTTCTTGAGCCTAGAGCAAGGTAGGATGTCGGTTAATGCATACGAGGCTAAGTTTTGGGCATTATCCAGGTATGCCACCCAACTTTGTTTCAGTCCACAAGAGCGGATTCGCCGGTTTGTGAAGGGGTTGAGGTCAGAATTGCGGATTTCGGCCTTACAGGTAGCGGCTACGGCAAAATCCTTCCAAGAAGTGGTAGACTTCGTGATAGAGGTGGAAGGAGTGAAGCCAGATGACTTCACCACGACATCGACATCAAAAAGGTTTCGAAAGGGAGGTGAGTTTAATGGTTCTTACTCCAGAGGGCAAGGCTCAGGAGGTTACTCGGCCCGACCAATTCAGTCTTCACTACAGACTGTAGTTGGGGTTCCACCTCAGACCGGTCAACACTTCTCTGAGAGACCTATGCTTGACTCCAGAGAGTGTTATGGATGTGGGGAGAATGGACATATTAGGAGAAATTGTCCGAAACAGAATTATAGACCCCCAATAGCTAGAGGTAGAGGTGGTCATGGTAGAGGCCGTTATTCTGGAGGACGCGGTGGTCGAGGTAATGGTGGTCACCAAAACGGCAGAGGTGATGGGCAAACTGGAGCCACTACAATGCAACATGGTAGGGGCAACGGACAGACAAGTAATGGGGCCCATTGTTACGCTTTTCCTGGGAGATCTGAAGCGGAGACATCAGATGCGGTTATCACAGGTAATCTTTGGTTTGTGATTGCATGGCTTCTGTATATTTGATCCTGGATCCACATTTTCTTATGTATCTTCCTCATTTGCTAATGGTCTTAATTTACATTGTGAATTGCTTGACATGCCTATTCGTGTTTCTACTCCGGTGGGTGAGTCTGTGATAGTTGAAAAAGTATATAGGTCTTGTTTGGTGACTTTTGTGGGGAGCAACACTTATGTAGATTTGGTTATCTTAGAAATGGTTGACTTTGATGTATTCTGGGTATGACTTGGCTTTCTCCGAATTTTGCGATCTTGGATTGTAATGCTAAAACTGTGACGTTAGCCAAGCCTGGGACAGATCCGTTAGTGTGGGAGGGCGACTACACTTCCAATCCGGTTCGTATCATCTCCTTTCTTCGTGCTAAGAGAATGGTTAGTAAGGGTGTTTATCTTTCTTGGCACATCTCAGGGATGACACTACTCAAGTACCTCCAATTGAGTCGGTTTCGGTAGTCCGTGAGTTTTGGATGTGTTCCCTGCAGATCTTCCTGGTATGCCACCGGATAGGATATTGATTTTTGCATCGATTGGAACCGGGTACTCGCCCCATTTCTATACCCCTTATAGAATGGCTCCCGCGGAGTTAAGAGAGTTAAAGGCCCAACTTCAAGAGTTGTTGAGCAAAGGTTCATTAGACCAAGTGCATCTCGTGGGGTGCTCCGGTTTTGTTTGTGAAGAAGAAGGATGGAGTTTTTGGATGTGCATACTACCGGCAGTTGAACAAGGCAACTATTAAGAACAAGTATCCCATTCCTCGCATTGATGACTTGTTCGATCAGTTACAAGGTGCTTGTGTCTTCTCAAAAATTGACTTGAGATCCGGTTATCATCAATTGAAATACGGGAAACGGATGTGCCAAAGACTGCTTTTCGAACTAGGTATGGGCACTACGAATTGTGGTAATGTCTTTTGGTCTTACGAATGCCCCTGCTGCTTTCATGAGCTTGATGAACGGGATTTTCAAGCCATATCTGGATCTCTTTGTGATCGTATTTATTGATGATATACTGATACTCACGGAGTAAGAAGGAACATGAGGAGCATTTGAGAATGGTATTAGAATTGTTGAGGAAGAAGAAGCTTTATGCCAAATTCTCCAAGTGTGGTTTTGGCTAGATTCAGTGTCCTTCTTGGGACACGTAGTTTCTAAGGATGGAGTGATGGTGGATCCATCTAAGATTGAGACAGTGAAGAATTGGGTGAGACCTACCAACGTGTCAGAAATAAGGAGTTTTTGGTTTAGCTAGCTACTACCGCCGATTCGTCAAGGGATTCTCTTCTATTGCTTCCCAATTGACGAACTTGACTAAAAAGAATGTTCCATTTATATGGTCGGATGAATGTGAGGAAAGCTTTCAGAAACTCAAGACCCTGTTGACTACTGCACCAATTCTTACCTTGCCAGTAGAGGATAAGAACTTCATCGTGTATTGTGATGCATCCTATTCTGGGTTGGGTGCAGTGCTAATGCAAGAGAAGAATGTGATTGCTTATGCTTCGAGGCAATTAAAGGTGCATGAACGTAACTATCCGACCCATGATTTGGAGTTGGCCGCGATAGTATTTGCACTAAAGCAATGGATGCACTATTTGTATGGGGTCAAGTGTGAGGTCTATACTGATCATCGTAGCCTACAGTACGTCTTTAGTCAAAAAGATTTGAACCTGAGATAGAGGAGATGGATGGAACTACTGAAGGACTACGACATCACTATTTTGTATCATCCGGGAAAAGCAAATGTTATGGCGGATGCTTTAAGTAGAAAGGCCGGAAGCATGGGAAGTCTAGCCCATTTGCAAGTTTCTAGACGCCCATTGGCTAGAGACGTCCAGATTCTGGCTAATGACCTTATGAGGTTAGAAATAAATGAGAAGGGAGGATTGTTAGCTTGTGTGGAGGCAAGATCTTCCTTCCTTGACAAGATTAAGGGAAAGCAGTTTAGCGATGAGAAATTGATCCGGATCCGAGATAAAGTGTTGCGAGGAGAGGCTAAAGAAGCACTAATTGATGAGGAAGGTGTTTTGAGGATTAAGGGAAGGGTATGTGTGCCCCGTGTTGATGATTTGATCCACACCATCCTCACAGAGGCCCATAGTTCCGGATATTCTATACATCTTGGTGCAACCAAGATGTACCGTGACCTAAAACAACACTTTTGGTGGAGTAGAATGAAGCGCGACATTGTTGATTTTGTTGCCAAATGTCCAAACTGTCAGCAAGCAAAGTATGAACACCAGAGGCCCGGAGGAACACTTCAGAGAATGCCCATTCCTGAATGGAAGTGGGAGAGAATTGCAATGGACTTTGTGGTTGGTCTCCCAAAGACATTGGGTAAGTTTGATTCCATTTGGGTAATTGTGGACAGATTGACTAAGTCTGCTCATTTCATTCTGGTCAAGGTGACTTACAATGCAGAGAAGTTAGCTAAACTTTACATCTCAGAAATTGTTCGATTGCATGGAGTTCCACTTTCCATCATATCAGATAGAGGTACGCAGTTTACTTCTAAGTTTTGGAGAACATTGCATGCGGAATTAGGTACTAGGTTGGACCTTAGTACTGCGTTTCACCCTCAGACTGATGGTCAGTCTGAGCGAACGATTCAAGTGTTAGAGGATATGCTTCGTGCATGTGATAGAATTTGGGGGTCATTGGGATAACTTCTTACCTTTAGCGGAGTTTTCATATAATAATAACTATCACTCCAGCATTGACATGGCTCCGTTTGGAGCATTGTATGAGAGGAGATGTAGGTCTCCCATTGGTTGGTTTGATGCATTTGAGGTTAGACCTTGGGGTACTGATCTGTTGAGAGATTCAATGGAGAAGGTGAAATCTATTCAAGAAAAACTTCAAGCGGCGCAAAGTAGGCAAAAGGAGTATGCAGATCGAAAGGTTAGAGACTTGGAGTTTATGGAGGGTGAACAAGTCTTGTTGAAGGTTTCGCCCATGAAAGGGGTGATGCGGTTTGGAAAAAGAGGTAAGCTTAGTCCAAGGTATATTGGACCCTTTGAAGTACTTAAGCGATTAGGGGAGGTGGCTTACGAATTAGACTTGCCTCTAGGGCTGTCCGGAGTGCATCCGGTATTTCATGTGTCTATGTTGAAAAGATACCATGTGGATGGAAACTACATTATCCGTTGGGATTCAGTTTTGCTTGATGAGAATTTGTCTTATGAGGAGGAGCCTATTGCTATTTTAGCTAGAGAAGTCCGCAAGTTGAGGTCGAGGGAGATTGCATCCATCAAGGTTCAATGGAAGAATCGACCGGTTGAAGAAGCCACTTGGGAGAAGGAGGCTGATATGCAAGAAAGATACCCACATCTGTTCACAGATTAAGGTACTACTTCTCGCCCTTGTTTTTCTTCTTGTGATCGTTCGAGGACGAACGATGGGTAAATTGGTATCTATTGTAACGACCTGTTTAGTCGTTTTGAGCAGCAGATTTTATTTCTGGAAAACTGGCTGAAACGACGGACCCCACGACGGACCGTGATGGACACGACGGACCATCGCAGGGTCTCATTTCAAAACACTTAGAAATTCTGAAATTGTGTACTGAAATCGACTCTCTGAACTTCGTAACGGAATGGCAGGACGGACCGTCACAGACTCTTAGGTGGAAATTGAGTCTCTGAACTTTGCGACGACCTGCAGGACGGACCGTCGCAGGCACGACGGGCCGTCACAGGTTGCGTAATCCCAGTCTGGGTCGGATTTCTTTACACGTTTTAAGGGACGTTTTTGACTATTCCTGCCTTAATTATAAAGTTAGTGGGTTAATGTTAATAAGTCTAATTACTTGGGGGTTAAAAGAGGTAACCTTAAGTTAATTAGTGGGTTATTATTGCCATCTTTTATACTTAATTATATACTAATTAGGGTAAAAGAAAGAGGGTTTGAATAAGAAAAATAGAAAGAACAAGAGAGAGGGAGAGTCGATCGAACGAGGAAGAGAGAAAACAAAGCTTGGGAAATTGCTTGTTGATCACTAATCTTCGGTGGAGGTAGGTTATGGTCTTTACGATATTCGTAGTGAACTCTTAATAGCGAATGATATGTATTGATAGTATTGTAAGACCCTGCTATGTGCTTAATTGTATGCTTGTATGAATGTGATTATATAATTGTGATTATATGAGCATGATGAAGTTATTGAATCCCAAATCTTGAAAAACCCTACTGATGATGCCTTGGTAATAAAGAAGGCTTGATGAACTAAAGTAATGAGAATGATGATGCCTTGGTATAAGAGAAGGCTTGATGAATTGATAGAATTAAGGGATCGGGTGTCACGAACCGACACGTAGATTTAGGGGATCGGGTGTCACGAACCGACACGTAGATTTAGGGGATTGGGTGTCACGAACCGACACGTAGATTTAGGGGATCGGGTGTCACGAACCGACACGTAGAATTAGGGGATCGGAGTGTCACGTTCCGACACATAGTAGTAGGGGATCGGAGTGTCACGTACCGACACAAGAAGAATAAAGATAATGAGGGAGCGGAGTGTCACGTACCGACACAAGAGGATTAAAGATAATGAATCTTGAAAGATGCTAATATACTCAATTTAATGAATCTAATCTCCAAATGAGTATGGTATTGAGGCTTGAGTCCTCATGTGTGAACTTGACGGTAATTGTTAATGATATAGTACTTGTTGTTGCTACATGTTGAGCATCATAGTTGATTTTATAATATTACTTGATATATACTGTTCTCTATTTTGAGTTGGCCGATGATATCTACTCAGTACCCGTGTTTTGTACTGACCCCTACTTTTATGTTTTCTTCCTTGTTATTTGTGGAGTGCAGCAAACGTGTCGTCGTCTTCAACTCAACAGTATTTCTAGCCAGTCTTCGTCACACCGGATCTTCAGGGTGAGCTAATGCTTCTAGCTTGGACTGGATCTTCTTCTTCAAGTCTCGATGCCTTGAACTTCCGGCATGGACTAGCTTTTTACTTATTTTTGCTTTCTTAGATACTTTTAGTTTTAGTAATTTGAGGAGAGATGTTCTTGTGATGATGACTTCCAGATTTTGGGGATAATAATAGTTATTGAATTGATTTTATTAATGAGTTTAAGTCTTCCGCATTGTATTTTGTTAATTATGTTTGAAATGTTGGGGTTTTAGATTGGTTCGTTCGCTCACATAGTAGGTTAAGTGTGGGTGCCAGTCGCGGTTCGGTTTTGGGTCGTGACAAAAACGAATCGTGAGTGGCACCCACACTTAACCTCTAAGGTGAGCGAACCAACAAATCTAAACCCCAACATTTATCAATAGATCAACTATGAATAACAAAAATAATGCGGAAGATCCAAAACTTATTAATGTAATCAATTAAATAAGCTTCTAAAGTTTAACACTTATTATCTTCAAAATTGGGAAGTCATCACATCAAGGACATCTATCCTCAAATTACCAAGTCTAAGAGTATTTAAGAAACCAAAATAAGCAAAAAAATGGTCCATATCCGAAATTCAAAGACATCAAGATGTGAATGAGAGAATTCAACACGAGCTAGAAATAATAGCTCACCCTGAACTCTGATGTGCTGGAGACTGGCTAGAGTTGAGGGCGAGTCGAAGTCGATGGTACACTTGTTGCACTCCACAAAAGAACAAAGAAGAAATACAAGTAGGGGTCAGTACAAGGAACACGTACTGAGTAGGTATCATCGGCCAACTCAAAATAGAAATCAATATACATTGAATAATAATATAAAATCAACTACAATACTTAACATGTGGCAAACAACAAGCACATAAATCAGTGACAACAACACCATAGTAGGTAGACCATCAATCACAACATCAAACACACTATGAGGACTCATGCCTCCACACCATACTCATTTGGAAAATGGGTTCTGTGAGATTGAGAATATTGAGTTAATTCAAGATTCCTTTCCTTTAATGTTATTTTGTCGGAACGTGACACTCCGATCCCATATACTGTGTCGGAACGTGACACTCCGATCCCATATACTGTGTCGGAACGTGATACTCCGATCCCATAATATCGTGTCAGAACGTGACACTCCGATCCAATAATACCGTGTCGGAACGTGACACTCCGATCCAATTATTTCATTATTTTATTTCATCAAGCCTTCTTTATTCAAGGTGTCGTTTTAATAGAGAGGGTTCAAGATTAAAAATTCAACAGTCTCATAATTTTAGGCCAACCACAAGCCACACAATCAAAACATACAACCACACAATCAAGTACATAGGAGACATTACAATATCACTCAATACATATCAATCTCTATTTAGAATTTATCTATCAAATAGAAATAAATTATAACCTACCTCTACCGAAAAACCGAAGTCAAATAAGCTAATTCTCCAACACTTTTCCTTTCCTCAGTGCCTCCAAACCTTTCTAATCTATCAATTATATATGCACAATTTGTAAGTTAACGAGTCTATAAACACTCATATTATTTTATGTCTAGCTGAGACCTAATAACTCACCTAATTCTATAATCACTTTCCTAAAAGTCAAACCTAAAGGTAAGTCTCATTTCCTTCAATTAGAGTCTCATTTCCTTCAATTAGCTTACCTTTCACGGATAAATAATTCAATACACCTAATATTTAATTACCTATGTCAATATATCAAAATATATTTTATAATGTATAACAAAATATAATGATATTTCAGAAATGAAGTCACTGGTTACGAAACTTATGGCATCAACCATGAATCACTCAACAATCTTTCGTCTCGAACTTTCACTAATTAATGACGACCTTTAACAGTTCTATCATTTTCTATTGGCAGTAACAATTTCATTATATATAAAAAAAATGTCCTACAATTCATCACTTACATCAATAATCAATAATTTCCCAATATTGTTTAATAATTCACTAGAAAATAATAAACTAATGTAACCATGAGACAACTTTGTCTCCACCCAAAACCAATCAGTAGCACGTGATCCCTTAAATTGTAACTTTCAATATTTTATTCTTTTTCCGTTCTTCTAATTCGATCTTTTAATATTATCTTCTTTAATCATCAACTAACTCAAATATTAAAACTACCTACTAATTTCATAATTGTAATTATGAATAGTTCAAAATACCCAGTTAGAATCTATAAAAAAAATATTTTATGAAACACAAGAATTTAACACTCAAAACGACCAAAAAGTTGTTATATTAATCGCTATAGCCAAACTACCCATCTTCACCACTTCCACGGCACATAGTGATTATTTTAATATAATATTATTTTTTAATCTCTATTTAAAATTTTACTGACATTTATATTAAAATAATTATACCCAACGACTTTAAATCTTGAATTCACGTGTATATCACCACTTTCATAGCACGATTAACATAATCAACCACGTTTATCATGATTAAATTTTCTTAATTTTTTTTTTAATACAGATGACCCTATAGAAATTTAAAACAATAAATTAATTAACCAATCAGTCTGTCATCGTCCTTTTGTGAACAGGAAAACAAATAAGTAATTTGGCTTCATTTGACAATTGCATTTCCCTATAATATAAGATAATGATATTTTAAGTGAAAAAAAAAACAAAAGAGTAGATTAATGATTGAATATTGTCAACCTACTCTGAAATTTATGATCTTCAATTATTAAGTGTCAATTTTTTTAAAAAATTTATGATCTTAAATTATTAAGTGTCAATATTTTTAAAAAAAGTTTGAGTAGGTATTAATCATTAAAATGTTGAACAAAGTCTAATTAAATATCTTTAAGTTATATTCTATGTAAATAATATTACTTTGAAATATTATATTCGCTCAAATATATATAATTTAAGATAAATTTAAAATAAAAACAGTGAAAGGGGGCTTAATTAGTTGAATCCTTATTTAACGAGTGATTTCTCTAGCTTGTATCAATGATACGAGGACAATAATTCTTATGGGTAAATTGTTAGTAATATCCTAGTTTCTGTTAATTTTTTAAAAATAGATGTATATATATAATTTTTTCGAAGATGACAGGTGTACGTGCACCCCACTTATAGGTATGGATCCATCTCTATCTGCCAACTATCATCAACACATCGTCATCGCATATTTTTTTTATCAACTACTGTTAATACTGTCAATTATTACCATCAACTAACTTTACCATCACAATCATCACTATCCATCAATTACAACTATTACTTCATTTAATTTAACATCAATCACCTCTACCAGATCGCCATTTACTAGCCGCTAATAACAATCATTCTAGCCACCATCGCCACAAACAACAATCATAGTTTTATTAAATAATAAATTTGATAAATCATCCTAATTATTTAATTTTCAATCTAAAAATAATATATTAATCATTTAAATATATATTTAGATTTCAAACACATTTTAATCATAACTAAATAAGTAATACTTTTATATAAGTAAGCCTTCTGATATTCTCGATGCCCCTAACATATCTCATTTGATAGGATAGATACATGCATTTGAACATAAATTTTTATGATTATTGGATTTGTTAAAAATAAAATATATTTTATTAACTTTTAAATTTGTTAACGTGGATTTTTCTACAGGCTAAAATTGTTAAAAAACACTTTGTTGAAACTATTATTACTGGCGAGTTCCAAACTTTGATAGTGACCTCAATTTCGTGATGATACCTATATATATTATATATATATATATATATATATATAGAATATATATATATATATATATATATATTATTGTTACTATTTTTATTTTTACAGTAGATTTATTTTTATTTGTCAGTTTTGACATTAAAAAAATCAATTATTTTTCCTATATTTTATCTTTAGTTATTAAATATTTGTTATCCAAATCATTTTTCAAGACCTAATACTAAAATATGGATAATTTGGTGAACTATCGATATCAATAATTGTTTTCTTAATCTTGTGCCAATAAGTTAAATAGCGACAAGTAAATTTGCGGGGAGTATATCTTTTGGTTTATTTAAAATTTGTGTTTATTGAAAACCAGTTTAAAATAGTTGCTTTGAAGAAATTAAGGGTGTGTTTGATATGAAGGAAAATGTTTTCTTGAAAAATAAGTGATTTTTAACTTATTTTCAAATGTTTGGTTGGTGAGTAGAAAATATTTTTAGAAAAATACTTCTTAATATTTGGTTCGTGAATGAGAAATACTTTTTAAAAAATATCTTTTTTTTCTTGCTTGAAAATAAAAATATTTTTAGAAAAATAATTTCTGATCGCGGGGGGGGGGGCGGGGGGGGGGGGGGGGGTAGGGTGTGGTGGCATAAAACAAATGATTTTTTTTTTTAAAAAAAAATTAAAACATTTCTCCAAAATAATATTTTTTTTTTGGAAATGGCCTATAAAATTATGCAGTCGACATTTTAAACATAAAGAAAATAAAAAAAAATAATTTCTATTCGAATGGGAAGGATCGAGTGGATATGAGTAGGATAAGAAAAAAAGATTAAACGATGAAATAAAATTTTTTAAAAAATATTTCTTAATTTTAAAAGGGAAGTCATTTTACTCCCCCGCACTTTAAAATTATTAAGTGAACTATCATGTTTTTTTAATGATACTTAATTAGTACTTAGTACCTCATCTAAAATTCAATGATTTAAATTCACAATACACAAAATCCTACTCGGGAAAAGATTCTCCGTGTAAAAAAATTTATATTTAATACTCAAACTCGATAGAAGACTTTGATTTGTAAAATAAAATATAATAAACTTACATGGTCTATAATAATTTTAATGTTTATTATAACAAGCCAAAAATATGCCACCCCTATTAAATAATATATAATTTCACTATTTATCTTTTCCACGTGAATAACGATAATATTAATCAATTAAGTGATTATTCTAATCTCTAGCAATATCTAATAATTTTTTCCCTATATATAGACACATCCTACAAACATAAAATTACACATAAAAAAAAAATTCCAAATAATCATAAGAAAAATATTAGAAATGGCTAATACCAAAGACTCAAACCACATAATTACAATGGATACCAAAGAATCTTCAATTCAAAGTCTTCCTATGAAAGAAATTCCTGGTGATTATGGTGTCCCATTCTTCGGGGCGATAAAAGATCGTTACGATTTTCATTACAATCAAGGTGCTGATGAATTTTTCAGGTCACGCATGAAAAAGTACGATTCCACTGTCTTTAGAACCAATGTCCCTCCTGGTCCTTTCAATGCTCGTAACTCTAAAGTTGTTGTCCTTGTAGACGCGGTTAGTTATCCCATCCTTTTCGATAACTCCCAAGTTGATAAGGAAAACTACTTTGAAGGTACTTTCATGTCCTCTCCATCTTTCAATGGTGGCTATAAAGTTTGTGGTTTTCTTGGTACTACTGACCCTAAACACACCACTCTAAAAGGTCTTTTCTTGTCCACACTAACTAGATTGCATGACAAGTTCATCCCTATCTTTACTACATCAATCACTTCAATGTTTACAAGTCTTGAAAAAGAACTATCTGAGAAAGGAACATCTTACTTCAATCCCATAAGTGATAACTTGTCATTCGAATTCCTCTTTCGATTGTTTTGTGAAGGGAAGAATCCAATTGATACAAGTGTTGGCCCTAATGGACCAAAAATTGTAGACAAATGGGTTTTTCTTCAACTAGCTCCATTGATTTCACTAGGGCTTAAGTTTGTACCAAACTTTCTTGAAGATTTAGTCTTGCACACTTTCCCTCTACCTTACATCCTTGTAAAACGCGATCATTTGAAACTATACAACGCGTTCTACAACTCCATGAAGGATATCTTAGATGAAGCTGAGAAACTAGGAGTTAAAAGAGATGAAGCTTGTCACAACTTTGTTTTCCTAGCAGGATTCAATTCGTATGGCGGTTTGAAAGTGTTCTTCCCATCTTTGATTAAATGGATTGGTACATCAGGACCTAGTTTACATGCTAGGCTTGTTAAAGAGATCAGGATCGCGATTAAAGAGGCAGGAGGGGTAACTCTTTCAGCTATAGATAAAATGCCTCTTGTTAAGTCAGTGGTTTATGAAACCCTAAGGATGGATCCTCCGGTTCCATTCCAAACCGTTAAGGCTAGGAAGAATATAATCATTACTAATCACGAATCATCGTTCTTGATCAAGAAAGATGAGTTGATATTTGGATATCAACCCTTAGCTACAAAGGACTCGAAAGTATTTAAGAACGCGGAGGAGTTTAATCCAGATAGATTTGTGGGGGTTGGAGAGAAGTTGCTTAAGTATGTGTATTGGTCAAATGGTAAAGAGATTGATAATCCAAGTGTGAATGATAAACAATGTCCTGGTAAAGATTTGATAGTGTTGATGGGAAGGTTATTGGTTGTGGAGTTTTTCATGCGTTATGATACTTTTGAAGTTGAATTTGGTAAACTTTTGCTTGGTTCAAAGGTGACTTTCAAGTCATTAACTAAAGCAACATCATGAATGTAATTAGGGTTTTGAGAATTATATGTAATGTTTGTAATAAGGATGAACTATCTAATCTCATAAGATTTATAAAAAAAAATAATCTAGCTAGGGGTAGTTCAAAATCCAAGTTTTCATAATGAAAGAGTGTAATTTTCTATGTTTTAAGTTTGTATTATAATCTACGCGATGCGTGGACGATAAAATATTATCTTAGTAATATTTGTTTGAGCATATATTTAATGGTTCTTGTTAAATAGTACAATCTTTCTTTCATATAATGAGGTTGCTATTTTTCATCAATGACTAAACTAATAAGTCATTCTCGAGTATTTTTGATAGTCGTGTTAAATTTGTATTATTATTATTTTTGTTTCAATTTATGTAAAGATATTTGACTATAATATATATTTAGAGGGTTTTTAAATGGTAAAATGAAAAGTTTAAAATTGAGTAATTACTTCTTGATGAATCATTAATGCTTAAACTGAAATCACAATTGACAAATAGTCATTTAAATAATGTAAATAGTAAGAGTATCTTTTTATTTTTTTATTTTTTATTAATATAAGGAACATGCGTACTATAAAAAAAAAATTAATCTTATGAGGTAGTTCTTTATTTTGAAAAACAAAAAAAAAAAATACTAAATCCTTTATATTAATCATTTCACTTCATGATGTATAGGTAAAATTGGACATAGATAAATTACAAATTGTATATGTTAATTAGTTATTATATGAAAAAAGACAGAGAAAATTCAACATTTGTCATATATATGTTTCATAATAATATACTTATTATAGATTTTTTTCTTCTTCTTAATGTAAGAATGTTTTTCAATTTAGGGGCATATAAATGTGTCATTCTCAAAGATATGATAATTGACTAAAAACACAATTATGTGACTTGTTAGGTAGCCAATTATTATCACTAATGAAAATAAAAAATTAAAAATTTATCGATAGAAATTGTTCTAAGAAATAGACCTATATCATTAGATTTTTAATATTTTAATTTATCTATCATTATATTTATTCTCATATTATATCCTTAGTATCAATAATATCTAGTTTTAAAATAGGGATAATGCGCAAGTACCCCCTCAATCTATATCCAAAATTTCAGAGACACACTTATAGTGTACTAAGGTTCTATTACCTCCTGAACTTATTTTATTAATAATTTTTTACCCATTTTCAACCTACGTGGCACTGTCTTGTGAGTCCAATGCTGATTGATTTTTTTTTCAAGATAGTGCCACGTAGGTCGAAAAGATGTAAAAAATTACTTATATAATAAGTTCAGGGAGATAATAGGACCTTAGTATAGTATAAGTGTGTCACTGGAATCTGGAGTATAGGTTGAGGGAATACTTGTGCATTTTCCCTTAAAATACATTAAACAAGCCCTGTGTAACAAATTTGAGCGAAGAAATATATTAAATTTGTAAGCTTTTACTCAAAAAATTATATGTTTATTCAACTCGATTTAGATAATTTTATTATTCTATCCTTTGAAAACATCATATATATTCACGGGTAGGTATAATTATAAACAGCCAAATGAAATTTTTATCATTGGGATATGCAATTATCAATCATAGTCTCTTTTTTCTGTTTTTAATTTGAATAATCTTATCTGATACTATTGGGATCTGGAAATTGTAAATGGAGCCAAATTCCCCGTGCGTTTTCTCGTGGCTTAAAATATTCTTAAAGTATTAAAATGATAAAAAATTATTCTTCACCACCTATGGACGATAGAGTCAGAAATTTTATTTAAAAATAATTATATAAAAATAAATAAAATTCCACATTTATTACTATATAGATCTTATTAGATGAAAAAATATGAGTTTTTTTTTTGATTTAAAAGGGGTTTATTATTATATATAATAAAATATGCATCCATACAATATGGTTGAATTTATTTATTTAGATCAAATCTCAGTTAAAATACATGGCTACGTGGAATATTAATTTCTATATGCTTGTGTGGTATTGTCATTAGGTAATTTACAAAATTATAATAATTTTAGTCATAAGACGACAATATTATTAGGAAATGTTAGGTAGTCAATAATATTTAAAATTTCAATGATCATTTTTAAAAATTAATACACATGTTTTACATTTTGCAAGATGAAAAAAAAATTAAAAGATTTAATTTTACAACGCCTACTTTTTCTACAATTACTTATTAATTTTCTTTCAATAAATCAACATTCATTCAGATCGTGTATAGGATTATAAAATCAATAATATGCTATTTATTTCGGATAAACTTTAAGTGACATTTTTTTAAAGTATTATATATATATTACTAACGGACGCTATATCAATTATCGTAATCAGATAACATTATAAAATTATCATTAAAGTTGTCACCATCAATATTAAGTTGGCTAAATTTTCGTTCTGAATTGATAAGAGTCATTCAACTAAACATCAAAGCGTGTTTTAATTGAAAGAAAAATAAGTAAAACAATAAATAAAATTAAATCTAAAAAATATATAATAATTTTATGTATATTTTTTTACAAAATATTAATTCATAAATAAATAAAACCACATTATATCTAATAGTATGGTTTTGATATTATTTTTTATGATTTATCCTTAGGAAGCATAAGAATTTCACGAGTAGGTGAAATAGTTACCTTTTTTTCAAACATAATAAATGATTGATACTCAATAGTTTTTTCATCTATAGAAATAACGAAGTTATTAGTAATTTTTTTTCATATTTTTATCGTATATCTCAAAATTATCATTTTAATTATTTCGTTATTTAAAAGTAATTTGTTTTTATTTATGATGGAGTGATGTTTCTTTTATATAATATAAAATATAATAAAAAAATAAAGTTTGTTAGATTATTTTATTAGGGTAATAAATTGTATATATTTTAATAAACAAGTATAATTTTTAAGAGATTGTGGTCCTTTGGTTATTTGAATTTTTTTTATCATTATATTATTTATATATGTAAACTACGTTAGAAGTTTTATTTTTTATTTTATTTAAATTTGAACCCTGGAAAAGAAAAGCATTAACAAAAAAGTAAAATAAAACTAATTTCTTTTGATGTTTTTATTCATTATTTGACATTTATTTAAAAATTCGACTAATTTAAATTTATGCTAAAAAAAGTACTTATATTATTGGGAAAATTGTATATAATAGCAAACTAATAACCTAAAATAAATGGAATAGCTAGGGTTTGATTTAATTGTGCTCCATAGCAAACGTTAGCTAATATTTGCCATCGTCTCTCTCCCAGAAATCTCGCTCGCCACTCTCCATTATTGCTCGCCTCTCTCGCTTTATACACAGAAGTGTATAATTCTGTTTCTGTTTTGTATAAAGCGAGAGAAAATTGTATATACACACACAAAAATATATATCTTCGTGTTATACACTTAATTATACGATTTACAAACATTTTACTTCAAATATTGCAGAGAAAAAGGTCAACGAATTATACAATTGCGAATTATACAATTGCAGTGAAATACAATTTTCTCTAGTTTTATACAACAGAAGTGTATATATTGTGTTTTTGTTTTTGTATAAAGCGAGATAAAAACATATATCTTCTTGCTATACACTTAATATTGCAGCGAAATAGGTAGTGAATTATACAATTGTGCATTATACAATTGCAATGAAATAGGATAGCGAATTATACAATTGCAGCGAAATAGGCCAGCGAATTATACAATTTAGGCCAGCGAATTATACACTTGTATATGTATAGCTTATACAGTTTTATGTTTGCTATGGAGCGCAATTATGCAAAGTTTGCTATGGCATACAAATATGAATTTTTTGTTTGCTATATGTGAAAGTTGCCCTATATTATTGGCTATCTCCCTATTCCTTGGTTTATAATTTATTGCTTTTAGAAGTGGGCTGTTATAATATATATATATATATATATATATATATATATATATATAATTAACTATAGTCACAATGTGTATATTTTCGAATGATTTATAATCGAATTTTGCACATATACTTAATACAAGATAACTTTAGATATATATAATTAAAGTTTAGATATATAATTAGTTATTTTTATATGAACCTCAGTCATATGAGCATAAACTTTAGACCAAAAATGACTTAAGTTCAATCACAATGAACTTTTACTGTATAAGAAAAGAACGAATCAAATGAATTCGATGATTCAATATTGAAAAATAGATATTATTAAAATTCAAGCCTTAAAAAACATGTTTAATGAATTATACAAGAATAATTAAGATTTGTATTTTTATTAAATGAAGTCAAATGACGCTTAAGACTACAAAGAATTAAAGTGTGTAACTAATAATCCGTGTCAAGTTTAGAGGAGGGCAAGTGCACTAATAGACAAATTTTGAGATCATCATTTAAGCCATAACTTTACATGTTTAGTTACTTTGTAATCAACTTCAAACACAAATAATATATGATATTAGGCTAATTAGCCATCCCAAACTTCATATTATTTTTTTAAAAAAAAGTTTGGCTTGACAATCTCAAACTTCAGATATTTTTATTTGAACTTTACCTTATCAATCCTAAATTTAAAAGACATTTTTATCTTCATTTCATCTATCAAACCTCAATTTTACAATAAAAATAACCAAACCATATATTAAAGTTTTTGTTAATCAATATCAAGCAAAGTTTTAGAAAGGTCAAAGACTACTAAAAAAAATTGAAATTAGCTATACATTTTGTTGCTAATCTATCATTATTTCGCTCGTAGCTAATAAAAAGCTATCGCTAATTCATTGCTAAATAAAATTAACGATGGCTTTTTCTATTTAGCAAGAAATTTATTTGTCCTTAGTTCCAAAAAAATTTTAAACAGTGAAAGAGGAGGACCAAGTTTGTCTTAAAATTTGTTTACAAGGTTCATATTAATTATTTGTGCACAAACTTTAAATAATGATTATTGTTTAAATGACAACGTCTAAATAGGCCAAATCATAAATCTTTACATTTAGAGATCTTTTTTTTAGGAAAATGACAAAAAGTTCACCTTTAAGTTTTTTTATTATCATTATTTCTTATTAGTTTTACAAATTTTCAGTATCTCTCATTTTCGCGCATCAGAGTAATGTATCAGCGCATCAAATTAGTGTATCATGCATAAAATGTATTTCAGATTAGTGTATCATGTAAAAATATAATGTATCTTACTTAAAGATTAATGTATCTCGCGCATCAAATTAGTGTATCAGTGCTTATATTATTGTATCAACTTGAGGGATTTTTGTAATTATAAACTTATAAGGGACAAATAATAATTTTGCCTTAAAAGTATATGATTTCTGTCCTTTGCCTTCTTTTAAGTATTTCATCTCTATAAATTATAATTGAGAAAATAATATTATATATAATGTAGGAGATAATTGTACGTACTTATAAAAATGAATAGAGGGAATAATATTATATGATGTAAGATATAGTTGTATCAAAATGATTTTGATGAAAATACACACAAAATTAAGTGAGAATTTATTCGCATAAAAAAGCAAAATAAGGTTATACATAACCCTTTAACATGTAATCATAATTTACTTTAATATGCATTATCATCTTATTAAGTCATTTAATTATAATAAACTTACATAATTTAATAGTATAAATATTTAAGATATACATTTTTTTGTTTTTCATTCGATATCCGCTTTTCATATTAACAGAGGAAGATCCACATTAAATGTTTCGGGTGCTTGAACATTTATTAATCTCGTATCCAATCCAACTACATAAAAGTAGTTGCTTGATCTAGTAGTCGTTTGCGGGGTGCTCAAAGTTGTACATTGCAACTGCAATGCCCAGGTTTGATTCCCTTATGATATTTTTTTAAAAAAATTTAAAGACGAAATCTTCTTGGAGTACTCACAACCTTAAATTTCTGAATTGCATATTGAAGTTCGCTTATTTCAGATTCGCTTCATATAAGACTCCGTTCAAAGAAAAATAGCCAATACCAAATATATTTTCATATCTAAGACTCAAATCCAAAATTTTTGGTGGGCTAGATAAGATATCTTTATTATTACGGAAATGGGTCAAAATTACTTCTGAACTATGCGAAATAGATCACTTATACCCTCTATTACATTTTGTAATAAAAAATACCTCCGTTGTTATCCTAGGAGACCACAAATACCCTCAAGAGTTAACACCCCAATTTTTTAGTGACATGCCATGCCACATGAGACTAATCCCTCCACCTAAGTGTTGTCAACTAAGATTCACTACAAAAAAACTTGATCTTTAGTGGCGACAAAGTATATTGCGACTAAAGGTTATGAGTGACTTTCAGTGACGACTAATAGTAAAACCTATTTTTTCAACAAAAGAATATGATAGTTAATTTTCGATTGAAACCTACTTTTCTAAAATAAATAAGTTACAATATCAATGTTAAAAATCCAATATTATGTCGAAAAATCATGAAAATTTCTTCTCGATTCACATCTCCTACTATATAACACATCATTGTACATTTTATACATTGACATATAAATAGAAATAAAACATACAGTGTCTTCAAACTCCTACATAATCGATATCATTTCTTTAAAAAATAATGAAGAAAAAAGGGAAAATGTGCAAGTATTCCTTCAACCTATGCCCGAAATCTCAGAGACACACTTATACTATACTAAGGTCCTATTACCCCTCTGAACTTATTTTATAAACAATTTTCTATCCCTTTTATGCCTACATGGCACTATCTTGAAAAAAAGTTAACCAGCGTTGGACCCACAATATAGTGCCACATAAGCCTAAAAGGGGTAAAAAATTATTAATAAAATAAGTTAGGGGGTAATAAGACCTTAATATAGTATAAGTGTGTATCTGAGATTTTTGGCATAGGTTGAGGGGGGTACTTATGCATTATCCCAAGAAAAAAACACAAAATTAGAATTTAATGTTAAAAACTTTTAGTGACGATTATTTGGGCTTTTGTGGAGACTACTGTCGCTCCTAAAGGTCTAGTTCTTTTGTAATGAATCCTAGTTGGCAATGCTTAGGTGGAAGGATTAGTCCCACGTGACTTGCCAAGTCGATAAAAATATGGAGTAACGTGGTCTCTTAGGATAAAAGTAAGGGCATTTTTTATTCCAAAATATAACGAAGGATATAAATGGTTTATTTCACATAATTCAGGGATAATTTTGACCGTTTTCCGTTATTATTATGAAAATGAAAAAGAACAAAAGATGTATGGTCTAATTTTCCTTTTTTTGTCTTTTTTTTTTCTAAGTTGGAGGTGGCTTTAACCTTTGGTGATAGAAATGGGCACCATAAACTAAATGGTCTAAAATTAAAAAGCTCATGTTTTTGTGTTTTCATGGTCACCCATTATCACCTATACTAAATTATATTCATCAATAATAATAATAATAATAATAATTATATAATTATTATTATTTGTATATTCATTATCCAACATTTTCCTTGTACATATTGTTGGATCACTTTTTTATTTTTTGTATTTTTTTTTTAAAAAAATTAACAACAAACACAAAAAATTATGAACTTGCACTTGTTCAAACCCTAGAATTTAACCAATCTTGAACTTGCAAGATCGAGTCTTTTGAATCATTTTGCTGCCAAGAATTCAAAGGGGTTTCTGATAATTGAATCTCTGAGGTGGGTTTTGATTTTCTCCCAAAAAATTTACGTGCTTTGTGTAATTTTGTTTGTTTAATTTATCTGAAAATTAAGATTTTGGAATGCTGGATTTTGATATTGTGGCGTAGTTTAAAGATCATTTGGGTTCAGTTTGATTTATTTTCAATTAACGGTTATTTTTCTTTCTATATTTTCCTGTGATTTGGATTTATGGTATGTGACAGCATTTTGTAGAAATGTAGGGTAAGACGGTGTATAATAGACACTTGTGGTTCGTTCCTTCCCTGGACGTGTGCATAGCGGGAGCTTTAGTGTACTGGGCCTGCCCTTTTTGAAAAATTAGGATATGTTGGGCTAGGATTTTATGTTTGAGCTAGTTGTATGTAAAGTCGTAGTGTCGTTTGTTTTATTGGAATGAATTAGGCTGAAAAAGGAAAAATGAATATTAGAGGGATCATATAGAGCGACTGTGCTAGTTTGGGACTGAGTATTCTTGTTGTTGCTGTTGTTATTTGTAACTTGTACTGTTTGATGTTTGTTGCAGGTAATTAAGAACTACCTGATTAAGGGGTTGAGGTGGCATTGGAAAGACACTGAAGAATATTAGTAAAAATGATTTCGAGATCGTATACCAACCTTTTGGATTTGGCATCTGGGAATTTTCCGACAATGGGAAGAGATAGGGACCGGAGACGGATGCCAAGGGTGATGACACTACCTGGGAGTATATGTGAGATGGATGATGACCAGGCTCATAGTGTTTCATCTGAGAATCCGTCTTCGCTGGCTGGTGATCGGATGATTGTGGTGGCAAATCTGTTGCCCCTGAAAGCAAAAAGGAGACCAGACAATAAAGGCTGGAGCTTTAATTGGAATGAGGACTCGTTACTTTTGAGACTTAGGGATGGTTTACCTGAGGACATGGAAGTGATATATGTTGGGTCGTTATGTGTTGATATTGATCCGATTGAACAGGATGACGTGTCTAGTTATCTGTTGGAGAAGTTTAGATGTGTTCCTGCATTTCTTCCGCCAAATATTGTTGAAAAATATTATGAGGGGTTTTGTAAGAGGCATTTGTGGCCACTTTTTCATTACATGTTGCCATTTTCACCTGATCATGGAGGCCGGTTTGATCGCTCTATGTGGGAAGCATATGTGTCTGCTAACAAGCTGTTTTCACAGAAAGTAGTTGAGGTTCTTAATCCCGAGGATGACTTTGTTTGGATTCATGATTATCATTTGATGGTGTTGCCTACATTCTTAAGGAGGCGGTTCAATCGTTTGAGGATGGGGTTTTTCCTTCACAGTCCATTTCCTTCTTCTGAGATTTACAGGACTCTTCCTGTTAGAGAGGAAATACTCAAGGCTTTGCTCTGTGCTGACATTGTTGGATTCCACACTTTCGACTATGCACGACACTTCTCTCTTGTTGCAGTCGGATGTTAGGTTTAGAGTATCAGTCTAAAAGAGGTTATATAGGGTTAGAATACTACGGTAGGACAGTAGGCATCAAGATTATGCCTGTTGGAATACATATGGGTCACATTGAAAACATGAAGAGACTTGCGGCTAAAGAGTCGAAGCTTAAAGAGCTAAAGCAGCAATTTGAAGGAAAAACTGTGTTGCTTGGTTTCGATGACCTGGATATTTTCAAAGGTATTAATTTAAAGCTTCTAGCTATGGAACACATGCTCGGACAGCACCCCAAGTGGCAAGGGCAGGCTGTGCTGGTTCAGATCGCAAATCCTACAAGGGGTAAAGGAGTAGATTTAAAGGAAATACAGGCGGAGATACTGGAAAGCTGTAAGAGAATCAATAAGCAATTCGGCCAGCCTGGATATGAACCTGTAGTTTATATTGATAGGCCTATATCAAGCAGTGAACGCATGGCTTATTACAGTATTGCAGAATGTGTTGTTGTCACAGCTGTGAGGGACGGGATGAACCTAACTCCTTATGAGTACATTGCTTGTCGACAGGGCATGTCTGGTTCAGAAGCTGATTCAGATGTGGATGGAACTAAGAAGAGCATGTTAGTTGTATCTGAATTCATTGGGTGTTCACCTTCACTTAGTGGGGCAATTCGCATCAACCCATGGAATGTTGAAGCAACTGCCGAGGCAATGAATGAGGCTATATCTATGGCTGAACCAGAGAAGCAGCTACGACATGAAAAGCATTATCGTTATGTTAGCACCCATGATGTTGGTTATTGGGCAAGAAGCTTCTTGCAGGATATGGAGAGGACCTGTATAGATCACTTTAGAAAAAGATGCTACGGCATTGGTTTGGGTTTTGGATTCAGAGTTGTGGCCCTAGATCCGAACTTTAGGAAGCTTTCTATCGATGATATAGAGTCGGCTTATATTAAGTCTAAGAGCAGGGCCATATTCTTGGACTATGACGGAACTATGATGCCTCAGAACTCTATCATCAAGTCTCCAAGTGCTGAAGTTATCTCAATCCTGAATAGAATTTGTGCTGATCAAAACAACGCCGTCTTTATTGTTAGTGGAAGGGGAAGGGACAGCCTGGATAAATGGTTTTCTCCATGTAGAAAATTGGGTCTTGCAGCAGAACATGGCTACTTCTTGAGGTGTGCTTTTATTCTCTTTCCCTTTAAAATATACGTTTTTTTGTTTTTGAGAAAAGGGTAACTTTCCCTTTAAAATATAGGTTCTATTAATGACATTTTCATGCATGGTGGTCGTTTGACTGCAAACTGTTTTGATCACATATTTTACACAGTATGGATCACCATTTTGTTTGAGGCTGTTTGCTATAGAATGTTTACTGTTCCCCGGATTTGTTTTATTCTCATTTTTCTGGCTTTTCGAGTAAACAGCATTATGTAAGGTATAATGACAAAAGAGTAAACTTGCTATGAAGAAAACGTGAGATAGTTGGGTACTCCACATCCAATTAATGGTATATACTTTCTTGACACACTTCTAAGGGTGAAAAACTTTGGTAAAGGCTATGGCTGACATGTTTAAAAAAAAATTAATAATATAATACTAGTCTTTTCTTCTACTATTACTAATATAATATGAATACATAGGCATCCAAGGGTGTGGCTCAGTGGTCAATAAAGTGGGTTGAGAACATGACGTGTCTGGTTAAAATCCCAGTATAGTGTACCAAAATACTAGGTGATCTTTCCCCATCTGTCCAAGCCTTAGTGAACATATATAGCTATGGCATTTGTATATTCAGTGTCTTAATAATTAGGGATCAGCCCAACTGTCAAAATGTAGTTGGCAAAAGGTTCCATCTGAAGAGGTCCAGTTGATGCTCTGTTTAACTTCTTTTTAAAGTCTAGGTTTTGCACCTTCTATTCTTATTATGTTATCTTTTGTGATCTGCATTTGATAGTTTGAAATGTTTTTCGAAAGAAGTGTTTGGATTGATATTTTTATTTCTTTTGATCACATAAGCATTTAAAATTATTGTTGACATACTTTGCTTTCTTTTGCTGTAATTTGGTAAGCAGACCACATGATTCACATGAGCTCAAACTTGCTTGCTTACCCTATGCCGAGTTTGAGCGTTTGAGTTAGGAGATTTTTGGTCCAACTGTAGTGAAGTACCTATAGGATTTGGTTTGCATGGCTCATGGGCCACCTCTTTGTATTAGAGGTGCTCAGTTGGAGGTTTGCTGCCCCAAAGGTCACTTTTTGGCTCCTTTGAGTTCTCGCTGATGTTTTAATTTTTTGATGCCACAGATGGTCGCAAGATCAGGAATGGGAAACATGCAGTCAGAACTCTGATTTTGGTTGGATGCATCTTGCTGAGCCAGTAATGCAGTCCTATACAGATTCTACAGATGGCTCTAGCATTGAAAAAAAGGAAAGCGCTATAGTGTGGCAGTACCGTGATGCAGATCCTGGCTTTGGGTTTTCTCAAGCAAAGGAGATGCTTGATCATCTAGAGAGTGTTTTAGCAAATGAACCTGTTGCTGTGAAAAGTGGTCAGTTCATTGTGGAAGTCAAACCTCAGGCATGTATACTTACCCCAGTTACCACATTGGTTGTTTCATTCTTATCTGTTGTTATAATTCAGGATTTTCTTTCATCAAATGGATAAGTGGTATCGTTATACAAGCGAAATCCTAGCATGTTCATGACATCTTTCTTCAGATGATAACACACCTATTTTCTAATAATTTCATGTTAATCTTAGATCGAGAACTGGAATTGCATTCTTCGCATCTGAGAATGATATGAAGCAGCACCCTTTGGCAATGAGTGATATGACACAGCAGCAAATCATTGATTTTTTGTACTGTGTCAATGTACATAGTTATGGTATGCCTGGCTAAGAAGATAAGTAAATAACTGAACATCATTTTCATGCCTATTAATTCATATAGGCATAGTGCATAAACAAACGAACTTGGCCTCAGCTGGCGAGTAAGCACTCCAACTTTGAGAGTGCACATCTAGATACCTTAACTTGGTCTTATTGGCAACTAAACCTTTAACTCATCCCCACTGTCTCGTAGATACCCGATGCTGACGTGACACATAAATTTTGAAGGTGTCTAGATGATCATTCTATAATTCTCACTGTCTAGAATTATCTTTGTATTGATGATGTTTGACTTATCCATCTATGGTAGATTGCAGTCATTCAATTATTGTTCCTGACACATGGTCCGAGTAAAACCTTAATTTTCTCATTTTCCTTTCTAGGGGGTCAGCAAAGGTTTAGTAGCAGAAAAGATCTTCACATCCTTGGTAGAGAGAGGAAAGCTTGCAGATTTTGTGCTTTGCATTGGTGACGATCGATCTGATGAGGACATGTTTGAGATCATCGGTGATGCTTTATCCAGAAATATTCTTTCTTATGATACCAAAGTATTTGCCTGCACAGTGGGACAAAAACCAAGCAAGGCTAAATATTATTTGGACGACACTTCAGAGGTTAGATTTATGCTTGAGTCTCTTGCTGAAGCTACAATTACTCCATGTACTTCCGATGAAGAAGCTGAGGACTCGGCTTGAATTAGCTGATGCATGCCTTGGTTTGTTTGGTTTCCTTCCTACTGCATGTATATTTCCAGGTTGGGCCAGTGACTTCATCTCTTTGATAGTTAGTTTTAGGTATTAAGATAACGGAATTATATTCCGCTCAATTATTCTTTCCTTTTGACATTGATCCATTCTTTTACCCCTTCCCTGGAAGTACTTTGTGTGAGAAGTGGAGTACTGAAGTTGATATGCAGATTGTTTGTGCATCTGGGGAAAAAATTATCAAATCCTAGAGTCCCGGTGAAACATTTATGCAGAATTTAGAAACGGATTGAAGGAAGAAACCGAGACACAGATGTGAAAAACATGGTATCAACTATTTTTACAAGATTGACGGTGGCAGTGAGTTTCGTAGAACTAGAAGTTTTGATCACTCTCCGAATAATAAAGTTCTCATTATTCTGGCAGCTAACATTCATTACTGTGGACAAGTTTTTATGAAGGTTGTCTTGCGTCTGCATGATCATCGATGGTTACTTTCCAAGAGTAGCTTGGAGAGTTCTATCGATGGACATGGAATCGGTTTGTGGTAGATAAGCATCAACAACTTAGATCGAGGCAATGGCGTTTTGACGATCTTATTGTACAGACTCTTCAGTGATGAAAAGGGATGTTTTTATCACCATGTTTTCTTTTGGTTCATTTGGAAAACATCATATTGATACAAGTAATGCAATAATATTTTGCTCTATAAATTTGGTATGTTTAGTTTTGTTATCATATTTTGCTCCATAATATCTGACTCTTGTTGCTGCAATCAGAGAATTGCATTAACCTCTGTTAACTCTTTAATACAAACTTTACGCATGACATGTATAAGACTAACTACGAGTCATTTTCTAGCCTGATTTTTCTTTTGTTTTGGGTGGTTTCATCGTTACCTAATAAAAAAGTGGTATTTGTAATTGGCGTATAACCTGAAAATGGTTTTGAATGATATCATCAGTTGGCCGATAGATCTTGAGTGAATACTTTTGACAACAAGAGAAAAATCCTCCTTACTAGGTGTGAGTTTGTGATTTTCATTATTTATCGAGTTTTGATCGTGCGCCACTAACCCTCGGAATCTTGGATTGACTGCTTACTAAGCCAGACAACCAAATGACGATGATTCTTTTTTACTATCAATATCATAAGAAGCTTGAAAAACGCCATTCTATTTTTACGAGACAGGTATACATTATGAGATTTGAGTATATTTTACCCTTCCTAAATTCTACCTAAGAGATTTCACTTGACATTCATTTTTTATCTTAATGAATTTGACTTTTATACACTGACAACGCAATAAAAATTAGTATACATTCTAGAAGATGTCTACCATTTATCAACCAAACGATAAACCTTCATATATATAATTTGGAGTTTATTATCAACAACTTCCGTTATCGTCCAGCGGTTAGGATATCTGGCTTTCACCCAGGAGACCCGGGTTCGATTCCCGGTAACGGAACTTTTTTTGGTACGGTAGTTCACACGTGGGGTTTGAGGAGAGTAGTGTGTATATACACTTTTTTGCTATTGTTAATCTCACGAGTGGGGTTTGGAGAGAATTTCGGTGTTGTTAATTTCACGAGTGGGGTGATGAACAAATTACTTGGGACAACAGATAGTAACAAAAATCGGAGGAACAAGGCCTTAAATGAAGGATAATATTTATGACGACTAGTATGGAAGGATAAGCAAAGCTATACTCTAACAACGAACTAACCTTCTACCTTAATCCGTGTCTTTCCATAATCTTCTATCTAACGTCATGTCCTCGGTAACCTGAAGTTGCACCGTGTTTTGTCTAATCACCTTTTGACAAAATTTCTTCGGCCTACCTTTGCCTCTCTTGAAAAACCATCCATAGCCAACTTCTCATATCTCCGCACAGGGGCATCCATGCATCTCCTCTATCCTTTAACAGCTTGGAGTGCATGCTGTATAATGGCATAAATCCGTCATTTGCCAAAGTTTCAACAGAATTCATAGTTCATAATATCGAAAACTTTGATCACTGATGCATGTGGCAACAATGGTGTGGGTTCTAAGAAGCTCCAGGATGTTACTGATCAGAGCAGTGTATGCTGCATCCGTCAAATCTTCCTGACGAATCATCTTACTGCAATGTAAAGTTTATCTGCGTGTTCATCTGAGATATGAAATGTTCTGTCAAAATCTGCTAACTGTACTCGTGAATTCGAGGACCCTCAAAATGGTCTAAACAGAACATTCAGCCAAGATATCATCTTTGAATACGCTTCAACGACCTAGTTTAGATAGGTAATGCTGCATTAGTGCATCATACCGTCAAGCAACAATAAGAAACACAGTTCCAGTCATTCTTCACCAGAAATCTCCGCAGCTGCATATTCCATCTCTGAAATGATGGAAATCGACTTGCATCCCTCACTGTAATTTCTCTTTTTGTTATTAGACTTGTATATTTCAGTGTACTATGGCAGTCAACACAAACTCGTAAGTTCTTAGTAACGAGTATGGACTTGCTAGGATCCAGATTTAGCAACGCAAATGCAACAGCAAGCTTCTCGCTGTGATAAAGAAGAATCTGTTCCTTCTCTTCTTCCTCCACATCTTGGTACACAAAACTGGATTCTGCACTATACCCCAGCTTTTTCATCTCTTTCGAAAGTTCCTTCAGTTTCTCATTTATTTTAGCGGACTGAGGGTGGGACTGATCCCCACCAACAAATGCATGGATAACACCATTTATTTCAATCCAACTACATCCGGGGCTCTTCTTAAAGCCAGAATCCTTCTGCTTAACTCTAACATGAGCAGCGTCATCCCATCTCCCAGCAGTAGTATACAAATTAGATAAAAGAACGAAATTACCCGGACTTTCAGGTCCTAGATATTGGATCTTATTGGATACTTCTTCTGCTAGAACAATATGTTTATGGATTCTACACGCGGCAAGCAAGGCACTCCAGATACGCACATCAGGTATAAAAGGCATATTCTGGACGAAACCATAGGCCTCGTCCAGAAGACCAGCACGTCCCAAAAGATCCACCATGCACAAGTAATGATCCATTCTAGGGCTAATTTTGAATTCTTCAGACATTCTTAAGAACCAATATTTCCCTTCAGCAACAAGACCTGAATGGCTGCAAGCAAATAAGAGACCAATAAAAGTAATATCATCTGGTATTTGACCTACAGACTGCATGTCATAGAACAGTGATATTGCTTCCTTTCCACGACCGTGAACTCCATATCCAGCAATCATTGCATTCCATGAGACGACATCCCTTTTATTCATCTTATCAAAGACAATCCTAGCAATGTCGATTTTACCACATTTGGAATACATGTCAATTAGAGCATTACATACAGAAACATCCTCTGTGAATCCACGCACAATCGAGTAACCATGGGTGCAAACGCCAAGTTGTAGAGCTGCCAAATGTGAACAAGCTGGTAAAATTCCCATCACTGTTGCAGATTCTGGTTCAACACCACACGATTGCATCATTCGTAGAATCTGCAAAGCTTCTTCTGCATGTCCATTCTGGACGCACCCTGCAATTATCGCACTGAAAGAAACGGAATCTTTCAAATCCATCTCCTCAAAGAAGGTAAGCGCATCATCTATTCTCCCGCACTTTGAATACATTGAAAGAAGAGTATTACTCACCATCAAATCCAAATTAGACCCTAACTTAACCGTATAACCATGCATCTTTCTTCCTCTTCTAATATCATTTAGCTTAGCACAAGCTCGAATTACAGTGGCAAGCATGACAGGAGAAGGAGACTCAGTATCTTCCATCCTCATGTGTTCAAACAGTTCCAATCCTTCTTGAGTAGAATCACATGTTACATATGCTCCTATCATCGCACTCCGCGTGATCTCATTCTTCAAACTCATGACTCCAAAAATCCTCTTCGCGTAGTTCAACGAACCACATTTTGCATACACATCCAAAATACCAGTATCAACAACTACATCATTAACAAACCCCCTTCTCATAGAGTACGCATGAACAGCCTTCCCTTCACGCAACTTATTAGCTTCCGCAATAGCAGGAAGAATCGCCACAACTGTAGACGAATTCGGACTTAACCCATTTTCTTGCATCTCCAACACCAAACCCTTCATCTCCAAATACAAACCATTCACCGAGCACCCTGAAATCATCGCATTCCACGCCACAATATCTCTTCTCAACATTCCATCAAACACTCTTCGTGCCTCAACCAACAACCCACACTTTGCATAAAAATCAACCAAAGCTGTACAAACATAAATATCACCATCAAGACCCTGCCTTTTCACATGTTCATGAATCTTTTCCCCATTTTCTACATCTCGCAAAGCAGAACAAGCCTTAATCACAAAAGGGTATGTATAATTCGTCGGTCTAACACCACACTCCACCATTTCATAATACAAATCAATACCCTTCTCAAAGGGTCCATTCCAAGCATAAGCTCTAATCATTTGGTTCCATAATATAACTCTGTCATTTCTATCTGACTCAGGAATTGAATCAAACACTTGGCGTGCAAGATCAATTCTGCTGCACGAAACGTAAAATCGCGTTAACTTATCTAGTAAATTCGAACGATTATCGTTACAATGATTGTGCTTGATGATGTGCTGATGGATTGATTTACCTATAACTAATTGCTTAGTTTCTATGCAGGCATCAAGAATCGAAATGTAATTATAGTAAGGTTCTTGGCTAAAATTCCAACTTATGTTAACTATTCGCCGCGTATTTGCACGTAACATTATGCACTAAGCTCACGCTATAGCGAACGAGAGTATAGTGTAATTATTTGAAATGGTGATGAAAGAAGGCGGGAAGCCTATTTTAAATCTTAATATATAGATAACAAACTTTTTATATTAAGAAAAACTAAAATTTTAATTTTTTTTTCTTAATACTTTATAATTACTAATACATTTTAAAAAATAATTTTTAATATGTGTTTATAAAAAAATTGAAATCCAACACTTCACGCTACTTCCGTCCCTGTTTACTTGTCTATTTTTTCTTTTATAGCTGTTCCTAATTACTTGTTCATTTCGACAAATCAAGAAAGCAAATTTTTTTTTACCCATTGTACCCTCGATTATATGACTAATTATGTTGAAAATTATAGAACTGTTCATCCACTTCATAATTAATAAAGGTAAAATGATAAACTCACTACATCATTAATTATTTTCTTAATAAGTACCAATTCAGAAGTGGACAAGTAAGAACGGACAGTGCGAGTACTAATCTTAAATTCAAGATTTAAAACCTAATAAATTCTATTCATGATTTGAAAAATTCTACACTTACAACTATTGTTGAATGGCACCTTTAATAATTATTTAATATATTCTTCGTTTACTTTTACTTGTCATTTATTTTTAAAATAAATTTTTAATTTTACTTGTCATTTTTAACATATCATGAAAAGAAAATAATTATTTTTTCATATTTTACGCTCAGTATTATATACTTATTTTCTAAATTATTTTTCCAAGGCATTACTTAATAGAGAATAATTTAGTAAAATATTTGTATCATTTGTTATTTTATTAATAGATGCACCAAATCAAACTGTGATAAGTAAACATAAATTACTATCTTGTTTTAAATTAATCCAAAGGTTCAATAAAGACTAATCTTCTTCCAAGGTTCAATTTAATCTAAGGTTCATATTATTTTAATTCAAAGGTTCAAATGATTTTTTTTCAAAGTTAACTTTAAGTCAAAAGTTCAAATTATGTCATTGTTGTATTTTTTTTATATTTAAACTTTCTAGTTCCCTCATTGCTTTTGCTTCAAATATCAACATTAATAGTAAAACTATATTCTTTTTTTTTTTGGCCCTTTCTAAAAAGGAAAATTTTACTTTAATTTAATAAGAATAAGAGTAGACAAGTCCAAATAATCTATAGACATAATGATAAAGAAAAAGATTGATAGAGAAAATGACATGCAATAATGCAATATGGAATTTTTTTTTTTTTAAATTTCAAAGACATGTGGTTGCACTAGAATTCCTGGTTACTATCTTTGATTCGTGAATTAAATTATTTTAAATTTATAATTTTATTAGTAATATATTTTACTTAGAAGACAAGATAAAATAATCTCAAATTGAATGAAGTAAACAAATACGTAAGATTAAATTAAATATTCAAACTTAATTATCTAATATGTCACCTTCTTCCATTAACCAAACAAGTAACAACCCCTTATGACCTTTAATTTATTAATTCAAAACTTCACTTTCTTCTCATTATTTATAGTAGTAGTTAGTATGCATATATGTATATATATGGTACTAATATCATAATAAAGACCATGAAATTTGGTATTATCACATTGGAGGCTAGTGAGGGAAGGATAAGTTTTTTTCAATATGGAAATATCATATTACAACTTAAAAATTGCAATATTTTCATTTGCAATTATCTTTGTATTGAGATGGACATGGAGAATCTTGAATTATGTTTGGTTCAAACCAAAAAAATTGGAGAAACAACTAAGACAACAAGGTCTCAAAGGAAATTCATACAAGTTGTTGTATGGGGATATGAAAGAGATGAAGATGATGATTGAAGAAGCTACATCCAAGCCCATCAATTTCTCACATGACTTGATTTGGCCTAGAATCAACCCCTTCATCCACAAAACCATCACAAATTATGGCAAGTAAATAGGAAAATACGATCCTTTTATGTGTTTACTATTTGTTATCTTTAAGCTGATCAGATAATGTAGAAGTTTTTACTAATATCATTAGTGTATACAATTTTATACCATCAGATCACATATATCTACTATAATAAATAATCTGTCTATCATTTAAAGATTATAAATGTATATTTTTTAAGATGATCATGAGTTGAATGGATAAATTAAGCTTTTAATTGTACTAAAGTGATAAGATAGAAGTTGGGTGGATAATATCAAGCTTATGTATTCAACAAGGTTTGGACCCCTTGCCATGTGCTTTTAACATACATATGATGTGATGTGTTACAATATTTTGTAGGTTATTAATCCATGCTTTTCATACAAAAATTACTTTGTAATTAATTGTATAGTTGTGAGACAATTCTTTTCAAAACATATCATATATATACACAAATACACTAGAGGTATACATACATATACACAATCATACATGTATATATACATTTGTTGTACCGTTATACATACATATAGTGATTTTCATACATATGTACATATAAAAATTGTAAATAAACTTAAGTTTGTTATATCGCGTAATTTTTCGTTTCACTTCAATTTTGTAGGTAAAAATTGTTTTGTGTGGATTGGGCCCAAACCAGCAGTCCTCATCACAGAGCCCAAATTGATAAGAGAGGTGTTAACAAAGAATTATGTTTATCATAAGGCACGTGGCAGCCCATTATTGAAGTTGGCAATATCTGGGCTTGCGGCCCATGAAAAAGATAAATGGGCCACACATAGAAGGATTCTCAATCCAGCTTTTCACTTTGACAAGTTGAAGGTTTTAGCCACTTTGAAACTTTGTTATACTCTTTTCGTTTTTTTTTTGTCTGGTTTCGACTTGACAAGAAATTTTACTTTATCAATGTGCAGCATATGCTACCTGCGTTCAAATTGACTGTTGGTGAAATGTTGAACACATGGAAGGAAATTGTCTCGAAAGACGGAACAGAGATAGATGTGTGGCCGTATCTTCAAACATTGACAAGTGATGCAATTTCAAGAACTGCTTTTGGTAGTAATTATGAAGAAGGAAAAAAGATTTTCGAACTTCAAAAAGAACAAATTGAATTAATTTCAAAAATGACACACTCAATATACATTCCAGGATGGAGGTAAGAATTTTTTTTATTTTACAATTATGAATTATATATAAAACTCCAAAGTTAAGTATGCTTGAGAAATGGATAACCGCATAAAGTTTTCGTCTTGCAGACTTTATATACATAATTCTTTAAGCATTTAGAAATATCAATCCTTTATTTTATTTAATTTTTATGTTAAATTAATAAATAGTTAATTTTTGTTAACTTTAATGTCCAAAATAACACATTTCAAATAATTGAAGGCATAGTAAAATAAAGGGACTAAAAGTGAAATTATGTAATAATACAAGGACTAAAACTGATATTTTTTCATTGAAAATATATAGTTTAGTTGAATGTGAAAGATAGTATTGTGTTATAATTCTTTTATTAGTTCGTGAAACAAACTTCAACTATCTTCAAGAAGTATATTTACGTGTTTCTAAGAACTCTATCATATTTCTTGTATATTGATTTTTGTGACAATAATTAATGTTATCATGATCATGAACTATAGGTTTGTGCCAACTAAAAAGAACAAAAGGATGATGCAAATCTTTTATGAAGTAAAAGCACTTATATTGGGAATTATCAATAAAAGATTGAGGATGATTGAAGCTGGAGAATCACATGATGATTTATTGAGTATATTATTGACATCCAATTTAAAAGAAATACAACAACATGGGAATAAGAAATTTGGTATGAGCATTGATGAGGTGATTGAAGAGTGTAAATTGTTCTATTTTGCTGGACAAGAGACTACTTCAACTTTACTTGTGTGGACAATGATTTTATTATGCAAATATTCTATTTGGCAAGAAAGAGCTAGACAAGAGGTTTTACAAGTGTTTGAAAGTGATGAACTTGATTATGATAAATTGAATCAACTAAAAGTAGTAAGTATTTCCTACATGCTCAATTATTTTGATCTTTTTTGTTATTATGGTAGTATCTAGGTCAATTTGCAAGTCGTATATCAACCAGTTATACTGTTAATTAGGCAGAACTTTTTTAGTGAAATTGACCTTATGAGGTTTCTCATGTTAAAAAAAAATTATTGATGCAAATAAAGACCTCATAATGTTTCTTTTTAACGACCTACTTTTGCAGACTCTTTTTTTAGGTCTCGTTTTTGCAATTTTTTTAGTAGTAGTACTCTATATATAAACATATCGGGAAACTCCGCCGACCAAAGATTAGGTAGTTGAGAAAATTATTTATCTTAGAGTTTTTATGTCTCCAATTGAAATTTGAAGTCTTATTCTTTCATGATTTTCCCTCATATCACTTTATTGACAATTAGGTCATACTCTTCGAACAACTTTCACTTTTTTGCACCTTAGTCAAAAAACCACTTTTTGTAATAAAAAAGTCACTCAACTTTACTTCATATATCACCAAAAGTTTTTTAATTAGTTTTTTAATCATAATGTCAGTCAACTTCATCTAAATATCATCAAATGGTAATAAAGTTCTAAATTCTACTTTTATCTTCAAAAATTAATGTGTTAATGGCTATATTAACTTGTGATCTCTTATTTTACAGGTTACTATGATCTTAAACGAGGTCTTAAGGTTGTATACATCAGTATACGCGATTAATCGAATGGTAAAAACAGAAACAAAGTTAGGGGATTTGTGTTTACCCCCTGGGGTGCAACTCATATTGGCAACAATGTTAGTGCATCATGATACTGAAATATGGGGAGATGATGCAATGGAGTTCAAGCCAGAGAGATTTAGTGAAGGAATATCAAAAGCAACAAAAGGACAAGTTATATTTTTTCCATTTAGTTGGGGTCCAAGAATATGTATTGGGCAAAATTTTGCTATGTTAGAGGCAAAAATGGCAATGGTCATGATTCTAAAACACTATGCATTTGAACTTTCTCCATCTTATGCTCATGCTCCTCATCCATTATTGCTTCAACCTCAATATGGTGCTCAATTGATCATGCACAAGTTGTAGAAGTGGTTATTATGTGTTGTCTTTTGAGTCATGCTATATCCTTTATTTATTTTTCTTTAATTATAGTTCAAGTGAAGTCATATATTGTTTTGTATAAGAGTGGAGAATTTTATCATAATAATATTAGTGTACTTTATGTTTATGATGATTTTTCTTTTTCATTCTTTTTGCAATAACTTGATTGGTTATTTTTGGAAAGTTTCATGGATGTACCATTTTTTCCCTTTTGCTATCGACCCCTGAGTGTTTTTTGGTTGAGTTTTGAACTTTGAGTTTTAAGTTGAGAATTTGCTAATTTTTGAGTTTGAAAGGATAAGTTTTTAAAAATTAAAATGGTTTTCGGTGTCTTTTGGAGTTTCAAGTGTCGTAATGGAAATCCATTGATTCCATCACTTTCGAAATATGAAATTTGACCTGCAAAAGTTGTCGGTTTCAAATTTGGAGTCTCTTTTATGATTTGAGGTCCTAAGTAATGAATTTTTATAAAATTGGCCTTTGAATTGACTCTGTCAATATTCGGGATTCGGCTGCTCGGATCGAAATTTCAAGAGTTCTTGGGTTCGGGGGATGATTTTAGGTCTAGTTGAGGTCTTGGTTGATTTTGTGAGATTTAGAGCTTGTTTAACCTTTTTAGGCATTGAATTAATTCCTTGTGACTTTCACGAATGTGTTCACATATGTCAAAATACACTATCTTAATACACTATATTCAAATGGATTTGCACGTATCCGGGATATATAACAAATCTTACTCGTTGTCCTCGCCTCTTTACCATCTCACTCGTCACTCCCCTATGTTATCTGGCATCTCAAATACATGTGAATCACACCACATATAAACATATACATGTAAATAATATTGTGTACCTATTGCAATTTACATGTTTCTGGGATACATAACAAACTCTTGCTCGCCTCCCTCCCATCTCGCTTGCCTCTTACCCTATTTTAATATATTTCCGGGGGAAAATATGTATCTATCTCAATATATGATAGGAAAATCTTTAATTATTGGTTAAGATACATAATATTTTGAAAATTTCCAAGCATGTTGCATTCTAAACCACACAACATATATAATTTTTGACTAAAGTGTATAATGATCTCTATTACAAGAAAAACATTTTCACTCATATATAGTTTATGATTACAATGATATAAATCTAATACTAATAACTTCTTAATGATCATTTCTCCTACTTGTATAAAATTAAATGAGCACCATATTGAGGTTGAAGCAATAGTGGATCAGGAGCATGAGCATAAGATGTGAAAAGTTCAAATGCATGGTGTTTGAGAATCATGGCTATTTTCATTTTTGCCTCTAACATAGCAAAGTTTTGGCCAATACATATTCTTGGACCGAGTGACGGATCCAGAATTTCTATTTAGGGGATTCGAAAAAAAAAGAGTAGTGCCTATGATTCAAACTTGGAACCTCTAGGGGAGTTCAAAAAACCACAAAGTTAATCTCTAATCTTACATTGAAGAGGTTCAAAATCAATATATTGACATAATTTTTAAAAAGTACCTTAAATATACAACACCAATTTTTTGTCGAGAGGGTTCATGTGAACACCCTCGACAACCTCTAGGTCCACCCCTATTGGACACAACTAAATGGAAAAAACACAAGTTGTCCTTTTATTGTTTTGTCTACTCCATCACTAAATCTCTCAGGATTGAAAATCCATTGCATCATCTCCCCATATTTCAGTATCATGATGCAACAAAATTGTTCCTAACAAAAGTTGTACCCCAGAGGGTAAAACACAAGTTCCCTAGCTTTGTGTCTTTGGTCACCACTCTATTTATAAAATATCCTGATGGATACAATCTTAAAAACTTCATTTAAGATCATAGTCACCTATTAAAAAGAAAAATATCACTAGTAATTAGTTCCATCATGACAATATATAAAGATACAAATAGTTGAATATTATGTTAAGAGTATCTTTAGGCGAATTTAACATAACAAAATAACACTCTCTCTGTAATGTATGGTTATAAATGATCTCCTAATGATATATATTGAAAACATTCTTAACTAAAATGTGACCTTTTGCACAACATTCTTATTCTTTTGTTGATGATTTCTAGTATCAATGTTCTTACTTGCATTAAAGTCTAAAAATTTGTTTATCCTTCTATTTATTTTTGTTGGTACAAACCTATATGGTTAATTCAAGAAATTAAGTAATTTGAAGTTAAATTCAAGAAATGTTATCGAAGAAATGTTTTCTATATTTACTTATAATTTGAACAAAGAAAATGTCATGATGAAGATCTCATGCATTATGAAAAGGTCACATAACTAAAATAACATTTTATTTACCACTTTTGTCATATAAAATAATAATAATTTTATTTTCATGTTTTACCTTCAATATTAAATAGTTATTTTTCAAATCATTTTTCCAAGATATCATTTAATAGAGATTTGATAAAATACTTATATCATTTATTATTATTTTAATAAGTATGCCAAATGAAAATATGACAAGTAAAAATAAACGGAAGAAAGTACTATCTTAATTTGAATTAATCTAAGGTTCAATAAAGACTAATCTTCTTCCAATGCTCAATTTAATTTAAGGTTCATATTATTTTAATTCAAGGTTCAAATTAAGTTAAAAGGTTCAAATTGTTTTTATTCAAAGGTTCAACTTTAAGTCAAGGTTCAAATTATATGACATTGTTGTATTTTATTTATATTGCTTTTGCTTCAAATATCTACATCAATATATAGTAAAAGACCTTTTTTTTCTTTCTAAAAGGGAATATTACTCTTAATTTAATAAGAGTAGACAAGTCCAAATTAAATAGTCTAGACACACAGAGAAAGAAAAAGATTGATAGAGAACATGACGTGCAATAAATTTTATTTTTTTTGAATTTTCAAAAACGTGTGCAATAAATTCTATGGTTACTATCTTGATTCACGAATTAAGTTATTTTGAAATTATAATTTTATAATTAATTTAAATACATAGAAAATGAGATAAAATAATATCAAACTGAATGAAATAAATACATTGTAAAACTAAATTAAGATATAAATTTATCTCAAACTTAATGTATTTGATATATTACCTTCTTCCATTAACCAAACAAGTAACAACCCCTTATGACTTTTAATTTATTACTTTTTTGAAACATCACTTTCTTCTCATTACTTTTAGTTTTAGTTAGTATGTATATATATGGTACCAATATCATAATAAAGATCATGAAACTTGGTATTATCAATATAGAAAACAATATGGAAATATCATATTACAACTTAAAAATTGCAATATTTTCATTTGCAATTATCTTTGTATTGAGATGGACATGGAGAATCTTGAATTATGTTTGGTTCAAACCAAAAAAATTGGAGAAACAACTAAGACAACAAGGTCTCAAAGGAAATTCATACAAGTTGTTGTATGGGGATATGAAAGAGATGAAGATGATGATTGAAGAAGCTACATCCAATCCTATCAATTTCTCACATGACTTGATTTGGCCTAGAATCAACCCCTTCATCCACAAAACCATCACAAATAATGGTAAGTAAATGGAAAATATGATCCTTTGTTATCTTTTAGCTGATCAGATAATTTAGAAGTTTTTACTAATATCGTTGATGTATATACTTTTATATCATCAGATCACATGTATCTACGATAGTAAATAATCATTTTAGATGAGTTTATTGTGTAAATTACACATTTTATATGACTTAAAAGCTCTTATATTGTACTAATGTGATAAGATAGAAATTGTGTGGTTATCAATCCATGTTTTTCATACAAAAAATTACTTAGTAATTGTATAATTGTATAACATTTCTTTTCAAAACATATCATTCATACATACAATCGTACATGTATACATACATTTGTCGTATCGTCGTAGATACATATACATACAAGCATACATACGTATAGTGATTTTCATACAACATATACATATAAAAATTAAATAGACTTAAGTTTGTTATATCGCGTAATTTTCCGTTTCACTTCGATTTTGTAGGTAAGAATTGTTTTGTGTGGATTGGGCCCAAACCAGCAGTCCTCATCACAGAGCCCAAATTGATAAGGGAGGTGTTAACAAAGAATTATGTTTATCAAAAGTCACGTGGCAGCCCATTATCTAAGTTGGTAATATCTGGGCTTGCGGCCCATGAAAAAGATAAATGGGCCACACATAGAAGGATTCTCAATCCAGCTTTTCACCTTGACAAGTTGAAGGTTTTAGCCACTTTGAAACTTTTGTTATACTCTTTTTGTTTCAATTTGTTTGTCATAATTTGATTGAGCGCAAAAATAATGACCGAAGTGTGTTAAAAGATTTATTACATATATAAAATATTAAGTTTGTCATAATTCTTATTAATGTGCAGCATATGCTACCTGCGTTCAAATTAACCATCAACGAAATGTTGAACACATGGAAGGAAGTTGTCTCAAAAGACGGAACAGAGATAGATGTGTGGCCATATCTTCAAACATTGACAAGTGATGCAATTTCAAGAACTGCTTTTGGCAGTAATTATGAAGAAGGAAAAAAGATTTTTGAACTTCAAAAAGAACAAATTGAATTAATTTCAAAGATGGCACGTTCAATATACATTCCAGGATGGAGGTAAGAAAATAAAAATAATAAATAAATATATTATTTTCTTTTTATTATGAATTTTGAATAAAACTCCAAAGTTAAACATGCTTGAAAATAAGTACGTCATACTAGGATGGAAAATTGCATAAAATTTTCATATTGCAGACTTTATACACAGAATTCTTCAAGCATTTAGAATCACTAACACTAGGTTAAATATGCATCATCAAATAATACAAGGACTAAAATCGCTTTCCTTTTGAAAAGAACATGTGGTATAGTTGAATGTGAAAGATAGTATTGTGTTATGATTCTTTTATTAGTTCGTGAAACAAACTTCAACTATCTTCAAGAATCGTATTTATGTATCTCTTTGTACCCTATGACATTTCTTGTATATTGATTTTTGTGACAATAATTAATGTTATCATGATCATGAACTATAGGTTTGTGCCAACTAAAAAGAACAAAAGGATGATGCAAATCTTCTATGAAGTAAAAGCACTTATATTGGGAATTATCAATAAAAGATTGAGGATGATTGAAGCTGGAGAATCACATGATGATTTACTGAGCATATTATTGACATCCAATTTAAAAGAAATACAACAACATGGGAATAAGAAATTTGGTATGAACATTGATGAGGTGATTGAAGAGTGTAAATTATTCTATTTTGCTGGACAAGAGACTACTTCAACTTTACTTGTGTGGACAATGATTTTATTATGCAAGTATCCTATTTGGCAAGAAAGAGCTAGACAAGAGGTTTTACAAGTATTTGCAAGTGATGAACTTGATTATGATAAGTTGAATCAACTAAAAGTAGTAAGTATTCCATACAAATGTTCAATTACTTTGAATTTTTTTGTTATTATGGTGGTATCTAGGTCAATTTGCAAGTCGTACATCAATTTGATACGTTATATATAAATATATTTTAGGAAACCCCACCAACCAAACATTAGGTAGTTGAGAAAAATATTCTTGGAGCTTTTATGTCGATTCTATTTGAATTTGAAGTATAGTCTCTTTCGTTGATTTTCACTCATATCACATTATTGACTACTAGGTCATACTCTCAGCCAACTTTCAACATTACATAATATCACCAAAAGTTTTTAAATGATAATGTCACTCAAGTTCATCTAAATATCATCAAAATAGCAATCAAGTTGTAAATTCTACTTTATCTAAATCAATATTTTTAATGGCTATATTAATTTGTGATTTAATGTTTTATAGGTGACTATGATACTAAACGAGGTGTTAAGGTTGTATACATCAGCATACGCGATTAATCGAATGGTAAATACAGAAACAAAGTTAGGGGATTTGTGTTTACCACCCTGGGGTGCAACTCATATTGGCAACAATGTTAGTGCATCATGATACTGAAATATGGGGAGATGATGCAATGGAGTTTAAGCCAGAGAGATTTAGTGAAGGAATATCAAAAGCAACAAAAGGACAAGTTGTATTTTTTCCATTTAGTTGGGGTCCAAGAATATGTATTGGGCAAAATTTTGCTATGTTAGAGGCTAAAATGGCAATGGTCATGATTCTAAAACACTATGCATTTGAACTCTCTCCATCTTATGCTCATGCTCCTCATCCATTACTGCTTCAACCTCAATATGGTGCTCAATTAATCATGCACAAGTTGTAGAAGTGGTCATCATGTGTTGTCTTTTGAGTCATGCTATGTCCTATATGTATTGTTCTTTAATATAGTTCAAGTAAGTAGGAGTTTAATAAGGATTGACATATATAATAGTAGTTATGTATAAGTTATAAGAGTGGAGTACTTTATTATAATAATATTAGTGTACTTTATGTTTATGATTTTCCTCTTTCATTCTTCATTCAATAACCTAGTCGGTCAGTTTTGGAAAGTTTTGTGAATTTACCCTTTTGGCCCTTCTGATATCGACTCTGAATTGTTTTTGGTTGAGTTTTGAAAGTTTATTTTGAGTTTGAAAAGCTAAGTTGTTAAAAAAAATGAATTTTGGTGTCTTTTGGAGTTTCAAGTATCGCAATGGAATTTCATCAGTTTTGAAATGTGAATGCTAATCGACGAAGTTGTCGGTTTCATATTTGTAGTCTTTTTATGATTTGAGGTCTTAAGTTGTGATTTTTTTGAAATTTGACCTTTGGATTGACTTTGGTCAATATTCGGTTTCGTGTGCTTGGATCGGAATTTCAAAAGAGTTCTCTTGGGTTCGGGTGATGATTTTAGGTCTAGTTGAGGTCTTGGTTGATTTTCCTGAGTTTCTGAACTTGTTTTTAGCCTTTTTACGCATTGAGTTAGTTCCTTGTGACTTTCAAGGATGTGTTCAGATATGTCCAGATACATTTATCTCAAGATACACTATATCCAAGTTAATTTACATATATCTAGGATACATAACAAATCTCACTCATCCTCTCTCCCATCTTGCTCGCCACTCTCCTATGTATCACAGATACATGCGAATCACATCAAATATATACATATACATGTATATAGTGTGTATCTCTGGGATACATAACAAACTCCTGCTTGTTCCCTCCTCATCTTGCTCACCTCTCACCCTATTTTGGTGTATCTGGTAGCAAAAATATATGCATCTAAATGTATATTTCTCAATATATGATAACAAAACTCTTAATTAGTGGTAAAATACATATATTTTAAAATATCTCTAAACAAATGGCATTCAAAACCACCCAACATAATTACATTAACTGAAGTGTATGATCTATTACAAGAAAAACATGTTCACTCATATATAATTGATGATTACAATGATATAAATCTAATAATAAGTTCCAAGTGATCATTTCTCCAACTTGTACAAAATCAAATGAGCACCATATTGAGGTTGAAGCAATAGTGGATGAGGAGCATGCGCATAAGATGAAGAGAGTTCAAAGGAGTAGTGTTTGAGAATCATGACCATTGCCATTTTTGCCTCTAACATAGCAAAGTTTTGGCCAATACATATTCTTGGACCCCAACTAAATGGAAAAAACACAAGTTGTCCTTTTGTTGCTTTGGCTACTCCATCACTAAATCTCTCAGGATTGAACTCCATTGCATCATCTCCCCATATTTCAATATCATGATGCAACAAAATTGTTCCCAATAAAAGTTGCACCCCAAGGGTAAACACAAATTTCCTAGCTTTGTGTCTTTAGTCACCACTCTATTAATAAAATATGCTGATGGATACAACCTTAAAACCTCATTTAATATCATAGTCACCTATTCAAAAGAAAAATATCATTAGTGATTAGTGTCATCATGACAACATATAAGGGATACAAATAGTTGAATATTATGTTAAGATTATCTTTATGCTGACTCTCTGTAATGTGTGATTATAAATGATCTGGTCTAACGATATATAAACGCGACATACTTATAGAAATTTGTATACTTACCACTTTTAGGTGATTCAACTTGTCATAGTCAAATTCATCACTTTCAAACACTTGTAGAACCTCTTGTCTAGCTCTTTCTTGCCAAATAGGATATTTGGATAGTAAAATCATTGTCCACACAAGTAAAGCTGAAGTAGTCTCTTGGCCAGCAAGATAAAATAATTTACACTCTTCAATCACCTCATCAATACTCATACCAAATTTTTTATGTCCATGTTGTTGAATCTCTTGTAAATTGGATGTTAATAGTATACTCAACAAGTCATCATGCATTTCTCCATCTTCAATCATCTTTATTCTTTTGTTGATGATTCCTAATATTAATGCTCCCACTTCATTAAAGATTTGTTTCATCCTTCTATTTGTCTTTGTTGGTACAAACCTATATGGTTAGTTCAAGAAATTAAGTAATATGAAGTTGAACTCAAGAAATAATTCGATGAAATGATCTTTTATATTCAGTTATAATTTGAACAAAAGAAAATGTCCCGACAAAGATCGATCTCATGAATTTTTATTTTTTTGACCTGATTTAGAAAAATAACATTTATAATGGACTACAAAATTAGGCGAAAGATTCATAACTTCTTCTTCACTATTTCGGAAGTCCAAGGACTCAATTGGATATGTAACATACAGGATTTCCAATCCTAGCAGGAAAGGAAGGGAAACATGAGATATTCAATTTATAGTGAATAAACAAAATTTCATACTCGATCTCATAGATACATAATGAACAAGTGCTTTGTAAATTACCATTTCATTTCTCGTGCAATTTATGCACCTTTTTAGATGCTATCAAAAAATATTATGAAAAAAATGTTAAAACACGATAAATAATTTTATAAGTAGCAAATGTTTGACGACATTATAATAAATGTCCTTATATGAGCAAACATTAGCCTTGTGTATAACGTTGTCTAATTTTCTAAGGGTTATATTTGCGCGATTTTTAAAAATAAAGATAAAATTTAAATAGTAACCTAAAAGGGAACATTTACAAAAATTCAAAGTAGTGATTATTAGGTAATTGTACCTCCATCCTGGGATGTATAATGAACGTGCCACTTGTAAAAGTAGTTCCATTTGTTCCTTTTGAAGTTCAAAAATCTTTTTTCCTTCTTCATAACTACTACCAAATGCAGTTCTAGAAATTGCATCACTGGTCAAAGTTTGAAGATATGGCCACACATCTATCTCTGATCCTTCTTTCGAGATGATTTCTTTCCATTTGTTTAACATCTCCGAAGAAGCCAATTGAAATGCGGGAAGCATATGCTGCACGTTAAGCATTAGACGGTATCAAAATCAATACCAGAAAGCAAATTCAAAATCTAAAGTCAATTTATGTATGTACAGATAGATAGAGGTGGATCCTGATTATGAAGTTAATGAGTTTCAACAATTATTTCAAATTAACATAAAAGATAGTTAGATTCATAATCATTATTTATTGTGTTCGTGTGAACTTATACCTTAATGAAGGACTACAATATTCACCTCTCGTGACAGAGATGGATCCAGGATTATTTGAACTTTATGCTTTTCTAGATTCTATAATAACAACTTTAAATGCTAGTCAATGGACTCTAAATTTAGTTTATGTACATATTTACTAATTTTCTTATCACATATATATGATTTGTATCAAAACTATCAAGATTTGTGTCATCGATATCATCGTTGTATCTACACATAGTTGGAGCTGAAAGCAATATGTTTGATTCAATCTATGGTAACTGTGCAGTGAATAGGAACAGCTTGAAGGAGAGGAAGATGAAGACTATAGAAGAAGAAGAAGAAGAAGAAAGATGCAGAACAGAGCTGTAGTAGTATATTGCAGAATGACCTTAAGGTCTATGTACATCAATGTATATATATACAATAACTAACACTCATAACAACTATAACTAACTTCTAACTAACTTCTAATCTAAATTACATATATGCCACATTGTTCAAGTCACACTTTCTTTAATACTCCCCCTCAAGTTTGGAGATATGAACAAGTTCATTACACCAAACTTGGATAACAAATATTCATGTTGAGCTTTTCCTAAACCTTTGGTTAACATATCAGCTTCTTGTTCCTTTGTATGTAAGTACTTTGTTTCAACTAGACCTTGTTGAATTTTCTCACGTATGAAATGACAATCCAATTCAATATGTTTGGTTCTTTCATGTAAAACTGGATTGGCAGCAATTTGTATTGCTGATTTGCTATCACTATGAACACTGACTGGAGTGTTAATCTTAACTCCAAGTTCCTCAAACAGTTTAACTATCCAAGTGATCTCAGCTATCGAACTAGCCATACTTCTATACTCAGCTTCAGCTGAGCTTCTCGATACTGTGGCCTGTTTCTTTGACTTTCAAGAGATCATTGATTCTCCCATCTTTACCATAAAGCCTGAGACTGACCTTCTTGTGTGTAAACAAGCTCCCCAATCTGCATCACAATAAACCTTTAACTGTTTAGAGCTTTTGCTAGACAACAACACTCCTTGTCCTGCTTGGCCTTTTATGTATCTCACAATTCTGAGTGCAGCATTAAGATGAGATTGCTTTGGTTGATGAAGGAATTGACTCAGTGTTTGAGTAGCAAATGCAATATCTGGTCTTGTAACATTAAGATACAATAACTTGCCTATAAGTCTTCTGTATATAGTTGCATCTTCCAGCAGCTTGTCTTCTTCTCCTTTTCCATTTATGTCATCATATTCCTTAGTTGTTAATCTAACATATGGATCCAGTGGTGTAGAAGCTGGCTTTGCAGCACCCAGTCCTACTTCAGAAATTATTTCTAAGGCATATTTTCTTTGATGCATCACAATGCCTTCTTGTGATCTGGCAAACTCAATCCCAAGGAAGTACCTTAGATCTCCTAAGTCTTTCATCTTGAAAGTATTCAGCAGTGTTTCTTTTGTATCCTTTATCAAACTCAGATCATTTCCAGTAATCATCATATCATCCACATATACTAGAATTACCACCAAGGATTTGTCAATCCTCTTTGTAAATAGTGAGTAATCTAGATGACTTTGTACAAAACCAAGATTGAGTAGTGCCTCAGTAAGTTTTACATTCCACTGTCTAGGTGCCTGTTTCAATCCATACAAGGATTTAATGAGCTTACATACTGGTTTCTCCCCCTGCACATTAAAGTCCTTGGGAGGTTGAAAGCCTTGAGGAAGAGCCATGTATACTTCTTCTAACAGATCACCCTGCAGAAAGGCATTTGAAACATCCATTTGATGAACATGCCATTTCTCAGCAGCAGCAAGTGCTAAAACACTTCTGATAGTAACCATCTTAACTACTGGAGAGAAGGTTTCTTGATAATCAATTCCTTCTCTTTGATTGAAGCCTTTTGCCACTAGTCGAGCTTTAAATCTATCTACCTTTCCTGAGGCTAAATACTTGACTTTAAACACCCACTTGCACCCTATAGCCTTCTTGCCTGGTGGTAGTGGAACAACAATCCAAGTATTGTTAGCATCCAAGGCTGAAATTTCTGATTTCATAGCATCCACCCATCTTTGATCAGAACATGCTTCTTCAAATGTTGATGGTTCAGTATCATTACCAAAGTTAGATAGGAATGCCTGATATGATGTATGTAGATGATCATAGGCAACATATTTGTCAATAGAGTATGTTGGTTTATTACTAGTCTTGAGGCTTGCAACAGCTACATAATCTTTCATCCATAAGGGAGCTCTACTACTTCTTGTGGACCTTCTTTGTTCAGGAATGGAATCATCTACTGTGGGTGTACCAGTGTCATCCTCATTTAGAGGTAATAGTATAGAATCAGAAGCCACTTCTGATGAGAATGTAGTAGGAAATAGTTGCCAAGCTGTAGAAGTTGGTATTGCAAAAGGAAATGTTGATTCTCTGAACAATACATCTCTGCTAAGAAAGAAATATTTATTCTTCAGATCATAAAGTATATATCCTTTTGTATTCTCACTATAACCCATATGTACAGCAACTACACTTCTTGGTTGAAACTTATCTTGAATATACATATTCTTGGCAAAACACAGACAACCTAACACTCTTAGATGTTGAAGTGAAGGTTGTTTCTTGTGGAACATTTCATAGGGTGACTTTCCTTGTAACACTGGTGTAGGAAGCCTATTTATAATATATGCAGCACTTAGTATACAATGCCCCCAAAATTTGATTGGAATGTGACCTTGAAACTTTATTGCTCTAGCTATCTCCAAGATATGTCTATGTTTTCTTTCAGCTATGCCATTTTGCTGAGGAGTATGTATACAAGTTCTTTGATGAATGATCCCTCTACTGACACAAAGCTTGTTACACTCAGCATTTACAAATTCTGAACCATTATCAGTTCTAATCATCTGAACTTTGGATTGAAACTGTGTTTGAACTAGCACAAAGAAGTTTTGCAGCACCACACACACATCACTTTTCAACTTGATTAGAAAAAGCCATAGCATTCTGGTACAATCATCAACTATTGTTACAAAGAATCTATTTCCATCATATGTAGTAGTATTAAATGGCCCCCATACATCAATATGTAATAGCTGAAAAATCTGAGTAGACCTTGAAGTACTATGAACAAATGGAAGTCTATGTTGTTTAGCTAGTGGGCAAATTGTACAAGTGTGTAACTCCTTGGAACACTGAGTGACAGGAAACTGAAGTACTTGTGTTAAGACTTTAGATGAGGTGTGGCCTAGCCTTTGATGCCATAGTAGAATTCTTGAATCAGATATAGATGAAGGTATGGATGGAAGACTTTGTGTTTGTGTTTCTTTATTCTCTTCTGCTGTGAAACATTGCTCATGTTTGCCTCTACTGACTTTGTGAATAGGTAAGTGATAGAGACCTGCACTTTCTCTACCAATCCCCCTCACCTGCCCATTGTAGAGGTCCTGAAATATAACAAAGTCAGGAAAGAAGGAGACAACACATTTTAGATCTCTTGTAAGTTTTGAAACTGACAACAGATTAAACTTGAAATCAGGAATGAATAGAACATTTTCTATTTTGTCTTGTGAAGTGAGATGACATGACCCTGTATGAGTAACCTTCACATTGTCTCCATTTGGCAAATACACTCTCCTAGGCTTATCTGATAAAACTTGTTGTTTGTAATCAAGTACAGTAGGCAAAGATGTCATATGATTAGTAGCCCCTGAATCTATGATCCACCCTTGTTGTTTATCCCCAACTATAAATGCAATATCATTACCTGTTGAAGATGCATAATCTTGGACCATATTTGCATTTGCAACACTGTTAGATTGTGAGCCTGACCCTTCTGTTCCTCCCTTAGCATTTGTATGTCCAAGCATCTGTAGAATCTGATTGTATTGATCTTGAATGACACTGAATCCTCTACTATAGTCATTATGATTCACTCTTCCACTGCAGCTTTGATTATAAGCATTATTGCTTGAGTTTTCTTCTCTACTAGAACTAAACTCTTCTTGATCACTGCTGACAGCATTATGAGCTGTATGAAGTTGTCTTTTATCATTATGATTTCTTCCTCTACCATACGATGATCCTTTCTTCTTTCTTTCAAGACCAGGAGGATATCCATGAAGCTGAAAACATACAGCTCGAGTATGTCCAGTTCTATTACAATAGTCACAATACACACTTGAATCATAGCTAGGAACATTAGGATTTTTGTGTTTAGGTACAGACTGACTTCTAGCAGTAAACATGGCATGTGATTCTACTTGTTCACTACTACCAGACTGTGTAATTCTACGCTGACTCTCTCTCTCAATCAACATAGAATATGCCTTGTTAAGAGAAGGGAGAGGTATCATCATAAGAATCTGTCCTCTCTCTTGATCATATGTTTCATTCAGTCCCATTAGAAACTGCAGCAGTTTTTGATTATGCATAAACACACTGAGATCTCTTGAACCAGGACAACTACAACTAGCTATAGGAACCAAACTATCATATTCTACCCATAGTTCTCTCAACCTAGAAAAATACACTGAAATTGTACTCATACCTTGGTTGATAGTTGCAATTTCTTTGTGTAATTGATAGATTCGACTTCCATCTACTTTATCATACCTTTCACTCAATTCTTTCCACACTTCTGCTGCATTTGTTGAGTAAACGATTCCACTTAGTAATTCTTTTGATACACAGTTCATTATCCAAGAAAGAACAATAGCATTACATCGTTCCCATAAGTTCTTCAAGTTTTCTCCATATGCTTCCTTCTTGCACGATCCATCAATGAATCCCAGCTTATTTCTTCCCAAAATGGCTATTCTCATAGCTCTGCTCCACACCGAAAAGTTCTCAGATCCAGATAGCTGAATTGAGACTAACATAACTCCTGAATTATCGATGTTGTTCAAGAAAAGTGGGTGATTGTGACTCAGTTTTTCTGGTAATTCATTATCAACATTCGCCATTGTTGCTTCAAGCTTTCAGGCTGTGTTTACACGATTTTGTTCCTAACTACTGCTATGCTCTGATACCATGTGCAGTGAATAGGAACAGCTTGAAGGAGAGGAAGATGAAGACTATAGAAGAAGAAGAAGAAGAAGAAAGATGCAGAACAGAGCTGTAGTAGTATATTGCAGAATGACCTTAAGGTCTATGTACATCAATGTATATATATACAATAACTAACACTAATAACAACTATAACTAACTTCTAACTAACTTCTAATCTAAATTACATATATGCCACATTGTTCAAGTCACACTTTCTTTAATAGTAACTCACCCTAGATAATCAAATGATTTAAATTTATGTAACACTTATATTTATAATATGATGATATCAATAAGAATATCTCATACAAGTGGTCCAACTCTCATTATAATCCTCATTCCCCTTATATAATGATTTTTTTTTTTAAAAAAATAAGAACCAAACCTTAAACAAGTCAACAATCACTACAATTTTTTCTTATTATAAAAATTGAAAGGACATATAGTATCAAATTAATAAATAAATAAATAAATACCTTTAATTTGTCAAGGTGAAAACCAGGATTGATAATTCTTCTATGTTTGGCCCATTTATCAGCTTCATAGCCAGCAAGCCCATTTGCTGCCAATCTAGTTAATGGATTACCAGGAGGCTTTTGATAAATAATTCTTTGTTAACACTTCTCTTATAAGTTCAGGATCCACTATAACCACAGCTGGTCTTGGACCATACCAACCAAAACAATTCTTACCTACATACAATTTGAATGAAAGATAGTGAAAGGACTCAGATAGATTTATTCAAGTTTAAGTGTCTACTTGTTCACACCTAAAAAATTTGAATGTCAGCGGGAGCGAACCCGTGTTTAGTCCAGGAGGTTCACCCGAACCGCCTCGACAAAAAAATACATGATATATATAAGGTGAATTTTATGTATTTCTGTAGATGTATATATATTTTGAACCCCCTCAATAACAAATAGAAATAGATGGCTTAGTGGCAAGACCCCTGAATATTAAGCTGGATGCCCCTAGTTTGAATCCCTATGCCAACATCTATTTATTTTCCTTTTTTATTTTTTTTTTAAAAATCAGGTTTGCATTTTTTAGCTTTATTTTTTTAATTTTAAAAACGTGCTAATAGTGTGAAAACCCAAAATATTCAACGATCTCATTTCGAAAGACTTATTTACACGTTTATATTTTTATTTTTTGAACCCCTGAACAAAAATTCTGAGTCCGTCACTGGATGTCAGTTAAGGTCAATTTAAAAGAAAACAATTATGTATTATGTATGTCATAAATCGCATCGTTCTGAATCTATAAACTTCAAATCTAGTGGTAATTAAGGTTGAGTACATACCATAATTATTGATGGTTTTGTGGAAGAAAGGCATGACTCTAGGCCAAGTCATGTCATGTGAGAAATCAATAGGCTTTGATAAGGCTTCTTTTCCCATTTTCATCATTTCTTTCACATCTCCAAACAAAAACTTGTAAGAATTTCCATTGAAACCTTGTTGCCTTAAGCATTTCTCCAACATTTTTGGTTTGAACCAAACCCAATTCAAGATTCTCCATGCCCATATCAATACTAAGATAATTGCACAAGAAAATAACACAATATTTAAGTTGTAATAATAATTATTATATGGAATCTCCATATTATAGGTTTTTATTTGATAGCTAGCTCTTTTTTTCCTACTAGTATTACATATATACACTTGTATAAAACAAGTGGATGATTAAGAAATTGGTTGATACAAACAAAATGATATTTTATTTGAAGTTGATGAAGCAATACACATAAGAGTATATAAGAATTATTTGATGCACCATCATGTGTATAAATATATAATAACATCACTTAATCATGATTTATTAATGTGTATATATTCACTATATTAAATTATTTAATTATAGTAAATTACATCATTTTATTATAAACATTTGTATCTTCATTTTTAAAAAAAAAATTACAATTCAAAGTCAAATGGAAATAGGGTCATCCTTCCAATGCTTGGTTACTAAGTTTTGGGGAAAAAAAGAAAGTCAAAATTATTAGCATATTAAAATGTTATTTCCTCCCTTATTCTATTGTGGAAGAACGACTAAAATATTAAATTATATCATCTTTTACTTGTGCAACAAGGACCATAGTATATTGTCCGTTTAAAAAGAACGATTTATTTTTTTTAAGTTTGTTTAAAAAAATGAGTCCTTTTTTTATAATAGTATTTTAATTTCAACTATCTACGTAATATATTTAAGGTCATTAAATTAAAAGACAATTTGATATATTTGACATAAGTTTAATTTAGAATTACAATGTTAATTTTTTTTTTATTTTGTTAAACTACGAGTTGAATTAGGTATTTTTTTAAAAAAAAATAAGTGTATTGAATATAGAGATAATTATAGTGTATCTTTTTGGTTGATTTGATTTACAAAATAGTTAATAACTTTATATATTTTGTATAATATGCATTTCATATATAAACTTGATATTTAAATATGTAAGAATTGATTTTCAAATTTTCTTTTATAAGAAATAATAATGTGTAGAGTCTTCCTATTATCATTTTGTTTTAAAATATTTTAGGTTCTCTAGCTTATACATAAAAAAATATTGATAACCTAAAACTTATCCAATTGACTAACAACTTTCGATAATACTTATTTATTGTATATAATTCAACAAATTCTTAATTTGATAATACTATAGCATGATGCTTACGATATGATGATGTATGTGATTTCAAAATGATTTTTGATCATGTTCTTGCTTTTTACTTTTGCATTTCTTTCGTTTTGTTGGCTTGAGTCTGACTGGCTCTGATGAAAATATATAAGTGTCATCACGTTCATTTTTAGATGGTAATATAACAAGAGTTGCACCTGGTAAATACAAATTTCCTAATTTTGTTTTTGTTTGTACCATTTGATTTAACAAGAACTTGTGAGAATTTCCATTGAAACATTGTTGTCTTAGTTGTTTCTCCAATTTTTTTTATTTGAAGTAATGATGTATTTAGCGTATCTAACTTAAAATATGGAATAAAATTATAAGTTAGTGAAAATATATGTAATTATTTGAAATTATAGATAAAATTAGGTAACTTTTATATATAGCAAACAAAAAATTCATATTTGTATGTTATAGCAAAGTTTGCATAATTGCGCTTCATAGCAAACATATAATTGCATAATTCATTATACATATAACTGTATAATTCGCTGACCTAAATTGTATAATTCACTGGTCTCGTTATACAATACAATTGTATGATTCGCTGGCCTAAATTGTATAATTCACTGGCCTTTTCCGCTGCAATATTTGTATAAAATTTGCATTTGTATACAATTGAATCGAAGCAAAATGTTTGTAAATTGTATAATTAAGAGTATAGCACGAAGATATATGTTTTTTGCATGTGTGTATACAATTTTCTCTCGCTTAATACAAAACAAATACATAATTTATACACTTCTGTTGCATAAAGCCAGAGAGGCGAGCAGAGGGAGAGTGGCGAGCGAGAATGGGAGAGTGACGAGCGAGAGTTTTGGGAGAGAGGCAACTGACAAACGTTTGTTGTGGGCACAATTATATCAAACAATAGGTACTCCATTTATTTTAGGTTATTAGTTTGTTATTATATACAATTATCCCTAAAATTAATATATATATGACCTGAATGTATGTCATAATTAAGATAGTTTAACTTTTTAATTATTTTTAATTTGGCCCACGGGCAGGCCCAACTCACATTGCTTAAGCCCCACTAGCCAATGGGCTTACTCGAGCCTATCTAAAAAGTCTTATTCTTAAATAGGCTTCAAAAATTATAGTCCGACTCAATCTTATCAAATCACGAGTTGAACTTGTCCCCTTTCAATTGGCCTAGTCAATATTGTCGGCTCTTGATATATGAATAATATCAAATAAAAAAGTAAACTCAAAAAACTAGAATATTTTAGATGTGCTGTTGATCCTTCAATCAATTCATCAATAAAATATATAACAACCCAATACAATGTAAACAAGTAAACAACAATCAAAATATTGGTGTATATTAACTATAGTAAACTAATGTGGCTAGAAGAAACTCAAATAACCAAAACATACTCAGTGCAATCTCACAAATGGATCCGAAGAATAGAGTATACGCAGACTTTATCTGTATTCTATAGCTTGTTTAGAATTAGTTGAGCACCATATTGAGGTAGAAGAGTAAACACTGAATAAGGAACATGAGCATAAGATGGAGAAACTTCAAAAGCAAATTGATGTAGAATCATAGCAAGTGCCATTTTAGCCTCTAACATAGCAAAGTTTTGTCCAATGCAATTTCTAGGTCCCCAACTAAATGGAAAATATGCAAATTTCCCTTTTGTTGCTCTATTGACTCCTTCACTAAACCTCTCTGGATTGAATTCTTCAACATCTTCACCCCATATTTCTTGGTCATGATGCAACAATATTGTTGGCAAGAGGAGTTGCACTCCACTCGGTATCGACAAATCGCCTAGTTTAGTTTCTTTGTGTACCTCTCTACCCATCAGAAAATTTGGTGGATACAATCTCAAAACTTCTTGGATAATCATAGTTACCTGTGTTGAAGTAGATAACACGACGATCTTAGAAAGAGTTTAACTTCTATGCACAGACAAATGAAAAAGAGGTTTACACTATCAAGCTAGCTAAGTCACTAAAAGTATTGATATCGACAAGTTTAGTCCATGAAAGTCGAAGAGTAGAAAAGGATGATATGCAAAAACGATGTAGATAGATCATGAACTTACAACTTTGAGTTGATTCAACTTATCATAATCAGGTACGTTGTTGCCAAAGACTTGCGAAACCTCTTCTCTAGCACGAGCTTGCCAATCGGAGTGTTTGCTCAATAAAATCATCGACCATACAAGTAAAGCTGAAGTTGTCTCTTGTCCAGCAAGATAGAACAATTTACACTCTTCAATTACCTCATCAATACTCATTCCGAACTTCTTATTTCCATGCTCTTGGATTTCTTTCAAGTTTGATTCCAATAATATGCCTAATAAGTCGTCACTATTAGACGTATCCCCTGCTTCAATTTTATTCATTCTCTTATCGATTATTCTCAATACTAGTGAACGTACTTCCTGATGTATACGGTTCATCCTTCTCTTTTCTTTGGTCGGCAGAAACCTACGATTCATTAAAAATATTTTTCATAATGCTTTGATCTATTGAACAATACGTGGCGGTTAGGATATGAAGGTAACTTACCTAATGTAACTTGCCTCTGTCTCTTTTAAGATAATTTTGGCTAGTTCTTGTTGAAGTTCATGTATCTGTCTACCTTCTTCGTAGCTACTTCCAAAAGCAGTTCTTGAAATGGCATCACTTGTTAATGCTTGAAGATATGGCCACACATCTACCTCTGATCCTTCCGTCGAGACAATTTTCTCCCATTTGCTCAACATCTCACAAGTTGTCAAATGAAATGATGGTACCATATGCTGCATATTTTACATTGCGTTAGAAACAAACTAACAATCAATATATACTAGAGTTGGCGTACTTATATATGCTGACAGTATAAAGAACTTTTACACTATCGATGAACATGTTGCATGTCTATTTTTCGTAGATTACTAATCTCACTTGTTATGAACATTTATCTTTTAGAAGATTCGATAGTGTAAAATATCGAACATCAAACCTTCAACTTGTCAAGGTGAAAAGCAGGATTGATGATTCTTCTATGTTTAGCCCATTTATCTCCTTCATAGCTCAAGATTCCTTCGGCTAACAGTTTCGTGAGTGCAGGGGGAGGTTTCTGGAAAATATTGCTCTTCGACAAGATCTCCCGTATATGTTCAGGGTCCATGATGAGCATTGCTGGATTTGGTCCCAACCATATAAAAGAATTCTTACCTACAAGTAAGTAAAATCTCATTAGTGTGAAAAAACATCGAAGCTCTGTTGAGTTCTCTAAACATACAGGAAAGTTTAGCGTAACAACAAAGTTGGATTTCAGTTATCACCTATGTTCACTTGTGCTTCAATTATCACATTATTGGATGTTCTTTATAACATCGAAGCTTTATTGAATTCTCTTAACATAAGGAAAGTTTAGCGTAACAACAAAGTTGGATTTCGGTTACCACCTAATATACTTGTGCTTCAATTATCATATTATTGTCATTTATGTTCTTTCCTCTCTATGTTCTGTATTGTATTTAGAGAATATGTTTTCGTCAATCAGTCTAAAACAACTATCTCTATTCTGTCCCGTTCAATACATACATAATGCACTAGCACAAGAAGTTGAAACTATATACCACTCCCATAATCAAGATAAATTATACTTCCTCCGTTTCACAAAAAAATGATTTAGTTTGACTTGACACGGAGTTTAAGAAATAAAAAGACTTTTGATCATGTGGTCCTAAATTAAAATTATGTCAAATGTACAAAATTGTCTTTTAATCTTGTTGCCTTAAACACGCCACGTGAAAAGTTGTTACAAAAAAAGAAGAGGTCATTCTCTTTGAAATTGAGAGAGTATATAATCTTGCGCTACAATCGTACCAATGACATGTCCAATTTCTATCTTAGATTGTGAACAAAAACCTTTCTTACTTATAATATAAGATCCAATGATTAAATATTCTGTATATAAGCTAAAACTCCATAAACTAAATCATCTTACCATCAGTGGCGGAGCTATGATTTTCAATAAGGGGTTCAAAACCTGAAGAAGTAAACACATAAACTAATCGAAGGGGGGATTCAGCATATACTATATGCATACACAAAAAGTAATTCAACCATGCATTAATAGTAATATTTTCTGTCGAAAGGGGTTTCGGATGAACCCCTAGCAAGTTGGCTCCACCCTTGTATACTATATATGTAAACCAACACATAAACAGATAGATGATCTATTAATACTCACCATAATCAATGATTGTTTTGTGGATAAAGGGCATGAGTCTTTTGACAATATCATGTGAGAATTTGATAGGGTTGGACTTAGCTTCTTCATCCATCTTCACAACTTCATTCATGTCTCCAACTAAAAACTTGTAAGAATTTCCCCTGAAACCCAACTCTCTCAGGCATTTCTCCAAACACCTTGGCTGCAACCACAACCAATTCATAAGTCTCCAACTCCATCTAAAAATTATAACTAAAATTATACAAATTGCAACTAAAATGTATTGCATCTTTGATTCTATCTATTTTTTTTATGATGATAGAAATGGGCTTGCAAAATCTTGGATTTATATGCATGATAATAATAATAATTTGACAAATAAAAAATAGAAAGTGTTTCTTTTTTGACTAATAATAATCTTAGCTTGATTGCAAAGAAAATCAGACTTTTCATGTTTATGTTATGTTTTTGTGTATCAAGGTTGAAAAAGTAAAAATAAATACCTCGTTTTTTTTTTTAACGTGATTCAAGTTTAAATATGATATTTAAGGATAATACTGTAATATTATTTACTTCTTGAATATATCATATATTTTTAGATATTCATAAATTTCAATATCTCGAATATTCTATAAATTGTTTATTATTGACAAAGTTCATAAAGATGTTAAATATTATCCTTCTCAATGAAAATTTAAATATCCATAAACTCTTGTGATATTAATAAAAGAGATATATCAAGATAAAATAATTAAGATATAAACTAATTTACCCATATTGTTATCAATAAAATTATTTAATAAATAAATTATTCACCTGTTCAAATTTAAATTTTGACTATGCTCGTTAAATATTTATCTTTTTTTTTTCATTGGTATCCACAGCACGCACTGCAGAACTCATTCAGGGATGACACTTTCAATATAATTTTCTCTATATTCAAAGCTTAAAATCAAGATCTCTAATTATGTGTGAAGTATCTTCACCAGTGCACCACAATTAATATTTGGTGAATATTTATTTGTAACCAAAGTAGGATAATGAGAATAATTAAGACAAATCAAAGAAAGCTGAAAAAACAAAGGTAAAAAGAAGAGAAGTTTAAGATGATATTGTTTGCTAAGAAAATCAGACTTTTCCTCTTAGTGTTCTATTTTTAAATGTCTAATTAAAGTAAACCAATCAAAGAATCACAGATCTCAGTTATATTATTAATATAAAAATAAGTAGTAATGAAACTTCATAATTTTTTTAGGGATAATGCCCAAGTACCCCCTCAACCTATACCCGAAATCTCAGAGACACACTTATACTATACTAAGGTCTTATTACCTTCCTGAACTTATTTTATTAATAATTTTTTACCCCTTTTTAGCTTACGTGGCACTATCTTGTGGGCCCAACGATGGTTGACTTTTTTTTCAAACTAGTGCCACGTAGGCTAAAAAGGGGTAGAAAATTACATATAAAATAAGTTCAGGGGGTAATAGGACCTTAGTATAGTATAAGTGTGTCTCTGGGATTTCGGGCATAGGTTGAGGGGGTACTTGGGTATTTTCCCATTTTTTTAAGTACTTCTTTTGTCATATTAAAATAGTTACAGAATTTGATAAAGCCATCTTATGTCACAGCCTAAACTTCAGAATTGATATATATGTCATGTTTTTGAATTTATAGTTCATTTTACTTCATTAAATAATGTAATAATGCATTTTACATTGACTTAGTGTAAACACCCGGTGTGAATAAGTTTTTTCAATAACTATTCATCAAATATACTTAAAGCGTAGAAGTCTCAAATGATGAGATTAATATTAAAACTGTTGGACAACTATAACTATTCACGGTAGATTTGTTATAAGTTCTCATAAGCAATATTGTGCATTGTACGTCGAATCACTGATATACTTCAACTATACATTTCAAACAACACCAAATCTGTCATAATTGAAAGAGAAAATACATAAAAAAGAATCTCTGGACTTGATCGGATAATTTACTTTAATACTTAAATTATACGGTGTTTAAATACCCCCTTAATATCTTTGAAATGATTTTTTTCCACCCTGAGACTATAACACCACTCTTATCCGCCGCATAATAGCGCGACATCATAACTATGTAGGCACGATGTCATTAATTTTTAAAGAAATAAATTTACATTATCTTCTTCGAACCCTTCCAACGAATTTACCCTGTTGGAGAATAGACTTTTTTGAATGCCAATTTCTTAACAACTCAAATAAATATTAAACTAAACAAATTTGTTGAAACTATTGAATTTAAGGTTACTATATTTATTTGTGAATTTTTGGCATAAATTTTATACTTTTTCATATTTTTCCTATTTTTATTAATAAATTACTCATTTTCGGGATTTGCCAAAAAAATAAAATTAAAAAAATATTGAAATTGTTGAATTTAAGGTTACTAATTTATTTTTGAATTTTTTGCGTTCATTTTATATTTTTTTTTCTTCAGATTTTTCATATTTTTAAATTAATCAATTACGCATTTTCGAGATTTATCCAAAAAAAAATAAAAAAAAGTGTTAAAATTGTTGAATTTAAGGTTACTATATTTATTTGTGAATTTTCGACGTTAATTTTACATTTTTTTATATTTTTCCTACATTTTATTAATCAATTACTCATTTTCAAAATTTATCGAAAAATAAAATTAAACAAAATTGTTGAAATGGGTCGGATAATTTATTTAAAAGGGGTTGATTTATGGGTCGGATTAGGTGTTTTATGTGTCCGAATTTTTTAGGGGCATAGTTGATCTCTTTCCATTTTCATATAAATGTCATGTGATAAGGTCAAAATGACACGATAATTTCTATATGACATTAAATAAAATCGTGGTGGTTTAGGGGGGAGGTTTCCACAATTGTGTTGTGACTTTACTTAGGTAAACGTACAAAAACCTGATTCTTGTAGAGGAGTTAAGGTTTCTTCAACCGATATATTATATTACGTAATGAAAAATAATAATACAATTTATTTAAAAATTATTACCATAATTATAAGAATACAATACAATAAATTACGAAATGATATGCAACAAGAATCTCCTCCCGTGCTTTAATATATATAGGAATATTAAAGCACACAATTTTTATTTAATAAAAAAATACAAATACATAAAAGAAAATTACGACCACAAATGTATTTAATTAGCATAGTGTCATAGATGACACAAATATATTTTGTGGTCATAATTTCTTAATGCCTTTTCTTAAGCTTTTGGTAGAGCAATATTAATATTGTCATTAATACAATAATTCTCATTGCAGCTTGTCATGCAACTTCCAAACTTGTCATGATCTGCAAAATTAACATAAAATAATAAAAAGAATTAGTAGTTATCATGTATGAGAAAGAAAATAAAGCTTAACATAACTCAATTAAGTTAACTGCGTAAAATATGTCTTTTTGTTAATCTGTACACATTTATTTTAATAAACCGTGAAATTCAAGACATTTTCTACTTTAATAGAGCTGTCGATATGGGTTGGTCATCCCATCCAGGCTAATCCATATAGGCTTTGAAATTTGTCAGGTCAGGGTCGGGCTAGCCCATTTTTAGTCTGACCAGAAAATGATCGACTAGACCCACGAGTACGTGGGTTACGGACTTGTCCGGCCAATCCTCTTTTCATAAAATATATTTTTTATATTTTTTTAAAATTAAATTATAATTTAAAATATTATTATAAATATCGGCAAGATAATATTATATGGTGTTAGTGTTACTATTTGTTAATCAAATATATAGATAAATTATCATTATAATATATATTAAGTTTGATTTCAAGTAAAAGCATAAATAACAAAATAAAATATAAACCTAATTGTTTTTCAATGATCATAATAAAATACAAAAACTATGACAGTGTTCCATATGTATGGAATTTTTTTTACGTAGTAGGTATTTTATAAACATTCTTTGTGTTTAAATTATAATATTTCAAACTTTAAACTGATTTTTCAGTTAAAACTCTTGTTATTTTTAATACTCTATTTTATTTTTTATTTTTTTAATTAGTTTTTATTTGATCCACGGGCCGACACTATCCATATTTCACAATACCCACAAATTGACAGACTTATTTAGATCGAGCTATAAAAAATTATTTTATTAAATGAGCTCAAAAAATCGCAACTCAGCCCTATCAAATTCCAGGTTAGGCCAGATTGGCCCAACGGGCCTATCCCATATTGACGACTCTAACTAGTTGATACGTATAATTAAAGATTGATGTCATAATAATTAAGCCAGCTAAGATCATATACAACCTCTATTTAGGATGCATGTTCAAACTAACCGCTCAAATTGTAACTTTTTTGCATATCAGTACGAAGAAAGAAAAATAAAAAAGAGAATAAGTGGTACCATAGTTGACAAGAAACTTGAAGCAATGACCAAGAGAACATCCAACATTACAAACATGATTTGTAGGCTCAGTATCAACTGATTCTTCATATGTGATTTTTGTTATAGAGCACTTGGCAAGGCACAAAGTTAGGCATATAGGCTTTTTATTGCACTTTACTACACACAATGCTGCACATATTGGGTTAATATTTTGGACTGCCATAGCATTATGTTCTATCAACACAAACATAGCAAGGAACAACAACAACATAACTTTAAATGCCATTGAAAGATTAGCTAGGGTTAATAATGAGTTATATTATATTATATTATATGATATGAAAATAAGGTGAACTATTTATAGAGGAAATTAAACATATAGATTGTATCTCTAGATCTAGATAACTAGTTGTGAAACTTAATGTGATGGAGGATTTCTATTCAATTATTGTTTGGTGTGAGCGATATAAATAAATAGCGATGGTATAAAAAATTTGTTTTCTTGTTCGATTATCATGTTTGGAATAACTTATCCTATATACATGGTGGGATAAGTTATCTGGAATAACTTATTCCGGTTGCAATGTGATGGAGGATTTCTATTCAATTATCTTTTGGTGTGAGCGATATAAATAAATAGCGATGGTATAAAAAAATTGTTTTCTTGTTCGATTATTATGTTTGGAATAACTTATCCTATATACATGGTGGGATAAGTTATCTGGAATAACTTATTCCGGTTGCAATGGGATGGAGGATATCTATTCAATTATCGTTTGGTGTGAGCGATATAAATAAATAGCGATGGTATAAAAAATTTGTTTTCTTGTTCGATTATCATGTTTGAAATAACTTATCCTGTATACATGGTGGGATAAGTTATCTGGAATAACTTATTCCAAACCGAACGATTTAGTGAAGTTATCCTTGTTTGAGGGGCGTCCTTTGATGACACTTTTAGTTAGGATGTAAAATAAAAGATTTTTAGATTGTATTTAGATCTAGATAATTATTAGTGAGACTTTGTGTGATGAATGATTTCTATTCAATTTGTGGAAAAGTCATCCTTCTATGAGGGGTGTCCTATTAAAATTAAACAATTTTAGCTATCTCTACGTGTCAAAATTATAATCATAATAACTTGGTCTCAATATGGACGATCTGATCTCCACGTGTTGGATCTTTACGCATACTCAATCTCACATGTTAATGTATGTACACAATGTGCAGGAGCGGCTCAATCATTTTAATGACCTAAAGCAAAAATCAAACGAGGCCTTAAACTTGAATAACTTTTATACAATTGATTTTTTTCTAGTTTTCAATTGATAATATAACCATTCATATTTTAAATTATTTTTCATGAGATATATGTGAGGTCCATCCCCATGTACCAAACTTTGAATAACTTTGTGCCAATTTCAAAGTTTGGTAGAGTGGTAATTATAAAGAAGAAAAACTGTTTTGTGCCAATTTCAAAGTTTGGTAGAGTAGGTAAGCTATGAAGAAGAAAAAAGTGTTTTTCTTCTATAGCACATTTGGAGGGTAGTGTATTTGTTCCCTATAAAAGGGAGGAGAATTCTTCATTCTAAGTACACCAAAAAAGAATTACAAAGGAGAGAAAGAAGAGTGAGGCATCACAGAGGAAAATAATCTGTGAGGAAAAATAGAGAGTGTGAGCGATATTGTAGTGAGGTGGAAAAATCAAAAGAGTGTTATTTCTTTTGAATGTGTAGTGGTCTTTGGAGTTTTACTCAGACATACAAGTGTAAAATCCTTACTATAGTGATATTCGTTGCTCCTCTCGGGTCGTGGTTTTTCCCTTATTTAGAAGGGTTTCCACGTAAAATCTTGGTGTCATTATTTCTCTTTTATTCTCATTGATTAACCGCATTGTTGTGTTCCGCATTTGTTGCCTTTATTACCGCAAATAATTATTTCTGTTACGGATTTATTCCCAACAATTGGTATCAGAGCACAGATTCTGCTCATTTACAGAAATATTTTTTGCAGCTCATTGTACTATACTCAATAAAAAAAAATGTCTGGAGTAAAGTACGAGGGTAGCAAAATTCAACGGTGATAGCGGTTTCTCAATGTGGCAGAGAAGGATGAAAGACTTGCTCATCCAACAGGGTTTGCACAAGGCACTAGGCGGCAAATCCAAAAAGCCCGAATCCATGAAACCTGAGGATTGGGAAGAATTGGATGAAAAGGCTGCTAGTGCAATCAGATTGCACTTAACAGATGATGTAGTTAATACATCGTCGATGAAGAGAGTGCATGTGGCATTTGGACAAAGTTAGAAAATCTATACATGTCCAAAACGCTGACAAATAAATTGTACCTAAAGAAACATTTATATGCACTACATATGGATGAAGGTACAAATTTTTTGTCTCATTTAAATGTACTTAATGGACTAATCACGCAGCTAGCAAACCTCGGAGTAAAGATCGAGGATGAAGATAAAGCCATAGTGCTCCTAAACTCGTTGCCATCTTCCTACGATACTTTATCAACAACCATTTACATGGTAAGGACTCTATTGAGTTGAAGGATGTCACATCAGCCCTTTTGCTTAATGAGAAGATGAGAAAAAGGCCTGAAAATCACGGACAGGCCTCTCACGACGTACGCAGTTACCAAAGGATCATCAACGATGGTAGAAGTTACCAAAGAGCTAAGTAACTATGGTAGATCCGGAGCTCGTGGAAAGTCCAAAGTCCGATCAAAATCAAGGCCAGAAATTGCTACAATTGCGATCAACCAGGACACTTCAAAAGAGATTGTCCAAATCTAAAAAGGGGCAAAGGGGAAAGCAGCGGCCAAAAGAATGATGACAACACAGCTGCCATGGTGCAAAATAGTGACGATGTTGTTCTCCTCATAAATGAGGAAGAAGAATGCATGCACTTGGCAGGTATAGAATCGGAATGGGTGGTCGACACAGCAGCATCTTATCATGCCACACCGGTAAGAGATCTTTTTTGCAGATATGTAGCCGGTGATTATGGCAATGTGAAAATGGGTAACAAAAGTTACTCAAAGATTGCGGGGATCGGAGACATTTGCTTAAAAACAAATGTTGGATGCACATTAGTGTTGAAAGATGTGCGCCACGTACCTGATTGCGGATGAACTTGATCTCGGGAATTGCTTTGGACCAAGATGGATATGAGAACTACTTTGCAGATAAAAAATGGAGACTCACCAAAGGGGCATTGGTGATTGCAAAAGGAGTTGCTCGTGGCACGTTATACAGGACAAATGCAGAAATATGCCAAGGTGAATTAAATGCGGCTCACGAAGAAAATTCTGCAGATTTATGGCATAAAAGAATGGGTCATATGAGCGAGAAAGGATTGCAAATTCTTTCCAAAAAAGTCACTCATCTCTTTTCCCAAAGGTACAACGATAAAACCCTGTAACTACTGCTTATTTGGTAAACAACATAGAGTCTCATTTAAGACATCATCTGAAAGAAAGTCGAATATACTTGATTTAGTATATTCTGATGTATGTGGTCCAATGGAGATAGAATCGATAGGAGGTAATAAATACTTTGTTACCTTTATTGATGACGCTTCTCGAAAATTGTGGGTTATATCTTGAGAACCAAAGATCAGGTGTTTCAAGTATTTCAAAAGTTTCATGCTCTGATAGAAAGAGAGACAGGTCGAAAAGCTAAAACGTCTCCGAACCGACAATGGAGGTGAGTACACTTCAAGAGAATTTGAAGAGTACTGTTCAAACCATGGAATCAGACATGAAAAGACAGTTCCTGGAACCCCACAACACAATGGTTGTAGCTGAGAGAATGAATCGCACCATTGTTGAGAAGGTGAGAAGCATGCTCAGAATGGCTAAATTACCCAAGACATTCTGGGGTGAAGCAGTTCGAGACAGCGTGTGTTATCTTATCAATCGTAGTCCATCAGTTCCGTTGGAGTTTGACATTCCGGAGAGAGTTTGGACCAGCAAAGAGATGTCTTACTCGCACCTAAAGGTGTTCGGTTTGCAAAGCTTTTGCACATGTACCGAAGGAGCAAAGAACCAAGCTAGATGATAAATCAGTTCCTTGCATATTCATCGGATATGGAGATGAAGAGTTCGGGTACAGACTATGGGATCTTGTGAAGAAGAGAGGTCATCAGAAGTAGAGATGTAATCTTTCGAGAAAGTGAAGTTGGAACTGCTGATGATCTATCCGAGAAGGCCAAGAAAAAGAATGGTATAGTCCCTAATCTTGTTACCATTCCTTCTCCTTCTAACCATCCCATAAGGCAGCAAAGTAATACGATTGATGAAGTTGCTGAGCATGAAGAGCAACCCGATGAGATTGTTGAGCAGGGGGAGCAACTTGGTGATAATACCGAGCAAATGGAGTACCCAGAAGAAGAACAATCTCAACCTCTGAGGAGATCAGAAAGACAAAGGGTAGAATCAACCAAATACCCTTCCTCAGAGTATGTCCTTATCAATGATGAAGGTGAGCCAGAAAGTCTTAAGGAGGTGTTGTCTCATCCAGAAAAGAGCCAATGGATGAAAGCCATGCACGAAGAGATGGGATCTCTACAGAAAAATGACACATACCAGCTAGTTGAACTTCCAAAAGGAAAAAGATCACTTAAGTGCAAGTGGGTCTTTAAACTCAAGAAAGATGGAAATGGCAAGTTGGTGAGGTACAAAGCTCGATTGGTTGTAAAAGGCTTCGAACAAAAAGAAAGGTATTGATTTTGATGAAATTTTTTCACCTGTTGTCAAAATGACTTCTATTCGAACTATTTTGAGCATAGCAGCTAGTCTAGATCTTGAAGTGGAGCAATTGGACGTGAAAACTGCATTTCTTCACGGAGATTTGGAAGAAGAGATTTATATGGAGCAACCAGAGGGATTTGAAGTATCTGGAAAGAAACACATGGTGTGCAAATTGAATAAGAGTCTTTATGGGTTGAAAACAGGCCCCAAGGCAATGGTACAAAAAGTTTGACTCTTTCATGAAAAGTCAAACGTACACAAAGACCTATTCTGATCCATGTGTATACTTCAAAAGATTTTCTGACAACAATTTTATTATTTTTTGTTGTTATATGTGGATGACATGTTAATTGTAGGACAAAACAAAGAGCTGATTGCAAAGTTGAAGAAAGATTTGTCCAAGTCATTTGACATGAAAGACTTGGGCCCAGCACAACAAATTTCTAGGGATGAAGATTGTTCGAGAACGAACAAAAAGAAAGTTGTGGCTATCTCAAGAGAAGTACATTGAACGTGTACTAGAACGCTTCAACATGAAGAGTGCTAAACCTGTTAGCACGCCTCTTGCGAGTCATCTGAAGTTGAGCAAACAGATGTGTCCTACAACAAAAGAGGAGAAAGAGGGAATGGCTAAAATTCCTTATTCTTCAGCAGTGGGGAGTTTGATGTATGCGATGGTGTGTACCAGACCTGATATTGCTCATGCAGTTGGTGTTGTTAGCAGATTCCTTGAAAATCCTGGAAAAGAACACTGGGAGGCAGTTAAGTGGATACTCAGGTACCTAAGAGGTACCACAAGAGATTGCTTGTGTTTCAAAGGATCTGATCCAATCCTGAAAGGCTATACTGATGCTGATATGGCAGGTGACCTCGATAATAGAAAATCCACTACTGGATATTTGTTTACATTTTCAGGGGGAGCTATATCATGGCAGTCAAAGTTGCAGAAGTGTGTCGCACTCTCTACAACTGAGGCAGAATATATTGCAGCTACTGAAGCTGGCAAAGAGATGGTATGGCTGAAACGATTTCTTCAAGAACTTGGATTGCATCAGAAGGAGTACGTCGTCTATTGTGACAGTCAGAGTGCAATAGACTTGAGCAAGAACACCATGTATCATGCAAGGACGAAGCATATCGACGTGAGATATCACTGGATTCGTGAAAAGATAGAGGACGGATCTATGCAGGTCATGAAGATCCCTACTACTGAAAACCCTTCAGATATGCTGACCAAGGTGGTATCAAAGGACAAGTTTGAGCTATGCAAAGAACTTGTCGGCATGTGCTCAAGCTAGAAACCTGGAGCTACCTCCTTCAGGTGCATGGGTCTGGAGGGGGAGATTGTGAGGTCCATCCCCATGTACCAAACTTTGAATAACTTTGTGCCAATTTCAAAGTTTGGTAGAGTTGGTAATCTATAAAGAAGAAAAACTTGTTTTGTGCCAATTTCAAAGTTTGGTAGAGTAGGTAAGCTATGAAGAAGAAAAAAGTGTTTTTCTTCTATAGCACATTTGGAGGGTAGTGTATTTGTTCCCTATAAAAGGGAGGAGAATTCTTCATTCTAAGTACACCAAAAAAGAATTACAAAGGAGAGAAAGAAGAGTGAGGCATCACAGAGGAAAATAATCTGTGAGGAAAAATAGAGAGTGTGAGCGATATTGTAGTGAGGTGGAAAAATCAAAAGAGTGTTATTTCTTTTGAATGTGTAGTGGTCTTTGGAGTTTTACTCAGACATACAAGTGTAAAATCCTTACTATAGTGATATTCGTTGCTCCTCTCGGGTCGTGGTTTTTTCCCTTATTTAGAAGGGTTTCCACGTAAAATCTTGGTGTCATTATTTCTCTTTTATTCTCATTGATTAACCGCATTGTTGTGTTCCGCATTTGTTGCCTTTATTACCGCAAATATTATTTCTGTTACGGATTTATTCCCAACAATATAGTACACCAAATATGTCAAATTTGTTTTAATAATTCTTTCATTTTTCATGAAAGTTTATTTTTTTCTACAAATAGTATTCAATATTAATTAAAAAAATAATAACTTATAACCTATTTTTATTAAAAATGAGGCCTCTTATATTTGGGGGCCTACGGCACATGTTTTTTTTAACACTGTCGAGCCACCCCTGACAATGTGATATCGATAAACAAGCAACATCTCATTAAATCAAATGTCGCTATGACATAATCAGCTCAATTATCACAAATATACGAGTTCAATAAAGAAACACAACCACATAAAAGAATCAAGCCACTAAATAAATCGGTCAATGCCCATATATTTGATGTTCTCGAATTACAATCTATCCTATTATAATGATAAATTTTCCTTTAATAACACCGATACACATATCAACGTTATTGATATAAGACCCTCATCTTTCATCCTTACCTATCATCTACTAATTAATTTTTTTGTGGTTTTAATTTTCTAAAATTATGTAGTTTTGTGTGTTTCAGTTGAATAAAACTCGTTAGTTACTTTTTGGTTGATCTTTTTTAGAATTAATTTAATCTTCCCTAGTTAATGAACATATTAATCACAAATGATACATCTATATATTCTAATTAATTTTTCAGTATATGTATCAATCTTTTGTATTTTATTTAGTCCAAAGGCCCAAAGACCAAGTTTTATTTTTAAAAAAACATAAGAAAATAAATTCTTTATTAAGGATGTTTTATGAGAAATTTACATAAATATACTACAAATAAAAAATATTTATCATTTATAGTAATAATATATTTTTTTCATTCTATCACCTTTAATACATGTATAATACACTTTTAATTTATATTATAAAAAATAATTTATTTTTCATATATAAAACAAGTTTTATTGATGGATAATACATTTATCTCATGCTTTAATACACTTATAATTCAATGTGTCAACTTCTTACCAAATATGCATAATATATTTTATAAAATAGTTATAATACATATTATTGCATATTTAATTCACTTTTAATACATATTACAGATTTAACATAGTATAATATAGATAGAAATAGATAGATAAATATATAAAATATAACGATAATAATAATAATACAATATGTATATATTCGTGTATTTTGAAAAAATATATTAAATGAAGAAAATATATACACTACTACACAATCTATTTTTAGCTATAACATTTAAGCTACAAATTTAAAAATCATGGCTATTATTTAGCTACACTATTTAATCTACAAATTAAAAATCGTGGCTATTACTTAGTAATAGCTACAAAAAATTTAATTTTATAGCTATTCATTAATTTGTAAATTTTCTTAGGCACAAAACTTCATTAGGCAAAGTAAATCGTATTTTTGTTATAATTGCTAATAATTGTGGCAATAATTATATGAATAGCTACAACTTTATTGCTATAATACAATTGTGTAGCTGGTTGAAAATTTTTGTCACACAATAAAAGTTATTATAGAAATAATAATAAAAAATTTAGCCGCAATAAATTATATGAAAAAAGATGATGTAGCTAAATAAAATCTTTTGCTTCAAGTTATAAAAATTTATGGCAATAGTTAAATGATATAGCCATAACTATTTTTCTATAGTAAAATATTATAGCTAATTATTAATTTTTACCATGAGTTGAAAATTATCGTGACAATAATAATCTTTTAATCATAATAAATTATTTAAAATAAATTATTATAGCTAAATAAATATTTTTATTTCAAGTTATAAAACTGCGGCAAAAGCTATATATAGTTATTTGTCAAGACGAAATAATATAGCCACAAATATATCATTGTGTTAAAATTTTGTAGATTATAACTATTTTTACCGCGGGTTAAAATGTGTTGTAGCGATGATAATATTTAGAAACGTTAAAATATACCTTTCTTGAATCTAAATATAAATAGAGATATTACTCGTTCAATTCAATTTTACACAGTCTTACTTATAAGTTTCAAATATAGTTCAAATAATTAGATAATTATATTTAATTAATTTTAGTTAATTAGTCATATCAAATTTACACAAAACTTTACGAAATCTCACCTTAAAATTTTTCATGATCAAGTGCTTCCATAATTATTCTTTGACTTAAACATGTTCTATAGAAGTAATACATTTATTGACCTATAGTAATTAGAGGCGTTAATCATTTCATACAATTTAATTTTATATAAGATTAATTTGAATTAATAAGTAATTATATTAACTTTGATGAATTAATTATAGAATGTTTAAAGAAAACTTTAACAAGTCTACTCAGACTTCATCCCGATTAAGTGATTTTAGAATTGTTAGTGTAAATAAAGTTATTAATTATTCCATTTGATTTTATGGATATAATTTCAATAAATAGGTAATTATATGTTTAAAAAATTGATTCATTAGTTTATCAAACTTCGGAAAAGGAATCTCACTAAGGATGTGTTTGGTATGAAAGAAAAATGTTTTTTCTGGAAAACAAATAGATTATTAACTTATTTTCTCATGTTAGGTTGTGAGTAGAAAATATTTTTCAGAAAATATTTTTCAATGTTTAATTTATGAATGAAAAATATTTTTGAGAAAATATCTCTTATTTTTACTAGAAAGTAGAAAATAATTTTTAAAAATGATATTGAAAATATTTTTTTAAAAATATACTTTATATTTATTTATTGGGGGTAGGGTAAGATGGGGTATAAAAATAAAAATTTAAAATCAAAAATACTTTTTGAAAATAAATTTAATTTTTTTTTGGAGGGGGTGAGGGGCGTTGGTATAAGTGGGGTGGGGTAAAATAAAATTTTAAAATTGAATTTTTTTTTTAAAAAAAACATTAGAATAAGTATTCTGAGAATTTTAACTTTAGTCAAACTTAACCTATCTTTTACGATGCCTTTTGCTATACTATTAGTTTTAATTAATTAATAGTTTGTATAAATATAATTATAAGATAATTATAACTACTTGAACTAAGAATTCAATAATTGAATGTAGTTAATATTTAAGTGTATGTATATCATTATTATATCTAATACAGACTAGTTTTAAGTAGTACTATACTCATTCGTTTTTACTAGTCACTTATTTTTAAAATATATTTTTTTTATTTTTACTTGTTACTTTTGACATATTATAAAAGATAATAAATATTTTTTTCATATTTTATCCTAACATCAAAAACTTATTTTTCAAATTATATTTTGAGACATTATTTCCTCGTAGGTTACAATTACATTGAAATTTGTGGTCTAATATTCTATAGGTTATACATATAGCAATGAATTTTTATAGTTGTGTGGCTAAATGTATATATAGATTTTTATATATAATATAGCCACGAAGTATGAATTTTTATAACAAACAAATAAGTTTTTTGCACAACCGAATATATTTAGCTACTACACTAAAGATGCTACAAATTTATTTTTTGTGGCAAAAAATTTAAACTATTTGCTTATAAGTATATATTTTGTAGCAATTTTTCTATATTATTATTTTTTTGTAGCTATAAGTTTAGTCCAACCGCAGATCATGTAAAGTATGCAGCTAACTTTTAGCCACGCTACATTTTTCTATAAATGCTGAGGAGACAAAATATATATCAAAAAAAATAAACGTATTCAAACAAAATCAGCAATGGTGGTGCTAAGGTTAGGTGTTTTGGGATTCTAAGTTAGTTTTATTTGAAGAGTTCACTTGTCAATATACATATAGTTATTTAAATTTCTAATATAAATATAAGATCAACGAAAAAGTTAATGGCTTCGTCCAAACCTATGAACCCCTCCTAACTCCGTCTACGAAAAGAAGTATAGCACAATAAGAAATAATATGAAAAATAGGTAGAATTTTGTTCCTTTTTTTAGTGATATTTTGGGGTAGCATTTAATTTGGAAAAATTACTTCAATGAATAACATTTAATAAATAATTACTAATTTTAGTGATACTTTTCATTTATTACCATTTATAGCAACAAATAACAATACTATGATAAATCTACAATATGTATTAAAAGTGAATTATGTATGCAATATATATGTATTGAACTTGTATTATATGTGTTTCATAAACTGTTTTCTGTAATATGAATTAAAGTTGTATTATAGATGTATTAAAAGTGATCAAGTGAAAAAATATATTATTGTTATAAATGGTAAATATTTTCTTAATATTGTATATTTATGCAAGTTTTCCATTTAATTTTGGGAAAATTATGGAACAAGGCCAAAATATCATCATATTTATAAAAAATTTATTAAATTTTTTTTTACAGAAAATCACTATACGTTATTTTTATAGCAAATTCTTTCATATGTAAATTTATGCCATATTATCTTTAAGAACTTTACTCTATAACAACATTAATTGGTTAAGAATTTATTTAATTAGATACTAAAGAATAATTTTAGACATAAAATTCCTAAATAGTTATATTAAATAACACCAAAAATATAAATTAAAACATTTAACATAATTAATTTCAACGATAGCTAGCTTACATAAAAAGAGTCACACACATAAAATCCAAATGATAAATTAGCAATGAAAATAGAAAATACTGAAAAACAATGAAATTCTCATTCATAATCATATGATATATGATATGATATATGATGATCGCTTAGATCTTCTTGAATTTCACAAGACAACTTCTCGGAGGTTCGATTTTACTCTCTGAATTAACACGCTCCACCCTACATTATATAATAATAGCGATTAAATCTCTGAATCAGTTTTCTACTTAACATGGTTAAGATTAAAAGATTAATTAACAATGTACACATGTTTTTTTTTCAAAAAAATAATTATCCAACCGAATATGGAAAAATATAAGAAACATTTTCCAAAAATACTTCCCTCCATATCTTACATATCATCATTTGTTTAAGATCAGAAAATTAAAGATATTCTTTACTTTTTTAAATTTCGTATCAAATTAAAATCAGATAAATAAATTAAAACGAGAAGAATACCTGTAGTTAAGAAGAAAGTAATGAAGAATTACAGAAACCTCAAGCCTAGCCAAATTGGCTCCTGGACACATTTTAGGGCCAACTCCAAAGGGAAGAAAAGAGGCTGGCTTGGTTTTAAGATCCTATATATTTTATCATATGATAATTAGTTTACGATCTCGTATAATTAATACATATATAAGTTATGCAAGATAAAAAATTTACGTATTTAAATAACTAAATCTTACATATTATTATTAACAAATACATAATTTTAACCAGTAATTAAATAACTCGTAAATAGAGATACGTCACTTACATCCCATCTAGAAGGATTAAATTCCTTAGGTCTCACATAAGTATGAGGGTCGAAATGATAATTCCATGAAAATGACAAAAACTTCCACCCCTTAGGTATGGTATACCCTACAAAAAAATTATAATAAATTTTTTTAACGCGTATAAAATTGAGTAACGATCTGAGAAATTAAATCGAAATTAAAGAGATACTAACCATTTATGTTGATAGTAGTTCTTGCCTCTCTAAAGAATATTGTTTTAGCAGTAGCAATACGCAATGATTCATTAATTACCTTTCAAATTTGAAAAAAAAGAAGATAAAATAAAAATTAGTATATAAAAATATTTAATTCATAATAGTCCAAAAATAAAATTTAAAAAAAATACTCAAATCTTACATTACTAAGATACTTCATCTCTTTAATTTCATGGAAATTAAGGCCTTCATTTGGTGATGATCTTCTCTTTACAATATCCTCTTGTTCCTCCTACAAATACACGATTTGTCATCAACTGATATTTATGTCCTTCAAATAGAATATTAAATAAATAGAAATATACATCGTCCTACGTGACATAATATGTCTACGGGACATAGAATGGTCATGTAGGATGCCAGATAGGATGTGAATGTCTATATATTTGTAAGACGCAAATATAAGTTAAAGTTAAGTTAAGAAGCACGTTTATGTATTAAACGTACTGATAATTTGTCATCAACTGATATTCATGTCCTTCAAATAGGATATTAAATAAGTAGAAATATACACCGTCCTACGGGACATAGAATGGTCACGTAGGATGCCATGTCTATATGTTTGTAAGACGCAAATATAAGTTGAAGTAAAGTCAAGAAGCACGTTTATGTATTAAACGTAGTGACGATGAGTAGGTATATATATACTTTAGCTTTGTCCAAGAAGTGAGGATGTTTTTCCAAATACATAATTGCAGTTGATGCTACCAAAGCAACAGATTCAAAACCAGCAAATGTATAAGAAACAAGCATTGCAATGATCTTCTCATCATTGAATCCTTCATTATCATCATCTTGAGTGTTTAACATCATATCTAGTAAAATATTGGACTTTTCTCTTGTTTTGTTTTTCCCAATCATCACTTTTCTTTCATCTAAAATATATTTATATATCTTAGACATTGCTTTTCTAGCCTGAAAATTAAAAAAAATAAAAAGTTAATTCAAAGCAAACAAACAAATATTAAACATCTAAACACATGATAAAGTCATATCACGACTAAACATCTGAACATATGATAAAGTGATTTTATCAGACATTTTTCGGTTCAACTTTTGAAAAAACTTTTGTGTATATCCTAATTAAAATATGTCAGGTTAAAAAAAATCGTAAAATCTCAATCATGTTTCAATTGATGACGATTAAATAAATAAAATGACATATTTCATTATGTGACAATATACTTGAGAAAAGTTTTCTTTTTAGACACTTAACCATATTTTCAAGTTTCGAACTAGAACAGAACTTAATTCGAGTGTCTAGATGAAATTTACCGACAAATTAAATTTACCTTTAATCCCCTATTGTAAGCTGATCCTGGTATATTAAATGGCAAACCATGACAACCATGAATAAGATAAATAGTCTCTTCAAATAGAATATCAACCATATCATTATCAACTCCATCACCTATAAGAATTCTCATTAACACTTCAAATGCTGGCCTTTTAATTGCTAAAATTACATCAATTGGTTCTTCCATTTCAACCAATTTCACAAATGATTTTTTCACAATTTCATTTGCAAAATCAAAGTAATTTGATAATAATGACATGTCACTTTTTATCAATGTTGTGATTCTATGTAGAATCTTGCTTTCTTCTCTTGTAAATCCACCAACTTGAGCTTGTCCTAATATTTTTAATATATAGTTTGGCATACCTCTATCATAATTTTCATCATCCATAAATATTTTCCTACTTATTTCAACTTTTGTCATGATAATACTCGGTTTTCCAAACAGGAACGCCTTGTACATTCCACCCTCCCCAAACCTAAAAAAAAACAAAAAACATTCGTCAGTACACGTTTAAAATACTCTCTGTATATGTATATAGATCGTCGAAAGTTAATATTTTTTTAGTCTTTACCTAGTAACAAAGTAGGTAAAAAATGAGCTAAGATTATTATCTTTGAAACTTAGTAAGAAAAAAATCATGTTCCCTACTAATGGCCAACCCATGTCACCAGGAGGCAAGTTACATTTTTTTGTAAAAAATGTAAAAAACCATCCATTTGCCCTCTTTAGAACACAAATTAGGGTTAAAATTCCTATTGCTAAACTTGTGTATAATAACACTAAGTTGTACTCCATTTTTTGCTTTTTTTGTGAACACAATATATTAATGTGAGTTTGTTTATAATATATATATAGACTTTTAGGTCTCTATATAATTGTACACCTTTCACTTTTATATTTTTTATTGGATCAGGTATCATATCGGTACATATTATATTATTATTGAATCGATATTATATCGGTACATTATAGTTTTATTTGTGTTGGGGTAGTTCTTTTATGGATCGGGATGACATGTTAAAATGTTACGTTGTAGTTGGTGATTAGGAATTTTTGAAAATTCGAGTTATTTTATAACGATGGTTATATTTATTTGCTTAGTTTGGGTTATTATTTCACATGTCGTTCTTTTATGGATCGGGATGACATGTTAAAATGTTACGTTGTAGGTGGTGATTAGGAATTTTTGAAAATTCGAGTTATTTTATAACGATGGTTATATTTATTTGCTTAGTTTGGGTTATTTTTTCACATGTCGTTCTTTTATGGATCGGGATGACATGTTAAAATGTTACGTTGTAGGTGGTGATTAGGAATTTTTGAAAATTCGAGTTATTTTATGACGATGGTTATATTTATTTGCTTAGTTTGGGTTATTTTTTCACATGTCGTTCGGGATGACATGTTAAAATGTTACGTTGTAGGTGGTGATTAGGAATTTTTGAAAATTCGTGTTATTTTATAACGATGGTTATACTTATTGCTTAGTTTGGGTTATTTTTTCACATGTCATTCTTTTATGGATCGGGATGACATGTTAAAATGTTACGTTGTAGGTGGTGATTAGGAATTTTTAAAAACTCGAGTTATTTTATAACGATGATTATATTTATTTGCTAAATTTGGGTTATTTTTTTCACATGTCGTATAATGAAAATAATAGAAGAGTTAAGTTATGATCTATATATTCTAGATACACGTTTCTTTGGAAATAGTTTAAAAAGATACGAGAGCTACTAAGAAGATATAATGTACGAAAGAAAATATGATACAACTACTACCATAAGGTAAAAGGAGTAAAAGATGTCGGAGATCATCACCGTCTATCTTCACCTATAAAACATTACTGAATTCTGCAATCGGATTATACCAAGTGGCATAGCAGAAGTAGTATCATTACAAACAACATGTACTGATAGCTAGGCCCTATCGGTATATCTGTACCTACCACATAATATCATGCAAAATACATGTGAGACAGTACATAGGACATAAAATTGTCATATAAAACACCACGTAATATTCAATACTTACATGAATACACGATTACCGTACTAACATGCATTATAATAATATATTTATTATCTCGAAATTTTGAATACGCATCTAACGGGAGAGTATAATATACCTATCGAACATGAATAAAACGTGTTATTCCTTTGAGGTGCTACAGTGGGGGTACGAATCATGTGTACAATAATAAAATCTGTACTAGAAGATTCAAAGTAACAAAAATGTACTAGCTATTAATTCAATTCAATAATAATTTTTCATATTTCTTTAACTTTTTTTCAAAAATAAAATAAAATATATATTGTAAAATAAATATGTATACTCTTTCTACCCCTTAATCTATGTGACATTTTTCAATTATCGAGAAATAATAATTTGAGTAGTTATGGAATATAATACATTGAATTAGATTAACTCAATATTTTAAAATTAAAACTTAGAGCGATATTTAAAAACTATACGAAAAATATTATAAATTGCAATTCTTCTCATATCAATATTACATTTTATATTGTTGTCAACGTCTCAAAGTTCATATAGCTTGAATCTTCGAGAAGAAAAAAATGTCACGTAAATTGAGCTGAGAAACGTATTATTTTATAATTTTATATAGGGAAAAGATGCTAATATATCCTCAACTTTACGATTTAGAATGAATATACCCCTTATTAAAAAAAAGTAATTACGCTTCAATACTTTCATAAAAAGATATTTTTGAGTTTCTATCAACGTAATGCATCTCTTAGTAGCCCGTATAAAATAAAAACTTTGATTGAATCATAGTTAATCAATAAATCTAGTCTTTCAATATATTTTTAATGGTACTAAATAATACTCTCAATTGAATTTTTCTAGTAAATTGAATAGCTTAATAATATAATAATAATAATAATAAATTGAAGCTAAATTAATAGACTTTAAACATATAAAACTGAATGTAAATCTACTAATTATGATTTCTATACTCTTAAGAGGACATGTAATTTAAATCATGTTTTTTTATGAACTCTAAATTCTATAGAAATCATTAGCTGAAAACATAAATATACTTTGGGACTCAATGGGTGAAAGGATACGGTTAACTAAAAAGTTGTTGGAATATTTCACGGGGGTCATTTACGGACTATGGTTTGATCTACAAGTTATATATTCCATATGTGAAATTCAGGATGTAATTTTAAGTCTTTAAAATTTTATTTCACGAGCCCAATCTATAGTCTGTAGATTAATCCACAACCAGTAGATTGGGTATGTGAAAATCAGGCCTAAAAATCAAGTGTCAAGTCTTTTTTCATGAGTTCAATCTACAGCCCGTAAATTGATCCACGAGCCATAAATTGGACTCGTAAAACTCAGTTCCTCATATTGGACCCATAAAACTTAGGTCCTAATCTCATCTGAATGTGTCTTTGGTAAAAATTAACAAACGGTTGGTGAAGGGTAGACCTATGTGGAAGTTAGGGACCCCAACCACCTAGATCAAAAAATTACACTGTATATACAAGACAAACTTATGCTTTTGTGAGTATATAACTTAAATGAACCTTATAACGTTGAAGAGAAGCATAGCTCATTACAAAGGGGTTCATTCTTAGCCAAAATAGTTTGAGTTCGATTCTCGTTATATACAAAAAATAAATAAATAAATTATATCTACTTCTTTTTTAGCTTTGAAAAGGTTGTGATGGTCTCAAATTTTGGGATTAATTTTGGGAAAAATTACTAAAATACACTACTTTAATTTATTTAATTTCATTAATTCCCTATTGATGTATTAAATTACAAAAATCCCTTTTTTTATCTCAAATGATACTAATTAAATTTTATACATTAAATTTCATGTCCAACACATAAAAAGATACTCAAATTCACAATTTAAATTAGATACTTTAATTTTTATATACTTATCAATAATTCATATAAATATGATACTTAAATAACAGATGTATGACAGTATGATACACATATACTATTATTTGATACCTTAATATATACGAAATATAAGTAAAAATAAAACAAAGAATCATTCTATCATGATCACCAAAAAATGATACTTAATAAAATTAATTGAACATACTAACAATATATTCAAAAATCATGATAAGATTGAAAAGATACTTAATACAACTCATCTTATACTAACGTATAAAAAACAGGTTAACATGATACTTACAAAATACTAATTGAAACTATATATATAAACGAAATATTAAATTTAAAATATATTTCTTTGATACATTAATTTCATGTCCAACACATGAAAAGATACTCAAATTTTAGCTATAACAGTTACAGAAAAAAAAATATTCAATCATTTATATTTAAGTATCATTTCTATTTTATAAAGTATCCAGAATTCTTAAAAATAAGGGATTTTTGGTAAATATCGATATTATAGGGATAAAATGTAATTTATCATTTACAGTATGTCATTTGCCTAATTTTTACTTAATTTTGGGCTTAGAATACACGGTTAAGGCTCAAATTTTGGCTTCATTTTGGGCTTAGAATACCTAGTAAAAGGCCTATTGTCTTTTTATTCAATCTAAAGCAGTATTTATTTTGGCAACTTTCATATATAGCAAACAAAAAAACCATATTTGTATGTTATAGCAAAGTTTGCATAATTGCGTTCCATAACAAACATATAACTGTATAATTCGCTGGCCTAAATTGTATAATCTGCTGGCCTCGCTATACATATACAATTGTATGATTCGCTGACCTAAATTGTATAAAGCGAGAGAAATTATATTTCACTGCAATTGTATAATTCACTGGCCTTTTTTGCTGCAATATTTGTATAAAATTTGCATTTGTATACAATCGAATCGAAGTAAAATGTTTGTAAATTGTATAATTAAGTGTATAGCACGAAGATATATATTTTTGCATGTGTATATACAATTTTCTTTCGCTTTATACAAAACAGAAACACAATTTATACATTTCTGTTGTATAATGCGAGAGAGGCGAGCAGAGAGAGAGTGGCGAGCGAGAACGGGAGAGTGGCGAGCGAGAGTTTTGGGAGAGAGGCGACTGACAAACGTTTGCTATGGGGCACAATTAAATCAAACAGTAGCGACTCCATTTATTTTAGGTTATTAGTTTGCTATTATATTCAATTATCCCTATTTATTTATATTTTTCATTATTTTTTATTTTTGCTATTTCTTTTTCTTAATGACTTTGTTTAAATTATTAGACACATTTTTATTTCTACATGACTCTATTCTCATGTACTAACTCAGAGAAACACTTTTAAAAAAATGATAGAATTATTATTTTATTTGAATTGAATTTAAAAAATATTATATAAAATAAAACTAAGATTAAACGAATGGAAATTTTTTAAAGTTATGAATATCTTTTTAACAAAATATATTGAATTAGTTTTTTTCTTCTTAATTCATTGTATCCTTTTTTTTAAAAAAAAAAAAAAGATTCAAAATAGATGAAAACTAGACTTAAATTATTTGATTTATTTGTAACTTGTCTTTTTATAAATGATTAACCAAGTAAAATGAATTAAATAATTTAAAAAATTGAAGATGTTATTATTTAGTTTTTGAATATGCACAATAATGTTAGTAACTCAATTTTACACTCTTTAAAAAAAACTTGGTGGTGAATGTACTAATTCAGAAGGAATTTAGAAAAAGTTTTAAAAAAATATAGAACGCTGCAAAATAAAAGAAAAAAAACAGTAGAAAATTTTATAAGCTCGACGGAGCAAGTTACAAATATAGAGAACCTAAACGTGAGTTAAGCTGATTTTCATCTTGTAATTTTCATGTGTGTAACTAGTTATTAAGACATGCTTATTTACATACCCAACATCTCATGTGTTTTGACTTTTGCTAACGTGAAACTTCATTTTTAAGTCGGAGTGTCACATAAAACTACTCTATGGACTCGTAATCTCATTGAGGTTTGTCCCACCACATGAAATTTGACTAAACTCAACATTGAAATTTAACGTTAAAATTTATCCATCGCATGATATTTGATTAAACTCAATACTAACATTTGCCTTGCCTTATCGAAATTTGTCCGAACTCAATAGAATTATATACCATATTTTCATAAGAAATGAAAGTGTCTAAAAAGTTTATTGAGAAATATTATCCTTAATCATTAACTATTTTTGAAAAAAAATCAAAATTAAGTATTCTAAAATTAATTTTTTAAAATCAAAATTAATTAACTTTCGAAAAATTTCACGTAAATTCTTTTTCTTTCCCAATCAAACGAAAGAGAAATTTCAGAGCAAGGAAAAACAGCTTGTTGAAAAATCTGAGATGGAAGAATGAGCTCATTGAAAATGGATTCCACTATGAAATCTGAATTTCTATTGTGTTTTCTTCTTTTCTCTACTTATTTGAGCTATGGGGTTGCGTCAAGTTCATCTGCGACCACTACGATGCATACTAACAATTGGGCTGTTTTGGTCTGCACTTCTCGGTTCTGGTAATTTTTTTTGCGTTTTTTTCCCCATAAAGAAACATGGGTTTTGCTCCATTTTTAGTAATTTATTGATAGATGTCTGGTGGGTTTAGGCTGGAAGGGAAATCTGAGTGAGGGAACTTGAAGAACCCTTGTAAAAATAGGAACTTTGGATTTAGTTTATTGAATTAATTTTGATTTGTAATTTTTACTATGAAATCTGAATTTCTATTGTGTTTGTTTATGTTCTCTACTTATCTGTTCAATTGGATCGTGTCAAGTTCATTTGCTATCACTAGTATGATTATTAGAGCCCTTTTGGAGCTATTTTGGTTATAATGCTCCTTAAAAGTTGGTGATTGTAGAGAGATTAGATTTTCAAGACTTGTGGCTTTGTAAACAGATTCCCTGACCTTTTTAGCTGTGCATTTAAGAAACATTCTGTCTTAGCCGAACTTCAGTCACACCATGGGTGGTTTATTCTATTTAGGAGAAACCTCAATGATTGGGAAATTGATGATTTTTTGCTTTTGATGAATTAGAAGTCCAAAAACACCTTGGACTTCTTGTTATCATGGCATAAACTGGGTTTTATACAAATCGTCCAGGAGCATTTAAGACGATTCTCGCGTGGGTCATATGCGACAGTGGAATGATAGAGTTTCTGAAATCAAGAAGAAATACATTATTAATCTTAATCTTAAGCTTAAGTGTTCCTTTGCTTAGTTTGGTTCAACAAAGCTCCGAGTTATCTTTTCGATCCGGAGGCAATTGTTGACTTCCTTAGCTCCTTACCACATTATAAAGTTCTCGTTTGGATGTACTTTTCATCAGAACTTTCTTTATGTTGTTTTTTGATATACGGAAATAGAATACTTGCTTTACAGATCCTGAAAAAAGTTTATCTTTTTTTCATTAAGAAGGCTCTGTGTCTGCAAGACTCTTGACTTATTTGGTTTCTTCTTCAGGTTTAACTACAGACACATGGCTAACACTTTGTCTTTATACAGGTGGGAATCTTGCTATTTAAGCACCATTATGATCATCACAAATTATCTTTGTTTTCCTTGTGTGTTTCCCATTTCTGAGATTCATTAACTGTACTCTAATATTTTTCTATTTGTTTGTTGGAATTAGAACCGTAAAACGATTAGGCATACCTGATGAAAGAATTATTCTGATGTTGGCTGATGATATGGCTTGCAATACTCGAAATAAATACCCTGCACAGGTCTTCAACAATGAAAATCACAAGCTAAACCTATATGGAGATAACGTTGAGGTGTGTAAATTCTTCTTCTCTCTTGTGGCTTTCTGTGGTTCTTCAAATCAAATGTTAGTTCTGTGAGACATTCAGCTTTGTTGACAGTTAATCTAGCATTATCAAAGTTAGCTATTACTGTCATGATCAATATGCATAGTAGTGGATAATCACGGTGATCGCTTAAATTTGAGGATTGCTAATGAATAGAAGGCAGCATGGAAGACCACACCATCTTTTCTGGGTATATGGAATGAACAGCATAGGAATCACTATAATGAGAAAATGTAATAACTAATTGATCTTTTCAACTATTTTGATGTAAGGAGAAAATTCCATGCTGTATGGATAGTTGGTCTAACTTGTGGAAGATATGAAACGACTCAAGACTAGTCACATACTCACCATGTACATATATTTAACACCAACTTGGTGTTTATTAATCTAGTGACCTCTGAAAAAAGAAAGTTTCTGTATTTTTAATCTCAAATATATCAGTCTTTCAAACAATTTTAAGTCGAGTTCTATCGATAATTTTCTCCTAGGAACTTTGTAGATAACCTTAATTCTGTGAAACTCATATGCAAACCAGTCTGAAGAGGATATTTAGTTCAAACATATTTTTTTCCTTCTCAAAAAATGTTTGAACTAAATATCCTCTTCAGACTGGTTTGCATATGAGTTTCACAGAATTAAAGTTGTTTTACCTACTTAATGTAGTGGTCTAATCGTACAAGTTTCTAAACATCAGGTAGATTATCGAGGTTATGAAGTAACAGTTGAAAATTTTCTGAGGGTGCTGACTGGACGTCATGAAACAGCTGTCCCAAGATCAAAACGTCTTCTTAGTGATGAAGGAAGCCACATACTTCTGTACATGACAGGGCATGGTGGAGACGAGTTTTTAAAATTTCAGGATTCAGAAGAACTTCAAAGTCATGATTTAGCTGATGCAGTGAAACAAATGAAAGAAAAGCGTAGGTAAAATTTTTTCCTTGATTTTCCATTGCTTGTTAATGTTGTCTTGTTAAACAATAACATTGTTTATGATGCAACATTGGCTTAGGAATCATCTAATTTGTCTGGATATCTGCTATGAATCTTAGTACTCTGTTTGGTGTTCTGGCATTTATGCACAGGACTCCTTGTTGATTAAATCATACTGATGGGTAGTTTGTTTGCCGGTCCTCTGCAATGATGCTTTGTCATGTCTCCATTGTTCAATTTCAGATTCAAGGAGCTGCTAATAATGGTTGACACTTGCCAAGCTGCTACTCTTTTCTCGCAGGTGACTTTTGCCTTTTTATCATTAATATCATATTGTTCTAACAAAATGACATATAGCTAATTCATATTCTTGCAGCATCCCAAAATAGTTAGTCCATATCAATTACCATAGGAAGTATTCAATGTAATGCACCAATGTTGGTCCATTCTCCTATCATTCTTGAATTATCTAAAGAAACTAATTCTTGTTTTATGTTGCTTGGTCTCCTTTTGAATCAATCTTTACTTTCCTTTTGTTATTTAATTTATCTGCAAGTATCTCTTGGTAATTTTAAATGTTCGCCGCCTCTATCCTTCATAATGCCAAATAATTTGACCTTCCCAAGTATAATGGTTAGGATTTAGGAATGCCTATCTTCACTTGCAATATATTTGCATGGCGTGACTCAAGGATGGTAAAGATAAATCTTTTCGAAGACCGTCCTTGATGCAACAAAACTCAGTTGAAGGTGTGCTTCATTCATCATTTTATTGCAAATTAATACACAGAGAGGATCACTATTCATGATTGGGCTAGAAATTCTGAATATTTTATGCTCCTCAATCTTCTAACGTAGAATAATGAAAATGTTTATAAGTTTCTGAAAAGAATCAGTAGCTGGCAGAATTTAGATTCTATTTGCCAACCATGTGGGACATAATATCTATCAGACATGTCCAAAATTTTTTGAGAAATGTCAATATTTGAATGCTTTTGCGATCAGAGTTGCATGGTTGGGTTCTTGAGAGACATCTGTAGTAATTAAGTCAGAGTTGCATGTTTTCCTTTATATATACAATAGATTATGCTTGATGACAACTGGCTCTTTGGACTTGATACAATGTTAATGAGGAAATACCAGCTGTTAGCTATATTTTGGATTGAGCTTATAGATTGGAAACTTTAAAAATCTATGCGTTACTCTATAATTTTCTCAGTACCTTTATACCATCTGAAAACTCATTTTGTTCTTTGATATCCATTTCTACTCTTTATGGGATGCCTTCCTTTTTATCCCTCACAAAAGGGGTTACTGGTTAGGATATCTTTTTAAATCAGGGCCACTCAATCCATGATATGTTCTTAGTTGGATTTTGGTAGAACTGAAAATATTTTGCCTTGTAGCTTCAATCACCTGGCGTATTGACAATTGGGAGTAGCATGAAAGGAGAAAATTCATACTCGCACCACTTGGATGCTGATGTAAGTGTTAACTTAATGAAAATGCCTCATTTAAAATGCTTATTGTGTTCACAAGGGAGACAAATATGTTCTCCTTGTATTAAAAAATTGTGTGGTTTTTCATCCTCCTTCCCTTCTCTGATACAGGTTGGTGTCTCAGTTATTGATCGATTCACATTTTATACTCTTGCATTTTTTGAGAGGGTGAACATGTATGATAATGCCTCATTGGGCAGGTAATTGCATTTAATAGATGTAGGTGTAATACTGGGTGCTTTTCTTGATATTGTAGAATGTATGTCACTTCTCTTGAGAATTATATATTGTATCACTACTGACATCAAATTCCAATCATCCACTACTTGTTTGCTTTAAATTTGTTACTGTAATTATGGCTATACAAGTGCAAAACTCTGTATATATGCTTCAAACAGCTGGATTATTCCAGTCTGGAGAATAGGCTGCGTACGCACACCAGCCCTACTTTTCACCACGTATAACTTCGTAGCATGAGTTGCTTCATTGTCAAAGGGAGAGTCATCCAGTTGCATAGAAAGGTAAGCGAGAAAGAGGGTATTTTTTTTAAAGATGCAAACAAAAGAAGAAACAAGAATGGTTTTGGAATGGCCATGGATCAGTTATGAGTATCACTGTGATAATAAACATGCAGAATATGGTCCTTTAATTGAGAATCGTGGATGATTCAGAAAAGTTTGAAGGATGAAAGTCTGTATGTTCAAGGGACTGACTGTGGCCTGACCCACACGGCTTTTTAAAAAACCAAGTGGGAAGAGTCCGAAAATCATGTGGGGGGAGTCTCATTCAAGGAATTTAGATATCCATATCAAGTATGTACCTTATTAGGTTGGTTGTGGAAATTAACTTACACTTAGAAATGCTACTTGGATTATTGAAGCTTTTTATGCAAACCGTAAAAAGGCTACTGTGTTATAAAGGATTATTCAGATGATAATTGATTTGCCTGGTTCATGTCTTCGATAACCTACCTGCTCAATTCATACATGACATATGGACTCTATATCATAGTCAGAACAACAGTAGATGCAGAATACCAATATTTGAATACTGGTAATCCCTGCTGTTGCATTAGACTATGCCTTGTGGATTCTAAAACTTCTGCATGCCTATCGCCCTCTTTTTCCCCTCTTGGCCAGTTGGCCTTCTCTTATTCAGAAGATGATATGTGTTTTGGTTGTTGTTCTAAGCTATGTCTGTTTGCCAATGTGCACTCTTTTTGATAGAATCTCCTTTCTCTTTTTCCTGTCGCAGTCTTTTCAGTTCATATAACCCAAATACACTGATGTCAACTGCATATTATCGAACAGATCTATACCCTCGCCGACTAGAAGAGGTACATAGTTAAAATTATTTTTATGTTTGTTTTTATGCCATTCAACTTTGCTCTCCCTCCCCCGAAGGAAAGGAAACAAATGGAAAGAAAACTCAACAGAAAAGAAGAAAGAGAAAAGTAAAGGACTTGGTGGAGATAGGATAAACTAGACGTAGGAAAAGCTGCACTTAATTGGTCCATTTGATGTATAGTTGATTGGGTAAGAAGTTAACACCTTAAACTTCTTTTTTTAAGTTTAAGGTGTTAACTTGCATGATGAATTAGTAATAGTAGAGGAAATTTCCAGCTTCAGTTATAAATAAGTTAGTCTGATACAAACCTCCTCTTCATCTAAATGCTGTGCTCTTTATTTCTTTAGTCAATTACCATGAGGGTTAATTGGTGTTAGAAAACTTGCTTTAGTATGTAAAGAAATATTAAAAAAGGTGCTCAAGGTAAAAAGGGGCAAGTAACTCAAAATTTTACATATCCTTGTTCCCTTTTTATGTTCAAAATTGTAACGACAGATGGAGGCTAACAAATTTTGGTGAGCTGCTTTAGTTTAGATGATTACTTCTGGAAAACAATTTATCTTACTTTGTTTTTGTCACATATTAGGGAAGGGGAATTTGATCTTGGTACTCTGAACTGATGCACCTTCGAACATATTTACTGTCACTGATAGGTACCCGTGACAAACTTTTTTGGTTCAGTCATGGAGACGATACACACTGATTCTGCATATAAAGCATTCGCTGGCAAAGACTCCAAGAAGTCCACATTAGAGATGCCTCTTCAGCAGTCCAGCCAAGACTTACGACGAACACTTGCAAGTTCAGATGTTCAGTATCCAACCAGTGACTCAAATGTTGAGGTCAGTTTTAATTGCCGCCTCTTTTTAAGCTCTTTGGAAACTTAATTATGCTATTGCCAACCCCATCTAGAAGAAAACAAAGTTTGATTAGGAACGATGTTACAGGATCCACAAGATTCCTGTCCTTTCACAAATTTTTGGATTTCTATGCATGGTAAGATGAACAAGGTTGAAGGTCTTGATAGCTGGGTGAACTATGGCTTGTTTTTGATGTTTCCAATGGTGGCAATATCATCTTGGATCTCGTCTTGAAGGTAAAGGAAACCTCCTTTCTGCTTCATTTTCTCTTTGATAAGTAGTCTAAATATCAGTGGTAGCTATAAGGGAATAAATTCTCCTATACAAGGTGTAACATGTCACGACTATAGAACTGTTAGTTTATCCACCGTTTCTTTAAGTATCTACGCTCCTATCCTGCGGACTCCAAAAGTTACACAAGAAATAAGAAGGTATTTCAAGATGTGAATAGCATTACTTTCCACCCCTTCTGAGACTTCTTTATACGTACTGTCTGCTTAAGAGCATGACGGGGTTAATGCCAGATTCCAGCCTTCTTCTTGATGTTTTCTTTCAGCTTCTAACATGACGGCAGTTGGTTAGCAGATTCAGGCGGAGTGGTTAGCATCCAACCTATTATGTTTGCAAAGTAAGCACCTGCTCATGGTAACACACCTTGACTATTCCATCGAGATTAGGCAGATGAAAGAATCTCGTGTGTTTTCCCTAGTCTTCCATGGTTCTCATACCACTTCAGTGACCACTACGCCACACACTTGAGTGCTGAATTTGTGCTAGGATCAGAATCTGCATCTATCTTCTGCTGTTCTTCCAATCTGATATAGTTTCTACTCTCTTCGAGTTCTCTTGACATTTGAACCACTCTTTTTTCAGTTTCAGAAGTGGAGACAAGACATCGAATGGATACTCTGATGCAGCGCCATGATCCTGTGTTGTTTCATTTCCATGTTTGTCGAAAACATTGGCCTGGTAGAAGCTGTTCTATCTCACCAAAAATACGCGAGCAACTAGTTGAGGCGCCACGCCACCCTTGCTCTGCAAAATAGAAATTGCAGAAACTCTTTGACAAATAGTGCAATGTAGAAATTCTTCCTAAGTTCTCTGATTTGGAAGACATCAAATAGTTGAGCTATTAATACTATCCCATTCCATATGGTTTGATTTTTTACATTCAGTTTAAGTTTTCCGCGACACGTAAATTGGTAATCATAATTTATTCGACTTTAACTTACATATTATACTCATATAATAGAGATATGATCTCAACTTTTCAAGAAACGTCTCAATTATATCATACTAACATACGTAAATGGACATTAAAAAAAAATATCAATTGAATATTAGTTTGTATCAATATTAATTTATATATTTGTTAGTAACTATAAGTGCAAGTGTATGCATAATAAAATACAAGTATACAACTATATACTTTGATATGATATTAAGTATTAGACCTAATTATGATTCGATGAATCGATTTTAAAATAGTAACTTCGAGTTAGAATAATATAGTTGATGCCCGTATTCGTAATTGATATTCAACTTTGACACGTAGAAAATACTTATATTTTTTTATTTACGTTGATCAATTTCACAAAATATCTGTTATCTTTCACCGCAAATAGGTATTAAATAGCTCCTTCTTAGATCGGAAAGAAAGAACTATTGATGCTAATTGGCATAAGAGCCCTAGGATGGAATTTTCTATCGAACAAGTCTCGCTAGCCTTCTTTTATTTATATTCAACGTCACACGTGAAACCTAAAAGACGTTACTCTATTAATAGCTTGGCTTGGTTTCACTCTCTTTCTAATGAAAATTTTGACTTTGTCACGTTAGAAGGCCTTATTTTACTAGTAGCTCGGCTTGATCTTGCTTTCTATCGAAAATCTTTGTGCATACTATTTTTCAAAAAAAATTACATAATAATTTGATTTTTCAATATGATAATTCGATATCGATAAAATGGATAAACCCTGTAAAAATGTCAATCTCCTTCACTCACCATTAGCACACTGGAAAAATGCTATCTTCAGTACAAACTCCTCGTCTTCTCCGTTTTCAATCCTTCACTCTCAAATGCCTTCACACCCACCCCACCACTACCCCACCACCCCCACATTCTCAAATTCTCACAATCCGCAAATCCCTTTTATCCCGTGAAATCTCAGCGGTTGATCTCGCCGGAACTTTTTTGAACCGGTTACGCAATACTGAACCCCAACTCAAGAGCTTTCTATATGTATCCGATGTCGTATTGAAGGAAGCTGAGGAGATTGATAGGAAGATTGCGGAGAATGAGGAATTGGGTCCGCTTGCTGGGGTTTTGGTTGGGGTTAAGGATAATATTTGTACTTCTGACATGCCATCAACTGCAGGGTCAAAAATTTTGGAAAATTATCGACCCCCTTTTGATGCTACTGCTGTTGGGAAGATGAAAAAGTGTGGTGCAATTGTTATTGGGAAAACGAATATGGATGAATTTGGTATGGGGAGTACTACGGAAGGCTCGGGTTATCAGGTATTCGTTAAGTTTTTCGTGTTCCAGAATTGTTATTTACTGAAGAAATGGTTTTTTTTTTTTTTGTTTAAAGCAGAATGAGGAAATGATATTGTTGAAATGAATTGAGGGTTGTTTAGTTCATGGACTAGATATGTAGGATATTTTCTTTCTTTTTGTACTTTAATGTGGTTAAAGTTTGCATCTTTATCTCATCGACTCATTTATTTGGGGGTTCTGAATTGAATATATCTAGGTGAATGCATTAGAAGGGATAGAGTGAATGCTCTACTGTGTTGAATATTGAGTAGGTTCAGTTTCATAATCTCAGGTAGTGTATGGTGTGAATGTAGTTAAAGAATCTGTTTGAATGAGTCCAGTTTGTAACTTAACATGGTTTACTCAGGTGATGCATCTTGGTATTATTAGGTGACAGCTAATCCTTGGGATTTGTCCCGGGTACCAGGTGGTTCATCAGGGGGCTCAGCTGCAGCTGTTTCTGCTAGACAATGTATGGTGTCATTGGGAAGTGATACTGGTGGAAGTGTAAGACAACCAGCATCTTTCTGTGGTGTTGTTGGTCTAAAGCCAACATATGGGCGTGTCTCCAGATATGGACTTGTGGCATATGCTTCATCTCTAGATGTTATCGGTTGTTTTGGTTCATCAGTTACTGATGCAGCCATTCTCCTTCATGCAATTTCTGGTCATGACAAGTTTGACGCAACAAGTAGCAAAAAAGTAAGCTTTCTATAGTGTTCTTTTTTTTCTTTCTGATAAGGGTCGTGATTATTCAGCAAGCTCCAAGAAAGTACTAAAGCCAATACAAAATAATGGACTTGTTCAAGCTTACCACACAAGGGAGTCAAACAAGCCCATAGCATATCAGACTAGTTAACAAAACATTCTTTAAACCAAAGCACTAACTAAATGCATCTATATTTTGTACAAGCAATAAAAGATAATTTATAGTTACATAAAATCTATAACTTCCTGAAAAAAATGTTTTTTTTTTTAATCTTGTGCCTGGATAAATCGAGACGGTGTAGTAAAAATAGAGAGTCCCTTTTTACATTGAAACATCTTCTACTCCTTTCTAGCTGTACTCTCCATGCAATGCAATGGACAATGGTCTTCCACATCTTATAACATGACGTACTAGAGAACAATCCATTAATGTATCTGAGAATCCTCCCGTGTTCAATCAACTTCGCCTCCTGAAGTTTCTTCAGACAAGAACAACCATCTCTGTAAATTTCCCAGTCAAGTAACCTTCTTCTGTAACTTTATAAGGAGATCTAACAGATTTTGGTTTCTAAACTTGTTTTTGCAATATTTACTAACAATGACATTCTTCTAAGTTCTATTGTTAGTCTATACAAGCTATTTGCTTGCTATACTTAATGACTCCTCCTAGATTTTTTTTTCTATTTGAAAAAGAGGAAGAGAATATCCATTTCGACGCAGTTGATCTGCTATTTTGTAATGAATACGAAGAAGTTTGTCATACAATGCCGGAGGGAGTTAACTCTATGTTATTAACGAGTGGCTGGGCAGTACCATACCTGCTGATCTCTTATTGGTGTAAATTAGAACAGATAGATGATAGTGAAACCCTGTTACGGTCCTCTGGAACTTTTCTATATATGGTCAGAGTCTTACATTTTCAGGTTCTGTTTTGCTTAGTTTTTGGACGTAATGACAGAACTTTCTTAGTGATGGCTATTGACATCGATAATGCTTACCATTTTGAAAAACAAGTAGATGGGGTAGTAGCGTAATATGATCCATTCAAGTCCGATAAGATTTTTCTGTTATGAAGTTCAATATCGTTTATATAGCCTGCTAGTGGTGTATATTTATAGGCTGTGCTTAACTATTTGACAACTGTACTTTTCAGGAAGTTCCCGATTTTGCTTCCCAATTTACTGCAAGAGATCATTTGGACTCTAAACCTCTGAAAGGACTGAGAGTTGGTCTTATCCGGGACACCATTGAAGATGGAGTTGACCCGGACGTAATTTCTTCAATCCGTGGTGCTGCAAGTCATCTTGAAGAACTCGGATGTACTGTCACTGAGGTATTCTTCATTTTCAGCATTTATGACCCTCACATTGGCCTACCATATGCATTAGCATTCCTTATTTGAATTATTGGTAATTTTGTTTTTGCAGGTCTCTTTGCCATCCTTCTCTCTTGGATTGCCAGCTTACTATATCCTTGCTTCATCTGAATCTTCTTCAAATTTGTCCCGTTATGATGGTGTCAGGTAATGGGGTATAGAATCATTCTTAAAATCTATGTATGTATAAAATTCTTAAATAGTGCGGTGGAGAATATTATTTGCATCTCACCTTTCCTTCCCATTCCTCGGAGAAAATATTAACATACCAATAGAGAGGATAGATATCTTTGGATCTATAGTAAATTTGGCTACCATCATAGCTTCTATGCTGATGAATATGTTGTTATCGTTATAAAAATAATATAAGTACATAACAGCAGTACGATCTTCAGTTCTGATATTTCTTAGGTTTCATCAGCCCTAACCCTCAGTTTAACTAAGTTCGTTCTTGTTAATTCTAGCATTTAAAGAGAATAGAAAGTAGTTAGGAGTGCCCATGATGAGTTCAAACGGATATATTACTTTAATTACTCCATACTAGTCGCAAGAACTAAGAATTCATTGCCATTTCAAATACGTGGATACGCAACCATAATTTAGACAAGATGTAATTGGGGTGACTGCCTTACACTAGTAATGACAAACCTTTCAATGTTTGCTCAAATTTTTTTGATTAATACCCAAGGAATAATGTGATGTCAAAAATGCAGGTATGGGAAACAAGTTTTTGCTGATGAGTTAAACTCCCTTTATGGGGAATCTCGTGCCGGAGGCTTAGGTGCTGAGGTACTAAGGAAAAGAACTTTTCTGTGTGATGTAGTTCTGTAGTGGTTACTTCTAAAAGGGGTCTCCTACCTTTCTTTCTCGTAATCTTTTCATGCAAGCTGGCCCGCCGACACACGGTCAAAAAGAACTATTGGACTAACTGTATTAAATGTCTTTACAGGTGAAAATGAGAATCCTAATGGGGACATATGCTCTGTCTGCTGGTTATTATGATGCATATTACAAGCGAGCCCAGCAGGTTGTGCATCTATGTGCTCAGAATAGTCCAACTCCACATAGCTATTAAAGTTTAAAATGCAATCACTTTCTTGATATACTCATGCATCTAAAGATAATTGATAATAATATAAGCCAATCAGAACTAAGTAATATTGAATCACTTTAATGATTCTCTTCTGTATCTCTGAATAAATGCTTTCACAAGACAATCTTCATGTTAGTTATTCATTGTATCTCTAACCGTGAATTTCTGGATCAAAAATATTTGTCAAGTGGAGTTTAGATCATGTGTCTACATGGCAGTTAGAACCAACTATGTTTGGTTGATGCATCTAATAGACTTTTTGCTACTCTCATCATCTAGCAATAATTCATATTTTAACGAGTTAAATGACCCCAATTTACGAGTGTTTGATAATTTCTTGCTTATCTTAATTCTTCAAGATGTTAAAGAGTGACTCTGTTCCAGGTCAGGACTTTGGTAAGGGAAAGCTTCAGGGCAGCATTAGATGAGAACGATATTTTGATTTCTCCTGCTGCACCATCAGCAGCTTACAAAATTGGTACACTTCTTTTACCTTTTGCATTTACTGATGAAACTACTTTGCGATCTTGCTTAAATACATTATTGTTTTCTTTCCTTTTGTCCCATGATCCCCTTCCCTTGAAAGGCAACGCTAACTCTCACTACGACATGTGGAATTTACAGGTGAAAAGAAGAACGATCCGTTGTCAATGTATGCTGGTGATATTATGACTGTAAGTAGTTTTTTTTTCCTATTTTAACCCCTCTAGTCAGATGATGACGTAACTTGTTCAGTCCATTTTATGTTCTCTTCAATTGATGATTATTTTCATTATTGGCAGGTCAATGTGAACTTGGCTGGGCTTCCAGCATTAGTTCTCCCGTGTGGATTTGTTGATAGCAGTTCTGTGGCCCTACCCGTTGGTGTTCAGATGATTAGTGCTGCATTTGAAGAGGTGAGTTTCAGTACCCCAACTATTTCCAGTTGGTATTCCAGTGCTAAGAATGTTATTTGAGCACGGGGATAGTTCATGTTATCTAGATCTCTCTTTTGAGAAAAGTTGGAAGGTCGGTAAAAGAGGGATAACATATCTACTTCGCTTGAAAATGGAACCGAGTTGAACTTGAGCATCTTAAATAGAGGCATTGAATACATTCACTTTTTGTATGACCGTAGAGATGAAAAATGGATACTATGAAAGCATAAATGCTCAAGTTTTAATGCAAGCAAAACTGAAGAAGTAGAATATGATTAGAAAAGAAATAAAAACACCAAGTAGTTTAGATTTTTATAACCATTTTGAACCTTATCTCACACGGTTCCGAGCTATGTTGCTCGGACTCTCCAAAATGAACTACTTATATGCCTTCACTTCTTGCTCTTCTTTTAGCGTGCTTGCTTGTATGTATCTAAAAGTTTGTCATATTTTACGCGTACTAAAATGAATGCAGGAGAAATTGCTTAAAGTAGGCCATATCTTTGAGCAGACACTGCAAGGCTGCTCTTTTATTCCTCCTCTAGTTGCTGATGAATTGGGATGCTAGTCGTGAATTCTTGCGCGCAGTTATGTTCCAGTTAATCAATGCAACGATTTCACGCAAAGTGACTGCAAAACAGCGCCATGGTGCAAAGCTCTGTGCTGACAAGAAGACGACAGGTTCGTCTATCTAGTATCAAATGATCCACCACAGGCTCGTGCCACTGTTTCCAAACGAATCGTTACGTTCAGAAACCTTTCTTGTGCTGGATTTTATGGCGTATTTATACGCGCCAATCGAAAATTCGTAAGAACTCTCAATATCTGAGATACTTGTAGCTTATTGCAAGCAAATTCTTTTTGTAAATTAGCATGCATAAATTTTGAAAACTTTGATGTATACATTTATGTCATCTTCATTTTCTGCAAAGTTGATTTCAAGTTTTTGCATCGATTTGCCCTTGATGTTCATTTGATGAAATTCTTTTGGTTTGATATGAGATATTAGTACTACTTGATATTCGGTAATTTGTCGAAATTATTTACTTAATGAAAGGTCATATATCAACAGGTCCATTACTCGTATAAAGTACATAAACAACCTAAATACATATGTTTTTTTTTTTTAACTGTGTCAATTATTTTTCTTGATATCTTATTACTTGTGTTGATGTTCTATTATATTGTATCTTCACGCAGAAAAATAGAAATAATTTGAACAAGAATATTAACATTGTAATATAATTGACTACAACTTCAATACGATGTTATCGAATATTATGTCAAATTGAAGTTTGATTTATCAATTACCTACTTATCAAATCACGATTATCCAAAATTTTAAAAATTTCAAATCAAATATCGAACGCGCACTCTTAGATTATAACTTTCTTTTTTCCCTTTCGAAATCATCTCACGATTAGGTAAGAATTGAAAAGGAAAAGACAATATCTACAATTAATAGTTATTACTTTTTCCGATCATTTTTATTTATCATATTTTAAATTAAAAAAATTAGATATTAAAAAATTATATAAAAAGTACTATAAATTTTACAATTTTTTTCTTATCGATATGATTAAAACATATATCGTAAAATACTAATCAAAATTCTTTTAATTTAACTCTAAAAAATAATATGACAATTAAAAGTGAACGAAAATAATATTATTTATTATTATTATAAGTACTGTTTTTCCCCACGTGAGGATTTTGACATTACTATGTTTTTTTCCCCTAATAATGATAACAATATTAATAATAATGACAGAATGAGATATACTTCATTGAATAAAATTTGAATTTAATGTAAAAACTAGAACTTTTTTTAAATTTTTCTTCACAATATTATTTACTGTTTGGCCCCATTTTTAGCATCAATGAGTATTTATATTAATTTTCCTATGTTTAAGCTATGATCAAAGGGATCATTTCACAAATATACAATGTGGACAAAATTGCAATTAAAAAAAAATTCTATTAATTTGAGATAGTTCGAACACGTGAAAAGCATAAAAAAAGATGCATGATTACATTATTTTAGTACGAATGTGTGAGAGTTCGGTTATGTATAATTTTATGAAAGGTAAAGATAAGTCGGAGAAGTATCGGTGACAGATGATTAAACATAACATGACGCAACTTCAGTTTACTAAATATATAATCTCAGATAGAAAGTTTTTTTGATAGATAATTAAGCTTTCTCGCGTATTTTTATTATATACTAGTAATCGTAGTATTACTCTTGTAATTTCTTATTTTTCGAAATAGGGATAAAGACTGCATACATACGTGTACTACATTTTTTAGACTCGTAAAATTACAGTGAATTTGTAAATTTATTATTAATGCTATAAAAGTTGAAGAGCAACTTTTAATATTTTCTTTCAATTATTTTTATATATTTTGGAATCAAGGTAGTGATTTTTTAGTAATTATATTTGTTTCAGAATATTATTATTATTGTTTGGCCCCATTTTTAGCAATGATATATTTATAATGGGGACATTTCCAAAGAACACAATGTGGACAAAACTGTATAATATAATAAATACAAATAAATATGAAAAACTATATATTATAATTGATGGTGTCCTTTGTGACAAGTGATTGAGGTGAAAAAATACCAAACGCACCTACTATTTTTTATCTTTATGTATAAAAAATTAAATTTGCCCTTAAACTAAGTAAAATGAAATATATCTACCTCTTTCGCTAACAGATCTCTAATTTTTTACACGTGTCTTAATCTTATTAAATTATCTGTTTGACCTTTTTTTTAACCCGTCACCCAACTATTCGCCCCATAACTCAACACTCATCAAATTTTTAGTGTTATAAAACTAGAAAATTTAATAAATATTTATATTAATTATTATTTTTTAATAAATATATAAAATTTAAAATGAATAAATAAAAATTGAACAGAGAAATTATATCATACATGAAAATGGTGTAAAATAATTGATGGTCCTTTGTGACAAGTGATTGAGTGAACATTACTTGCACTCCAATTGGGAAATAAAAAAGCATAGATAGTATAGCCCTTTTGTTATTTCGGGGAGCGATTCAATAAGATTAGTGATCTAAAGCAAAATTTTAATATAAGTTTTATTATTTTCTTTTTAAAAGAAACATCACACATATTTTTATGAAATATTTTTTTATTAAAAAAAAAGAAGCTTTTTGAGTAATTAAATTATTAATAAGCTTTTTGAGTTATATCCTTTCTTTAATTCTGGCTTTGAGGTCTTGAATTCGAATCACAGAGTGAAAAAACATCTTGCTGCGAAGAGTCTCTTTAACCGGTCGTGTGTGATGCAAATTTAAACTAATCAGAAAATTCAATATATATATCAAACATCGATTGAAATTTAAAACTTAAGCCTAAATTGTACCCTTACTTTAGTATTTTAATCCTCTGGTCCATCATGTTGTTCAATATTTAACGAAAATCAAAAGTGTTAAATTTTAACAAAATTAAATGACTAAAATTGTTCAAAAACATATCTAAGGGACCATTTCTTTTCATGAGAATTTATTAAACATCTCAAGTAGTATTGAAGTGTTGTACATTATTTCCTCAATGTTTGGTGTATTTAAGCTATGTAAAAAAGGGACCATTTCTAAAGAACACAATGTGGACAAAACTGTAATGAAACTTTGGAAAAAGGCTAATTTATAAATATACCATACATGAAAATAGTGTATTTAATTGATAGTCCTTTTTTTTTTTTTTTGTGACAAGTGATTTGAATGAACATTTACTTGCACTTTAATTGTGAATTTTGGAAAAAGTATAGACTTTTGCTTTTGTTCCTTTTCTAAGAAAAAGTGCAATGTGGAATATTTATTCGTTTTAGAAATGGAAAAGGGCCTAAAATATTCGTAAAGTATTGAAAATGGTATAAAATTATCCTCCATCGACCTATTGACTCCAAAATACGTTTTCCATCCACCTATTGGATCAAAAATACCCTTGTCATCCACCTTTTGGGTCAAAATTGACCACTTATTTAACGGTTTTATATTTAAGCTATTTAAATATTTTTTTAAATACGTGGCGCGCTCAACTATTTGTTATAACTTGACTTATTAGTATAATTTATAAATATGACATCGAACTTTCAAAAAAGGCTCATTTATGCCATCGAACTTTCAAATTTTTATTTAATAATTTTTCAGATTTTTGATTTTTTATTATAAATAAAAAATGACGTGGACAAATTTTAATCTGACACGTGTAAAAAGTGGTTTTGTAAAACCACCGTTAAAAAAAATGGCATGAATGAGCCTTTTTTTAAACGGTAGTGGCATGGATGAGCCAAACTTTTAACGGATGGCATAAATGAGCCTTTTTAGAAAGTTCGATGGCATATTTGAGCTTTTTCCCATAAATCAATCCACTACCCACACATTACTAATTAAACCCCTCCAAATTGATGAACTCGTCACATTATTAAAGCAACAACAGAAAAGCTACTGCCAATTGAGTGTTTTTAAAAGTTTGAGGCGAAAATATCTATAGAAATAAATTATCATACATTCAAGTGTCTAACTAAAAATTATCGATAAACTTAAAAGTCTAGCTGTGTTCATCTTAATTATTCTTACGTCTCAATTATTTGATGTTACTTCATAGGTAACATTTTTTCAAAAGAATATATTAAAGGTTTTAAAACGAATCATAAATATTTATAAAATTATATTTTAAAAAAAGTGCATGAATTAATGGATGTATTACTTCTTTACCTTTAATCATAAATTTCTAATTCAATCTTGAAAGAGAATTTTATTGAAAGTGTCCTTCTAAATAAACGGCTCAACCTAAATTCAATTGGGGCTTTGATTCGGACTCGAGTAATTTTGGATGTCATTTTCAGTCTATAATTTAATCGTGTTATAGTAGTGTTTATGACGATTTTGATATTATAATTGGATTATTAATTGGGTGGGGTTTAGTTTGTAATGAGTGGGTAATGAGTTGGTTTATAAATTATTTTAATAAATTAAATTATAACCAATAGTTGAACGCCACGTATTTTAAAAAATATTTAAAGAGTTTAATTTTAAAACAATTAAAAAAGTGGTCAATTTTAAACCCAAAGGTGGATGACAAAGGTATTTTTGAACCAAGAGGTGGATGAAGGGTAATTTTGTACCATTTTTAATATTTTAAGAGTATTTTAGGCTATTTTCCGTTTTAGAAATGGTTCACCCCACCACCACCACCACCCCCACAATCTACCCCATATCCTCTCAATCTATTATATATTTATAGTTTAGAAAAAGTATTGGTAAAATATACGGTGCAATGAACAAGACTGTTTTTTCTAATTTCTTGATAAGAAATCTTGATATTGTGTTATGAGTATGAAAAAATCTTTGATATAGAATGTTATTTTCGAATGGGCTTCACGAGGGGCAAAATTGACTTATTTATTTATCTTTTGAAAAAGGTTATAAATATGGTATATTTTGTTTCAATTTATGCGACTTTTTCAAAATTTTAAATTTAAACAAGTTTATATTTTACCGTAAATTTTTCATACATCTTTTAAATATTTTAAATTTCGACTAATATGACTCTAATAATTTTTACGTCGTCTATAAATATCAAAATTTCATTTCAAAAAATCAGAATATTTCATGCATAAATTATCGATCGAAATTAAGTTATTTGAATCTCAAAAAGATGAAAATATAACATAATGTAAATCATGGGCGAAACTACACCATTAAATATAGGTTTGAACGAATTCACTAGCCGTTTACTATATAAATTACTAAATACATATTTAATAACAGGTCAATAAACTATGAATCTAATAATAAAATTCAAAATATATTAACTTTAAATTCTAAATCCGTCTCTATAAATATACATATACTTAGAATGTTACCATTCACCCATAGTTGGTTATTACAATAGTAGTGAAAGTAAATAAGGTAAGAAATTATATAGGACAAAAATTGCAGCTAGATATATTTGAAAAATATTAGTTTATTTTTTTTTATAAATAAATAAATAAATTATAGAATTTGGTACTGAACGAGAAGTGGCATCCAACAGCTAATTTTCAGTTTTTTAAAAAAAAAATAAAAAAATAATAATAATTAATTAAATGTCCTTTTTTCTGTTTTAAAGGTCTGGTTCACTTGTCCCTACAAAAAATATTTGTGGCTGTTTGCACAATATTATTTGAAAATATATTCGTTCACTTTTGCATTTCTTTCGAATCATATTTCCAATAAAATTGAGAATTAATCGAAATAATTCTTTTTTATGTGACAATAGAGGCGGAGCCAAATTTTGCAATAAATAAGATTTAAAATCTATAGAGATAAATACATGAAATATCCAAAGGGGTTCGAGGTTCGATATCTATTTTATATATATATATATATATATATATATAATATATATATAATGTATGAATAATATAATTTTCTAACCCCCTTCGTATAAAGTGGCTCCGCCTCTGCTTGACAATAATAAAGATAAAGTTTATGCATGCGTTTACATTTATTTTACATATTATATTCTCAATTAATTAATTTGAAAAATATAAAACATCTTGAAAACCTTAAGTTTTTAATTCATCCATTTCATAATTAACAAGGGTAAAATGGTAAGCTCACTATGTCAATAATTGTTTTCTTAATATATCAATTTAAAAACGAACAAGTAATTAGGGACAGAAAAATTAATATTTTTAATTATTATTTTTTGTGAGACTATATTGAATATGTTATTGTTGTATAGTTTGGTCATGTGAAAACAAAAGTTTCATTATTATTATTTTTGAGTGAAAAGATCTAAAATACGTTTAAAATATTTAAATTTCTTGAGTTTCATATCTAAACTATTAAGTTTTAAAATTTTCTTTTTTGAATATTATCAACTATTTTTTAAAAGTACATCAACTATCACTTATATATATTATATATATTAATTTATTTATTTTATTCTTTTTCCCTTAGTTGAGTTATAAAGGGAATGATTGACATTTTTTATTTTTAATTTTTAATTTTTCTTCTTATTATTATTATTATTATTTATTTATTTTTGGGTAAACCAAGGTTTACGCATAATATTTTATTAAGAGAGACAACTCACCAATGTATGACTCCCTTTGTCTGTGCAAATAGTTAGTTGCTCAGACCTACAAAGTTAGATTTATTGGGATCATAAAATTGCACAAAATTACAAGTGTAAACTATGTTTAATGTTGATCATAAAATTGTCCAAATAAAATTTAATTTCATGTATAAATAAAAATAATATATATTGTATCGTCAAATAATACAAAGAATAATTCCTCTTAGGACATATATTATCCGTCCGCTTTTACTGTTACGCATTTTTTAAAGTTGATTTGACTTAAATAATATTAATGTGATATATTTTAAATAAAAAATTTAGATATTCAAAAATTAAACGAAAAATACTACAAATTCCTTTGTTTTTGCATATCAATATAACAAAAAAAAACATTAATCAAAATTCTAATCGTTTGACTCTAAACAAGAAAATCGGACAATTAAAAGTAAACGAACGAAGTACATAAGAGTAATATTTTAAGCAATTATGTCTTAATACATAAATAAGAACAAAATAATCAAACATCCATCCTAATTAATACTCTCTCCGTCTCAATTCATACGACATTTTTCGTTTATCAAGAGTCAAACGCGAAAAATTTGCTCGTGATATCTTCAATATTTTAAAAATGACATTTATATATTTGTAATACGCAACAATTGACTATTCACAATTCACAATAACTAAAAGCCATGTGAAAAATTAACTGTACAATATAGACTTGTTTAAATTTCGAAAAGTGTCACATAAAATAGAACAGAAGAAGTAATATTCTGTTAAGAGATGTGTAAACAAAGAAACACGATAAGTATTTTGAGACGGATAGAGCGGAGACACAAATTACTAGAAATCAAAGAATCATTAATAATACAACCCAAAAAAAGCTTTAAAAACTTCTAAACACAAAACAACAATTCAAAAACACAAACAAGAAACAATAATGATGTAACAACTCCACATGAAGCTTCACATGATCTATTCTTCTTCAATGGCATAGTTATAGTATTACTACACACATTAACTCCAACATAAACCCCTTCATTCATCATCAAACATAGCCCTGGATTTCCACTCAAGTCCAAATTCCTTCCAAGTCTTTTCAAAAAACTTGTATTGAATGGTACAACACCATCTAACAAATTCCTACTCAAATTCAAGTGATACATGTGTGTTAATCTTGATAATTCAACCGGTATCTTGCCCGTTAATCGATTGTTTTGTAATGACAATGTTGTTAAGTTCATGAGTTGTGAGTAACTTGATGGTATTTCCCCTGAGTAACCTGAACTTGAAAGGCTCAATTCTTGAAGTTTATGTAATTGGCTCAATTCATCAGGCAATGTTATGAACATCATTGGATTGTCATCCATCAAAAAATATTGAAGTGCTTGAAGTTTGTGTATCCCTTTTGGGAAATTGCCACTTAACTTGTTGTTACTAAGTGCTAAGAAGTTTAAAGATTGTAACTTTTCAATTGTTTGAGGGATTCTGCCTGTTAATGTATTCGAACTTAAGTCGAGTTTCTGAAGAGATTTGAGAAGGCCTATTGTGGATGGGATTGGATTTGTTAATGAGTTGTAGCTTAAGTCTAAGCCTATAAGGTTGTTGAGATTGCCTATTTGGTATGGGATTTGGCCTGTGAGGTTGTTGTAGCTTAAATCAAGATGAATAAGTGAGTTGAGTGTGAAGATTTGTGGTGGGATTTGTCCAAGGAGGTTGTTTTGTGATAATGTGAGGATTTGAAGTGATTTAAGTGATGATATTTGAGGTGGGATTGTGCCAATTAATGATGGATTTGATCTTATACTAAGTTGTTGGAGAATTGTGTTTTCTTGGATTGAGATTGTTGTTTTTGTGTGTGTGAAGCATTGGATAAAGAAGAGAGATTCAAGATTTGGGAGTTGGAAAATGAGTGAAGGGAATGTTGATGTTTTCTTGCAAGTGGGGTTTGGATGTGTCCCAAAATCAAGCCTAGTGACATGGTAAGTGTTGTTGTTTGTGTTCCTTTTGCACTCAATTCCAAGCCAAGATGAACTTTGTTGACATGGATTTGGATATGATTTTCTCCAATCTTGATCATTGGAAATGGATTCCATGATCTTGTAAAGAGTTTCTAGTTCATGAGGATTCATGTTTGATTGTGTGAGATTGTTGATGTTTGATGAAATAGAAGTAGATAGGAACAATATGAGTAGTAGAGGAAAAAATAAAGAGAGTTTGAATGGATACATTGTGTTTGTTGTAAAAGTAAGTGAAGTTTTTTGGATCAATTGTTGGAGTTCTATTTGGTTTTTTAACAAAAGAATCATTTTTTATGCAAGAGGGTTTAGAGGGTGGGGGTGGGGGTGGGGGTGGGGTGGGGGGGTAGGCTTAGAGATGTGACTGATATGATGGGTGGGGGGAGAGTGGGGACATGATGTTGAGTGAGAATATAGAATCATTTATGCAAGAAATGTTTTGGAGTTTTAGAGGGTGTTGAGGTTTTGGTGTCATCAGGAGATTCGAGACGGAGCTAGAATTTTTTAAGTTACGATGTGACATACATTATTTAGTTAATTACATATTTTTACCTATTACAATAGTATACCCAGTTAGAGAGGGTAGAAGATAGAGTCGCTCTATAAAAATGATCTGTAACAACAGTTATATATTAATGACAGTAGCTTAAATGTTGTTAATATGTATTTTAGCAATAGCTAACATCTTTTGTAGGTATCTCTAAAGTTTATAACGATAGTAGAAAGACTTTAACAATTTTTGTAATGAGTATAGTTATTGCCGTTAAAAGTTATTTTGGTTGCAATGAGTACTTTATACGCAGATCTTATCCTTATTTCAGAGATAAACAGATGTCTTCGATAATCTTCGATTCAAGAAAAAACAATCCAAAAAAGTAACAGAAAAAGTAAAAACACAACAAATCATTCTCAATATTAACTACACAAAATAATACGATAAACATATAGTAACAGAAAATGAAGAACAAAGAAACTAGGGGAACAATGCTCTACAACTACAAAGATGGACGAATAACGATATAACATATTATTACCTACTAACCTACTATCTTAATCAATATCCTCTATAAACTTTATTAAATATCTTACTTAATACATATAAATAAATTATTTTTTTCTAAAATTCATAAATTAAAATTTTGAAATCTTATCTAGGGTAATGAGTAGATGTGAGTGATATGATAGGTGGGGTACATGATGCTCTTGAGTGAGAAATTGAAACCAAGGTAGGGTCAATAGTACATTTGAAGCCATGGGGGGAGACAGAAAGAAGAAAAAGAATATTTCATAATTTTTATAGTATATAGTCTATTACATTACATTATTGGTGTTGCTTAACTAATGATGATAATGTTATATTTTGTATTTTTTCAAGTTTCAAATTATACTTGCTAATTATTTTTTCAAGTTGTATATCATTTACGATATCATATAAAAATGTGTCTTTTAACTTGATCTCAACTGATATTTATATCCTCCAATTTTAGGTGTCTACAAGTAGATATTTTGTCTCCTATGCTGTAATTTTGTCTCCTATAAGACAATCTACGTGTACAAGTTTAAATATTTATTTATCCAAACCTGAAATTAAAGAATAGATAACAGCTGAAGCAAGATTAAAAAAATATTTTTTATGTCTTATATTTGTAGATAAGATTCAAATAATTATGTAGTTTTTTATTTAGATTCTATGTTTGTTTTTTAAAAAATCTATTGAGTATATGTTATAAATATTTATTTATAAATTGAAACTAAAAAGAACTATGAGTTTAATTAAAGACTTTCCAATTAATATTAGAAATGTAAATGTTTCATTTATGTGGAAGAGTTAAGAAAGTCAAAATACACATTGATATAGTCCTTCACAAATACATTAATTCCTAAATAATACATGTATAATTACATTGAATATGATATTATACGTATTTGCTCTTAGTGATTTTGATGATATTATTTTTCCTCAAGTTTCTTTGCTTCTCTCTCCGCCTGCAAACATGTCAAATTTCGTAATACGAATTAATTAATAACTCGATTTTAAGGTGTAAGCATTATATTATGAATTATGTGTCATAACCCATAACACTCTCTTTTTTTTTTTTCTAAAACGATAATATTAGTGCATAGAATTTAAACTGGTTCGAGAATTCGTACCGCTCTAACCACCTTGTCAAAGGCATCTGGTCCATACTTCTCTATATATTTTTCAACAGATTTTCTTGCATCAAGACTCATCATTTGGAGTGCTTTTCTTTGATTTTGTGGATAATTTGAACTAACATGGCTACCAACTTTAACATGTTTTCTTATGAAATTTTCATGTATATAAGCTGCTCCATTGAAAATTGGTAGCACCAACCACATACAACATACAAGTTTGATGAATGGCCAAAATGGTAGCCTGAAAATGGAAGTAAAGTCGTTAATTCGTCGTTATATTGCTCGTAGCTAACAAAATTTTTATATAATAATAAGTCAATAATGGATTTTCATTGTTTTAGCTACAAAATTTGTCAGTCGCTAATTCCTGGTGTTGTTAGTATTAACTCATTCAAAATGCATCAAGATGAATTACATACTTCGTTCTGAACACATTTAACGATATAGTCTAATGATCAACGAAGGTTGAAAAAATCATAACAGACACTAATATTTGAATCTTAATGCATAAAAGAAAGTTATTATTCGGTGATATTTTTTTTCTGTTTATCTAAATTTATTGAACACATATAATTATAGAGCCAGAAATTCTAACGAGAGAATTCAAAAATTATTATTATTCGGTATTTTTTTTTCTGTTTATCTAAAATTATAGAACACATATAATTATAGAGCCAGAAATTCTAGCGAGAGAATCTAAAAATTAAAAGAATTCCATACTTCAGAAATGTTATAGAAAAAGTTATATTTTTATTCCATTTATTTAATCAATATTATTTTCCAAGAGAGGGATATTTAACAAAAAAAAATAGATGATTTTGTCACTAAAAACAAAAATTCATCACTCATATTTAACGATGAATTATTTTTTTAAAAAAAAATCATGTTAACTACAGGCTATTTAGTGATATATTACCAACGAATTTCATAGCTAATTAAATTCTCGATGTAAAATGATTGAAGCATGTACGTATAAATTGACTCGAACTTCAGAATACATATTGACAATAATTTGATCGGAATATAGAAGTTATTGTATTTACCATTGGAGGACTTTCCAACAAGATAACTCAAATAGAGTTATGAATGAATAGAGAACCCAATAGGTCAACCATTGTTGATCATCTAATGGTGAAGGGCTCTCAATTGCTCTCATTGAAGAATACCTTCAATATTCAAACAACAATAATTAACATGTGATGTTTGTTTTAATATGGTTAAAAATATAGTTTTTTTCGTGAGTTTCATACTCTGCCTATAAGTTGTTGCTCACTTTACGTGAACTGTCACCATGTATGTATCAAAACGCACATAATTGATGAGTATATGGTGATAGTTCAGATAGGAAAAAGGAACAATTATCAAGTCAGCTTCAATAAGTGATGATAGTTCAGGTTGGAAAAGATCATAACTAACGTTAGACTGTAAAACTCATAAAAAAATAATAATTCAAATTCATCATTAATTAATTAATAATTGATCAAATTGTAACTTACAAAGGATAGAGAAGCATCACTCCAGGGCTGTTAAGAAAAAAAAAAAGAGAAATTGAAAAGTTAGGTCTTAATTTACTAAAAACACACAAAAAAAAAATTAAAAAATAGAGAGAGAAAATATTCCATAAAATAAAAACTTTAATTCTATAGGAGGTAATTATTTTATTATCATTCACTACATATCTAACCCACAAAAAATTAAGGAAAATAAGATAAAAGAAGTTGGGATTATATTTTTGGATTTTCTCTATAGCCGTTTATCAAAATAATATATATATATATATATATATATATATATATATATATATATATATATATCGATTTATAATTATTTTTCACAACCATTTAAATATGTAACTTTTCCATATATTTTTTTAATAATACGACAAAATTTGGGATAGACTTGTTCATCGTAAATAGATTGAATTAATAAAAAGGTTGATACAGAACGACGATAATAGCAAAATGTTTATATATGTATTATATAATCAAATTAAATTTGAGGGGTAAAAAAAGATATTTATATCGTTTCGATAATTAATAATCTACGAAAATTAAATTGAATTACCCGATTAATGCATTCAAACTTTTAGCAATAGTTCCAATAGCACCCATTGGGAAATACTTTATTTTTTTTCCTCTTGCAAATTTGATCTTTTTATGAAGAAAATATGAGATATTCAAATTAATTTGCAAGATTTTATAAGTTAGGAATATTGTATATGAAAGCAATTAGCACAAGTAAAGGATATATATCTTTTTCAAAGTATAGAGAAAGTCTTCTTTACCCCTCCATGAAGGTATTGACGGGGCGAATCTAAGATACGAGGTTCAGTTTTTTAAGAATCTGATTTCGTATTTATCTGTTGAACGTCTAATAACAAAGTACGTTTTTATTCATCAGCAATAGAACTAAAACTTGTTTTAAGTTTTCTCACTATCATCCTGAATGCGAGTTTAATCCCTTTGGACATTTAAAATAATGTTTTATTTGAGATCGTTAAATATTTATAAATTTTAAATTTGAATTTGATTATTCTACGATCATGCATGGTAAAAAAAAAAGTTGAATTTTCTTTTCTACTACACTATCTTTGCCTCTACTTCACGTCAACCACATGCAATAAAATGAAATCTTAAAGTTTAACATTTTTAGTCGGCAAGTTAACTTTTTTGTTTTCGTTATCGATGTATATTTAGTATATAAGAAATGTATAATAAGTATATCTAGTCAGACGTTTTTATTTCTTTCGTAATATTGTAATAACATTATTGAAAATTTTATTTACATATATATGACATGATGTAAACATCGGTTAATGCTATCGTGATTAAGTTAATTACAAATATCAAATACGAATATGTTCTTACAATCTTGTATATTACCATACCTAATAAATAAACTAATTATAATTTTCTAATATTTAAATTATATATATACATCAGGTGCAATTTATGTCAGATACACTATATTCTAGTGTGATATACATGTATATGGAATATATTGACTTTCTCGCTCGCGTCTCTCACTCTCTCTCCTTCTCGTCTCTCTATTTAAATTTCATATATATATATATAATATATATATATATATATATATATATATATAATATATATATATATATCAGGTGCAATTTATGTCAGATACACTATATTCAAGTGTGATTCACATGTATCTGGAATACATTGACTTTCTCGCGCGCTTCTCTCACTCTCTCTCCTTCTCGCCTCTCTATTTAAATTATATATATACATCAGGTGCAATTTATGTCAGATACACTATATTCAAGTGTGATTCACATGTATCTGGAATACATTGACTTTCTCGCTCGCCTCTCACTCTCTCTCTCCTTCTCGCCTCTCTATTTAAATTATATATATACATCAGGTGCAATTTATGTCAGATACACTATATTCAAGTGTGATTCACATGTATCTGGAATACATTGATTTTCTCGCTCGCCTCTCACTCTCTCCTTCTCGCCTCTCTATTAAATTATATATATACATGAGGTGCAATTTATGTCAGATACACTATATTCAAGTGTGGTTCACATGTATCTGGAATACATTGACTTTCTCGCTCGCCTCTCTTGATATCTCTCCTTCTCTATGTATCTAACTTTAAATCCACCACAAATTCATAATATAAGTAAGACAATACGTAATTATTTCGAATTATAGAGTGGATTCGTTCGTAAGTTTGTGTAATTTTACCAAATAAAAACCAAGAGTCAATTTGGGCCTTAAAAGCCCAAAATATTTGGCCCAAATTAGTTGTTTCTCTTCGGGTTGGCGCCTTAGATCCATTTACCCAAAAAAAGAACTTCACAACAATCCTTCACTCTCATCTCTTTCGTTTTTTTCACACAGTTACACCTTCACTGTGTGATTTTCTTCACACACAAAATTTAACAAACCCTAAATTCCCTTTTTTCTGTAACAAACAACGCCGGAAAAGTTCTTCAATTCTCGTAAGTTTCTCTCTCTTACAGAGTTTCTCTCTCCTGTTTACGCCATAGATGGTTGTGTTGTTGTTAGAATTGGAACTGTTGATATATATGTTGAAAAACCCGAAGTCCGAATGAATTTTGGGTTATATGTATGTTTTCTCGATCCGATGTCTATAGGGTTTTAATTATTCTGCTTCTTCGACCCGACTTTTTTCCTTTTTTTTTTTAATCTGTAACCTAATATGGATCGGATATGGGTTCGGGTTACTGGGTCGTGGTGACCCGGTTTGGGGAGTGTAGAATTGGGTAGTGGGTATTGGGTTGAGCTTTTTACTCTTTGAATTTTGAATTTGGAGCATTAATTTGTGCTTAAAGTTACCATTTTTTTGGGTTTTGCGTGTATTGTTGTGCTTTGGAAATATTGCACTTGAGCAGAGGGTGTTTAGTAAACAGACTCTCTGTGTACACTGTACCATCTCGGGGCTGCACTTGTGAGATTATTACTGAGTATGTTGTTGTTGTTGTTGTGCTTTGTGAATTAATGAGTAATTTTGGTGTTTTGTTGGTTAGAATTTCGTTAGCGTGTAGTTTAATTATGAATGTCTTTTTGTTGTCTTTAGTGGTTTTGAGTATTCATATGAAGCATAATGTATTAGCTAACTTTGTCCACCGAGGCTTTTATAACATACTTGTTGAATTTTGCCTTTTAACATCTAATTTGTGGTTGAAGTTTCCATCTTTGGTTTGCAAACAATGTTGTGCTTTGTAAATTCACGAGTAAGTTTGGTGTTCTGTTGGCTAGAATTTCGCGAGTGCATAGTTTTATAAATTAATTCTTGTTGTCTTTCATGGTATTGAGGATTCATATGAAGCAGAATGTACTTGGTTTACAACATACTTGTTGAATTTTGCCATTCAACCTTCTAATTGTGGTTAATGTTTCCATCTTTGGTTTGTGAACAATGTTCTGCTTTGTATTAACGAGTAATTTTGGTGTGTTCTGTTGGCTGGAATTTCACGGGTTTGTAGTTTTATTAAAATTTTCTTCTTGTTGTCTTTGGTTTGTTAAGGATTCATGTGGAGTTGAATGTACTCGGTAACCTATTCACCAAGGCTTTTGCAACTTACTTGTTGAATTATGCCTTTCAACATCTAATTTGTGGTCAAAGTTTCCATCTTTGGTCTGCAAAACAATCTTGTGCTTTATAAATTAAAGAGGATTTTCGGTGATATGTTGGCTTAGAATTGCTTAATCATAAATGTCTTTCTTATTGTCTTATGTGGGTTTGAGGAATCAATGCAGCAAAGTGGATATTGATGTTCATATTGCTGACCCCAACTAGTTTGGATTAATAGTTGCCTTGTATTGCCTTTGGTGGGTAATTTGAAACTTAAGGGTTATATATAGCAGCTTAATACACCTTCAGAAAAGCATTTGATAAAGCTGTATGTTTTTTTGTAATGTGTGCAAATTTGATAGTGTTATTTTGTAATGCAAATGGTGCAGAAGTCTGATTTGATGTGATGTGTGCAAATGGGCGTTTTCCAATGTAAATGGAAGAGAAGTCGGGTCTGCATTTATTGGTAGATTTATAGTGTTTCTGTACTGTAAATGGTAGAGAAGTCTGGTTTGATGTGATGTGTGTGAATTTGATCTGTTTTTTTGTAATGTAAATGGTAAAGAAGTCCGGTTTGATGTGATGCATGTGAATTTGATCTGTTTTTTTTTGTAATGTAAATGGTACAGAAGTCCGGTTTGATCTGATGTGGGCGAATGTGATCAGTATTTTTTGTAATGTAAATGGTAGAGAAGTCCGGTTTGATGTGATGTTTGCGAATTGGATAAGTGTAACTTAAATGATAGAGAACCAGGCTAGGCTTTTTGGTATCTTATATATACTGTGCCTCGCCCAAAAATTAGTAATATGTACCTATATTCTTTTTGACTATCCTAGCTTGAGGAATGGGCCTTAGTCATCTGTTTAGGTATGTGTCTAGAGTAACAGCTTAAAAGAACTAACTGCAGAAGTCACATAGGTAATGCAACATTGTAATATTTGAAGTTTGAAAACTTGTGGGAACTAAAAAGAAAGCTCTGTCAATTAGTGAAATTTTTGTCACATTAGCACACCAGATTTGGTTCAACAGGCAGGTTTTCAACTTGTGACATTTGTATTTTGTTGGACTATGCTGGATATGTTTTTGTTGTTGTTCTTGTTGTATGCTTAGTATAGTTTTCGGGCTAAGGTGATTGAATTGAGTCCCTTCATGCAATACAGATGTACTTCCTTTTTCTCCCAAGTATTACTTATTATTTCTTTATTCAGACTTATAGAGGTTGGTTTTATGTGCAAGATATATGGCGTCTTTGTGCTTCTGTGATTGACACTATATTATCCCAATTGATAATTTGAAGAACTGTATGATTTTAATTAGTTTGTGTTATTGAAGCTTTGTTGTTTCTTCATTATTCTGGTTTAGATTTAATAAATTGTCTCATTTTCCTCACGTCACCTGAAAATATCCCAGGTATTGCTACAGTACTGGAAGCAATGGAAATCGAGGAAGAAGCAGTCATAGTCAATTCTAGTAGGCTAAAATCTGTTGTGTGGAATGACTTTGATAGAGTAAAAAAAGGTGATACTTTTGTGGCTATCTGTAGACACTGTAAAAGGAAACTTAGTGGGTCTAGTACCAGTGGGACTTCACATTTGAGAAACCATTTGATCAGATGTCGTAGGAGATCAAACCATGATATAAGTCAGTTACTGACACGGGGAAAGAAAAAGGAGGGACCTCTTGCCATCTCAAATTTTAGTTTTGATCAAGAGCAGAGAAATGGTGATGCAGTCAGCGTTGTGAGGACTAAGTTTGAACAAGGACACACAAGAGATGGGTTATTCAACAATGGAACTGTTAACTTTGATAACAGGCGAAGCCGGCTTGACCTTGCCCGCATGATCATATTACATGGCTATCCTTTGTCTATGGTTGAACATATTGGTTTCCGTATATTTGTCAGGAATCTTCAACCCTTGTTTGACATTGCAACATTTGATGGAGTTGAGGCCGACTGCCGGGAAATTTATCTGATGGAGAGACAGAAAGTATATGAAGAGTTGGACAAATTGCCTGGGAAAATCAGCCTTAGTGCTGATACATGGACTGCAAATGGTGATGCTGAATACTTGTGCTTGACGGCACATTACATAGATGACTCGTGGCATCTTAAAAAGAAGATTCTGAATTTTTTAACAACTGATCCTTCCCAGACAGAAGATATGTTGTCGGAAGTTATCATGACTAGTCTAAGAAATTGGGATATCGACCGAAAATTGTTTTCGGTGACATTTGATAACTACTCGACATATGACAAAATTGTTAGTAGAATCAGAGAGCAGCTTTGTCAACACAGGTTTCTTTATTGTGATGGCCAATTATTTGATACACGCTGTGCAGCTAATGTTATCAAGTTGATGGTCCAAGATACCTTAGAAACAGCAAGCCAGATAATCCACAAGGTCCGGGAAAGTATTCGGTATGTTCGAAGTTCACAGGCAACCCAGGAGAAGTTCACTGAGATGGCTCAAATTGCTGGGGTTGATTCCCAGAAGTGCCTGAATCTTGATAATTCATTTTATTGGAACTCAACTTATATCATGGTTGAAACTGCTTTGGAGTACAAAGACGCATTTCCTCTTTTGCAAGAACAAGATTCTCGGTATGCAATGTGTCCAACTGTGACAGAGTGGGATAGGATAAGTGCCATTGCTAGCTTCCTAAGCTCTTTGTTGAGGTTTCCAATGTTTTTGCGGGAAGCAAGTATCCTACGGCAAATACATATTTCCCAGATATCTGTGATATTCACTTGCAGTTGATTGAGTGGTGTCAAAACTCAGATGATTTTGTTAATTCGTTGGCTCTAAAGTTGAAAAGCAGATTTGATGAGTACTGGAAAAAATGTAGCTTGGCTTTGGCGATTGCAGCTATCTTAGACCCGAGATTTAAGATGCAATTGGTTAAATATTATTATCCACAAATATACGGTGATAGTGCTCCAGACTGCATTAATATTGTTTCAGATTGTATGAAGGCTCTGTATAATGGCCATGCTATTTATTCACCATTAGCCCCTAATGGTCAAGCTGAAGCATCTCAAGTTGGTGGTGCTAATAATGATCGGCTGACGGGATTTGACAAATTCATCTATGAGACTTCAGTGAGCAACAACATTAAATCAGATTTAGACAACTATTTGGAGGAAAAGCTGTTCCCTAGAAAAGACGATTTTAACATATTAAACTGGTGGAAGGTTCACACTCCAAGGTATCCTATTCTGTCCATGATGGCACGCAATATTCTAGGAATGCCAATGTCAAAAGCTTCACTAGAATATGTGTTCAACACTGGTAATAAGGCTCTTGAACCATATCGCAGTTCGCTAAGATCAGATACCTTGCAAGCTTTGATGTGTGCCCAGGATTGGATGCGTGATGAATTTGAAGGTGAATATATAATTGATTAGTTCACAATTTTGACATATTCCATATTAGCTATAAAGAATAATTCTGAATCTTTCTTCAACAGATTCGAAGGCTTCATCAAGCACCGTCACTCTGGCCTTGTGCTATGATGCAAAATAAGAGCAAGTCTTTGGTAAGCTTAGGTTGCCATTCTTTTGCGTTTATCTGTGTATATTAGCACCTACCAAACAGTCCCCCTCTCTCTATCCTTGTGTTAAGATTTTGTAGAAATTAGTTCATTTGCAGATTTTGCTTTTCCAGAGCTCCCATAAATTAGTTCAAGACGAGTTCTTTTGTTCAAGAATCTAACAGCTTATTGCCATCTTTAGCCTCCATCAATTGACTAACTTATCTGTATCTACTTCTCTTTTCTGTTCTGTCCATTCTCGTTTGAGGTTCTTTACGGTATTGATCTGTCAAGGATCATTCCGAATTAGTGTTAACTCATATGATCATTATGGTCTTGGTTTGTTCATCTGAGCCAGATGAAAGAAAAAATTTCGAGGTATTCTTGGATTTTTGCAGCTTTCATGCCCACGCTCCAGCCCTACCGCGATATGGTATTGTCTTCTGTTTAGTATTTCTCAGCCTCTTGAGTTGTGGACCATTACAGCCTAATAATGGTTGAAGATAAGTGAGTTTAATTAGTTAAGAGAAAATATTAAAGGAATTTTGTAGGGCTGTTGCTTCTGATATTTACTTTGAACCATATAATATAGTCTCTAATTTCAGTTTTTGAATTTTTTTTTTTTTATATACTGGCAAATAGGATAACAATATTTACTACTTAATGATTTTCAACTTATAGAATCTACACAATTGAAGAATATCAATTTTATCTTTATAAAAGTATGTCCAAACAGGAAATGTAACAGATTCGGGTTAAACGTCACTTTTGGTTCCTCGATTATTGATAAATTCGATTTAACTTTTGATCTCATTGCTTATGAATATTCACGAATTTTTTGAATTGATAATAGGTCCACCTTTAAAATTTTAAATATCTTTTGTTACTACACATTTTTCATAAAATCTTGATACTTGAGGTTTTGATCACAATTTACTCTAGGTAATTCAATTTTTCAAACTAATATATACATAATATCAAACTTTTGTATTATCAAAAAAACTTGATATGTTAGAAATGATATTCTATTTTTGGTAACGTAGATAAGTAAAATTAAATGGAGGAAATAATGATTTTTTCTTGATTATTACATGAATTTTCAACTTGTTTGAGACTCATTTGAAGGACTTGTAACTTAGGTTCGAGCCATATGTCATGCGAACTAAGCTTGGTATTTAAGCGTAAAAGGGCAGAGAGGCGAGCCCATTATTAAGTTTTGAAGGTTGCGGTTAGTTCTAAGGAGTGACTCCAGATGAACTTCAGGTTGCGGTTAGTTCTAAGGAGTGACTCCAGATGAACTTCAGGTTGCGGTTAGTTCTAACGAGTGACTCCAGATGAACTTCTCTATTATAAAAAAAAAACAAAAAAAAAAACTAAGATTCAATTCAAGTATTGATGGACCATGATGCATCTAAATTTAGTCGTTTACGGAGCCGATCGATACGTATTTTTAGTGATGTTAAATAATTAATCCTTTTATTAAGCCGAGGGTTTAACAGAAACATTTTCTCTACTTCCCAAGGTAAGGTAAGGTCAGCGTATACAGTACCAACCTTAGGCCTTACACCGAGGATGTTCTTGTTCATAAAATCCTGCACTTTTTAAAGCATATAATATGATGGACCTAAGGTCAGCTCTTTCATTAAAAAGGTAAAAGATGTGATCATACCAGATCGATCATTATTTTTCATCGTTACATAATAAAAGAAATATACACCAAGTAACATGAAATAAATATTTCACATATACTAAAATCAACCTTTAAACTAAAACTCACAAGAAATCATAATGAAACTTAACATACTTGCAAGATTTTTAAGGTGATTTTTGAAACATGAACCAAAGTTCAAGCTCTACTGATCTGTTAGGATACCTTAGTTGCATACATTTACTATTGCGAATGAACGAAGTAGTGATGAGAAAATGTCCATAAGTAGAATCAGAATTATTGATACGAGCCTTCATTTCAAGCTCTACGCTTGAATCTACCCTCGTTGGCTAACTTAAATCGCGCTGCCTGAGCTGCAGCAGCCTTGTTTGAACTAAGTGCTGCAACAAAATTTTCCCTAACTTGTTTTGTAGTATAAGGAAACTTCTTGTTCACCATTGAGTTCAGTAAAGAAGCTGTGCCTTCCCTGTAGAGTTCACCAACACCATCGGAACGAGTGTTTGTAAGTGCTTGTAGGAGGTTGAAGTTTGATCCGAGCCCCGGAGCAGGAGCTACACCAAATGCACTACCAATAGTTGCCCACCAGCCACACAAGGCCCATATTAAAGCCGGGTTAGTCCTCCAGTAACTACAAAATAATTCATGGTTCGTGTTAATATGTTATCGAATGTACCTGAAGGGAGTTGTGTAATGTGATTTACTTACTCGATTGAGAAAGGTGGTGAGTTAGGATCGAATAGAGGTGGAGGTATGTAGATACCGGGGGTGCTTGGGATGCCCGGGTTGATGATAGGAGTAGTTGGTGGGAAAAATGTGGGTATACCGGGGGTACTAGGTGTAGGGAAAGTTGGAGGGGAGAGATAGTACCCGCCCGAAGGTGGTGAATTGGGGTCAAATGGAGTTGAAGGAGTGAATATATCGGGAATGCTTGGAGTGTCAGGGCCGATGATAGGAGTCGTTGGTGTGGTAGGGGTACCATAAGTTGGAGGGGATGGATAGTACCCGCCCCCTCCAGAAGGTGGTGAATTGGGGTCAAATGGAGTTGAAGGAGTGTCAGGGCTTATGATAGGCGTAGTGGGTGGGGTCCCACTATCAGTTGGAGGGGATGGATAGTATCCGCCCCCTCCAGAAGGTGGTGAATTGGGGTCAAATGGAGTTGAAGGAGTGTCAGGGCTTATGATAGGCGTAGTTGGTGGGGTCCCACTATCAGTTGGAGGGGAGGGATAGTATCCGCCCCCTCCAGAAGGTGGTGAATTAGGGTCAAATGGAGGTGATGGTACAGAGATATCCGGTGTGGAAGGGGTACTTGGAGGGGATGGCGGAGAGTAACCACCTCCAGTTCCTCCCGAAGGAGGAGCTAGGGTTGGAGTATGTCCGCTACCCCCTCCACTTGGCGGATTATCACAACCAGAATGTGATTTTCCGCCATGGCTTTTGCTTCCATGTGAAGGTGTATTTCGAGAACCACCACTTCCTGAGCCACCATGTGATGGAGGTGTTCGCGAATCTGTCATAAAAATAAAAAATTTGATTCAAGAAGTCGAAAATAGTAAGTAATAAATTAAAACTAACAAAAAGAGTGAGTGAAATATAAGAGACTTTTTGGAGGAGTTCTGCAAGAAATGACAGGAGTGACCAAATTCTGCATGATGAGTAATGAAGCAATTGTAGCCCACAGGATTAGAGAAGTCTGTTTGCTTCTTTGCTTCTCCATCTTGGTTTACTCTAAGGGAACTAAATGATAGAAAAAGAGATGTATAGTGATACAAGAGAAGAGTTGTATATAAAGAGTAGAGGACATACGTGTTTCGGTGGGAGGTAGTAGATATCACGTTGAATTAATCAAGGTGTGTATAATTGGTGCAAAGTGAAACAAGAGACGAGTCGTACTTGTGTTGATGGGAGGTAACAGATATTTCTTGGCATTAGTCGAGGTGCGCTCAAACTGGTCCCAGACGCCATGGTTAAAGCGATCCCTAGTGATACAAGAGAAGAGTATATGTGTTCGTGGGAGGAAACATATATCTCATGGTATTAGTCAAGTTGGTTTAGACGTCAAGGTTAAGGAGCTTAATGGATGCCTAGTGATATAAGAGTAACGATTACATACATTTTGTTAGTGGGAGATAGCAGATACCCTACACGTAAGCTAGTCCGGACATGACAATAATAAAGAGTGATGAGTACAGAAGTTGTTAATATAAATCATAAATGAAATAGTATGAGGTCAGCTACATATATTGCAGGTTGCATTTAAGGTCTCATTTAAATCTCACATAGAAGAACATGGACAAATGTACTTCTTCACTCTTTTAACATATCCTAGTTATGTCATTGTCTCTTAAACACAAAATAATTTTAATAATACATTATATTAATGAAATTGTAAGAATATAAAAAAAAAATACACACTTTATGATATATATATATATAGTATTGAAAATGTATCGCTTATGATGGTGAATTTGTTCTTGTTACATGCCTTCTATAATTATCACTCACCTAGGCTCTTTCAGCTCATCTCGTACAATATGATGTAATATGTAAAGTAATTGAGTCATAGTTCATTGGTCGCTATATTCTTGTGATACGAAAAACTTTATATATATATATATATATATATATATGTGTGTTAGAGAATGTCAAGAGTGTAGTGGCACTCTCTACAAGTTCCTTTTTTTTTTGTTTCTCTTTATAAAAGAGATGGAGAAAAAAAAAGGATAAGCATGCTCAGTACGACTTCGTTCATTTTTATTTGTTATATTTCACTTTTTGAAAGTCAAATTATATATAGATTTTGATCAGTATTTTAAGATGTATTCTTGCATCATTTTAGTATTAGACTTGCAAGTTATAAGTGGTATTTTTTGTATAATTTTATTATCTAAATTTTAAATTATTGAAATTATTTCTGTGACAAGTAAAAATTAACGGAATGAGTGTATATGAGAGTGTCCACTTGGAATAAAATTGGATGAGTAAGACTAGTTTTGAGCTGACATGAGTAATATGAGACTTTATGCCTTCTCACAGAGAGTTAGGTGAATAAATGCACATTCAATTTTTGTGTAGTAAATGATAAAGCAAAGTTAATTGTATTTTTATTTTTATTTTTTTTGTCTCTTTCTATGTTAAAGTTAGTTCTAGTTAGGGGTGTAGCTATAGTGTTGATTATAGATTAATGTTAGGGTTGAAGCTATTGTGTTGATTACAGATTAACGTTAGGGGTGGAGCTATAGTGTTGATTATAGATTAACGTCAGGGGTGGAGCTATAGTGTTGATTACAGATTAATGTTAGGGGTGGAGCTATAGTGTTGATTATAGATTAACGTCGGGGGTCGAGCTATAGTGTTGATTACAGATTAATGTTAGGCGTGAAGCTATAGTGTTGATTATAGATTAACGTAAATTGAATAGTTGTTATTTTAATTTTGTGTATTCACTAAATATTTAATTGTAAATTAAGTTATGTTATTATTACTGTATTCACTTTGAATAATTTGAAAAAGTCTGTAAAAATTCATAAACTTTAAAATTTGAATATCTACCTTTTAATTTATATTTTAAAATGGTGTTAGTGGTTTTTGATCATTGGGCTCTAATTTTGAAAAAAATGGTGAAAATCTCAATCAATTAAAAAATTAAGACGATTAGCTTAGCTAGTATGTCGAGGAAATCTAGTTATATAATATATACATTATTTATCTCTATAAAAGAAAAGGTATAAAACTTCTACTTCTCGTATCGAATTCATAACCTTATAATCTCATCATAGTTTTACCGGTTACAACAAGACTCTCCTTTAAAACATATATCTAAGTAGTTCAAAAATAAAATAAAATAAATCCATTTAAAACTACAAAACTCGTCTTAAATCCTTCTCTAATTTAAGTTAAGAAAAAATCCTTTTGGCCCGAATTTACCTAGAATTTGATTAAAATGATAAAATAACTATTTTACACTGTTATTTTACCTTTTTGAAATTTTTATCATTTTATCTTTACTATCTTTTAATTAAAAATAAAAAAATATTAATATATTTTTTAAAAAAAATATATCATAAACTTTTTAAATTTTTGCCATTTAGTATTAACTCTAAACATAGGCTGCTATAGAGCTGTACTCAATTCGAGTTGTAATAAATGTATAGAGATGAGACTATCATTAATATGAGGAAATTATTTGCACATATACTTTAATTTAAAATTTAAAAATATATGATATCTAAAATTAAATTCGATAAAGTTAAATTTCAAAAAGAAAAATGGTTATAAATAACTTTAAATAGAAATGACTAAACTTTAATTATATATAATTTGAAGTTAATTATGTTTCATAATTACAGATTGCTAATTACAATTTGTTGCTACATGTTAATGGAAAGAGAGAGGTGAGCAAGAGAGTATAGAGAAACAAATTCTATATATATATATCTGTGAGATAATCGTATATATGTAACTGGTATACATATACACATGTACTGGTATATCTGACGAGCAAAATTGAGAGAGAGAGAGGTAGAAGACAAGCGAGAGGGCGGAGAGGCTAATTATATTTCTATATATGTCATATAAAGGAGAGAGGCGACGTAATTATAAATAAAATCAAACTCGAAGTCATAATTGATTTAAACTATATCTATGTTGGCTAATTAACTAGTATATGTTTGCTTATCCGCATAGTTTTCCTTTGTTCGAACTCTACGAAAATTTCACCACCCTCTAAAAAGTAGTGCAATTTTGGTATACATGTAGCCGCATCTTTGAAGAGCCCGACCAACATAGCATGTCCAAGCTAAAACAAAGACCAATCCCTAATAGTAACCATACACATCTAATTTCATTGAAGTGTAAATGGTAACAGATAGTAAAAGTATAATGTATTCATGTCAGCTATGTTGCTCGTTCGGACTATTCAAAAATGTCACTGATTGTGTGGTTATTGGAAGATCCGAAATGGATACAACATTTTTGAAGAGTCCGAGCAACATAGTATGTCAGAGTGAAAGCAAAAGACCAATCCCTAATAGTAACCATACACATCTAATTTCATTGAAGTTTAAATGGTAACAGATAGTAAGTATAATGTATTCATGTCAGTTCGGACTATTCAAAAATGTCAGTGGTTGTGTGGTAATTGGAAGATCCGAAAAGGATACAACGTTTTTGAAGAGTCCGAGCAACATAGTATGTCAGAATGAAAGCAAAAGACCAATCCCTAATAGTAACCATACACATCTAATTTCATTGAAGTTTAAATGGTAACAGATAGTAAGTATAATGTATTCATGTCAGCTATGTTGCTCGTTCGGACTGTTCAAAAATGTCACTGATTGTGTGGTTATTGGAAGATCCGAAAAGGATACAACATTTTTTAAGAGTCCGAGCAACATAATACGTCAGAGTGAAAGCAAAAGACTAATCCCTAATAACAACCATAGACATCCAAGCTAAATTGAGCATTAGATTTTCATTGAATGGTCAAAACTCAGAAAATATAAACCTGAGTAGCTTATATATGCAAGAAAAAATATTACTTCATCCACTATGAATAATTGCTAGTATTGTCAATATGATACAAAGCTTGATATGCTTCGCGGACCGATGGCTTCATTCCCTACTTAAGGAGGAACAATGTACTTGTAAAAGTTCACATGTTCCAGAAAAAACACAAGGAACAGAAGATTCAACCTGGTTTAGCAGTTGAACACGTCGACACTTCTGAAGCAAGCTCTACTCCTACTTCTCTATCTAACCTGCGATATAGAAGTCAAGAAACAGTTGTGAATCGACAAAAGGAACACAGCATGGGGTCACATAGCCATAGCAATTAAACAGTTGAAAACGGATTAACGCTTTGTCTTCAATAAGAAAAATCAAGAAAGTAACAAGTCTCAACAAATCCATACACCCTATGCCTAATATGAGGTTTCTGCCTTTGGCATTTATGTTCTCTATCGAAAACCTCTAGTAACTCGGAGCCTTTTACAGATTATCCAACTTTTTCCTACTAAGAGCAAAGGAATGCTATGTTGCGCCTCATCTCTCGAGTCTTGCCTTTCAACTCTTGTTTCCATTTCCCAGAAAAATCTGGAAGATTATGAATACTAGATTACTCAACTATCTATCCCTCCAACTACTAGTATATAATTAGACTTGCAGATAAAGAAAATTGAAAGTCCTTTGCAGATGAAGGTCATATGCATCAGAAGAACTTCGACCTCAGCAAGAGAAACTTTTAACTTCAAACATGATCTCTACTGTAGTAATTAATATCATCGAGCACTCTTATATCTTCAAGTGAAATTGAGAGAAGTAGTATAATCAAGATCTTTGAATGAACCCAATACCTTGGTGTAAAAGCAGTAAGAACCTTCTTTGAATTCGTTAATGAGTGAATATCCAAATAACTAAAACACGAAAATTCTTCCAACTTTTGGTAAAGATATCAACTTTCCTCCTATTATGATCTTACTGCTCCAAGTTGCTCAATTTTATAACAGATCTCTCGGTTCCTCTGGGAAGGGATGGGGTCGGGAAAGAAGATATCCTACCTCAAAATCATTATCTTTTAACATCATTCAGCTTATATATTTATCAAGAGTTCCAGGTCACTACATACGTGGCTTTTCTGCGCAAATTATGTAAAGAACTTCAATCTTTTGCACACGAGAGTAACTTGAAGTACATACAGCAGATACCAGGAGAAATAGAGAATTCTAATTGGAGAAGTGCCATAACATGTTAGAAAAATAAAATGCCAGAACTAACATAAGCTCACCAGGTTAGAACTTAGAAAGAACAAAACAACACCTCAAAAGAAAAAAGGGTTATACGATAAGTTGATAAAAAAATAAGAAATGAGCTTTACATCAGTCAGATTACATAAGAGTGCCATTCAGTACATAAGGTGCTGCTTTGAGGAAAATATGTTAAAGAATATTTAAAGAATCAATCTTTCAGCCTACAAGGGTGCACATTCAAGTATATACAGGGTAAACAATAAGTTGATACAGAATCGTGAAATGATGGGTTCGGTCCACAAAGAAGACCTTTAAATCATTCAGCTTATATCCTAATCAAAAGTACACCTTCAAATCATCCAGCTTTTATACTGATCAAAGTTACACATTTAAATCATTCAGCTTATATATCTGTTCCATTCACTAATAAACGGCAGCTCTGAGCAAAAATATGTAAAAGAAATTCAATCTTTCAGCCTGCAAGAGAGTGGGTTCAAGTATATACAGCAGATACAGGGATAAATAGACAGCTCTAATTGGAAAAAGCGCTACAACATAAACGGAAACAAATAAACGCTAGAACAGAAGCTCCTTAAATTCCCCTTCAGTGATAGAACTTGATGAAACTGACAAAATGAACACAACAGGACAGAAAGAAGTAACCCAAGTTGCGCAGACTCTTCACTACCGATGTCGCACCCGTGTAAGAATCTCCAAAAAAAATACACTACTTTTGGAGAATCCAACATACACCCATTGACATTTTCAAAGAGTCCGAGCAACAACACAACAACATCAATATTACACAACAATATCAACAAACTAATATATCTACTATGAGTTCCATTCATCATATAAATGGCTGCTCTGAGCAATAAAATGTTAAAAAAGATTCAATCTTTCAACCAAACAAGAGCATAGCTTCAACTATATACAGCAGATACAAGAATACAGAGACTGCTAATCAACAAAGTATCAACAGAAGCTACTCAAACCTCCCATTTGACAAAATAAACAAAACGACACACCATAAGAATAAAAGGGGTTACACAACAAGTCCATACAACATCAAGAAATGATTTTTTTTTTCAGTTCCTATCCATTTTCAGAAGCTCAAAAAACAACAGGCACAACAAACTGAAAGAAACTTACACAAATTACTACAAAATGAGAAAAAGGGTGCTCAATGCCATACCTTTCTTGAGTTAAAAACCACCTGCCAGAAAAATGTAGTAACATCACTGCCATAGTCAAGAACTTGAAGGTTGGTCCAAACAAACCCTAATCAGTCAAACTGATTTTAACACACTCACTCACTCACTCTCTCACTCTCTCTCTCTTCTTGAAAAGAAAAAAAAAAGGTTAAAGCTTTGTTCTTTCTTCTTTATTTGTCTTGTACTACCATTAAAGACACTGAGTTTTCAAACAGTGAAGACTATTTCTTTGTTTTGAAGATTTTTGTGAGGGTTTAAGAAGTGGGGTTTTCCCTAGGTGCACGAATTACGAGGAAGAAAAGAGATGAAGGGGGCCAAAATGCATAGGGAATAACTTCGAAACGGCTACACACAGCACAGCACAGCACAGCAGCAGCAGCAACAGAGCTCGTAATTTTCAAAAGTAGTCAGAAATTGTTCCCACTAATGTTTATTTTCTTTTAATCAAACACTATATCATCCATCAGAATCGAATTTAAAATTTGATAATAAACATCATAATTTTATCACAATTTTATGATTTCAAACTTTGTTCTAAGAATCGATTCGTTCAAATTCATGAAAAATCATTTCAGAAGCAGAGACAAATTAGAATACGATTATTACTGATTTGAAAGTTGCATAACTTATTGTGATCAAAATTTAACTTTCTTGAGACCAGCTTACTTGCTTATATTGTACCTCTTCATTTGTTAACTTCGTAAGCATGAACATAGAACGCATTGAACCAATGCAACAAGCCTTGTTTGTATTTTCGAATATACAAAATATATGATCTTTTTTCCTATTTATACGAGTATGTATGATTTATTCTGAAGTTAATAATTATATTGTATATATATGTATCCTGGCTCTCGTAACTTTTATTTCTCGATGTTAATATCGCTTCTAATAACTATATATTGTATATGTGTACTCTATAACAAATTTTTTCTCATTTTAGTTTAGTTTTTGCTTTATACATTTCACCACTCCACTCGAAATTCTCTCAACCCCGTTTTATAATCTGATAATTTTTTAATTTCGCTATTTATTTGTTTAAGATTACAAAAAGACACTTAAATGCATCACACATAACTTTAACTTTACGAGATTTAAAAAAAGAATTTACATTCTCAAAATTATTTTCAGTTAGATTAAGAAAAACAAATCGAAACGAAAAGAATCGATATTTAATGATAAAACCTTTGCCTTGATATTCAAGCAAAGGCTAAGGATGTCAGTGGCAATTAATTGCTTGATTTCACAAGACTAAAAAGAAGTAGCTCTTTTATTTATTGCTTAGCCCAAAATTTGCATGGCTAGCTTACAACTTTGAGCTACATCCATAACATGTAATATTCGGTCTAGTGTTATGTTCCGTCATTTTATTAGTAGATTTTAAAATAATAATGAGCAAGTTGTCAAATATCGTTTGGATTGATAAAAAAAATAAAGTTCGTGACACTAGTCTGGTCTCGATTAAGTAGAAATAATATTTATCAATTATTTTTGGCTCTATTTTAAAAAATATTATTGTTATAATAGAGTTACAAATACCACATGTAAATTTTGATCTTGAAGTGACTATTATATGTTTCGAACCAAATTTAAAATTTTAAGTTTATGCATTTTTTGAATTACAAGACAACAATTGTGTTTAGGATGGATTATCTACACATATTAAGTGTGGATGCATAAATAAAGGGTCTAAGCCTAAGTCTATGGATTTTGTAGAACCCTTAAAAAGTGAACGGTTGATCTGCGTTAACTATAGTCTTTTCGGGCAATAGTAAATACTATACTAGGGAAGTAATACGTCAATAATAATAATAATTATGCATCGATTCTAAACAAATCGAAATCTCCATACATAATCTCCACCTCCATGTCATTTTGTGTTAATTCATGATGAATTATCATGTACCACTTGTAGTTGAGGAAAAATAACCTTCCCAAAAGAGGACCTTAAGCCAAAACCTCCAAATTTAAAAATTGAGAAGTTGAATGTGAGAGACAACAAAAAATAACATACTCAGTCTTATCCTACAAAATAAGATCTAAAGAGAATAAATGTTCGTAGACTTTAACCCTCGCTAAAGACAAAGATGTTGTTTCATATATATCCTCAACTCGATAAAAATGAATGACAAGAAATAATCAAAATATTTGAAATGAAAGTAGAGAACAAAATTAAGTCTAACAATTTAGCAAGCAATGATATATCGTGCAATGTATAATAAAATGTTTTAATTATCGCTATGGTTAAGCAAGAATTCTTGAACTAATATACACATTTAAATGTAGTGTAGATAAATCAACAAACATTAACAATAGAACACAAGATATACACAACAATCTAACATTACTAACAAGGAAAGCTCGAAGATCAAAATTAAAGATATCAAAACTCAGTACATTCGCCACAAAAATCTTTTTCATATTAGAATCACTTTTTTAAAAAAATATATATAACTAGCTTTACAAGTTAAGGGAATGGAAATCTTTTAGAGTGCATCTAATACTAAAGCAATTTTTCTAGATAGACAGATATTGGTCATTAGTCTAATCAGAAAGAGTTGTCAGATGATTAAAACAACAAACGGTGTAGATTCGAAGAAATATAGAACCAACCACCTATAAATATAATAAGAGGCATAAATTCAAATTTTAAGAAAAGAGATCTTATGCTTTTTAAAAAAATACTAAACAAAAAATTATTATTATTTTCAATTGTCAATATATATTTCTTGTAATAATTCGTAAGACACGAATAAAGATATATAAATTATTAAACGATATATAACGCTGCAAATGTTTATATCTTAGATACATCTATTGATTATAGTTTTAAACTTTTTGTTAATTGAATCAATTGTTAAATAAACTATCAAAATATTCTATAAGCAAAAGGAATATTTTTTAATAAAAAAGACTTCACTTGATTGAGTTTAGAGTATCAGTTTTACTTGCATATATTTCGTATTATATTTGATTACAAAAATAGGTCTAAAACATAGTAATTGTTACAACAAAGTTAAGACAATTTCTTTTAAATTAATTATTTGATGAGCTAATTAGCTTGATTGAAATGTCTAGATGAAGACAGTCCTACAAAATCAATTTGAAAATACGATTTGATTCAAATTAAAGTGATTTAGACAAATTAACAAGTACAAAGTAACGACACATTTAATGCCTACAACCTTTAATTTTAACTAGTATATGTATCCACAACACAAATATTTAAATATACAATAATTCTTGAATTTAGAAATAATATGAAATTAAGAAATACAATGTAACTCAGATTCAACGGCTACAACATTTAATTATAATTACATGAATGAAGTGTCGAAAACACATCTAATTTTATTTTTTTTTGAGTATCATACCTGAAATATTGAAAGTGTCAATTTCATACATAAATTATCACTTATTAATTTAAAAGACATACTTTTAGAGATTATTTATTGTCACGTAACATTTCACATGAATAAACTTTTTATATTTATATGTATTACTATTGACTAATTCTTAGGCCTTGTATTTTGGAGCCTAAAGCCATTCCTTCGATGGCTTTAGGTTAACCTGACTCTGATACCAATCGTAAATGAACTTTGATAGTCTCAACTGAATTCAGCAATGCTTCAGTTGATTTCAGTGGAACAGTTCAAAACACTAATAACAGAATCATGGAAAACAGAGTAACTGAAAAATGGAAACTACGATTTAATCGCTAATCTCTACCGGATTAACCTCAGCTAAGAACAACTTGATCCACTCGATCACAACAACGAGCAACCTCAGCTCACAATCAACGAACACACACGAATCAGAGTGCAAAACGGAGATCATCGCCATCACAGTAATATACGAAAGGATATAGGAAATTAGAGAAATCGAGCTAACGAGAATTTAGAGAGAGTCATATACGAACTCCATTATTCGAGACAATTCAGTGCTTCACTGCAATACAAAATGCTTTCTTTGAAGTGATTACACTAACAAACCTGTTTAGAAGGCGAAAAAAATGGTTGCTGAGAACTCCTATGGTTCATGGAACTAGCAAGTCAAGATAAACAACAAGATCTGAGTTTATGATTTTCTTGCAAATCGAAGAAAGCACAAAATACCTACCAGAGCAACTGCAGCAACTGAAGATGCAGCCGCCATTAGTAAGTCTACGTTGCCACCGGGAGCTTTAACTTTATCCTCAGCTGAAACGCCATTAACATTGTTGTCGACGCCTCTTTCAGTAATCAATGTTTCCTTCTCCTCCAACTTTTTCTCCAACTCAGTCACTTTACTCATCATTTCTATTACCCTTTTCTCTAACTCGTTTTTCACAGAATGAAGTGCCTCCTTCTCCCTTCTCCACGCCTCGTTCTTCTTCACAGTTGCTTTTAAATCCTCGAGTTGATTCTTCAAGCCCCTTATTTCTTTCTCCTTTACTTCTCCTTCAGCTCGATGATCTTTTTCACTCGCTTCCAACTTCTTAAGTTTCACCAATAACAAGTTCCTTTCAGTCTCAACGGTTTCCAATTTCACGCTCTTCTCATTATCACTACTCTTTAATCCTTCTAGATCCAACTTCAGTTTCGATAGCTCAGAATTCGATTCTTCCAGATCGTTCATTGAAGTTATGAGATCATGCTGCAGCCGAGACTGTTCACCCTCGAGCTCTGCTGCTCGGCCAGCTACCGGTCCTAGAGCCTTATTGTCCGACTCAAACTTCTTCGCCTTCTTCTGTAACTCCACTTTTTCGTTCTGGATTTCCTCAATCGAGTGCTTAGATTTCTCCATCTTCTCTTTGATGACTTGATTCTCGCGAAAAAGTTGATTATTCTCTTGCTCTAACGCCGCTATCTTGTGTGTCAGCGGAGCAGTTTTCAATGCAGCATCCGAATCTTCCTCTCCTTCGATCTCCACAGCATCATCAAAAACATCTCCATTGGCAGCATTCTCGTCCGCCATAGTTAAACCTGAAATTAATCCAACAACGACTACGCCTCAGTCCCAAATAAACTGGAAATCCGAGAATATTCATACCAATCAATAAATCCAAAAAAATATAAACTTTAAGAAGATCAAAAACACCCTCTTTCGACAACAGCAACCACATCATCATCATATCCGATAAGATACCACTAAATGGCGTCTAGGGAGGGTTGAGTGTGCAAAAACGTTACCACTACCTCGTAGAGATATAAAGGCTGTTTCCGAGAAAAAACACCCAATACACTGACCCAGAAATGAAAATTTTCAAAATCACCCAATGATGAAAAAACTAAAATTAATCGAAAATTTTGAAGCACACTCAATTCACTGATCCAAAAATGAAAATTTTCAAAATTACCCATTGATGAAAAAACTAAAATTAATCGAAAATTTTGAAGAACACTCAATTCACTGATCCAAAAATGAAAATTTTCAAAATCACCCATTGATGAAAAAACTAAAATTAATCGAAAATTTTGAAGAACACTCAATTCACTGATCCAAAAATGAAAGTTTTCAAAATCACCCATTGATGAAAAAACTAAAATTAATCGAAAATTTTGAAGAACACTCAATTCACTGATCCAAAAATGAAAATTTTCAAAATCACCCATGATGAAAAAACTAAAATTAATCGAAAAAATTGAATCAATTCACTGATCCAAAAATGAAGAATTTTCAAAATCACCCAACAATGAAAATACTAAAATTAATCAGAAAATCTGAATAACACCCAATTCTTTCAAAATAACCCAACATGAAAAAACTCAAACAAATCAAAAAATCTGGAAAAAAAAAACACTTCACTGACCCAGAAATCATCAAAAATTTTTTCTAAATCACCATAGAATTCGAATTACAAATACAGCATTTCCCTTATTCAACCAAAAACAACATCTACCCTTCAACCCCAAACTAACAAGATCCTCAATATCCATTTTCATACTACATATATATAATATATATATATATATATATATATATATATATATAATAAATATATATATATATATATATACTCAAATTTTGCAATTTCATATTAAAAAAAATTATTAAAAAGTAAAAAGAACAAAAATTGGGAATGTGAAAACTTACCTGAGAAATGAAGAATGTGAATTTGATTTGGATTAGGGTTTTGCTTTGTTACTGCATTTGATTCCAAAAGATCAAATTTTTGTTCTTATTCAATTGTGATTTTTGATTGAGCAAAAGAAAAACAAATTCATGATTTTTCCATAAAATTATGTTACAAAAGCCCAAATCTATTGGGCCTAGTTTAGTGGTAGTAGGGTAACCTATTATATTTAACGAGAGTCTGTCATAAACAGTCTCTCGATTCTACATGGACAACGATAAAATCTCGTACATAATATATTGTTTTATAGAATCACATTAAATATGTTGTTATATGTTTATTATTGTGTATAGAGATAAAGATTATTCTGTTATTATATTGTTTACATCGATCTATTATGTTAAAATTGAAAATATATAAAGTATTTTATTTGATATGTATGATCTTATAGTACCTTTATCGTAATGAATTAAACGGTATTGTGTTACGTGAGTTTCGTTACATTGTAAGTTTAATAGTAGCTTTTTATTTTCAACTTCGATGTTTGGTCTTTGCACAAGTTCGATTGAAATTGAATTTTTTAATTATAATTACATTAAGGATTTATCGAATAATAGTTTTACTATTTTTACAAGGTAGGACTTAGGTTTAAAGATGCAATCTTTTCTAAATCCTATTTATGAAATTATACTGAATATGTTGTTGTTATTGTTGCTGCAAATTGTAGGGTCCAATTCTAAAAACAATACGCTTCTCAAGACTACCGATTAAATATAAATGGATCTTAATCATCTCGCTCAATCAATATGATTTTCAATCTTGTGAAAATATGTTTTAGAAATTTTATTTGTGGATCCACAAATTAATTTGATCATTGTTTGTTATTAGTCGGAGTTAAACAAGCTATTATATTTAAATTTATGGAATATAATTGATTATTAAGTCTATGACTCTTTGACAAAAACTCTCTTCCTTACACTTTGATAGATAAAAATAGGATCGTAATCGGATAAATAAGTAATTATTTATTTTTTTGTTAGATATTTTGAATTTAAATTATGAGTAAATCATTATTTTTGTTTATAACTGCTTTACTTCCTGTATAAACTTTTTAATATAAATTTAAATTTAATCTAATTTCAATATAAATATCAAACGAAAAAAAAATATCCTTAGACAAAAATTAACATTGAATTTGAGGTCAAGGAAAATGTCAAATCTCCTATAAGATTTCGTGTTGTTAAAAGCTTCCTTTTTTTGTTTCCTAAATATAATTTCTAAATTTAGACAAATTAGCATTTTTGTTCTTAAAACTCATTCAAAAACAACTTTTTTATTTTTTTTATTTTTCTGTTCATAGTTCGATATCTATTTTAAAGTTTGATTAAATTTAAAATTTAAAAGTAAAAGCTCTTTACTCATAACAATATCATATTCAAAAATAAAATCCCATCTTTTTAAATAAAATAATAAAAAAATACTTATCACAATCTGTCGTAACTTTTGATGATTATTTAAAAAACTTATAAATATATCTTAAACAATAAATTTCCAAATAATTATATTTAAATATTAGATAAGGTAGTTGCCAAGTCTTATAGGATGTGTGTAATTAAGTCAAAGATAATTATTAGGTTGCTTTCTTCCTAAAGTTTGACAAGGATATTATTATCCAACTCATATAGGCTATAATTTTGTCATTTTTTATTATATGATATGAACAAGTGGCCCATCACATTTTTATGACTTAAATTTAGTTATAAAATTAAAATACATAATATTGTGATTGTGATAGTAATGATTAAAAGTATATACCATTTATCAAAATATGTTATTCATAATATATGTGTGGATAATCTTATAAATTCTTATATTATTTTTTTAGTAGCTAAAATTAGACCATAACTTCAAAATGCACATAGACTTAAATATATTTTATAAACAAATTCATGAATATTTTAAAAATAATTTAGTATAGTTCACATTATTTTTGTTGATATAATTGAGAGTTTAAAAAGAATTCTACAATAATCAAGTAGAAAAATAATTTAGTCAAAAAATCAATGTAATTCATTATTTGTTGATTTTTATTATTGATATAATTGTAGTTTATATTTATCCTATAATATAATCGAATAAAGAGAATTTTTTTTTGTCATATGATAAATATAATTTAACACGAATTCATAATAATTCTCTGTTACATTCACAATAATTTTTTCTTTGCCAACATAAACAAAAAAGAAATGGGATAATGCCCAAGTACCCCCTCAACCTATGCCCGAAATTTCAGAGACACACTTATACTATACTAAGGTCTTATTACCCCCTGAACTTATTTTATTGATAATTTTTTACCCCTTTTTAGCTTACGTGGCACTATCTTGTGTGCCCAACGATGGTTGACTTTTTTTTTTAACTAGTGCCACGTAGGCTAAAAAGGGGTAGAAAATTACATATAAAATAAGTTTAGGGGGGTAAAAGGGGTATACTAAGGTCCTATTACCCCCTGAACTTATTTTATATGTAATTTTCTACCCCTTTTTAGCCTACGTGGCACTAGTTTAAAAAAAAAGTCAACCATCGTTGGGCCCACAAGATAGTGTCACGTAAGCTAAAAAGGGGTAAAAATTATCAATAAAATAAGTTCAGGGGGTAATAAGACCTTAGTATAATATAAGTGTGTCTCTGAGATTTCGGGCATAGGTTGAGGGGGTACTTGGGTATTTTCCCAAAAGAAATAATAATTTGATTGAGAAACTTCTCGAATCAATAGTGATATATCAATTTCTATTCAAACTCTTCGGATTGAAATGAATTTAATTGACCTTTTATGAATATATGAATTAACGTACGAAAACAACCTTTTTCGTATAAATAACATTAAATTACTGAATGTCATTTTCGTATATATTATTTCTCAAAATTTTCATATGTTTAAAGTATCTCAATTATTATTAATTATAGTATCTATTTTTAGTATAATTTATTGCTTTCATATATCCATCGTGAAGGATTTTTCACATTATTAAAAGTCAACTAATTATTATTGTAAGCATTAATTAAGAGTATATAAATAAGTAAAACATGAAAAATCAGTTACGTGTATAAGACCTTTACATTATTAATATTACTTATTATTACACCAACAATCTAATTTTATATGATTAAGTATTAAATTAAGGAAGTTAACTGTTTTTTTATATACCAATTTTCTATACTATTGGTAGACATTGAAAATTTATAGGATTTTGTAAAAAAATATTCAATTTTAATTGAAACTCGATAAGATATATTTGATTCCAGTTTGGATTCTTAAAGTTAGTCGATCTTAAAGTCCCATAGTTCATGTTTATATAAAATATAGGGAAAATACCCAAGTACCCCCCTCAATCTATGCCCGAAATCCCAGAGACACACTTATACTATACTAAGGTCCTATTACCCCCCTGAACTTATTTTATATGTAATTTTCTACCCCTTCTTAGCCTACGTGGCACTAGTTCGGAAAAAAAGTCAACCATCGTTGGGCCCACAAGATAGTGCCACGTAAGCTTAAAAGGGGTAAAAATTATTAATAAAATAAGTTCAGGGGGGTAATAGGACCTTATTATAGCATAAGTGTGTCTCTGAGATTTCGGGCATAGATTGAGGGGGTACTTGGGCATTATCCCTAAAATATATTATATTTCTTGAAGAGGCATCATCAATACTCTACAAATTTATGAAATTCACAAATATTAATAGAAATAAAAAAAATCTCGAATATTTTGTGAATTTATGAAATATTAACGGCTCTCGAAGGAATCTAAAAAAGAGAAAAAAATCAAGGGAGGATTAACATCGTACTTCTATTAGTTTATCAATAGTCTGCTTGTTTCTTTCGCGTTTTGTTTATATTCTTGTTTCAAGTTCTGTTTATATTCTTTTTTCATCGGATTTTGTTTATGGTTGTTTTTTCTCCATATATTTATGGGAGTCTCACACAAATCTCATGGTGTTAGAATAATTAAATCATATCCTTATTCTTTTTTTTCAAATTACAAAATCTCATAAATTTGGTGAATTTTGCCGTTTAATTTTGGATGCATTCCTCAACTTTTCGATTTATTGTATTCCGATTTCATAATCATCACTCAATGTAAAATATATCGCTCATAGTAATGTACATTTGAGATAGGATAAAGTATAAATTTTTATAATTTTTTCAAATGGTAGATTTTTTTTAAAATTACGATAAATTAAGTTATGTATTTAGATAACTTTTTCAAAATATAATATTTATTGCAAACAATATTTTTAATATCATTACAAATTTTTAAACATTTAGTATTTGAAGTTCATAGTTCTGAGTCATTTAAGGGAAAAACATTATTGTAACGACCTGTTTAGTTGTTTTGAGCAGCAGATTTTAATTCTGGAAAAACTGGCTGGAACGACGAGTACCACGACGGACCGTCGTAGGCACGACGGACCGTCGAGGATGTCTCGTTCCAAAACACTTAGAAATTCTGAAATTGGGTACTGAAAATCGACTCTCTGAACTTCGTGACGAAATGGCAGGACGAACCGTCACATTCGTGACGGACCGTCGTGAGCTCTCGTTTCAAAACACTTCAACTCTTGAAAAGTTGGTACAGGGAACGATTCTCTGAACGTCGTGACGGAAGTACAGGACGGACCGTCGTGGATACGACGGGCCGTCACAGACTTTTTAAGAAAATTTAGTCCATGACGAACCTGCGTGACGGACCGTCGCAGGCACGACGGCCCGTCACAGGTGGCGTAATCCCAGTTGGAGTCGGATTTCTGGTTAAGTTTTTAAGGGACGTTTTGGACTATTCCTGCTATAATTATAAATTTCGTGGGTTAACATTAATAACTCAGTTTCTTGGGGGATAAAAGAGGTAACTTTGAGTTAATTAGTGGGCTACTATTGCCATCTTTTATACCTAATTATATACTAATTAGGGTAAAAGAAAGAGGGTTTGAACAAAGAAAATAGAAAGAACAAGAGAAAGGGAGAGAAAGTCGAACGAGAGAGAAGAGAAAGAAGAGAACAAAGCTTGGGAATTTCTTGCTTGATCAAAATCTTCGGTGGAGGTAGGTTATGGTTTTTACGATATTCGTAGTGAACTCTTAATAGTGAATGATATGTATTGGTGGTATGGTAAACCTGTCTATATGCTTAATTGTATGCTTGCATGAATATGATTATGTGATTTTGATAACACAAGCATGATGAAAACCATTGAATCCCAAATCTTGAAAGAAACTTTAATCTATGTTATTAATGATGATGCCTGGGTATAAAAGAAGGCTTGATGAATTAAAGTAATGGGATTGGTGATGCCTTGGTATAGAGAAGGCTTGATGAACGGATAGAATGAGGTTAGTGGATCGGAGTGTCACGTTCCGACACATAGTATTAGTGGGACGGGTGTCACGAACCGACACGTAGAATTAGGGGATCGGAGTGTCACGTACCGACACATATAGGGGATTGGAGTGTCACGTTCCGACACATATAGGGGATCGGAGTGTCACGTACCGACACATATAGGGGATCGGGTGTCACGAACCGACACGTAGAATTAGGGGATCGGAGTGTCACGTACCGACACATAGTGGTAGGGGATCGGAGTGTCACGTACCGACACAAGAGGAAGAAAGATAATGAATCTGGAATTATGATAAATATACTCAATCTAATAAACTTAATTCCCAAATGAGTATGGTATTGAGGCTTGAGCCCTCATGGATGAACTTGATGGAACTTGTTGATGATTATAGTACTTGTTGTTGCTACATGTTGAGTTTATAGTTGATTTATAATATTACTTGATATATATTATCTCTATTTTGAGTTGGCCGATGATATCTACTCAGTACTTGTGGTTGTCTGACCCCCTACTTTTAGTTTTCTTCTTGTTATTTGTGGAATGCAGCAAACGTTCCGTCAACTTCAACTCAACAGTAGATCTAGCCAGTCTTCACTACCTTCGGAAATTCAGGGTGAGCTAATGCGTCTAGCTTGGACTGGATCTTCTTCTTCAAGTCTTGATGCCTTGAACTTCCGGCATGGACTAGCTTTTATGTATTTTTAGCTTCTTAGACATTTTTAGTTTAGTAATTTGATCATAGATGTTCTTGTGATGATGACTTCCAGATTTTGGGGATAATAATAGTTTTGAGTTATAGAAGTTGATTATTGATTTTGTTAATAAGTCTAAAGTCTTCCGCATTACTTTCTGTTGATATTATATTGAAATGTTAAGGGTTAGATTGGTTGGTTCGCTCACATAGGAGGGTAAATGTGGGTGCCAGTCGCGGCTCGGTTTTTGGGTCGTGACAATTATTTAATAACACTAAATCTTTATAAAGAAGTTATCTTTTCTGTTATTCTAGTGAATTGAATAAAAAGATATTTTATAAATTTAAAATTGAATCGAAAAGGAATTATTTATTAATTCTACGAATCAATTGATTTTATTTTCTATTTCCTACTAGAGGATGAGTTATTTTCTTGAAGGATTAAAAATATTAGATTTGTATCTTTTCTAAAAAAATAATTTAAAATATCCAAAATAAAAGAAATAAATAATATTCTCTATGATTATATATGCGTATAAATCAGGTTTCATTCATTATTACATCATAATCTATTTTTATACTTATTATAGACTCAATTCTTTATAATTATATTTTGTGTGACTACACAATATATATTGTTGTTACTCCTATATAATTATTTTAAACATTATTATACACCTCTAACTATATAAAAATCTATATTTTTCAGTAACTTGCACATTTTTTATAAGTTGGTTGAGAAGAAGAAAAAAAACTATATCCTAAAATTTATATTTAATTGTGCAAGTGGAATTTAGCAATGTTTATATCATGTGGGTGAAAAAAAATCAAACCTTCTTCATCCCATTATATATATATATATATATATATATATATATATATATATATATTATTTCTTTTTTTTTCTTCGCGGGTTCAATCCCCGTCGTTCGCCCATCAATAAATGGATCGTTTGTTTCGGAGACACAAGACAACCCTAGAAAGCATTTTTTTCTGCAAGTCTTTGTATCGTTTGAATAATTATTTTTAGTATAATAAATTATTATAGATATCTGAAAAAGAAATCTTATAAATAAATTATATGATTAGAGAATACTTTTTTTTCTTCTTCGAGATTTAAATTTTTTGATGAAAGAAAATTAGACTTTAATCTCAAATTATATACTCTTAACATTTTGTTTGAATGATTGTTACATATAGTATTATATTTTTTTTAATAAGTATAACATTTGAATAGATTATTCGTTTTATTTTTATTTTTATATAATGTCACACGTTTATAATTTGAATGATACATCTATTAAAAAAATAAAATACAAGATAACAACATGATTACACTAAATAGATGTTTTAGATAAACATGACTTTTCGTTATTAGATATATTAACTATTTATATGATATAATGTAATAAAATTTAAATAACAATCAGAACAAATATTTTATTTAAACTAATAATACAATATATTACTACCATTCAAACGAGATAAGTAGTTGATAATCATCAAAGATTATAATATCAAATTCGATATATTTTTAATTAAAATTTTCATATCTAAATGTACAAACAATATTACTTATGATAAAATATTTCTTATAATCAAAGATCTCAAATACGAATCTTAAAAAAAAAAAAAAGATAAATATACTCTGGCACTATTGTATATGTTATACATATATTATTTTATTTTTGGACACATCGACAAATATATCCTTTATATTAACGAAAACACAATACAATCTTATCTGTTTAAAAGTGTGACGGAATATATGCATTTCACTTACGATAATTTGAAATACATTTATTTTTTTTCTAAAATAAATTAATTTTTTGACTTTTCTGACACGAATCTGAAATAATGAATGTGATAAAAACTTGAAGATCTTAAGCATTTATATTTCTTTTCCTTTTGTGTTTTTTTTGGTGTGTGTTAACTTTTTCTGCAATTATAGATACTTTCTGAGCTCTCTCTCTAAGCTCCAATCATTCTCCTCTCTCTCTCTCTCCTCTTTTGGGCCAATTTTGGTTTCTGGGTTTCTCTCTCTAGAAGTTCTTCACTGGTGTCACGGCGGGAGAAAAGGAAGTGAAAGTGTAGAAGCAAGCAATTCCTCTGTTTTTACGAAAACTGTTTAATTTTCTTCTTTGCTGCTGAATCATCTATTGGGGACTCTATTTTGGTATTAGCTTTGTGTTGGGAGTGTGCGATCATCCTGATTTTGGTCCAATTGCAACCGTTTCATGAGGTAATTTTTTATTCCACCTTTTTTGGGGGGATTTTTTGGGCTTTTTGTGTTAGTAGAATATATTTATTTTGGGAAATTTTAAGTGGGTGTTTGAGTTCTTGGTTGAATTCATTGAATTTTGTGTTATGGGGTTGTTGATTTTGTTGTTTTTTTGATTTTAGGTGTAAAAAGTTGTGATCTTTTTTGGTTTTTAGCTGATTTTAGTTTTTATGGGAGGTAAGAATGTGAAATCAATTGTTTGTTTGGAGTTTTTTTGGCAGTTTCAGTTTTTTTTTTGTATGGGATATGGTTGACCAGCAATTGAAGTGAATTCGAATAACTTAATATGCTTATGGGTTTGATAAGTTCAGTAGAGTATTTTATTTCTTGGAATTTGCTTGAATTCTTGAATTTTGTGTGTTTTCTGTGGCAGATTGTGTTGATCTTTGGTCTTATTTGTAAAAAGTTGTGATCTTTTTTTGGTCTTTAGCTAATTTCAGTTTTATGGTAGGTAAAATGGTGAAATCAATTATTTGTTTAGAGTTTCTATGCTAGTTTCAGCTTTTTTGATATGGGGTATGTTTGACCAGCAATTAAAGTGAATAGCAATAACTTAATTAACTTAATATCAGTAGAATATTTTATTTTTTGAAATTTAAGTGTGTGTTTGAGTTCTTGTTTAAATGTGTTGAATTTCATGTGTTTTGTATGGCAGATTGTGTTATTCTTTGGTTTTAGGTGTATAAAGTTGTGATCCTTTTTTGGGTTTGAGCTAATTTTAGTTTTTATGGGAGGTAGGAGTGTTGAAATCAATTGTTTGCTTTAGAGTTTCTTTGTTCCAGCTTTTTTGATACGGGGTATGGTTGACCAGCTAATACAGTGAATCTCGAGGACTTAATATCAGTAAAATATTTTACTTTTTGGAAATTTAAGTGGGTGTTCAGGTTCTTGCTTGAATTTGTTGAATTTTGTCTGTTTTGTGTGGCAGATAGTGTTATTCTTTGGTTTTAGGCGTAAAAAGTTGTGATTTTTTTTGTTTTTTGGCTGATTTCATTTTTCAGGGGAGGAAATAATGGTGAACCAATTGTTTATTTAGCGTTTCTTTGCAAGTTTGCTTATGTGGTTTGATGAGTTTCAGTATCTTTGATATGGTATTGGGTTTGACCAGCAAGTATAGTCCAAGAGCTGATCTTTTCCTTTTTGTTTTGGAGCTGAAATTGTTTCACCTTCTATTGTGGGTTTGCACGAACTATTAAGTTAAAAGTTAGTAGCTGAGCTTTATGTTAGTGTTGTCATTACTTATATGGTTATGTTGATAATGATATTGGTAAGTAATGGTTTCAGTTCACAATGATGGCAATCATGTTTCTTTCTTTGTGTGGCAATGAGATTTGATAAATGTCAGTTGATTATCGGTTTGGGTTGGTTTACCAGTTGGAATCGTGGGCTGATCTTTCCTTTTTGTCTTGACTTGTTTCAGTTCTATGGCAGTTTACCAAAGCATTGGACTTTAGTTAATATTTCGTACTAAAAAACTACTTCTCAATCTCAACCTAGTTTAATTCAACTTTATAAACTCCTCTGTATTTGTCCTGTTCTATTTGAGACAGTTTCATCTTTGTACTCGATAATTTTTTTTTATATAATTAGATGTTCTCTAAATTTAGCAGCCTAGCTTATTATTCATATTGCCATTTCTTATATGAATAGGTTGAGAAGTACATTATCAAAAGGTTGAATAGGTTGAGAATGATTTTGGTACTTTTTGTGGACTCTTCCTTGTTACATGTTGATTTATTATTATGTGACATTATAATGGTCTCTGTGTAAAAACGGGTGAAAGAGAGATCTTAACTTTGTAATGTATATTGAATGGTTGCTCTTCTGGTGCTTAGTTCTTTATCAAGTATAGGATATTGCTCTTCCCTTGTGTAACTGTTCGTAACTTGTGAGTTTTTGTTCCATGCAAGCATGGTTTCAGTTTTTTTCTTTCTGCACTCAAATGCTCATCACTGTAAAATACATATGCCTAATTGCAAGTTTTGAAACTCTTTATGTTATAATACTTATCATTCATGTCAGTTAGTACTTTTGTTGAAATATCCGAGAAGAGATATTTAGTTTGTTAACTCATAGATGTTCAAAAACCTTTAGGTCAACTTGATGTGAACAACTCACTTACTGCTACAAAGATGAATATGTTCTGATTTTATTTCATTCTTTGGGTTCTAGGGGAAATTTTGTGCAAAACTTCTTCCAATATGTATCTGCTCCTTGCCAACTATCTTAGTGCTCTTTGTATGTATTTTGTATGTTATGTCACTTGTTTGATCAAGTAACCTTGCCAAGCTTATTGAAAGAGTTCTATCTGATATTATTAGGCAAATCGCAATGTATAGCACTTAACAGTTTAGTTTTAGGTACTTGCCCTTTTTGAATAATGCTTCTCACGGCATTTTATTTCTTAGTCGTATTTGCAGGAACTGACTAGATGGAGAAGCCTTTAAAGAAACCTATGTCAAACGACTCTGAAGGTAAAACTATTCTTTTAGCCTATGTAAAGCATAAACAGTTTAATACAATTTTATTACGCTCTCGATGAATTTACACGGTACATTCTTTTACGTCGCAATAGCTGCTTCAACAAAGGCTCCTTACAAAGAGAAGAATGCTTGGGCCATTCCCCTTGGATCCGCTGCATATCATGCATCAACTGATACAAGCTTGTTCTCTAGCTCATTGCCTGTGCTACCACATGCAAAATGTGAGTATAATCTTATTTTTTGATTGTCTTGGTGTCCTTCAATTTTAGGCCAAGTCCTGTAACTGTTATTGTTAATGTGCAGTAAACTTCAATGAGTCTGAGCACTATGGTCAATCCATTGACGATAGCTCACCTAGCTTAAGCAAGCTTCAATTGGAAGATAAAATTAAAGATCCGTTAGAAGAGGTTGAGTCAAGTCCAGTTGGGTTCTTGCTTCCAGGGGATGAAGATGAGCTACTAGCAGGCTTAATGGATGACTTTGATCTTAGTGGATTACCGTCTCAGCTGGAGGACTTGGAAGATGATTTTTTTGGCAGTGGAGGACTAGAAATGGAACCTGAGGATCAAAATAATTTACTGAACGGTTTTGCAACCTTAGGCATGTATGACGGTATTCCTGGAAGCAGTAGTGGACATTATAGTGTTCCAAATGGGGCTGCAACTGTTGTGGGGGAACACCCATATGGAGAGCATCCATCAAGGACATTATTCGTTCGAAATATTAACAGCAATGTAGAGGACTCGGAGTTGAAATCCCTCTTTGAGGTAATGCGTAACTTACCATATTCTTTAAATTTGCCTCGGTTAACGTGCTATTCTTTTTTCCGTGCTTCATTTATTGCAGATTTGCAGTTTAAAAGCTTGTTCATTCTGTTTGTACTAGGATTATTTTCTTTTGGGTGATTTCATATGCTTGAACGGTAAAGTTGTCTCTGTGACCCGTAGGTCACGGGCTCGAGCCGTGGAAGCAACCACTAATGCTTGCATTAGGATAGGGTGTCTACATCACACCCCTTGGGGGGGTAATCCTACTAATGTGGGATGCTCACTGGGCTGCCCTCCTTCCTGATCTAGTTTCTCTGGTCACATATCACTGGGCTCAGAGGTGTCATGTGTTTTGCTTCTATGGAATTAAGACAGAATAAAATAGATGACTGGGCATTATTCTGGTTAGGTTGGGTTTTTATTTATAAAAATCTTTTGGCTAATGAATTGAAGTTGAAGAATTTGACCCGTAATCTACTACTTTAGCCTCTGTATTATATTCAACCCGTAATCATGCTTCCGTTTTCAGAGCTTGATTCCGGTCTCTTTTTCTGTTTCTCTGCTTTGTGTTTGTCTATTAATTCCTAAAGAGGTTTTTCACTTCATTCGTCATTGGAGTCCTTGATCTGTATCGATTTTGATGGGAGACTTCTAACCTAGTGTTACTATACCTTTTTGAAGCAATTTGGTGATATCAGAACCCTATATACTGCATGCAAGCATAGGGGCTTTGTGATGATATCTTACTATGACATCCGAGCTGCTCGAACTGCAATGCGTGCTCTACAAAATAAGCCCTTGAGACGAAGAAAGCTCGACATTCATTTTTCCATTCCCAAGGTTTGAATCCACATTATTTAAGGCATATTCTAACTTGGAAAGACAATTCTAACTAATGTCCTTTGTTGCTTTATCCAGGAAAATCCGTCAGAGAAAGATATTAACCAAGGAACTCTTGTCGTGTTCAACTTGGATCCATCGGTATCCAATGAGGATCTTCGGCAAATCTTTGGAGTGTATGGGGAAGTCAAGGAGGTATCAAGTTTACTTGATTGTTCACTGTTACTGCTATATTATTTTGTTGTTCTTGTGTTTATCCACAATTCTTGAACTTTTAAGCTTCACTAAATCATGTGGTATGCAAAATACAGATCAGAGAAACTCCACATAAACGCCATCACAAATTCATCGAATTCTACGATGTCAGAGCAGCTGATGCTGCTCTTAAAGCATTAAATCGTAGTGACATAGCTGGAAAGCGGATAAAACTTGAACCCAGCCGACCTGGTGGAGCCCGTCGAAAGTATGTTCTGTCTCTGCTATAAAAAAATTGCATTTCTTTTCACTTTCCGGTGTAATTTCGCGATGAAATTTATAAGCTAGCATTTTTGCCCTAATTTACAAGTACTTATGGACAGACATGCATGAGAAAAAGGAAGATAACTTAATGCAAAAGAAAGAAAGTGAAGCGAAAAGTAATCCCTTTAGTGTTTAGCATGCTAGGATTTCTTGGATCTTTTTGCATGTTGATCAGTGATGAATGCTCTGTTAGGAGCCTACAACCTCATTACTCATTTGAGCGTAACTATTGACTGTCGAATTGTATCACTGAAAGTTGACTGGTGATAAGAGTTACTTTCTTTTTAGGTATTATCTTCAGTTAGTAGCCTTCAACACCATTGATCCGGTAATAAAAAAACACCACTGCTCCACTAATATGGATTTTGGACTTGTCTTACTGTCAAAATATAGCTGCAAAAGTGCAATTCTGTTACAAATATGCTTGGTTATGTTATACTTGCTTTTCTGTTTCAAGTATTACAGGGTTTTTAACTGCCTCCTTCACATCTTTAGCCTAATCTCATATTTTACTATGCCTTATCAGTTATATGTATTACTATGGTGCTATGATAATTTTTCTACTTTGTAATGTAACTGATGTTGAATTTCTCTAGTGATTTCTCTGAGTTTAGTTCTTAAGGGTGAATTTTTATTTATTTTCACTTGTTGAATGTACTATAGACTGTTGGCCATGATTTTACTCATTCTATGTTTTTTATAGCATTGGTTAATGTAGGCAGGTCTCTGTTACTTGTATCACGCTTGCATTTCCATGTGAAGATATTTGACTGTAGGCCTTGTTCTAGGGTGATATTTGGACTCTTCCAGCTCTCCCTTCACCTTTCAAAAAATTTGCTTTGAATGTTACAAACAGCTGATGAGTATGAATCAAATACATATAAAGAACGTCTCAAAGACGCATAAGTGTATTCTCCAGCCTTCTCCTTTTCCCAAGAAATCTGTTATAATCACTCTCCTTCTGCAGAGGCTTATTGTTTATTTGCTTGGTATATTATGCAAGTTGTTAACCAGTTAGGAAGAAACTTAATTTTCTTTTCATGTCTAGTTTGATGCAGCAACTAACTCAAGAATTGGAACACGATGAAATTCGATCATTTAGGCACTCAGTTGGATCACCGGTAGCCAGCTCTCCTCCAGGTATTTCCATTATCGTAATTGATGCTGTTTTTAATAGTTCTTTAATTGTTGATTTAGTAGCATAACTGCTGATGTCAACCTGGGAGAGTCTGACCTGATAAAATGATGTGATAATGGTGTTATATCTAACAGGCAGCTGGTCAAACTTCGGCAGTCCAGTTGAACCCAACCCGTTGCGAGGTTATAGTCAATCACCTGGTCTGAGAAATCTCAGCCCTGTAAATGGTAATCTTATGCCAGGGCTGGCCTCTATTCTTCCTGGACACCTCTCAAGTCCGAAGATTGCACCCATTGGTAAAGATCCTGCAAGGGTTGGCCATTTGAATCAGGTAACTTCTAGTCCAAAGTCATCTCAAGGAGTGGGTTATCAGCATTCTTTTTCAGTCCCTGAGCAGAAACCGGCTTTAAGCATAGGATCTGTGCCATTTGGTAACTCTAAGGCATCCGGTACTGGAACGCTTTCTGGTCCACAGTTTCTTTGGGGTAGTCCCCCTATTCACTCAGAGCGTTCTGACTCTCCTATCTGGCCAGCTTCATCAATGGCACGTCCATTCGCATCAAATGGACAAGGACAAGGCTATCTCCATTCCCGTAGGCAAAGCTCTTTTCTTGGATCACATCACGTGGGGTCTGCTCCATCTGGAAATCCATTGGATAGGCATTTTGGTTTTTTCCCAGAATCTCCTCAAACATCATATATGAACCCACATGCATTTGGCAGTGGAGGTTCTAGTCATAACAGTGCAAATCAGGTGATGAATATAGGTAGCCTTGGAGCAATGAACATGGGTGGTGCTCTTACTGGGAACTTTACTGAAAGTGGTTCTCCTAGCTCTAGAATGATGCCATTGACAAGGAATGGACCTATATTTTTTGGAAATGGCTCATATGGAGGAGCAGGAACAGTTAATGGTGAAGGACTGATTGAACGTGGTCGAAATCGAAAAATTGAAAGTGGTGGTAATCAGATTGACAACAAGAAACAGTATCAGCTTGATTTGGAGAAGATCATGAGTGGAGGAGATACAAGGACCACCTTGATGATTAAGAACATCCCAAACAAGTAAGAACTCTCAAAATTGTTCAACATTACTATTTTTTAAAAAAGAACTATCGAAATTGTAAATCATGTGCGTTTTGGTAAGATTTTTAACGCTTAATACTTTGTGTTTTTCTTCTTCATTTAAGATACACTTCAAAGATGCTACTTGCAGCAATTGATGAGTCTCATAAGAGTACATACGATTTTATCTATTTGCCAATTGATTTCAAGGTAGTGTACTTTTTTCATTTGTTGATATTTTTTGACAAGTTTATACAGAACTCTCCTCTAATCTCTAAACTTTGAGTGCCTTGTTTACGTTGAAGGTAGAACTAATTGTTTCACTGTTTTTCTGTTTCAGAATAAATGTAATGTTGGTTATGCCTTCATTAACATGGTGTCTCCTGCACATATCGTCTCCTTTTACGAGGTTGAGTTCTTTTCCAATTCCTTTTGGTGGTTTTTTTCTGGCGTGTAGCAAGCATAAACTGTAATAACCACATGGTCCCTCCATCCCAGTTTATGTTGCAGTGTTTTGACTAGACGCGGAGTATAAGAAAGAAAGGAAGACTTGTGGTGTAAAATAGGCCATAGACATCTCTGAGACTCAAACTCATCTAAGTGTAAAATGAGAAGTTTAAAGTTAAATTGTTTTTAAATAAGTATGGCATTCTTTTGAAACAGGCTAAAAAAGGAGAATATGATGCATAAATTGGGACATAGGGAGTATTTATTTGGTGAAGATTTTGCAGCCATTGAATGTGGTGTATTTCTCTCTTTCAGGAAAATTTTGCATGTATATGTTTGTCTCCATAACTAATCTGGATGTTCTGTATATTCTAGAATGGCTATAATCTTAGAAACCTGTGCAGGCATTCAATGGAAAGAAGTGGGAAAAGTTTAACAGTGAAAAAGTTGCATCGTTGGCTTACGCACGTATCCAGGGAAAGGTAGCTCTGGTTACTCACTTCCAAAACTCAAGCTTGATGAATGAAGACAAAAGATGCCGACCAATTCTTTTCCAGTCAGAGGGCCAAGAGGCAGCTGATGAGGTACAATTAGTCATAAAGTACAGTGTAACTGAATAACTCCCTTGTGGTGAATTAGCCTTGTTGGGCTTACGGAAACATCTAGATTGTCTGAAAAACAAGTCTATCCTCCATAACTGTTGTTCGCTAGCAGAAATAACATGGTGTTCATATGCTTATAAACTGATTGCTTTTTTGTTTTCTCCAGGAAACGTTGCCATCCAGCAATCTGAATATTTGTATCCGTCGGCCTGATGGGTCATATTCAGGAGATTCTCTTGATAGCCCAACAAGCGATATAGATGGGAGACCAGAGCTATTCACCGGAAGCAGCTGACCCTCAACCGTGGCAATGAGTGTTCTAACTGTGAATAGAAATTCAAGTACATAATTTGTCAATGAAACCAGGAAACTGCATATAGTTACTTATATGAGCTAGTTGTGTCTGCTTTTTGGATGGAGGACACTCTAGAGCATGTAGGACGAATTGTTACAGAGGCCGCGAGCATTTTGTTTATATGTAGAATGATGACAATTGATCTATTTAACAGTGGGGGAAAGTAAAATAAGGTTTTAAGCATTCAGCCAACTTGTGAAGTCTCTCTCTGCTGCTGATATGCTTTTGCCACAGTTTGGCTGTTATGCTTCTTGTTGTGATGAGACTCTCTTGACTAATGCATACTTTTTGATGTTATACTTGTGGGGCTGTTTCATAAGTGTATAGGATGGAGATTAACAGACCCTGCATTTTTTTCTTGGAATCATGTAATGACTGGCTTACTGTTGTATTTATCACATTTCTGCTTAAACTGGAGCTTTTGTTGTCTATGGAAATCTGTGCTATACATTGTTAAGATAGTTAAATTATGGAGCAAGGATATAAGATCTGTATTATCGATCTTTGACTTGTTTGGTATTGAGGCATAGTCGATGGTTCACCGGAGAAAGAACCTTTTAGGGGGGGGGGGGGTTATGTTGCAACAACAATATGACTTCATTCACTGTGGGGTTTTAAATGTCAAGATTAGGCACATGCAGATAACAATATTGTTTATCTGAACCAACTTTTCGGTTAAACTAGCAAAATGGTATTCTAGTGAACATATTATATAACATAACATGAAAAAACAGCCTCTAGAAATAGATAACTTAGGTTGTTATAGGACACGTGAAATATTGTTATAGAGAACAGACGTGTAATTTGATAAGAGTTTCGTTAAATAGAGCTCACAATGACTGTCACAGAGTTGAGTTTCTGTTACAACAGCAAATCAGCAATGTCACAACCTGCCAGTGAACAAATTTTCAACACTCGTTCACTATAACTGATCCTATCTAAAGTTTCTTAGATTTGAAGAGCATCAGCTATTGATCCTGCCAAACTAATAACTTCAAATGGAGCCTTATTGGCGACGGCTTTCACAGTATGAGGACATGAATCTGTCGTCCAAAAGTAAGTGAATGCTTTCTCAGAGCCTACACACAAGAAAAACATGGGCGATGTCAGAAACTCGGATGATAAGGAGATGCTGAAACTGAAAGGAAGGTGGATGTAGTTTCTCAGAGAGTTACTTACCATCATTCTTGTGAAGAAAACGCTCCCATGACCGGTTTGGGAAAATTCCATGGGTTACATAAGCACTAACTTTTGATGCACCATGAGAGGCCAAAACTTTCTGGGGTTAACCATAGCATCAAATTAGTACAGTATTAGTAACTTGTCATATGAACGAACTCATCAAAGTTGAGTAGCACCGCGCCTTTAGACAACAATGCATTAGAAGGTGGAGGTGTGGACCTTAAAAGGAGATTTCTGTGACTTTAAGAATGTTGCTAGTTTTAAAGTGAATTGACTCTTATTGTGCATTCTCTAACTTTCTACCTTCTTTTCTCGGTTTTTTAATTCAATAACCAATTTGACATGGATTGTTGGGATCCTTAAGTTTGCCTCATCCAGTTAGAAGGTATAAACCCCCGAAATCTCCTCACTGCTGAAGGCAAGAAGGTAAATAGTGACACAGAGCAATCAGAACAATTACTCGACCAACCAAAGACAGATCCTTCTTACACCCCCATTAAAACTAAAAATCATTTTTTTTATAGGCATAATACATAAATATACCCTTTAACTTGGCTTCGAATCACATATATGCCCTTCAATTTTGAGTTTGCACAAGTAGACACTTAAACTTGTATAAAATTGAACAAATAGACACACACGTCCTACATGTCATCCTACATGTCATTTTTTGTCTTATGTGGTGTCTTACGTGTATTTTTCCATGTAGGACTCATGTGTTTATTTGTTTAAAAGTTGGATAGTTAAAGTATTTGTTTGTGCATTATGAAAGTTAGAGATCAAAGTTAAAATTTGAAGCCAAGTTTAGGGTCCAATATATGTATTACGCCATTATAATAAGTGGGAACAAAAAAGTTGAAAGTTGAAATACCAAAATAACCCTATATAGTTGAGTTACTACAATAATACCATTATATTATTATTATTGATTATTATTATTATTATTGAATAGTAATTTAAGTTCCATAACATAAAACTTTTTACATACCACTAAAATGTTACCGTAATAATTTGAAGTGCATTTATGAGTATTCCTTTGCCATTATGATTGAGTTGCATTAACAATTTTTCTTCTTAATTGCTGAATTTTGAGCACTTAAAACAATTACCGTTTAAGATTAAAAAAACTTAAACATTAGAGCATATGAAGAGAGAGGTTAGAGCATATGGAGAGATTCATACAATATCAATATTTAATTGAAGAGAATACATGGTTAGATGTCAGAATTTATTATTTTTCACTTCTTAATGACTTTAATTGCTAAACTTTTTAACTTCTACAATTAAATACATTCATTCACAACCTTTCATATATACAATTTCTCTATTTATAAATTGAATAGAAAATATTACTCCATTACACTTTATATTTTCACATCTTATAGTTCTTATGTAATATTTTATTCATTGGTCTTTTTTTTTTTTCATTTTGTATGGTAATATAGTGTTAGATATTTGACAATCTTGACAAATCATATAATTGAAGTAGTAAATTTTTTTTTAACCAATAATATAGTGTATCCCCACATGATTAAAAGAAAAAGTTTTTATCAATACAATCAGAAATTCTTCAGATTCTATTGATCTTTGCAAGTTGCAACCTTAGTTGAATGTTTTACCAGAAACATCATTTTTATCCTTTAAACATTGTATAATGCATCAATTATTCTAAAATAATTATATCATTTGAAATGATTGGTATTAAATAACATGGGATACACGTGCAACATACGTGTTCGAGAACTAGTACATAAATAAGAGTAAAGAACACGGTAAAACCAGAGTTCCATGAGATGAAGATTTGCCAAACAAACCAGCTGGACCAAGAGGTGTTAAAAAGTTTCAAATTGTTGTCGCATCAGGGGAGTAGACACATTTAAGTACACTTGACAAATATATTACAAACCCTTATCAGATCTAAAGAGGCAGTAGTACCTGGCATTCAATTAGGGTACCTCCAGACTGGACCAAATCGTCAACGATGACCACATGACAGCCAGCAGGATTACCCTCTTTTAGCCTGACGATTCTCTTATCACCTTCACGCACTTTAGTGCAGATAACCTAAATGACATAATCTGCTGATTATACAAAAGTTCAAGATTGGGTAACAGGCAGAAACCGAAGTAGAAAATTATAATTTTAACTAACAGTGGGATAATGAACTAGTTGCTTGTGAAACCTCTTCCAAGCTCCATCATCAGGAAAGGCTATAACTATCTGGAAAATAAAATGACATTAGAATGTCACTACATTCAAGATAATTTATTGAAAAAACACATACAAAAAAGCCCAGTAGGACTCCAGCCCACCTTTTCAGAGTTAGGAAGTTGCTGAAGACGTTGCTTCAGCAGTGGAATTCCAGTCTCAAACAGAGGCAGCACATGATCTCCAAAATAGAACCTCTCCTACAGAACAGAGAGAAGTATTTCACCATTAGAAAGATGAAATTTGCAGTATAACTATGGACTTCTCTGGGAACACACACAAAAAGAGCATAGCCTAAAAGCTAAAATAGGATATCTAAAATGATTATGTGAAAGAAAAAGAAGTCATGCTTCCAAAGGATCGCAAACTCCAATTACCAATCAAACTAAAGAATCTAAGATACAAATAGCCAAAGCGACAATCACATCAAATAAGAGAGCAACGTGAATACAAAATGTACAACTAAATCAACCTGCAATGCATGTATGTCATAGATAACTAAGCTGGTTGGACCACCCCTTGATATTGGAATATTTGATATTATTCTGGCCATGGTAAATGCAGTGGCCACATCTCCTTCTTCCTCCATCCTCTCAAAGGTACCAGTTGGGAAGAAAGGTAACACAAGCGTAAATGAGGCGACAAACAGCCTTGGAAGTGCGAATATCACAGAAAGCTGTTCAAAGATGACTGCAGGTGAGCTGAAAGATGCTAGAAAAGCAACATGCTGCCCGCGGATATCATGTGCATTGTTTATAAAGAGATTTGGGAAACCATCAGCAAAACTCCTGGTACATGAATCCACATATTGATAAGCATTTGCCGCAGGAAAGATTCAATGCTAACAACGGTACAATAATAGCATCATTTCAAAGCTATTAGCATACAAATTGCCAATTGAAAGCCTGATTATTTGGCCAATTACATAATATGCAGGAACTTAATAATCGAACTTTGTGTAACCAATGCAAAAATGATGTTATAACTTATAAGCCTTCTTGTTTTACCCTGGCTATTGTTGAAAACATTCACCTTTTTTACCACTAAACTGAAGAAACAAATCCCAGATTAAAGTATAAGAACTGGCTGATTGTAGTCTTTCCTCAATCGAACTTTACTGCCAAGCATCTGTTTCACACCCTACTAGAAAATAAAGTCTATGTGTCTGCTTTACCTTAGTCTAAGACTATGCACAACACCAACAAATGAAGGAAGCTTCAAAGGTAGCGATAATGGCTGTGTACAACCCCCTCTCCCCATAGTGGAACTATAATGAGTATGTTATTGTTGTATCATGACAACATTGTCAACCACAATACAGAACTTTAAACCCCCCACCCTTACCCCCCTCACCAAAAGAAAAGCTTTCTACAATAAAAAGGAGGAACCTTGATTCGGTTTTGGCAGGAGTGGAGCTACAGCTTCACCTACCGTTCAACAGAACCCAACAACTTCACCTCAAACCATGTATTTGCATTTAAAAAATCTACTTAATTTGTAAAAATAATTAATCGAGAACCTTACCAAGCTGCAATTTCCATAACTCAAAATCCTAGCTCCGCCTCTATTAACTCATTTTGAATTCGACCCAAATCATAATTCCCCCATTTTAACCCTTTAAACATGAAACATCACCCATCCCAATACACAATCCGAATCACCCCCAAATCCTAACAAGTAAAGGAGGTACCTTTATTCGATTTCGAATTCGACCCACTTATTTTTTCTACATGAAATTCAAGTAAAGACCACAAATTTGCGTATATACCAAGCAGATGATACAAATACAATAACAAGAGATGTAAAGAGGATATAAAAAAAAAACCTCCAGTTAATAGAATGGAGGGTAATAGAATCGGATTCCGATGCGATTTTGCGAGCAACATCTTCCATCTCAACACAGTAATAGAGAAGCACTTGCTTCTTCATCTTCTTCATAGCTGAATTCTCCATCAAAACCCCACAGTAGCAGAGACTCTGTGAGAAACAAGCTGAGGGTTTTGTCCTACAGCAATTTCGTGTATTATATATCCAAACTAATTCTCGACATGTTTTGCACGTGAGTCCCACGAATATATATATATATACTAGTTTTCGAACCTGTGTAACTCACGTGTATTTTATATTATTTTAAACTACACGAATACATAGTTAATTATGAATTTGTGTGCTCGAAATATAGTACATGTTTACATTTCAAAGTTTAAAAATACAAATGCATGCACATATCAACTTATATCTGAATTTGAGTTTTATTACAACGGAAATTTTTCATAAATAGATATTATACTAAAAGAGGTGAATATGCTGCTAGTTTAGCAATAATACAGAAAGTGTTGTTAATATTCGTAGTTAAATCAATTATATTGGAATAGATTTAACTAAAGTAGACTCTTTTTTGGAGGAAAAACCTAACCAAAGAAGACACATGAAATAATTGGAAAAAACTCACCTTATAATACACTCTGTAGAGTAATTAATGAATGTAAAAAGATTGCTCAGAATAAATATCATTGAGAAGAATAAACTACGTACGACCAACAATAAAAGAGAAATTTTATATATTAAAATATGAATGAAGAATAAAAAATGAAGTTACTATTTGAAGATGAAAGAAAGAAAATTTAATGAGTGAAATAGAGTTTCTATACACAAGAATTGTAGGAACAGTAAATAAAAGTTTTTCTTGGAAAAGTTAAATTTATAGAATAAAATTACGGAAACATGAAAAGACACGTAAAAAATTGAAAGGTCAAATATTATTTAAATAAATATAAAAAAGATAGAGATGGAATTTAACTTTAAAAAATACATGAATCTCATTTAATTTCTTGTCTTTAAGGAATAATTACTCATTTTATTTTTTAAAATTGTGTGAGAAATTTGAAAGGTCAAGATTTTGAAATGAGAATAAGAAGATTAAATATATATCTATATATATATATATATATATATATATATATATAATATATATAAAAATAAATAAAAAATTATAAAGTTTTAATTTAGTAGAGGGGTAAATAAGTAATTCAACTTTTCATTTTAAGCTCTCACTTATAATATATATATATATATATTATATATTATATATTCATATATATAATATATATATAATATATATATATATATATATATTATAACAAAATTATTATTATTATTATTATTTAAATTACTGCTATTTAAACAAACATATATTTTATATAAACTATTCAAAGTATTATCAAACTCACCATGTATTAATAGAAATTTTGTCAATTAAATAGTTCTTTCGTTTCAAAAAGGATGACGTAGTTTGACTTGGAGCGGAGTTTAAGAAAAGAAAGAAGATTTTTTAATCTTGTGGTTCTAAATAAAATTTATGTCAAATATATCAAAATGTCTTTTAATCTTGTGGTCTTAAACATGTCACGTGGAAAGTTAAAGTTAAAATATTGTCAAAAAAAAATGAGACATTCTTTTTTAAACAGATTAAAAAAGAAATATAGTCATTCTTTTTTAAACGGAGGGAATAACACTTAAAAGTATAATAACACATTCATAATAATGCAAAATGATACTTAATTACATAAAATATGACTTGCATATCAAATTAATTTTAAACAATCATATATTAACTCCAAAATGGAAAAAGAAAAACTTAAAATCATATATGTAAGTTTAACAGTTGAACTATATTGTAAGAAAACTTATTTTAGAATGAAGTTATTTGTTCTTCTCTACATTTAATTTCTTGACGACATATATTTATATCATAATCTAGAAATAAGAAAAGAGAATGATAGAAAAGAAAATCATGTGATGGCCTTGGAAGCAATTGACTGCTATTTATAGTGAATTTGATTATCTTTTCATCTACCAAAATTATTTAATGGGGTACACTGAATCATGATAGTAAATTTATTTTAATTTCAAAATTCAAAGAATTACAAAATTTGAAGATTATTGTTTCATGATAGATAAATTTATGTAATTTCAAAATTTAAAGAATCACAAAATTTGAAGAGTTTCATACGGTATTGTTTTCTACTCTAATTTAATTTAAACTAATTAATTATAATTATAATGTCATAACTAAAAATTTAAAGTGTAGTTGTTGAACTTCATATTCTATCATTATGTAATTAAATATTAGTATTTAAAAAATAAATTAATTTATTTTAATTTAGTAGAGGGGCAAAATGATAATCCAACTTTGAAGGTTGAAGCTTTCCACTTATTATTATTATATTATAATAAATATATATATATAATATATATATATAATATATATATATATATATATATCTATATTATATATATATATATATATATATGACATGATGATATATGACATGATATATTGTCTAATGTATATTGTATAGTTTTCCATTTTTACATAACTACTATTTGTTAGATAGATATGTACCTTTTATTTGACATAATATTTATATTATACGATGGAAAAAGAGTCTGAAAAATATTTTAATTTTGTTGAAATTAATTGTTGTGCTCACATGGAAATATTACTATTTATAATTATGCAATATTTTTTATGTTCAAGTCCGCACATATATACCTTTTAAAATACACTAATAATGTAGGGGTTAAAAGGTTTTTTCAAAGTTTGATATCGCAACAACAATTTAGATCAACGTTCGGATATATTTCAACTCTTTTTTCCTTATATGATATAATATAAGTCAGTTTAAGTGTTTACATAATATATTTTTTTTTAAAAAAAAATATTTTTTATGAACTGTTCGTAGAATAAATGTGTTTATTAATTCAATTTTATATAAATTAATATATGTATTTGTGTACGCCTAAAATTAAAGAACATAAATCTAAGATGAAATTAAGCAAAGAATAAGTATGCATGTATTACTTTAATATATATATATATATATATATATATATTATATATATATATATATATATATATATATATATATATAGGTTACAAATATATTAATAAACGAGGCATACATTAGTATGTACTTGTTAAAAAATATCTAAAATCGAATTTATGATTTTATTTATCGATCAAGAAAATACATAGTATTGAAAAAAGCATAATTTTCGTCTTGACAAAATATAAAATGAGATTCTCTTTTTATTGCGTCACTGAGACCATCCAAATCTCATCTTACATAACAAATATGTTAATTAAAAACGATTTACCAATATTATAAATTTAGTTGATTATTAGTACTAATTATCCAACAAATCTTATTTTAATTGATATGAGTCATATTCAATGCAATTGTATTCTCCAGTATCACGATAAAAAAATCAAGTACGATAGAATAATTGTGAATGTCATGTACAAAAAAATTCCGCAATACATAGCATTGGCTAGAGTTCTTAGACACAAAACTTCACAATTCTTTTTATATATTTCATAAATTATAATTTACGTGAAAATCATCCTTATTAGTCGAGCTAGAGAATTTCAAAATCAAAAATCTAAATATTTTTTTTACCGATAACAAGCTTTTTATATATTCAATAAACTATATTTTACGCAAAAATCATCCTTATTAGTCGAGCTAAGGAATTTCAGAAATAAAAAATTTAAATATATTTTTAAAAAAAAAAAAGAAAGAAAAAGACCTCTAGTGTTCACTATAATTAATTCTTATTCATAACACACCTAACACCCTGACAAATACAAAATTTTCTCCTTGTACAAAGTAGTTGGCCATGAAAAATATATTATTTTTTTTTAAAAAAAGAAGCATCATAAATTGTTTTTTCAATTATATAAATTTTAAAAGAAAAAAAATTATTTCATAAATTCATTTCATATTCTCCCATTTATAGCCATGTTCTCAATGTTTGGTGCACTCATTATTAGGGGGCATGTGGTTATATTTCCATCAAATAATTATATGGCATATTCTCCAACTCAATAATATAATATATTTCGTGTAATTTCACGAATAAAATTTTGAAAAAGATAAAAGTATATATAGATTATTTTATTTCTATCTTATGATTCGATAAAAGACTATTTTTTTTTATATTTCATCGATCGGTATTAAAAAAACATCATGTCCTCTTACACAATCATAACAACATATTTAACGTAATTCGATAAGTGAAGTCCAAAAAAGATAGAATATATACAAATTTTTTGTTTCTATCTTGTCATGTATTTTTCAACAGATCATTGATCGGCTCAAGAAAAATATTATATTCTCTTACAAAATTTAATAATTCATTTGAAGAATATTTTTGTTCACAAGAAGATGGATGAGAAAATCTCTCATGTCCAACATTATAGCGGAGATGAAATTCAGAAGCAACTATAACTATATAAATTAAATAATAACCTCAAAAAAATCAAATCTTAAAATGACGATAAAATATATAATTTATACGAATCTCATCATTTTACATAAGATAGAGTATATATAAATTCTTTATTTCTATATTGTCATGTATTTTTCAACAGATCCTCGATCAGCTCAAGAAAAATATTATATTCTCTTACAAAATTTAATAATTCATTTGATAAATATTTTTGTTCACGAGAAGATGAATGAGAAAATCTCTCATGTCCAACTTTATAGCGGAAATGAAATTCAGAAGCAACTATAACTATATAAATTAAATAATAACCTCAAAAAAATCAAATCTTAAAATAACGATAAAATATATAATTTATACGAATCTCATCATTTTGTAAATCGATCTGATTCATTCATTCATAAAGTTATTTACTCAATCACAAACTTATTATAAGTTTCACATAAATGCCAAGCTGGCATTCCTAATATATCATCAATTATTTTCTCATGCCAAACATTTTTCATTTCTTTATTCAATCTTCTAAAAAATCCTTCTTTTTTCCCCTCACAATAATTCAATAACTTTACTATAGTCCTTTTATCCTTACTCTTCCAACAACTCCGATTTAATTTCACTGACTTGACTGATTCAGATTCTGACGTAACACGTTCAGATAAACTAGCCAAACTAGTAATATACTCAACCATGCCATTTACAAGACTAGATGGGGCATTACCTTGACCATCCCATAGCCATATACGCGCCATACCTTCTTGCAATGCCAAAAACATGTCACGTTTATAATCAGGACCTTCCAAAATCGAAGGACTTATATGTATAACAAACTCATCGTTGTTAACAATGACTGGACCAGTCAAATTCCGACTAGACAGTTGAATTATGACATGTTTGACTTGCTTCTTGATTTCATGATGATCATCGACAGGGTAAAGAATATTTTCAACGAATTGACTAGTCCTAAGGACTAAACGTGTTGCTTCATCGTTAGACATGTAAAATAGATCGAAACGCTTATTTGCAATTGTACCCTTAATGGTTTCATTGACAATAGTTATGGAAAAACCTTTGGAAACTTCATAATTTGCCCATAAAGAGACTAATCCTACAAAAATGACCATAACAAGTCTAAGAATTATACTTTGATTTGATGAATAAGAAATGATTTTGTGGTCATTTTCATAAGAATTTGTGTTGGTTTTTTGTATGAGAGGTTGAAGGAGAATTTGGTTTTTAAATTCTTCCATATATAGAGAGAAATAACAAAAAAAAAAAAAAAGATGCAATATATGAAAAAATTAATGTAGAAAGAACAAAGAAATTAGAAGAATAGAGGGTATATTATATAGTTTTATTTTTACATATATATATATATAGGACACAATGAGTGGCTACTAAGGGTCCCCTTGATCAACTTCATTTAAAAATATTCTACTTTTTTGATATAAATTAGGGTTTTTTTTCATAATATTCAAAGCTTTTTCGAAAACAATCTCTTTTTATTTAAAAAATAGAGATGAGATTTATATATATATATATCATTTTCATATTTCATCAGTTAAACTATTATTGTTTTACTGATAACGCAAAAATAATACGATTATTTTAGATCACGTAAAAATAAATAAAAGTAATCACTGATAATAAGTAGGGTTTAGTAGTAATTTGAATTATAGGATATGTTATGTTATAAAGTTCTAAATAATAGTGAGATATCAGTTCGTAAAAGTGAATTAATTGATGCAGCAGATGGTATTTCATAAGAGATGCGAGAAATTATTTTTTCAGTCAACGTATGATCGATTAGGCTTATCGTTTCAAACTTATCGAGTAGGTTATATAGAGGATATAATTTATAAGCTATTACATAAAATCGGAATTTATCTTGTGGTACACAAAAGGTTACGTATATGATAGAATAATAATTGAATAACACAATTATGACATTTAATGATTTAAATACTAACACGACGTTGGTGAGTTGTGTCATGTTGACATGTTCAATTAATTTTTTCCTTTTATTTAATTCATACTTATCTATATAATTTTGATCATATTATAAAATGTATTTTTTATTGTTTGTTTGATAATTATGTCAAACTAATCATGAAAATTACAACTAAACAATAACCATCAAGAGAAGTTGAATAAAATAACTTTTTTTTACTTTTTAATTAAAGGTCTTAAATTTCGAAAATTATTTTTATGAAAATGAAAACACTCAATGTTGTTAGAATTTTTTTTCTTTTGTGAATAGTACATAACGTGAGTTTAAAATGATAAAAGCAAGTAAGATATTTTAATTAATGTATCTGGTGTGACACTTCTTACAATTATTTTTTTTCATTTCAAATAATTTAAACGCGAGATATGTTTAAATTGATAAAAGCAAGTAAGATATTTTAATTAATGTATCTGGTGTGACACTTCTTACAATTATTTTTTTTTCATTTCAAATAATTTAAACGCGAGATATCTAATTAAGAGTGAAGAAATCTCAATCTTATCACGACACGTACCAATAAGTTATAAATATTATTCAACGAGGAAACTCAAATGATTATTTTAAGAAAAATATTTAATTTTAATACTCAAATTATATTCCAACTTGTAAGGAACGACAATTACTGATTATAAAATTAGCAATTATTTTAGCAAAATATATATAGTACATGTGCGGTCCCATCAATTGGTGAGAAAATAATTAATTAATATATACACTGAATTTAACATGTAAGTTTAATTAATTTTTGGATACTAGTGTTTAGTATTATATTTTGCTACTAATCACTCTCCTAATTGAATCAAAGATTCCACTAATTTGTTATATAGAAATATTGACTTTTTCAAAACATGATTTGGATTTGTATTGCGTCAATTTCTTAAATTTTTAAATACAATATATTTATATAATATCACGATGAACTCTTTATTAAATCAGAAAAATTAGAGAAATCTTTATTTTTAAAAAATATATAATACATTAAAATATCTAAAAAAATTAGAAGCGATTATAATAATCTATAATTGTTTTTTTTGTGATTATAATAACATATAATTATTTTTATTTGTGATGGACAATTGCTTATTAGAGTAACCATAAAATAAGCAAAGGGAGAAAGCAAAAACACAATAATAATAATAATAAATATAATCTCTTTTCCTTTTAAGGATTTAGGGTTGATAGTTTGTATATCAAATTTGAATTTGTATATTGGAAGATTTAATTTTGAAGTTGACATTTTTATTAACAAAATATTTTTGTTCTTAATAACTTAAATTCGATATCATTAGAAGAATTTCAATCATCATTTCGTTATTTTATTGATGCTTTATACTGTGCTTGTTATTTCAATGAGTAATAGATCACGTGTTAAGTGTCGATCTTCACATATAGGCATGTGATTTATTCAAACAGAAGTATCTTAAATATATGAGGATTAAAATTAGGTATAATTTAATCGAAATGAACATATATAAATAGATTCACATCCATCTATGATTTAAGTATTCGTATTTCAGAATAAATTGTGATCTTCATGTGTTTGAAAAATACAAACTCTTTCACTCGTCTCCCACCTAACTTAATCTTATCTCTCCTCTCTTTCCCGTTTCTCTCACTATATCTTACCTTTCTCCCTATGTATTTATATTTTAAAATATATTTAACAGCGAAATAATATGATAAATATCTGGTCAAGCAATGTTCAATGACTTTATAGATTCATGACATGTGCACTATAGAATAATTTATGGTTGAGATTTATTTAAATTATATACTTATTATAATAACAAAAACAACAAAGTTGTCAATTTTTTTATTTTTTCAACACTACCAAATAAAACAATTAAGTTTACCCAAACTAATATTTTCAAGAAAAAAATTTAAGATTAGCGGGAATAAGCAAACTTTTTGACTTTCTACCCGCTAAACTTCTTTGGGAGTAATTTAGCATATGCTTTCTCAAAATTCTGAAGTAATCTCCAAAATTAGATCAAACTTAAAAACACCATTGAGTTAAAAAAAAAAAAAAAAACTTATTTGATGATTTTCAAATAATTATAAAAATATATTTAATGAGATTCTTCAAAAGTATCTTCTTTAAAATTAGTATTAATTTAAAAAATCTAATACAAATATGATGTTCGACATAAAAAAGTCCGGAGTACGCATATTTCCGCTAGTCTTATTTTTTTCTTGAAAATGTTAGGTAGGATACCCTTAATTGTTTTATTTGTTAGTTTTAAAAAATAAAAATAATTGACGATTTTGTTATTTTTATTATTATAATGAATATAAAATTTAAATAGATCTTAACTACATCAAAAAATTAAGTTGGAAAATTACATGATTTACACATTGTCATCATTTGTATTATATTATACGAAAAATAATATAATCTATCTAAATATTTTATTCGTTAAAATTATATACACATTACGATATAATATGTAATAATAATAAATACATTATAAAATATGTGATAATAATAGATACATTATGAAATAATACTTTAACAATTCGAACGATATGATACAAAGGAGAAAGGATTGTAACAGAGATTGTCAGCAAGTATGGTGGAAGGATTTTAGGTTTTGATTGAACATCAAAGAACCGTTTTTTCAAACACCCATTTGGATATTGGGTCATATAAATTAGTGATACAAATCTCTGGAGTTGAAGGGGCCAGTCGGTGGCTCATTACGGGTAAGTTTTCTTGAATTGTTTATGTTTCACAAATAGAAATGAGCTTGAATTTGAGAAGAATGTATGTATAGTTGATTTAATTGGGTGATTTTGAAAGAAATTTTCAATTTTTGGTTCCGGGATTAAATACCCTTTTTAGCAATTAGCATGATGGTACCTGGTGCGTGTTGCTGGTGGGAGGTTGCAGGTGGGAGGTATTCGTTGGAATTAGTCGAGAAAGAAATGTTTTTTTGGGGAAATAGGTGTTGGCTTCACTTATTAGTGTTTGGGTATGTTGATCTTAGTTTTCATTAGTAATGTCGTATCCGTGTCCGATTCTCTGAAAAATAGTGTGTGTTTTTGAGGATTTGACATACACCTGTCAACATGTTTGAAGAGTTTGAGCAACATAGGTGTTTGATTGGTGAATGGACAATATAGATGATGATATTGGGTAGTGCTTGTAAGAGCTTTTGGAGTGAGATTGTTGATAATAATATGTACCTGTTGGTCTGACTCTGAGCAAAGCTCCTTGAGCTTTGTTCTAGTGTTAAAGACACAACATCTCGAACTGTACCTTAATGACTCTTCGGGATTTATTGGTTATGAAAAAAGGAGTGTTGGTTGGAAAATGTGATACGAAGTAAGAATTGGACTGTGTTAAGGAAGATGACTTCTGCAAACATCTAAATGACTTTTTGTTTATGACTTCTTCACTGAAAACTTCCTGTCATACCAAACACACCTCAGTTGTTCTATTTTCTGTTCTGTCCTTTGATCTTGATAATGCCTTGTTGCATATGTCTCTAAGATTGTAACTTTAACTGTTTAATGCACGATATGCTTTTCCAAGTGTACCATTTCAGAGGATTTCTGGCTGAACTGTTATACACGAGCATAACTGTCTGACTGTTGGCGTGCAAATTATGTAACTTTGGTGAATTTGTTAACGATTCATTCTTATTCAATCTGGCGTATGAGGCAAAGATGATTCCACATGTTGATATGATCTACCTGCTGAATATTCTCTTCTTCTAATTATGGTTATTCTGGTATTAATTTTTTCATTTTCCCTGACAATCATCAAGATTATTGGTGAATTAATTAGTCTGTGAGTTTTGTGCATAGCTTCTACCATAAGTGCTGGTGAATATACCTCACTGAATACGACACACCCTTCTGTTAAACTTATTATAAACAAGAATTACCATGATCTGCAGCTGCTCTTGTCATCGCGAATGATACTTGGGAAAGATGGGGCTTTTATAAGTTCATTAGTAGTAGTTTTTATTGAAATGAAGTGGCAGATCTTGGTAGTACAGTCTCTGACATTCCTATCAGTAACATTAGTTCCATTGGATTTTTCATTAGTCGGTAGTGAAGTGGTAGATTCATAAGTTGGTATGCAGTTTTTGTCTTTCCTACCAGCAGCATTAGTTCCTTTGGTTCTAGTATATTCCTTTAGTTTCCTGACATAATTATACAACCTCTTTTTTTTGCTCGAAAGGACAACAACCCAAATTATATATTAAATGGTTTCATGAGATTATAGTACAGATCTGACCTGGTCTTGGCAAAATGTTAACATTAGCGATCCTCAGATAATACCACTTCTCCGTGATTCTTTTTTTGTTGTCTTCCTTCATCTTGCAACTTCTTCGACAAACTTTGGTCCATCAATTGCTGATATTTCAGGAATGCTGGCTAAGTTGAATCGGGAAAAGGGAAAGTGGCATGAGTAGTGTAACTCATGATAGTGCAAAAATGAACAATGGTACGAAGAACCGAGAGAATCATAAACAGCAACTGTCCAGAGATGTCATGCTGGGTAGTGAGCTATGGACAGATGGCCTGCTTTGTGCCTTTGAATTTGTCCGTGGCCAACGGAAGACAAATGGCGCGAGAGCTACTGAACATTATGCTGCCAGGGACCCTAAAAAACCACCATTATATAAATATGGTGCAAGTAATTTCTCACCCCAAGATGTTGACAAGGATCACTTCATAGAACCTCATTATCCAACAGAATCTGCATATGTTGACATCGAGAATGGAGATAGCCAAAGTTATCATCAAGACTATCCTTATCATTCCCGAGAAAGATCTCCTGGTAATTACTGGATACCTATAGGCTGGTCTAGAATATCTGAGCTGCTTCAAACAGTGCAGATTGATAGTGGTTGGGCCTCTCAACCTGTTGATCTCAGTGATGAGGAAGATGATGTCACTGTAGCAGATGTTGCAGTTCCATACTGGCAAAATCCAGTTGGACCAACTTGGTGGTGTCATGTAGCTGCAGGTCACCCTTCCATCAATGCATGGTTGAGCAATGCTCACTGGCTACATCCTGCCATAAGTATTGCATTGCGAGATGAAAGCAAGCTGATCAGTGAACGCATGAAGCACCTTCTTTATGAGGTACTTATCTTCTATAAGTTTAGACTCAAGCAATCTGTACTGCTATAACAACTTTGAGAAGAATGAACCTTCTTTTCCTCCTAATAGCATCAGGATCTCTAACCTATTGTATAACCTACCTGGATTGTGATAGTTTCCTTTCTTTTATTTTTTAGGATGTACAAGTTTATAAGGATCTAAGAATAGGCTATTGTTCCTTAAAATGACCTAAAGGATGGTTGACTCTTGATAATTGTGAAAAGCTTGGACAAAAAAAATGCAAGTATCATGTTTTTTCTTTTTTTTCCAAAAAAAAATTATTTATTTGCCTCACCAACTACCTACATGTCTGCACCTTCTAGAAGTTCCTTAAGAGGAGCAGCAAGAGATGCTAGATATTTCTTTCTGAGATCGCAAAAAGGAGAGGTGGGGTGGAACTAGTACAGGCAGTAAATTGAACTTTCTTGCTAAATGGTATGCTTAAGGTTCGGAAAACCAATTTTGATGGAAGAACATTGAGGTTGCAGTTTATCTTTTAACTTGGTGACTGGTCATTTGATCTTGTTAAACTGTTTTTTCTCTCCAGTTGACATGAGTTACATAGTTATACCTATCTCGCACAAAATCATTCTTACTGGCTTTATCAACTTATATAAAATCTTCCACAAAAGTATTTTGTGCTGTGTCCAGTGGCTGCACGATTTTTCTTTGATTCTTCTCAATTTTCTTTTGTGAACTCTAATAAGACACCAAAGATACAAATAGAGTGTAGTTTCAACAAATATCTATGAAGGAAATGGATGGAAAATCAAATTACGGGAGACTGCATTTGCTTTTTACTAAACGTTTGTTCTAATTTTTATGCATGCTCTTAGTTGAGGTCTAGATCTAAATTCGGACCTGAAAAATATGGTAGGCTACAAAAATTCCTCTGCAGAGCGTCATGGATCATCTGTAAAAGGAAAACAAATATTTCCTTACATGAAGGTGTGACAATTCATTGAAGGATTTAACATTATAGAATTGTCTCTTAACTACAATGGTAGTTGTATTTCTGTGTGAAAACTATGCCACAAATTTGAGCTTGTATAACCTTCACTTCTTGTTGCTTTTGGTGAAGGTTCCGGTTAGAGTTGCTGGTGGATTACTATTTGAGCTGTTGGGGCAGTCAGTTGGTGATCCTTATGTTGAAGAAGATGATATCCCAGCTGTTATACGCTCATGGCAATCACAGAATTTCTTGCTAACTGCATTGCATGTTAAAGGTTCTGCATCAAATATCAATGTGATAGGTATTGCAGAAGTCCAGGTTTGTCAATGATCATGTATAAAGCTCCTACTGTCTATGTTGCATTTGACATTACTAGAGACAGAGGAATAAAGACCTTGAGGCTTGGACATCGTATTGATAGACATCTCACTGTTTAATTATGTGTTCACAGGAACTACTCGCTGCGGGCTCTTGTAATGTCCCGCGAACAATTCATGAGGTAGTAGCACTCCTAGCTTGTCGCCTGGCCCGGTGGGATGACAGGTTTCAATTTTCCCTTGTTTCATTCGACCCATTTCTTTTCCGACTACATATTCTAGGAGACAAAGGAATACATGCTTATTATTTCATTATTTGCCTTAATCTTTTGAATTCAGCCTCCTTGTTGGTTTGTAACCCTTTTCCGCAGGTGCCGTTTTTACAGTTCTCCTTCCTTTTCACTATTTAGCTCTAGCTTTTGGTCCTATACACAGAATTATGTTCTTGATAATGTTTTTTTTCTTATTAGTTCCTCTGGATTCTGAAGAATCATATCTTCTTGTTTCCTAAAATTCACCTTTTATATGTTTTCCATCTCAGGGAATTGATGCATTTTCTTGTTTTTTTTTTCATTAGACCGTGTCAACTATACTAAACATCATCAGTAAATATGAGTTGTCTTGAGTAAATAGAAGTTGACCAAGATGTGAACTTAGTGTTTTGGATGGAAATAAGTTCCACCATCTGAGCAATCATATTCATACTATAACCTTTAGGAATACTTGTGTAATTTGTAGGTGGGCTTCTTTAATGCACTGCTGAACATGGATCATTCTTTTTTTCTTGTTAAAATGTATTAAGCAATTGTGAAAATGTTGTTGTCTTGTGCTTTCTGTTCCACCAGACTCCTGTCTTTGACCAATCTTTACCGTTCAGACGGGACTTGGAGCCTCATCTATAGCAATTTATATACTTCTGATAGCTTTTGATCAGTCATTTATGTTGGACGGCTGAATTCATCTATAATTTTTGTCACTACTGATCAATGTGGCTTGGTATTCTGATTGTGAATTCAACTAATACACAAACTTTTAGGTTATATCGGAAGTATATTTTTGGGGCAGCTGATGAAGCTGAACTGAAGTTCATGAACAGGTTTTTCCACTTAATATTATAAACTGCTCTTGTGCTGCAATCGAAATTCTGCTGCCTTTTGGTTTAGTTAATGGCATCTATTATAAACATATGAACTATCCCTGTTGGACAGGAGAACCCATGAAGATGTGCAGTTGTTCAGTGTAATTTTGAATCAAGAGATTAGAAGGCTGTCGACACAGGTACTTTAGTCTCATCGTTGCAGGAAATTGATCCTTCAAAGCATAAAAATATGCTTAATCTAGTTGATGCCAAAGCTAATGAATGACTACTAAGTATCCATAAACTTCCTTTCATCATTGAGAGGATTTTGTATTTCAGGCTAGTATTTAAAAGCGCGTTATATGTTGGGGTTGAACCATCATTTTCTCTCTTTTTTCTGCAAGGTTATACGGGTGAAATGGTCTTTACATGCAAGAGAAGAGATTGTATTCGAGCTTCTCCAACATCTTAGGGGAAATGCTGCAAGGAATTTGCTTGAAGGCATGCTAAAAAGTACGAGACAGATGATTGGAGAACAAGAAGCAGTTCGTGGCCGCTTATTTACAATTCAAGATGTCATGCAGAGTACTGTCCGTGCATGGTTACAGGTGCCATAAGTCTATTTACATGAGATACATTTACTAGTAAATGCGTTTGGCAATAACTTCCATGTAATCCTGTTGAGCTTTTACTCTGAAATTCTTTAACTTCAGGATCGGAGCCTTCGAGTCCAACACAATCTAGGAGTATTCGGGGGTTGTGGACTCGTTCTTTCTATTATCACGGGGCTATTTGGGATAAATGTGGACGGAATACCTGGAAACGAGGGATCCCCATATGCATTTGCCTTCTTCTCTTTCGCCCTTGTCTTGCTAGGAGCTGGATTGATTGCTATCGGATTGATCTATCTCGGATTGAATAAACCATTCGCCGAGGAGAAAGTTGAGGTGAGGAAACTAGAATTACAAGAACTCGTCAAGATGTTCCAGCACGAGGCTGAATCGCATGTGCAAGTCCGAAAGGATGATTCAGAAGCCAAGAAGTCAGTTCATTCTGCAGGTATAGTGACAGATGGAGACAAATATGTTGTCATTAATTGATCAAAACATAGAAAATACCAAGTCTTCCAGTACTGCATCGCGATGAGAATCGGAAAATGTTGTCTATCTTGTCACAACTGGTAGAGAAGGAAGAAAAAAGGTAACATAACTTCTAATAACTGCATAGATAGAACATTCTGCTGCTTCATAAGTTGAATTTAGAGGGGGGCATTGTTCTCTATTCTCCTTGTTCTGTTTACATGATAAAAGGCAGAAAGCTCCTAATTCCAAATACAGTTGAGCTCTTAGATTTTGTATGTGCATTTTCTCTGGATTCATTCAAATACAGTTGAGCTCTTAGATTTTGTAAGAGTAGAGTTGGCTTGGCTCTGTGTGTAACATTCAGTTACAACTAATGGAGATTATGCCTTTCTGCAAATAAGTGAAAGGTGTTATGCAATAATTTGACCATCATTTATTTTTGATAATCGCGCTTGTGTGTACATCGACTATTTCACTGGTTACCTGCTACTTTCCTTCAGTACAAGTAATTCAATCAAGGTTTAGAGTTTAGACATAGCAAGAAATCATATTGTCTTTTAAATCTTAGTCTCTCGCGATGTAAATCGATCTTTAGGTCACATCCTTAGGTGCATAATTTGGCTATTAAGCACCCTGGGATATATAGAAAACAAAATGATAATGCAAATAGAAGTTAATATAGATACAAAATCAGTAAAAGGTTAACAAAATTAAGAATATACCATAGTATGAAGATTTTTCAGTAAGAGGGTATACAAAAACTCTCAGTATCTTATCTTAAACAAATAGAAGAAGCTTGTATAAGATCTTCAGCAACTAGAATTGGACAGAGGCAGCTACATTATGCGTGTTTGCCATGGATATCCTGAAAATCCATTTACAAAAACCAACTGGATGAAACACGATCATTGAAGATTTAAATAGTCGACCCCAACTTGTTTAGAACTGAAGCATAGTTGTCTTATATAGTTTTCTCAGAGTACAAAGATCAACAACATTCAATGTAATCTCACGAGGGGGATCTGGTGGTATGGACACGAACCTTACCCCTATCTTGGAAGGTAGAGAGACAGTACAAAGATCATGCTAAGTAATGTTCTACTGCTGCGATAAATGAGAGTACATCATATCCGAGTTCAAGAAGATGAGAGAAATGAGAAAATAATGACATCTAGTAAATCAGCAATCAGTATGATATCTTGCATATCAGCAACTGCCGAAAACTACTGGCAGACCCAGCAGATGAATGGTCAATGCAAGTTAATTATTCAGGTGGACAAACTGGGGAATATCGTGAACAACATAAGCACAGCAACAAACAACATTAACGTACCCAGTGTGATCCCTCAAGTGGACAACATAAGTAACAGCAATTAACTGACATTATGCTTAAAAATAAAATAGGTGATAGAACAGATGCACCAGCGTGGTAAATAGAGAGCCTTAGCTTTAAAGAGATAAATGATCTTCTGATGCTCTTCACTGTGGAGATAGAAAGAAATGCCAACAAAAGATTGAATTCAAGAATCAAATACTCTTTTGGGATTTGGTTATCAGATGAAACTTTGTAAAAAAACAGCTATAAAATTGAACCACCTCATAGAGGAAGTAGTGACGCATAAAGGATACTGGAGATATGATTGCTTGAATGTACAATTGGAAAAGGACAGAGTTGGTAGAGTGCAGAAATATATAACAAAAGAATATAATGAATTTTATCTCCACCGGTGAAAAAAGGCTGTGATATTCCCCTGTTGTTCATAAAGCATATACCTTATTATCTTACAGCAACTAGATTCTCTGAGAGAGTGCTTAGGATCTTAGTGAAGTCCTACCACCAACAGCAACCACAAAGAAATGAACTTTGGCCTTAACATCCCGCACTGCAAGGATTGCATATAGTGCAAAAAAACTTCAATGTACAGCTCTTTTCTGCACTATGCTTTCAATTCTACAAACCAATTCAAATTTTGTGTCAGATATGTTCCAACGAAACCACTAGAATAGTGGGCAATGAGAAGTAAAAGATCATTTGCTTCTGGATCCGATTACACTTACCTCCCTCTAAGCTGATGAACACCCTCGAGAACGTCCAGTGCTTGCTGTATCTTTGAGTTTTCTAGTTTATCTTTGTTTTCAAGTATTAAGGATGAAAATCTCAAAAAGGTGACAAGTTCTACTTCAATATCTCTTAGTTGTTGGTCTATATGCTCCAAAAACTCCTCGTATGAAGATACCCCCTTTAAACTATTGATCCTGTCAGCTTCCTTGGACATGTTCCCACTTGTTGAAGCCTTGAGATTTTTCAATTCCTTATCAGTTTTAAGGTCTGCACTACCATCATAGGGAGCTTGCAATTCTTGACTATCAGCTAATTTTATAGTTTCCAGGTCAACGTCTTCATTTTCATCTGAATTGTCTGCATTATCATCCTTTGGAGATACTATTCGGACGGGACTTGGAGCCTCATCTATAGCAATCTCAAGATCTAAAGCAACATTTCCAATCAACTGCTTCTCCCTCATAGATATCGCCTGAAAATAGAAGACATCGTGAAAAAAGTAGCAAAAATATACACTCCATCCATTTCAATTTATGGTATCTGATGTTTGAGCAACAACATTGAACAGATATAAGCGCCCAGTAAGGTTGTAGAACAAAATCTTTAAATCGTTTCACATGAGGAAAGAAGCAAAACCACAGAAAGGAATGCTTCCACAAACAACCAGCTTCAGTTTCTCCTTAAGGCACCGTGTTGAGTAGAGATTTGAATCGATGAAGTTTGGTGATAATATTAATTTAGTTTTGATAAGTTCCAATAAGATTTTATCTCGACTACCATAACAACTTCCTCAGCTGAAGGAAAGCAACCACCCTAAGGAGAAAACTAAAAGATATCCAACCATACCTCATTGAGCTTTGCTGCAAGTTCATCGAGCAATTCAATGCGACTCTTTGACTTCTCCATGGCTTGCATAATCTTCTTCTTTTGAAAAAGTAGCTCCCTGGCGTCATTCTCCTTTCCTGTTCGAACACTAATGGCTGCTTGTCGCCGAAATCTCTCTGCTGCTTCAGACAACCGAAGTAGCCTCGATCTTGCATTATTTGCTGAATAGCCAGGATTCTGATCAGTAAGAACTCAAACTGTTCAATAAATCTTATGCTGTCCATAGAATACATGAGCGAAATAACTAAGGAAACAGAAACAGAGACACACACATTGTTGGATAAAAGTGATCCAAGATGAAATTGCAAACGTAAAGGCGAGTTCACCAAGTTCATGAAATGTCGCATATAAATCCTCAAATAAGTAATTTGCAAAACGTACAGGAATATTCACACCCAGTAAAGGAGAAATCATTCAAAGGTACGAACTTCAACATCTTTCACATCATGTTTGTAAAATCTCACATGTAAAGCCTCCGATTATAACGTCCTAAAGATAAAACCAAATTCAAACAGAATTCACCTCTAAATTTGACACCCAATAAAGGAAAAACAATCAGAGTTACAAACTTCACAACAATTCATGCACCAAGTTTGTGGAATCTCACATATAACAATAACAAAATACCTAGTGTAATCCCACCAAATGGGGTCTAGGGAGAGTAGGGTGTACCTCCAAGAGGTGGAGGTAGAGGAGGTCGTCTCTCGGAATGTAAATTCAAACATAACCTACCACTTCATTCGACACCCAATAAAGGAGAAATCAATCAAAGACAGTAACTTCACAACATCTTGTACACCAAGTTCGCAAAATCCCACATCTAAATCCTCACACAACAATGACAACATACCTATTGTAATCCCACCATATGAGGTCTGGGGAGGGTATAGAGGGTATAGTGTACGCAGACCTTACCCCTACCTCGTGGAGTTAGAGAGGTTGTTCCTCGCAATGCAAATTCAACCATAACCCACACCCAATAAAGGAGAACTCAATCAAAGATACAAACTTCACAACATCTTATACACCAACATTGCAAAATCTCATACCTAAACCCTCATCTAACAATAACAAAATATCCGGTGCAATCTCACAAGATAGGGTCTTTGGGAAGGTTACCTTACCCTATCTCGTAGAGGCAGAGAGGTTCCGAAAGATAAATTCACACACAACCCATCACTAAATTCAACACCCAATAAAGAATATCAAATCAAAGATACAAACTTTACAACAATTTACACACCAAGATCCCAAAATCTCACATATAAAATCCCCAAATAAGTAATTTTACATAAAATAAAGCCAAATCCAAACAAACCCATCAAACTTATGGAGACAAAAAAGGGATAAAACCCATTTAAGATGAGAAAAATTAGACAAATAAATTACCTTTATTTCTTGTGCTTTGTGCTTCCTTGTGAAGATGGTCTAATTGTTCTCTTAGCTTCTCTGTATTTAAATCATTTCTACCAGAAGCAGCTAATGTAACCATTTTCTTCTGAATTTTCCATTGAACAAATCCAGAAAAAGCAGAATTCAGTATCATTTTCTTTAATCTTCTCTACTCTGTATCTTCACAAAGAGGGGAGCTGATAAAATACAGAAAAAAAAATCTTATAACAAAATTAATATAAAAATAGTTGAAGAAATAAACAAAATTTTGCTTGGTTTCATTTTATAATTTGGGGTAAGATTCGAGTTTAGTCGGACTCAATAAATTTTCAGCACTCGATAATTTTCCAAAAAAAAGCGTTTAACTATTTAAGTTATGTTAATTCGAAATTAATTGGACTCAATAAATTTTAAACACAAAACCCCAAAAAATGTTATACAAATAGCTTAACTATTTAAGTGAAGTGACCTAACGTTCTTTAATTACAATTTAAGTGTCGAAAAATTATGAAACTTTTAAGGATGTTTTACTTAAGGAGGTTGTTATATATAATTAGATGAGATCGATTATATATTTTATGTAGTTGACGAAATGCTTAATAGATATATGAGAGTACCAAAAAAAAATGAATTAGAAGTGTCGAAGAGTAATATTTACTATGTTTGAATACTCAATTAAAAAATATTGTACTTCAAGTGTTTAAAGAAGAGTCACATTAGCAAAAGTGTCACATGTGAGCCTCACAAAAAAAATTATCAAATTTTCAGCTTTCTAAAATATATATATTATATATAATAGGAGAGGCAAAAGTGTCACGTATCAACACTCCAAAAATAGTTAAACTTTCATTTTTTGAAAAGTATTTTTGTCTATTTTTGAATTCAAGATGACAATTATATTTATATAAAATCAAAATGTTGTAGTGTGTTCAAACAATTAAATATTTTCAATAATCTATGCTCAAAAAAGTCTATTTATGTTGAGAATGTAGGGTGATTCAAAAAAGCTCAAGAAATCGAATTGATCAAATTTAATATCAATTTAAATTAGATTATTATTTACTATGATTTCTGATCGATAAATCAAGCATATATCAAAAATCATCTTTATTTTATAAATATAATAGAAGATTCTGTTAGTTTTCTTGCAACGAGTAATGATAATATGATCTTTTATTTTCCATTAAACTTACAATCTATTTATGTCAATGAGTTTGGCGTTTCTTGTATATATACGAATTTGGTGAGTTTCATTGTACATGTAAAAAAGTTTAAACAAAAAATATTAATTTTTTCTGAATTAGTAACATAAGTTACGTTATATAACAATATATTTATTATAAATAACTAAATCTACTAGCTTTATTTAACATGACGAATAATAATAATTATACATTCTTTAAGCATCGAAACATTACTAAAATGACTTCATTCTTTTTTTCTCGAATTCTTATTCTATTAATAATGATAAAATTGTTTAACTACTTGAGCAAATTTTACTTATTAGAATAAATTTATTTATTATTATTTCGCGAAATATCCTACTAGAATAGTTTCTTTAAAACTTACTCAATTGGTAATTCATTATAAAACAACAAATGTTTATAGTAGATTACATAACAAAATATATTTACTTAAATAGAAAATTTCTCAAAAATTATTTAAACAATTTATTTTTGGAAAAATTATATAAATTAATACATTATAAAAAATAATTAATGATTTTAGCGATATTTTTACTTATTATCATTTATAGCAATATTGTGTTAAATCTATAATATGTATTAAAAGTGAATTATGTATGCAATATACATGAATTTTAATTGTTTTTTTGAAATATATCATGTTTGTTTGGTAAAAAATTGTCACATTGTATTATAAGTGTATTAAAATGTGTATATTCATTATTAAAATTTGTATTAAATGTGAATAATAACTTTGTAATATGTATTAAACTTGTATTATAATTGAATTAAAAGTGATCAAGTGAAAAAATGTTATTGCTATAAACGATAAATATTTTTTTTATTATAGTATATTTATGTAAATTTCCCTTTATTTTTTTTTAAATCGTTCTTTCTTACTTTCTTTTTTGGGCCTCAAATTCTATAATTTATAATTCATAAAAACTTTGCTTTAAAAAATGATAAAGGATAAATATTTTTCAAATTATCATAAATGATATATAGATGTCCTCCGTCATATTTTTAGGGTATTAATGATGTTTTTATTGTCCAAAAACTAGAGCATATATGTCCTTCTCTTTAACGTAAAACTAAATAGGGACACATGACGCAATCTTATCCGTCGATAAATGTCGGATCGACAGATAAAATTATGATAAGTGTATGTCCATTAGTATAAAGTGTGTCTATATTTTAGTTTTTGAACGGCAAAGACATCAATGTCCCAAAATTTTGACGGAGAATATTTAATATTATTTACGATAGTTTAAGGTATATTTATCTTTTTTTCCTTTAAAAATAAATGACTAAAGAACAAACCCAGAAATTAACTAAAAAGACGATTGATTTACTTGAAAAGAAAAGAGAACCGATTAACAAATATAATGATATCCACGATCATGATTAATAGTATCTCATTATTTATAATATTTTTCGTATAATTGCATAAATAAAATTTTAAAAGATAAGAATAAAATACTTAACTCCTCTTTTTATAACTTGTTTAAGAAAATGTGAAAAACAGACCCAAATTCTCACTCAGTTCAAAACGATCAGAAAAAGCCACCATTTTGTTACATCGCCGGTGGCCGGAATCAATGGCGTCTCCGGCGATTCAGAGATCAACCCATTTATCATCTACACCCACATCTTCTTCATCTCCCCTTCAACGACTCTCAACTTTCAAAGACAGATCCATCAACCCCACCCCTACTGCTACCGTTACTCCTACTCCAACCTCCGGCCTTACCCCATTCACACCTGCCTCTTCTCCTCTCGATTCCTTCACTTCCGATCCCATTTTCTCATCCTTCCTATCCTCCGACTTTGATTCTACACGTTTCTCCTCCGCCGCACTTTCCTCCGGTTCTACCGCTTCACGTATCGAGAAGCTTCAAGAAGGTCTCCGACTCCTTGACCATCAGCTTCGTCATGAAGTGCTTACACGTCATCATGATTTGCTCAATCAGCTTACTTCATTACGTGCTGCTGAATCTGCACTTTCGACTCTTCGTTCATCGGTTACGTCTCTTCAGTCTTCGCTACGTCGGGTCCGTTCTGAACTCTCTGATCCTCATCAAGTAATTGAAGTGAAGACCCTTCAGCTTTCGAATCTTCATTCAGCTACTGAGCTGCTTCAATCGACAATTAGGACTATTCGGTTGTCTAAAAAGCTTAGGGATCTCATGGATTCGACACCAGACCCGGAAAAATTGGATCTTTCGAAAGCTGCTCAGCTACATTTTGAGATACTATCGCTTTATAATGAGTACCATTTAGCTGGGATTGATGTGGTTGATTTGGAACTCAAATGGGTTCTTGAAATTGGGCAGAAATTACGGGCTGAAGGGATGAAAGTTTTGGAAAAAGGACTTGAAGGCTTGAATCAAGCTGAAGTTGGGGCTGGGCTTCAGGTGTTTTATAATATGGGGGAGTTGAGGGGAACTGTGGATGGGTTAGTGAGCAAGTATAAGGCAATGGGAGTGAAGAGTATAACGACTGCTTTGGATATGAAAGCTATATCTGCTGGTGGTGGATTTGGTCCGGGAGGGGTGCAGAGAAGTGGGACACCACAGTTTGGGGGAAGTGCAAAGGCGAAGGATGCATTATGGCAAAGGATGAGTGGTTGTATGGACCAGTTGCATTCCATTGTGGTTGCTGTTTGGCATTTGCAGAGGGTTTTATCGAAGAAAAGAGACCCCTTTACGCATGTCTTGCTGCTTGATGAGGTCATGCAGGTGTGAATGCATCTTTAGTTGATATGAATTGTTTCTAAGAAGTTATATTATAAGATGCTTTTCTTATATTGAGTTATTTGTAGTCTAAAATGGCATGATCACATTAAGCCTGAATATGTTGCCTTGTGTTGGAAGTATAGAATTGGTTAAGCTGCAAAATAACTTTATAGCTAGATAGATACCGAAGACCTGGTTTGAGCCAGCCTAAGTGTGTTATCAGGATCTTTGCTAGAAAGGTTGGTTCCAAATGTAATATATATAATCCTAGGTAGTTACATTCAGGATATCTAAAAGAATACTCTATGGAAAACAATGAAATCATGGGAAGTACCGATAGACTGTCTTCACTATTCACCATTATGTAGTTTTGTTTTTGATAATGCGGATATCCTTTTTCAGGATCCTGATCCTGTGTTTGAGGGTGATTATTGAGGCAATTAATAGGGAAAAAGTGGTCAGTATAAGTTTCGCAGAAAAAAGTACAGTATGGTGAGTACTGCTTGAGGAATAGTGAAATCTGATAGCAAGTAGTTTCTTCTTTTGGCTACTCCCAGGGAGCCCCCAAGTTTCATGACTTGTGGTAGCATTGAGCTTGAATCTGTTGCTCCGATTTGGTAACTTAGGTTTAGTTAACCTTGTTATGACCCAAGCGGACCAACTATGAACAATCATTTTTGGGATTGCATCAACTCTCTACTTAGAGCTTCGATTTTTGTATACGAGCTGACTCAATCTGTCTTTTGTAATTTTTGCTTTTGTTTCTGTTTGCTGCTATTAATGAAATCTACTTCAACACAAAAAAGACCAACTTTGAGCAATTTTTAAGGGAGATTAGCTGATTGTGTCCATAGGGTAAAAGAATTTTCATTCCAAAAGAAATGTATATAACCTTATGCAGTTACATTTAGGTATCCGAAAGCAATATTCTGTGGAAAATGATGAAATTAGCTGTAATCATGCGAGGTAGTGAGACGCTTTCAACTCCTCATTATGTTGTTCTGTTCTCATAATGTGGGTCACAACAAGTCCTTTTGTCCCCAATTATAGCCCTGTGTTTGAGGGTGACTTATTTGACAATGAAAAGGAAACCATTGGTAATATTAAGTTAATAAGTCCATGAAATGGTTTCTGCTACCAAGGGTACAGTATGGTAAGTTCTTTTAAAGGAACGGTGAATCTGATAGAAAGTAAGGCTAACAAATCTGTAATGAAATGAGAAGTGTATTTGAGCTGATTCCATGATCCTAATTCCTAAAGATTTAAATCTTAGAAGAATAAAATTTTGAAATGAATTTTTGCTTCTCCCCCAAAAATCTTTCCTGCCATATAATCCCTGTGTAATATAATTCATGCATTGAGAGTGGGGCTGTCTTACTCCAACAATTGCTGCCTTCTCCTTTCACTGTGCAAAGGTCCACTGATATATTAGAACAAATAATACCCTCTTCCTACTAATTTACTTAATAATAGACTAAGAAACACAGTGAACCCTTATGTCTGGCTGTGTGACAATTTTCCGTATTTCTTAAATATCTACTCTGTTTTGATTGCAGTTTCATGTGATGAGACATGACTTAATTTAGAAATATTCCTCGTTAAGTTCATTTAGTGTTTTATGATGAGGTTGTTAACAGAAAACACAAGGAAGCAAAGATGACATCCCCTAAAATATGACTGATTCAGAGATTTAATCTTCTGATGTGCCCAATTAGAAACTGAATATCTGACAATCCACCTTATTTTTCAATGGTGGACTTAACAACAGGCAATTTTATTCCTTTGCTTGTCCCTTTTTTTTTTAACTCCATAAGTTAAGATTGTGCTATTGTAGTATACTATAGGCTGTAGCTTATGGATCCGGCTGGTGCTATTGTAGTAAAGGTGACTAGCATACCTCAAGTTATTAGGATTAGTTTTCTGTGGTAGAAAGACATTCTCTTCTTTTTTTCATCTTTTAAGTCTTACCAATCAACATTAGCCAGTGCCGAAGGTATACCAGGTAAACTAGTCTCCCATACTTTTCCACTCTATTTCCTCAAATTAATTGCATTGTTGAATATATATGAACTCATTGAATTTTAGATACTAGATTAGCCTTCGAACCTGTTTGGACTTCGGGACCATAGAATCATTGACACTCGCTGCTCGATATGAGTTCACTTAAAATATAATCAGGTTATTTCTGGTCACATTACACTAAGATTAATCAAACCTAATTATGGAACTTCATAAACGGTTAATGCTTATGCTCAATTGCAAATATATTTCCAAGAAAGACCAACCAAAGCTAAATGAAAAATTAAAGAGGGCAAGTAAGTTGTAAGATGATTAATGACATGAGGAAAAGCATGTTGTTGTTATTTCCATGGCTGCTTACATTACTACATATTTTTCAGGAAGGTGATCCGATATTGACAGATCGTGTTTGGGAGGCACTGGGTAAATCTTTTGCTAACCAAATGAAGTCCACTTTCAGCACATCAAGTTTTGTTAAGGAGATATTCACTCTTGGATATCCAAAACTCTTCTCTATGTTAGAAAACCTGCTTGAAAGAATTTCACGTGATACAGATGTCAAAGGAGTTCCACCAGCTCTCAGTTCAGAAGCAAAGGACCAAATGTTATCTTCCATTGAAATATTCCAGACTGCTTTCCTAACCCTCTGTCTGAGCCGTCTTTCAGAACTTGTTAATACTGTATTTCCAGTGTCCGGTCGTGGAACTGTTCCTTCAAAAGATCACATAGCAAGGATTATATCACGAATTCAAGAAGAAATAGAAGCCGTCCAGATGGATGCTCGGTTAACTCTTCTTGTCTTGCGTGAGATCAACAAAGTTCTGCTTCTGCTTTCAGAAAGAACAGAATACCAGGTACCTTTTTTAAATTTGTATGACAGAACGTTCTTGGGAGAAAACACGGTTTATAACTTTAAGAAGCAAAATTGTATATCACGAGCTCACTGTCTAGCTTCATGATTTATGTGATAAGTTTGGGTATGTTTAACATTTGAAGCAGCTGTTTTACACTTGAATAATACAATTGCTTTTATTTGTTGAGTGGAAATGAGGGATAGTTGCCAGTTTGTATATGAAGAATGTAGAGATAGGTCTGCATTTCCAGAAATTTAGAATCCAGTTCATTCATACATCAACCAGAAAGTGCTGCAATCAGGGGAAAGGAACAGGGTTAATTTATAGGCCTAGGGGTGGAAGTTCCTCTAATTTAGCATGTCGTTATTTAGAGTTTGGAGTAAGACCAGTATATTATAGCTAAGCTGAACAAAAAGTATCTAAAAGAGTTTGCTGTATGTTATAGAAAAAGAGAGTTTGCATTGATGCAAGTTCCTACAATTTACTGCAGATCATTTTCCACGAACCTCAAACGGAAGAATCTTTTTCTTTTTGTTCAAGAAACATTTTTTTTATCGAAATGATGCATCCAGTGGATGCAATATTGCAAAGCCAACTTGACTTCTGCTAAAAACTTTTAAGATCCAACAAAGTCAAAAGATTGAATTACAAAGTCATCTGCTGATTTCCATTCCCATTCCATCGAGACTTTTTGGTTTAATTACCATATTCCATTTTATTAGATGGAATTTGTGGTGGTCACAGCCAAGAGTCTCTCCTTATCATGTCAGCCTGCTTTACTACTTTGTTAGAAATAGGAAACAAGGACAGGAAGTAATTTCTCAATCTGCCCAGCACACTATTTTTCTTTGTTAGTCTGCCTCCAATTGAGAGGAATAGCTTCTTCCAAGTAGCCAACCTCCTCTCAAACCTTTCTATAAACCCCTGCCAAACATTTTATTGCTTTATGTTTCTACAACGTCAAATAGAAGAATCTTGAACAACTTGTTCTCACCTAATAATGTTTTCATGAACTAACTTAAAAAAAATGATCACACTTGTCTATACAAAAAAAGAAATGAAGTTTATCCAAGGACCTACTACAATCACCCTAATTTGAATTAGTTCAGATTATTTGATTTGATCACTTTCTCCTCGATGTACATTGGATGATATTACGATTCAAAATGAAATGGAAAATAATTATTTATACTTTGCAGACAACTAATTTATAATTATGGTGTGAACTGTGAAGAGGTAAATAAGTTTGCATAGTTATGTTTTTGAAACTTGAAAGGTATAGCGGAAGTTCTTGAAACATGTATAGTTAAAAGAAGCTGATTGCTAAGCAATGCTATTACGCCACCTGAAACAAGGAAAAAAGAAATTGCAAAAGCCTAACATTTGTAAATGCAAACACTGACCTAGAAACTTTACTTTTTTCTGTTTATATTTCTTCTTTCCATCTTGTTCTTGCTCTTTCTCGTACTATTCTGCATTTCGATAAAACTTGTTTTCTGTGGTCCTTGACAGTATTGAAAGTTAAATAGAGGAAACAGCTAGCAACTTCGAGTAGGTTAATCTTTGTAAGCTATTATTGATACTCTAAGCTTGATGTCTGGAATGAGTAGAACTACTTTCAGTACTAGAATTAGAAATGGTTGTTATTCTTATTACTGAATTTTAGTAAGTACTACTACCTCTCGTCGTTTTCTTTTCATTTGGGGAAAGGTGGGAGTTTGCTCTCTCTCTCTCTCTCCCTATTCTTTGGCAACATATCGCAAATGATTTCCCTTGATTGTTTCTGTATTCTCCCAGTAGGAGGTGGATGGTAGGGTCTGGTGATATCAATAATCTTTCCATCAGAGTAATTGAGTTGATTAAAAATTTAGATAAATGAATTTAGTATCTATAGGCACATCTACTCGAATTTCATAGATTTACTTTGTCTACAGATATCTGCAGGTCCCGAGGCACGACAGATAACAGGTCCTGCAACTCCAGCACAGGTGAAGAACTTTGCGTTATGCCAGCATCTGCAAGAAATTCATACCCGCATATCGTCTATGGTGGCAGGATTACCAGCTATTGCAACCGATATTCTGTCTCCCGCACTGGGATCTATCTATGGGGTTGCAGGTGATTCAGTGACACCACTATTCCAATCAATGCTTGATCGACAAGAGTCATGCATCTTGCAAATTCATGATCAAAATTTTGGTAGTCTCGGCATGGATGCTGCTATGGACAATAATGCATCACCTTATATGGAAGAGTTGCAGAAGAGCATTCTCCATTTCCGTAGTGAATTCCTGTCCAGGCTGCTGCCTTCTTCGGCAAATAGCTTGACTACAGGTTCAGAAACTATTTGTACTACCCTCGTGAGGAGCATGGCGTCTAGAGTTTTGATATTTTTCATCAGGCATGCTTCACTCGTTAGACCTCTCTCAGAATCAGGCAAGTTAAGATTAGCCAGGGACATGGCTGAGCTGGAATTGGCAGTTGGCCAAAACTTGTTTCCAGTTGAACAGCTCGGTGCCCCATATCGAGCACTTAGAGCATTTCGTCCTGTTATATTCCTGGAAACATCTCAACTTGCTTCATCCCCACTTCGTCAAGATCTACCACCAAGTGTCATACTGCACCATCTCTACTCACGCGGTCCTGAAGAGCTTCAATCACCCTTGCAAAGAAACAGACTTACTCCAATGCAGTATTCACTATGGATGGATTCACAAGGCGAGGACCAGATCTGGAAAGGCATCAAAGCTACACTGGACGATTATGCTTCTAAGGTACGTTCAAGAGGAGACAAAGAATTCAGTCCTGTCTATCCTTTAATGATAGAAATTGGTTCTTCTTTATCCGGGAATCGTTAGAGGAACTTTGAGAAATATGCACAGCTCCAATCATCTTTTCTTTGTATACGCCATTCGTCACAATTTTTGTTTGAATAATGTTTTTATAGATTATGAACTCACAGAAGACCATATATTATGTTTCATTTCCCTTAGCCATGATTTTAAGTATTAGTTTTTTCCTTTTCACATTTGTAGTATTGCCCTGATAGTGCACAGATTCAAAGAGATGGATTATAGTAGTCAATGCCTCATTTTGTTCAAAACATGAAGAATGTTATTTTGAATTTTTTTGCTTGAGATGCTCTTACTTTGTCTTCCCTGGTCATTGCTCAGTAGCCATATAATGACAATGCCCCACCCCACCCCACCCCATTGTCGACATTTTCGCGCTTTTGCTAGATGCTGCTAAGCTTGCACTCGGGTGTTTACACGAAGCAAATGAAGATAAGACAGGTGTTCTTCACAAGCTTTTGGTCTTAGGTTTGAGCCTCATGATGGGTGATGTTGTTAGGTTGTGGAGCCTGATTAATATTTGATGTACTGTCATATATTAATGTTCACGTGGTTCAACCTCCGCGGTGAGGTTGTCGGGGAGTTATGGGGGCGGGAGCCCCCCGTTCGAAGGGGGGTTCGGGACAGCGCCCCGACCCAAATTTTAGACTGTACTATTTATTCTCCATTTATTTTCTGTAATAAAAAATACTCCGAATTATTAATATATACCTCACCGCCATGGAAGTTTACTCACGGGGTGTTACCACGAACTATTGGTTTCTCTCTTTCTCTCTCTAGATCTCTCATCTCTCTTTCAAAAGTTCTTGTGTTTTTCATTTATCAAGTGTGTGTGTGGATTCGATCCTAACAAATGTTCTATTTCGGACCCTTTTCTATTTGTTACTATTGTCTCTTTTTCAGTGTTTGTTTATAGTCGAGGGTCTATTGGAAGCGATCCCTCTACCTTCTTGAAGGTAATGGTACACCCCACCCTCAAATTATCATTTCATATCAAAATTTACCCTTTCACAAATGTCATTTTCTAAATGGAAACTATAGAATAGAGTAATGTCTGCATTAACTTTCCTAATAATACTACAAAAAATACACTAACAAATGACAATCCATGGAATATTCTTAATAAATTAGAGTAGAATGGACTCTAATTTTCACATCTTAGTGTAGAATGCAACATTTTCTCAGCATCTTTAATCACTAATCTTCTTATATTAATTAAATATATTAACATAAGATTTTTTTTTCTTCATATTAATACCTATTAGGATCCCTTCAATAAGAGCAAAGAAAGTGAAAATCCAAAAAAAAAAAAAAAAATTCCTAGTTTTTCTCATGGGGAAAAGAGCCATGTCACAAAATAAGATCAACAAGAACAATAATATACCATGCAACAACAAACAACTCAACAACTTAATAAAGTTATTGAAACCCAAAGTTTATATCACAAGTTGTTCAAATTTCAAGAATCTTGTTCAACAACTCACAGGCAATGAATCAATTCATCACGAGTCGTCTGTATCTGAGCATCCAACTCAAAACCTTACGATACATGAATCTGAGGGACAAGTGTATTCTACGACAGAATCACACTTACAAAGTATCAATCAAGAATTATCCGTAGATTCATTGGAAGGAGGAATGAAGCCGTCATCTTTTACTACACATGAGTCTTCCATTCAAAAATCATCGATTACTGATTCGCCGAAAATGATTTTTTCAGAAGAATATAAGAAAATGGAGTCATGGCTATTGGAGATAGACACATGTTCTAATTATCATCATTATGAAGGGAATGTACCATTGGTTCAAGAACAGGTCTCTCTTTGTGATAATTATGATTCTTATTTGTCCAATATTTTGCATTATTAAGTTTACTTAGACGTTGTAAATTTTGAATTAAAAGTTAATTTTGTATATATATATATATATATATATATATATATATATATATATATATATATATATATTATATATATATATATATTATATATATATATATTCAATTTGTCGATAAACTCAAAAACGCATTATTAAATCTTCCATTGAAATTTCAGATCTTTTATGTATAAAATTGTACATGGTTCTTGTTATCTATTATTACCTTTTTATTTTATTTTATATCTCTTATAAATAAACAAAGATTTGTAATACATTGTAGGAGTCCGGAGCCTAAAAGGTATAAAATATAATCAAAAATTCCAAAACGGTACATAAAATTTTATATTAACCAAAACGGCAAAATCGCTGGAACAACAACGATATACTCCACCGAAAAAAGCAAAATCGCTACTACTGCAACGATTTTGCAAAATGTGATTTTTTTTAAAAAAGAAATTCAAATCGCTACTTAGACAACAATTTTCAGTTTTGTTTTTTATAAAAATTTAAGCGATTTTCAATTTTTTAAAAGAAAAAGTCTTTTTTTTTTTTAAATGGAGACTTTTGTCAAGTGAAGGACATTATTACAAATCATGATGCAATTAAATGTAGCAATTTAATTTATATCTATTCAAAATTTATATCAATAATGACTCTGTGGCCCAATGGATAAGGCGCTGGTCTACGAAACCAGAGATTCTGGGTTCGATCCCCAGCAGAGTCGATAATATTAGTCATTTAAATTTTTAATTTTTAGTAACTAATTTTATGAGTTTATTTTATATATATATAATTTGAAAATATAAACTATTTCAGCACAAAATCTCACATGAGATAATATAGTGGTTGGTTGGTTGGTTGTTGCATAAAAAAAACACTCGATTGAAATTATTAAATTATATTTACTTTGAGTTACGTTGAATCAGACTAGTAAAAGAAAAAAAAAAAACTAAATAGGAAAAATTACATAAATTGGTACATTTTAATAAATAATTACTGACTTTAGCAATACTTTTTATTTATTACAATTTATAGCAATATTATGTTAAATATGCAATATGAATTAAAAGTGAATTTTGTATGCAATATATATGAATTATAATTATTTTTTAAAATATATTATGTTTGTTTGATAAAAATTTGATACATTTTATTATAATTGTATTAAAATGTATGATACAAACTTGTATTATATGTGAATAATAAATTGTTCTTTATAATATGTATTAAACTTGTATTATAAATGAATTAAAACTGATCAAGTGAAAAAAATATATTATTGCTATAAATGGTAAATATTTTTTTAATTATAATATATTTATGTAAGTTTCCCATAAGAATACATGTATTAAGAAAAAAAAAACACTTAATAAAACATACATTAAGATTAATCATATATTACTAAAAGCATGAACAAAAAAAGTTGAAAGTTGAATTACAGTTTTACCCCTTCTATAAATTAAATTGTTATAAAATATTTAAATATTTGATTGTATAAATTTAATTAAAAGGTTAATGACTTTTAGACTTCTAAAGATTGATTTCTAGTTTATATATATGAACGGGAAAAAATGAACACAAACATAGGGAAATGAGTATATATATAGCTCAAATGTATCGGATCCTCCAAAAATACAATAATACTCTTGAAAAATTTACATTTTAGAGAGTCCGAGCAACATAAGGGGGTATGGTAGAGTATAAAAAAATGAATACAAACATAGTGAGTTGGGAAATAATGGGAGTGAGAGTATGAGTTATTTATGGGATGACTATATATGTTGCTCGTTGAACATGTCAGATCCTCTAAAAATGCACTATTTTTGGAAGATCGAACCACGCACCAGATGACATTTCTGGAAAGCCAGTTCCGTTCATTGGCCGCGCTTTGGTTGTGTTAGTTGAGAAGCAGGAAGAGTGTACAAAGATTTCAACTGCTGACTGATAAGCTTGCTGTTACTAATAGCCATTTGTAGTTCCAAATTATCAGACCACCATTGCTCCAATCCATGTGCCTCAAGAAACTTTTGTTTCCCTTTGTTAGATGACAGAAAAAGCTTTGCAGCAGCAACAACTTGTTGTCCATTTCTTGGTTTTGCATTCTCTTTATCACACTCGTCGTGGTTATCTCGTAGTCCATTCTTTTCTTGATCAGTGTAAGAGCAACATATGTAATCGCTATTGTTGATGTACAAATATGGCACCCATGGTTTTAGGCCTATTCGAAATGATTGAGTATCATTTCCCTCGTTGCTCGTTTGAGTATCTTGATTCGAAGGGAGCATTGATTTGAGCCTTTTCCATGCAACACCAGCTTTTTCGCCTATGTTTCTTAAGCTCATAGCAAGTGAAACTGAGGGTGGATTGAACAAATGTGCTTCTACATGTATGCCTTCTTTTGCTAAAGCTTTTCCTACTTGGAGAGCAAATCCAGCTCCGAGTGAATGGCCTACGATACACACATTGTTGCTGCCATATTTGGTGGCAATTGATTTTAGCGCACTGAGGGCTGCATTGAATCTAACAGAACCTTTCAGACTTTCCCAAGCTAAGAAACGGAGATCATCTTCGATATCCCTTCTCATTGTTTGGCTTTTGAGAAGCGTTCCTCTTAAGGCAACGACAGCTCTAGGTGCACCACTCGGTCTGATGAGCATGAAATCAGATAGTGCTGCAGATCTATCCCATTCTAAGATTGCACCGAAAATAGATCCATCTCTTTCGTCATTTAAGGTCTCGACTAACTTGTACTTGAAAGGTATCAACCATTTTGGAGCTAGTGCATTTTCTTCAGTCCTGTTTTCTTGTCTGTCGATCTCGAGAAGGTAAACTGCTTGAACAAAGCAAGCCATTACTGTTCTTTTGTAGTTAGCATCCTTCCTGTTCATTCAAAATACTTATTTTGCATCATAATCAAATTGTCTAACAATTTTTACAGAAGAAAAGAACCATAACTTGATAATTAATGTCAGATCAGCAGCACTATGAAAAGGCTTTTGTTGCTCGGACTCTTCAAAAATGCCGCTTGGTGCGTGTGTGGGTCCTCCAAGAGTAGTACATTTTTAGAGAGTCCGAGCAACATAGAGGAAACTAGTTTGCTGACATCTAGATAGTAGCACATTGAGAATGAAAAAGGATAACTCAAAAATATTTTTAAGGACAAAACCACAAGATATTAAGTGAATGATAATTCATCTTTTAGCAATAGCTTTTACTAATAACAAGTCAAGAGGATGTTGTAGATTCACCCAAAACAAACCTATTTCATACTCGGTATCAGTGCTAGTGCGAGGCAGAAGGTACCTCGTGGAACTAGTCCAGGTGCACAGAATCAGCTGTGGGAAACTAAGCCAACAATCAGCTATAGTATCACCTATATAGATGTTTTTCTTCCATTGTTGCCCTACTGTTTTTGCGAGATATGCATGACTTTTAAAAGATTGTAGGTCGGAGGAAATAGATGGCAGCTCGAAGAACAAAAGAAGATTGTTCACTATCTATAATTTTAGAGATAACACGAGAGTTGGCTGAGCAATACCAACTAAATTCAAGTTGGAAGCTTAAGCCAGTCCTCAGAATAAGAAATAGCTGCAGCTAGAATTCAATTAAAGCACAAAATGAACCAAATCAAACCTAAAGCTTGAAACATCGAAACTAAGTTGCTAAGTTCTCTACATTTCTACTAGCATATAAAACTATGAGGAGACCAAAAGACGACTAATGAAACAAAACATACTAACATAGTTAAAACTTAATCTCAGCTAATAGTATTGCCTATATAGATCCTTTTCCTCCATTATGCCTTATGTCTTGCTAGGTATGCATGAATTTCAAGAGATTGTAGGTCGAAGAGATAGTCGTTGCCAGCTAAAGAACAAAAGAAGATTGCTCCCTTTCTATAAATACAAAAATAAAAGGAAAGTTTGTTGCGCTACATCAACTGAATCCAATTGGAAGCCTAAGACATGAACATAACTATGTAATGTGAGACGGGGTCATTGTGTCTAACTCAACCCCAAAACATAGCTCAAGAGTTGAGGATTGTCCAAGTCTCCAGGACCATGTAAAGAGACAAATTTGCCTCCCGTCCATTGATGTGGGATAATTCAACACTCATCAGGATTCAGGTGAAACAAGAATTGGTAGATGATACCAGCATAAAAGTTTAAAAAATGAAACTTGGGCCTGATTCAACCTCAAAAACTAGCTCGAAATGTGAGGATTTCCAAAGATCATAGGCAAATTTGTCTCTCTTTCACCTATGAGGGATAATCCAACAGAATAAGAATCAGCTTCAGCTAGATTTCCTTTAAACAACAAGATGAACCAAATCAAACCAAATAAACAATGAAATCTGAAATAAAGAGAAAAGTCTCAAACCCACTGTTCAAAATCCCCAAACACTGAATAACAAGCACACTCTACATCATCAGCTAACAAGACTAAAGCTCGAAACTTTGAAGCAAATTGAGAGGAAGAACACAAACCAACTAGAATAAGCTTTAGCAAGATTCCATATAAACCACAAGATTAACCAAACCAAACCTAAAAAACAATGAACTTTGGAATAAAAAAAGGTCTTAATCTTAAATCCACTGTTCAAAATACCCCAAACACTGAAACAAGCACACTCTATATCATCAGCTACAAGACTAAAGCTTGAAACTTTGAACAAAATGAAATATAAGAACACTAACCAACTAGAATGAGCTTTAGCTAGATTTCAGTTAAACCTTAAAAAAGTGAATCTAAAATCCTCAAACACTGAAACAACCACACTCTATGGATCAGCTAGAAGACTAATAAAGCTTGAAACTTTGAACAAATTGAGCAGATGTAAAACACTAACCAACTAGAATTAGCTTTAGCTAAATTTCTGTTAAACCTTAAGAAAGTGAAATCTAAAATCTTCAAACGCTGAAACAACCACACTCTATGGATCAGCTACAAGACTAATAAAGCTTGAAACTTTGAACAAATTGATCAGATATAGAACACTAACAAACTAGAATTAGCTTTAGCTAGATATCAGTTAAACCTTAACAAATCGAAATCTGAAATCAAGAAAAGGGTATTAAATCCACAAACACTGAAAAACAAGCACATTCTACATCATCAGCTACAAGACTAATAAAAGCTTGAAACTTTTAACAGCAAAATCAAGAAAAGAACACTAACCAACTTGAATTAATAAGATCTCTCCAATTTGGAGAAGCAACATTTCTTGGTCCAGAAACATGAAATGCATAAGGATGAGATTCAACAACACCCTTTTCAAAATTCTCCATTTTTATCTCTCCTTCAGCTGCCACCATTTCATTTCTCATCTCTTCTACACCCCTTTTCGACATCTACAAACAACCCACTTCTCGAATCGAACAAGATAACGAGTCTAACCCAAAAAGATTCGATCTTTAAATCAATGACACCCTTTCCACCTGAAGAATGTGTGACAGCAGAACAAAAAAATGGTGGAAAAGGGAAGTTTTGAGGATGAAGAAGTGATTTGTGTTTGAACTTTTTTTTTTATTTGTTAAGATTTGTACATGGAATTGGATTCTATAACATTAATGAGGATTTTAATTCTCAGATTGAAATTTAATTGATTAGTAGATAGTAATCATTATTAATGGCATATTTTGAATTGTTTGGCTTTTGTTCAGAGGAGTCTCTAACGGTCATATTTCCTCTTTTTTCTATTTTTATTTTTTTTGGAAAATTAAGCGTATTAAGCAAACATTTACTAGTTAATTAATTAACATGACTATAATGTGTCTTAATTATAATTTGTGATTTAATTTTAGCTACAATTATGCGGCTTAACTTTTTAATTTTATATAATTCGCGCATTTGTATATTTCAAATTTTGTATAAATTTTGTATAATTTGAAATTTGTATGAATGTTTACATTTTTGATGTTTGTGATTGTATAATTTAATTATTATGAGTTTATACAAAAATAACTGAATTATACAAATATTACCACGAATTATAGAAACCTACAAATTATATGAATCCGCAAGTTATACAAACGATGCAGCTTAAACTATAGCTACAACCCGTAAATATGCAAATTATAACTACGAAGCTTAATTAAGTTTATCATTGTGGCTATTTGCAAAAGCTTCCCTTTTTGTATATTGTAAGTGTATTCGATTCTGATTAATTCATATTCATGTTGTATTAGAGTTTGATTTATAGCAAACTAATTACAAACATATACCCGTTATGTTTATACCCCACTAAATAATTATACTTATACCCCCAACTAATTTCGATTAACTGATACTCAATCAGTATGTATTGATATCATTAAGACTTCTAGTTTGGAAATTACTCATTATCCAATGATACTATAAGAATAATAGTAGATATATATATTCTTATAATATCATTGACCAATAACTAAATTTTGAACAAGAAACCTTAATAGTGTATATATATATATATATATATATATATATATATATATATATATATATATATATATATATATATATTTCAATTCAGTATATGATACATATTTAGTATTTGTTAAATGAAATTCTCAGTCTTAATAATATCAATACAATATATGATATTGAGTTAGCACAGTTAAGCAAAAATTAGTTGGGGTTTGTGGTGAATCATTCGAGCCAGTATATTCACAACAAACAGTTACTTACACAGTTTAGTTTAATCCTAATATTAATTCAAAGGTTCTTTCGTTTCAATTAATATTTCTTTTTTGTTTGATAACTCTTTAATTCTAACTTTCACATGACATATTCTAGTATATTCTATCTATCGCTTAATTATTACACATCATGGCAATGTGTCATATTACTTTGACGAAATAAAGATAAGAATAGACCGTAATGTTTTTATGTGTTGCTTAAAATAGAATATAAAATAATAATTTAAAAAAATATTGTATAGGGTTTTAGTGGACATGTAACTTTATTTTTAAAATTAATCCTAACTTTATTTCGTAAAATTAATCCTAACTTTATTTTTAAAATTAATCCTAACTTTATTTCGTAAAATTAATCCACATACGTGATACAAAATCTTAATAAAGCCAATTAATTAGCTTCAAAATATTATTATCGTGGTCATTTCTCCAGCTCACCTGCAAATTTTTTCAACTATCTCTCTATATTCAGATCTCCGTTGATCCACCGCCGTATCGGTAAATCATGTCGTACGCATATCTCTTCAAGTATATTATCATCGGCGATACTGGTAACTATAATTCCTTTTGCTTAGCTACGAGTTTGAAGTTTTTTTATTTTTTTTTTGTATGATTTTGAATCTGATTAATAAGTTTTTGCTGTAATTTGTTTATCGGTGATGATAATTTGATTGATTTTCAGATTTTTCTGCATTTTGATTAATAGGCTGGGTAAATTTAGTGTTTTTGAACTTGTGAGTACTGATTATGGATCTGGAAAAAAATAATTCTTTTTGAGGTTCTATTGTAGTGATTCTTACTGAAATATATGTCAATTGAGTATATGCTGATATCTAAGCTAGCGGTTAGCAGAAATTTTGAGGGTAGTTTTTGAAAATTTATAGACAAATATCTGTTTGGCTATGAATTTAATAAGTGTTCGGAAATTTGATGTTCAAATATATGTTTGACAGTGAAATTTGATCAGATTATGATAATCTGAGCTTCAAATATTTTCTAGTGTTTTTGGGACTTCCATCCACAAAGTAAAATGCCTGTCCAAACACAACTTCAAATTCAAAATATTACAACTTCAAAAACTCAATTTTTCATGTTTCATGTTTCAACTTCAAAATATATGGCCAAACAGGAGCTAAGTACTTATTGCAAGCGCAGCGATTCTTCTGAAAGATATGGAATTGAGTATATGCTGCTATCTAAGAACTAGCATTTTAATAGGCTTCTAATATTTTTATCTAGATTTCATAAATTTAGTAGACATAAAATCGATTTTGCGTGATTTTGAATCTGATTTATACTTTTCGCTATAATTTTGATTACTTGGCAATGCAAAATTGATTGGTTTTCATTTTTCCTGCATTTTGCATCTAATCAGTAGGTTCTCTTGATAATTTGGTTTTGTGTATTTGGTAAGCTAGAGTTTCGGTATGTTAGCCTGATTTTGTCTATATTGACTGTTTACTTGTCATTTAGGTCTATTTAGCTTGTAGCTGTTGTAGAAAGCCTTTAGAGTAGGGCAAGAAATAGCATCTACAAAGTTGTCAATCTGCAGTGGCGCAGTTTAATTTTACGGTTTCCAGTGTTGAAATAGCAGTGTTATCAAAAATAATAAGTTCTAAGGCCCGTTCGGACTTTTAAGCGCAAAGAAAAAATAAACCTTTGGCTTTAATGAAAAAAGTGCAAATGGAGAGAAAATACAAATATATATATGTTTAGTCCAAGATCCATGTTACCCCAAAACAAAAAGCGCAAAAAAACTCTAGGTCCGTTGGGGCATTAAGCCAGGTGTAGCACTAGCATATTTTGAGTCTTGCTTCATGGCTTAAGCACGCCTTTGACAACACTGTCCAAGACTAGTAATTATTAGCATGAACAACAAATATATGGACAAAGAAATTTAAAAAAGAATAACAATAACGTGAAATATTAATTTGTTTAGTATTGCCTCTTTAAGAAACACTCATTGGCAAGAAAAAGTATGTCTTAGAGCCTTGATGACAGCACTCAAGCACACATCAAGCAAGGGGAAGCACTCAACATGTTTCGAGTCTTGTTCCCGGCTTAAGGGCGCCTTTGACAACACTGTAAAATAGTGAGCAGTTTTAGAAATTACCTGCACAGCTTCTTTGGACTCGTGAGAACTGGAAAATGCTTTCAAAAAGCATGAAAGACATTAGCTTGTGGAAGTTACAATACTCACTCTTTGAATTCTCATGTTCATAATTTCAATGTTTTGAGACGTGAAATAGACATGAATTTGTACCTTTATCATGAAATCAATTACTCAAGAGCATCACCACCCATTATGACAAAATTCCATGCCAATACATATCCTCTTAGAGACTCTCAAACTCAATGTGATTCTAAACTCTTTACTGTTTATCTGATTGTTATTATAATATGATTCTGTATGTTTTATTGCTATTTCAGGACTCACATAATGCCTCTTTTAGATTTACTGTGCCATGAAAGAGTGCAACCCTATCATTCCTGTTTGAAATTACGATGCATTAGATTGTTCTGTGTGATGTCCATTCATATGCTACTTAAAGACTTGTGCGAGACTTCACTTATAAAGATATAATATTCTCTATACAGGAGTTGGAAAGTCATGTCTACTTTTGCAATTTACGGACAAACGGTTTCAACCAGTCCATGACCTGACCATCGGGGTTGAATTTGGGGCTCGAATGATCACAATCGACAACAAACCAATTAAACTACAGATCTGGGACACGGTTAGTGAGACAAACTTTCTCTTCTTCTGTTTTCTCTTAGTATGTTATGTAGAATTTCGGGATAAAGCATATTAGAAGTCCATAGTTCAGTTTATCATCTTTCTTTTTTTTTAAAAAAAACAAATCATTTGGAGCTTAACCTAAATGAGACCAAGTCCTCTTCCTAGTTTCATCTCTAAATGTGCTATCACTAAAGTCTAAAGGCATGTTCTTATAAATGTTCTCGTTTCAGGCTGGTCAAGAATCATTCAGATCCATCACAAGGTCATATTACAGAGGGGCTGCAGGCGCATTACTTGTTTATGATATTACAAGGTAGCACACATCTTTGTCACTTTGGATAAGGGAATTTGACACTTTCATAATGCATGTAACTCTAGGAGCCTGGGAGGTGTACTTCTTTATGTGTAATTTAACTTTGGTTAGAAATTCCAGTAGAGTAACTTGCTGCCCTGAAGATCTCATTTAAAGTGGCTGCAACTCAAATATATTATAGTCTTTTAGTTAAACTAATTAAGGAACATCACATTTTAGTCTATCATAGCAAGGACATATCTGATGGTGTTATGATCATGATAGCTAATATATTCTGGACTAAGTGGAGGAATAAGAAATTTGGTCAAGATAATAAGAAGTGCAAAAGATAATGGATGAGCATTGAACTTCCAGAGCAGCAGCTCTGCCAGTTAGTGAGCTAGAGTAATATAGTTTTCAAGCCTTATTTGTTCCTGAAATCTGTAATGCACTTAATACTCTTCATGGTCCAATTGAAACTTTATGTGGGGGTAAAGTTAAGCATCTGTTTTATGAAATCTACTTCCATTAGAGAATGCAAACAAGGGGAAAATATGTTACAATATAAAATTGCGTGTCTATTATCTCTACTTGCATTATTTTAGTTGGTCACAAGATTTTGAATGTTTTCTCCAAATTAAATAGGAGGGAGACTTTTAATCACCTTGCTAGTTGGTTAGAAGATGCAAGACAGCATGCAAATGCAAACATGACCATAATGCTGATTGGGAACAAGTGTGATCTGGCTCATAGAAGGGCTGTAAGCACAGAAGAAGGTGAGCAGTTTGCCAAAGAAAACGGATTGATATTCATGGAGGCCTCAGCTAAAACAGCTCAGAATGTTGAAGAGGTAAGGAATTTTCTGATCTGACAGGTCTTTTGAGGTTTTGAGTCCTACCATGGAAGTTTATCTCAAATTTAAATTTCTGTTCTTGACTGGATGATCTCTTTTCTGCATTATTCAGGCTTTCATTAAAACAGCCTCAACAATCTATAAGAAAATACAAGATGGAGTGTTTGATGTATCGAATGAGGTATGCCACACCTTGATCGCTGATTTTGAGTATGCTCGATATGTTTTTTGATGGTCATGACTAGTTGATGTCATTACCTGTCTGAGATGAAATACTTTTGCAATTGGCTATTTATACCCAGAAAAAGACATCTCTTTTAGAGTAATATGGAAATAGTAGAGAAAAACAGTGATTCACATCCAATTTAGTCTACACATCATATTTGGTTCATTCTGGTCCTGTTACCAATTGCTATTATTACAAACAAGAAATCCTGAAGGGCCAGATGGCGCATGGGTCAGAGCTTGGTGGATAATGAGCCTCACACTCTACACTTTTCCACTTAAGTACCAAATCTTGTTGTTAACAAATATTAATATCTCATTAGTTTAAAGAACATATTGGAAAGTCTGGAGGATTTTTCCTTCAAAAAATATTAGTGGATTAAATCCAAATCTAATTGGGTAACTTGCCGACATTTCACATGAAACAAGGTGAACCGTCTGGGGACGCCTTCATCCATTGCATGGTGGGTCCGGTTTAAGGGCACGTATGTCCTGGCTATATGCAGCTAATTGCTGCTGTTACAGCTTTCACAATCCCAGTTATATATAAAAATTGTGAAATATAAAAAAGAAATATGCAGCCCCTGATGATCTCAAATTACTTATATCATTATTAGTTTACACAATAATGCGAGCACTGTTTCATTCATCCAACTTTTGATCCCCTACAAGTAATTTAGATGGGAGTGATGGTAAATTGGTGATTGATAGAGAACCAGATTGTAGTACATACCACTAAGAAGAGGTTGCCTGCTTTCTTAATGCTTTTGTGCCAATGAGAATATTTATTTTCGTTGTGTATAATTCTCCCGTCTACTTGGATATTTTTCTGCAGTCTTATGGTATAAAAGTTGGATATGGAGGCATTCCAGGACCATCAGGTGGAAGAGATGGAGCTGCTTCTCAAGGAGGGGGTTGTTGTACTTGAAACTTGAAAATCATTATTGAAACTTGATCATGTTCTCATCATCTCTATGCCAGCCGTCATCACGGGTCTTTCATTCTTATCTTCAGAGGTCTCTTTGATTTGTTTTATTGATGTTACCTGTGCAAAAATAAGCAAAATTCAGTAAATAGTGGACAGTCCATCTTTGTGTGCACCCGTGTATAATAGTTGGCATTTCAAAATGTGAATAGAATTCCTTATATCTTGTGTGCTTGTGTGAATGAGAAATATTGAACTACACTTGCCCGCCCTTCTTCTCTGTTCCAAGTCTTGGGTGTCAATTTTCTTCTTCTTGTACAATATCTCAACACAAGGTACAGGCAACACGATCATTGCCAGAGTAATTGGCACAAAATAGCCGCATCTGATCAACGGAGAAAGATACCTTATATTAGATGTTTGAGAATGAAGAAAAAGTATGACTACTTTTAGTGTTGTAGTAACTCCGCACCTTCAACTAATTCAAGCAATTGAGTCAGTAGGAAAGTCATATGACTGAACATTGGTTTGTCGTTTCATTTGTCGTTTCATACGGAGCAAGGTATGGCTCACCTATTAGCTTTTACTATTTTACTTCATTATGTTCTGGAAACTTGATAAGAGTCAATAATCAAGGCATCCACTTCCCTTTGTCCTATTTTATGTTTCTTCATGAAATATTGTACGGCTAGTTAATCTTCCATTCGGTTTGATGAGAACAACAATAATATTCAGTCACTATCGTAAGATTGAGGTGGATACAGTGACGGAGTCAGAAATTTTATTAAGAGAATCTAAACAATACATAGATGTTATACAACCATGAATTAGTGAGGTTTGAGGTGTCAACTAAAAAACAATTCACTTGAATTCTTCCTTGGAATGAATCGTATCAACTGAACTCTTATGAAATTATGTAAGTTTGTGCTTTTGATTGGTGACTGCTACAATGCCATATGGATTCCATTCTCAGGAAATTCACTCTCTGGATAACTATGCTTCAGTCCCAAGCTAATTGATGATCAACTATATGAATCTTCATGAATCATTTCGCTATTTATCAACAATAACATATCAAAAGAGTTAATCAGAAGTCCTTTACTTTTTTTCTATTTACTTTCTAGCTCTCTGCTGGAAAACTTCATGTTCAGTGATGTAGGATTTTGTTTTTATGTCTAATACTGTTTTTCATTTGAAATTACCTTCGTCAATGCACCTGATATATGATTTTAGACTACCTCAAGGGTGTGGTGGGATGAATATGATCCCCCTCCGCCCTTAACTAGATATCTCGAGTTCAAGCTTTGTTAGGAAGTATTTTCCTTCTTTAATTAGATCTTAGGTGACATGAATCTGAATTATAGTCGAATCAGTAAGATCAGAATACTAGATGATTTCCTCTAAAAATATATATCAGGCCTTTTAAAAATGACATGTCCTTGTTTTAGCATTACAGATGAGATGAAAAATATTATCTGCACATAATGTTACATTACACATAAGAGAAGGGGAGGGGGGAGATTTAGAAGAAAGAGTGGATTGCTTTTGCTCTACTTAGTTTAGTGAAACTTGAGACTAGTCAAGATATTGTTGTTTACTGGATCAGCCAAATGATCAAGAAGGTTTTGGTAAGGTCCAACACCAGTAACCAATGCTTGAATAAAGTATCCCAAAACAGCCAACATAGCAAGTCTTCCATTCTTAATCTCCTTAAGCTTCAATTCCTTCATAGACTTTTCATCTTTTCCAAATCCAAGTGGGTTAAACAATGGGCCACCTGGGTATGCTGGATCACCTGACCCACCCAAACCCTTTTCAAGACCCAAGAAGTATTGTTTCCCCATTGAACCAGGTTTGGCCCAATCTTGGAATCTCCTGTGCTCAGCAAAGCCCATGAGTGCCATTTCAAGAACAAACAATGTGTAATTGTCAGCCCAGTAGTTGTATGTTCCTGCTGGTGGGATAACACCAGTTTGGAACCATGCAAGTGCTGTTTCTTGTGGGATGAGACCAGCTTTTCCAAGAATCTCTGGTGCTATTGCCCCTGCAGCTCCTAACATGGCGAACCGACCATTGATGACCTCGCCATATGCTAGCCATTTCGGCTCGATGAAACCTCCTGTGCCTTCAGGGTCCGAGAGTCCCAAGGGATCAAAACCAAAGTCACCGGGAAGACTGTGGATCAGCAAACAATCATTTAGTAAGTTCACTTAAGTTATATATCATCTGTGCAATGTAAGTGCATAAAATAGACTCTTGTCGATTACCTTATATGTGCAGCATGAGTTTTTATACTATATTAGGGTTGATTCGCAACCTATATTTGTTATAAATCAATTTAACCTTCTTTACACTGTTAGTGCATAGAACTTAAATTCTCGTCAATTACCATTTATGTGCACCATGTACTATGTGTGCAATTCAATTGATTGTAGCAAGATATAAATCCATTTCCAGGATACTATATTGTTGTAAATCAACTTAACCTTCTTTACACTGTCAGTGCACGAAACATAAACTCTTGTCGATTATTGTATATATGCACCATGTTAAACTATATGTGCAATTTTCTAGGTTACTATATCAGGCTTAATATTGAGTGTTACCTAGATTTGTTGCAAGTCGATTTTTATCTTTTATGTCAGTGTACAAAACATAAACTCGACAAGGCTATTGAAAGAGCTATTATAAGTCACACCAAGTCTCATAGATCTTACCTTCCATCCAAGTATGAAAGACTTTGTTTGGATGCAAACCAGAGTTGCCTATTTGCTCCTTGCTGTAAAATAGAATCAAGTGTATGAGTACTTGTGTATTATTTTAAAGTTTTCATCAATTATTCTATACAATTTTTTGTATATTCTTTTAAAGAGTCCGAGCAACTTAAGGTAACAACAACTCACACTTGCACACAAAATTCAAAATTCACTTATGGTTCACCACACTTAATTAATATTCTGAGATAACTATACTATCTTGCTCAGACTCTTAAAGAATGTAGATGACTTTTATCGAATCCTTCAAAAATAGTGTATTTTTGGAGGATCCCAATAAGCGCACACATCATTTTTGAAGAGTCCGAGTAGCATAGATTGCAGTACATCCTTGTTTTGAACGAAACGACCCCGAGTATAGAAAATTACCTTGACGGGTGGAGTGGAAGTAGCCCTTACAACAAAAGAAGCTTTCCTAGTAACAGATTGTGAAGTTCTTGATCCAATAATTTGTCTTGCAGCTTCAGCTGAAGTGCTAATTGATGATGAAGAGATCAATGCTTGAGTTGCCATAATTTTTCTTCTCTTTTTTTGTTTGTTTTTGTTTTTTTGAGAAGAAGAATAATATAAACACTTAGCTCCACAAGAATAAATTAAATACAAAAGGTGGCAAATAAGGGGACAAAGTATTTTGTGGGGTTAAGTGAAAAGAATAGAAATTGTGGTTGATATAACAAGTTGTGAATATTGAAGATAAAGTTGTGATCTTGTGGACAAATGAGAAGTGAACATGTGGATTCATTAAATCAGATAAGAGATATTATATTCCTATAGTCACAAATGAAAATCTTAGATACTCTTGTTTGGTGTTGCCACCTTGCCTTCTCATAGATTTACTAGTGTATATAGTTTTTTCTCGAGGAGTGACGGATTCTGAATTTGAAGTTTGTGTTTTTTATGATAACTTCAAGTTAATACGATACACAAGGCGGAGATATACGTATGTTACATGTTTAGCTCGATTCAACAATTTTAATTTAAATTTTATATTTGCGTTAGGAAATTAATGTTGAACCTAACAATGTAAAATGACTAGAATTAATGATAAGCTTCAGATTTTAACTATGCTTCTAATGGTATAATAATAACTAAATCATGAATTATATATTAAATAAATTTTTTCAATATAAATTTGTACAAAAATTACTATATTCGCATTATATTTTTAAACCTACGCAATAGTTCATATGTTAAATTGAAATGCTATTTAAAATTTAACTTTTCGAATGTTTGTTAATAAATTAACACATAATTTAGTGATCTTAATGATATTTCACTTATAAGTGTTCACGATCTATTAAAATTAAATCAGATAAAAAATTCTGAAAAATTATCATAACTTGTTATTAAGTTAACTCCGATTAATATATCATCATTAGGTGCGCAATTTTTACCGTATATATCGGACACCGAGTGGAAAAAAAAAATTGAGGCTATTTTACTAAACATTTTCATTAATTGGGTTAAAATTTAAATGAAGACACCGAAGATCCGATTTATGATCCGTAACGCGTGTATACTTGAAGGATCCAACCACCACTTTCCAATCGGGTCGAACCAGAAATGATGCTCCGGTTACTGAAGCACGGGAGAACTCCGGCGGAAGGCCTTTCCCGCCGATGGATGAGCAGTGGCAGTCATAGCAAAACAACGGTGATGAGCTTCGGTGACGGAAGCCACGGAGCTTTGGGCCTTCCGTCGTCCATCATTGGTATGGGATCCGACGCTTACGAGCCTACTCCTATACCCGGTCTCCCGCCTGACGTCGTTTCCGTCGCCGCCGGTCACTTCCATTCCCTCGCCGTTACTTCTGAGGGACATGTTTGGGCTTGGGGACGTAACAATGAAGGCCAGCTTGGCCGTGATCCTCTTTCTCCTAGGTGAGTTAATGATCAAAAACACATTGTATCTGATTTTTCGAGTTTTATATCTAAACTATTAGGTATGCAAGTAATCAAACTATCACTGACTATTTATCAAACACACGATTGTTTTTCCGGCATGAGACATCACCATTATTCAGGCAGGAAAAGGAAATAATTGATAAGCAGTTGTTAATAGTTCATATAAGAAATTCACATACATAATAGTTTTGGTATGAAACTCGAAAAATTGATTGGAATACTTTAGGTGTGTTTTTAACCTTATATGTTTGTATATATATGTCCACTGATTCAACAGGCAAAAACTTGTAGCTTACTGATCAGTAACTGTATCGAATTGTGGCTTGATATTGTGTAAATTTGACAGTGATTTATGTGTCATATGCTTGCTTTATGTCTGTTAGTAGTACAAGGTGGAGAAAATTGTGTATTTCATTGTATTCGTTAAATGGAATGTGCTTCAATCTCGAGTTAGTAAGAAGTCTGCTGTATGTGGAATCCTCTGTATCTATTCAGCTTTTTTCGATGTGTGTGCTCACAAGTTTGGATTGAGAAGGATTCATTATAGTTAAGCAATTATTATGTTGGTATAATCCTCTTCGAAGAAAGTAGCTTTCAGATTAAATCTGGCAATTTCGTGTTTATGACCTTGCGAGGAACTGTAAAGAGGTTGTTTAAGCTGAAGATTCATATATCTGTAATGCAGTCATGCCATTGCTTGTATGTATGTTCTTTTAGTTCACATTCATGTTTCCACCCTCATTGATAAGGAAATGTAATAAGTAAACTGATTTCAACATAAGCGAGTCGAGTGTGCGTGATGAAAGAAAGCTCTGGAAGAAGACTATACCTTGAGGCCATTAATTTGCTTTTGCTTCTTGAGTAGACTGGAGAGCTCTGGTGGTTTGTTGTTTCTTATATAAATGATTAACATTCCAAGAAAAGCTTAATCTGGCCAAAGCATGATCCTCGCAATCTGATGTATGAAAAGCATTAAGTTCTGCCAACAGATCATTGTAACAGTAGTAGACAAGTTGTTTGGTCAACCACACAACCTCAGCTTAGTTCCATAGTTTAACAGTAGCTGTAAAGAATGTTGTCATGATAATGCCGAGTGCCGACTGTAACAGAATTCTTGAGCAATTTCTCTTAGTATCGAAAGTTTCTGTGACATCCTAATTTATCTCTATTTGTTTGTTTGTATGACTCTAGAAAGGTACTAGAATTTCGGTTTCTCAACTGTGTTAGCCTATGTTGCTCGGACTCTCCAAAATTGTTGTCGCACCCATGTCCGATTCTTCAAAATGCACTACTTTTTTAGTATCCGACATGCACCCATAGACATTTTTGAAGAGTGCAAGCTACATAGGTGTTAGCTATCTCTGTGCTAACCTTTTCTTCTCCATATGCTGGATATCCAGATGAAGTGACTATTATTTTCCAAAGGATCTCATGTATTTGCTTCTCTGTCCTGTTTTCACCCTGTCTTGCTTTTCTTCTTTTACTTAGGGTTGGTTTGGGGTTGTAGGGTGTTTGAATTACTGACATGGAAATCCTTTTTGTTGAGTTTGTTCAGAGAAACGTGGAATGAACCAAAAAGAGTAGAAGGACTACATAAAGTACGAGTTCAAACCGCATTTGCATCAGGTGTCATTTCTGCCGCCATAGGAGATGATGGATCTCTATGGGTTTGGGGAAGTTCTAAGCGTGGGCAGCTTGGTCTTGGCAAGGGAATCACCAACACTGCATTACCTTCGAAAATTGAAACACTTTCTGGAGAAGATATTGTTAAGGTGGTCATCCAATCATGCTTAAGGTAGAATAAGTTTTACTTGTCAAAGAAATAGGTGGAAGAAATGTTACTGAGAACACATGATGATATAATGTGCAACAATAATAACCAAGTTAAGTAGATGGTGAATATTGTTGAACTGTTCAGATTTTCTTTTTATATTTGTTTTGGAAGTGTGGGCGTGTTGTCAAATCATTTGGTGTTGGCAGGTCTCATTAGGTTGGGGACATGCTCTTGCACTAGCTAAGAATGGGAATTTGTTTGGCTGGGGATACTATGCAGATGGTAGAATCGGTAAGATAGGAAGAGAGTTGAGATATCTCCACTGGAATCAGATAGTATTAAACCTAGATCAAGAGGAGAATCTTCTGCAATCGAAGCTGCTGAGAAGTCAGTCATGGAAGCTATCGAGAAGGAAAAAGATATGCCTATTATATGGGAGCCTGGTTCAGTTGAGGAGCTACACGAGTTAAAAGTTGCAGATGTAGCTTGTGGACTTGATCACTCTCTTGTCCTTTGCCGTAAGTCACATTTACTAATGTGTAAATACTTGAAATGTACATGAATGTATGTTGATGGTGGTTTATATTTACTTATTTTAGGTGATGGGACGCTGTTTAGTGGTGGAAGCAATGTGTATGGCCAGTTAGGAAGAGCGATAAAAGACTTGGGAATGCAACCCGTTGATATAAACTTCCTTCCTCTCTCCATAGCTTCGGGTCTTGGGCATTCTTTGGCAGTTTGTAACGATCGTTCATCAGAACCAACAGGAAATGCAACAAGTGTTGTATCATGGGGATGGAACAAAAGTTCTCAACTTGGGAGGGAAGGTCCAGACAACACTCCTCAGGTTGTTGAAGGGCTGATTGGCGAATCACCTGTTTCTGTATCGGGAGGACGTGCACATTCCCTTGCTCTCACACCAAAGAAAGAGTTATGGGCTTGGGGCTGCGGGAGGAACGGGAGGCTTGGTTTAGGCAGCTCTGCTGATGAAGCGGAACCAATGCTCGTTGAATACTTGGAAGGTACTGACGTTATTCAAGCTGTTGCAGGTCTGGATCATAGTCTTGTTCTAGTTAGTGAATAAATCTTTGATAATCTTGTTTCTTCTTGTTTTAGATACTCTTTAGGGCTCGTTTGGTATTGTGGGTAGAATAACAATCCTGGGATAACTTGTTCCCCAACCAAACCGAGCCCTTAGAATTTTAGAAACACCATCAAGAAATAAAGAACTAATTCTTAGGAAATCATTCTCAACTATTAGTATCTTTTGTCTTTGAATGACAAATAGGATCCTACAAAAACGAGTGCCTCGTCTGAGGATCCCTCGCGATAGGCTTCAGAAGCATCGAGCCATAATGCTCGTTTTTTAGTGTCTTTGAGCTCTCTTCAACTCCCTCCGAACTCCGAATCTCAGAAGTTTGCAGGGCTATCATCTAACTGTTTCTCATCTTCTATATCCACCTCCAAGATTTCCTAAAAAGGAAAAAAAATAGTTATAGAGTTGAATGAAAGAAATAAACACTAGTAATATTTTAATAGTATATATACTTACAGGGATTCTTTGCTTCAAGTAATTACCAAGTCTTGCTACAACAGTAGAACGTGTATGCCAAAATTTGCCACTTAGTCTAAGTTTCACATAAGGTCCATCCACTTCTGCAAGTTCTGCTTTTCCTGTTCAGTCGAGTGTCTATCAGAAATAACCTCGGGGAAAAGATCAGCGTTCATATTGCTCGATCTCTCTAGACCTCACGTGTGTGATTACACTAGGCATGTTATTGTTAAAATACATAAAAGGAAGAAAAAAGAACAAGACTTAATTTTCGTTATTCATTTGATGAGAAGTCAATCACCTGTTATCCCAACTGTAGTATCAAAAAGTTGTGCCAACTGCAGAATCCAAACATCAAAACAAATAATGAGATTATTGATAAATTCAGACACAAGATTTAAGTAAGGTTTTGACATGAAGTGAATTCAAGATTTGAACTTTATGAATTCGAGTTCGGAAATATATAATTTGTAGTCTTATATTAAATTTTTCAACACATACAAAATCTTGGTTAAAGATGGTGGATTCACATAACCTATACATTTCATTTTTGTTTTCGACTGCTATATTCGTTATCTCGTTAGGGTTCTACTAAATCTGAATTTCCAAAATAAAAGTCTCACATTAGGATAAAACCTATCCTAACAAAGATATAGTAGGACTCACTTAAACTCGAAACCTCTAATTAATGATTTTAAAAAACACTTATCATTCCATCACTTAAACCCATAATGTCAGAGAACAAACTTATTATCCATCGAATTTCGAACCGTAGACATAAGGATAAAATATTCTCAATTATTAAAAAGAAATTTAAAAAAAAATGATATACCTCAGCCTTTGCATCTTCTAGGACTTGGATAATGTTGTCTTCAGTCAAATCAAGAGGTGAAAGTGAAGCTGATATTCTACACAAATATGTAGTTCTTTTTTTCCTAATTCTTGATGATGATGATAATCTTAGACTTGTTATGCCACCATTTTTAAATTTTGAGACACACACAACATTTTGGAAATTTGGTAGCAATTGAGAAGCAAAAGTGTTGAATTTAGGTGTTGTTGATGATGATGATGATAAATGTTGAAGTTGTAGTGCCATTTTTTCTCTTTGTTTTTTTGGGGAATTGTTGTTATCCTTTTCTTGTTTCTTGAAGAGGGAAATTTGTGGCTAGAAGCTATTGACTCAACAAAAGGCCTTTTTCCATTTTTTTTTTAATAATCCCTTGTCTTTGTTTAGATATAAGTTTTTTTTTTTTTAATAATGAGACTATATGGTAAAGTAATTTCTCTATCCTACTAATATTAGTCTTATTTTCTTCATATTTTACTATTGAGATTACATTAGATATGTCTATGATGGTGTTTTGTAATTCGGGTTTAACTTGAGACCAGTGGAGGAGCCACTTTACTGCTACGGGTTAATTCGAAATCTTTTTGACAAAAAATTATATTGTTTAAGGAAAATGCACAAGTACCTCCTCAACCTATATCTGAAATTTCACAGACACACTTATACTATACTAAGGTCCTATTACCCCCTGAACTTATTTTTTAAATAATTTTCTATCCCTTTTCGATCTACGTGACACTATTTTGAAAAAAAAATCAACTAGCGTTGGGCCCATAGGATGGTGTCACATAGGTGAAAAGGGGTAAAAAATTATTAATAAAATAAGTTGAGGGGTAATAGGAACTTAGTGGAACTTAGTATAGTATAAGTGTGTCTCTGAGTTTCGAGCATAGATTGAGGGGGTACTTGTGCATTATCCCTATTATTTATATATAGTTTTAAAATAATTTTTTAGGTATATATAGTAGATGTTAAACCCTCTTCGACTACTTCGTGTGTGTATTATTTCAATTTTTGAACTCCTCTATTGAAAATCTTGGTTCTGTCACTACTTAAGACTAGGTTATTTGCAAGATATTGAACCTATAAATACCGATCTTGAATTTTTTTTATCTATTACAAAGATCTAAAATATTAAAAATAAATAATAAAAAGGTTTGTTAATTATAAGGGCAAAAATAAGCTTAAAATAAAAGGTATTTGAACGAATATTTTTAATGAAATAAGTGGATAAAAGGTATATTTAGACATTTTTGAGATAGTCTAAAAGTATTTTTAAGCCCTTTTTGTGTTTAACGACTTGAAAATTTTGTTGGGCAAGTTTATTATTGCTCTATTGGGCATAATTAATTTTGTCTATAAGACAAAGAGTTGATCATAGTTTAATTAGTAGAAGTTTAAGTTTAAATATCAATTAAAACACAATTATGCAATTTCAAACCATTGAGCCAAATTGTGGTGGATAATAATATCTGATAATATATATATATATATATATATATATTATATATATATATATATATATATATATCGATGGTAACAAATCAAATAATGCGTAAGTTGATTCAAACACTAGCATTATAAAATTACGTAACTTTTTTTCATGCATCCAAATTTTGGTAGACAAGTGCTCAATAATATTTAATTGTTATTGATTTTGCACATTTTTTAAGAAACTATTAATATAGAAGAGTAATTTTACTATATCACCTTTTGTTTATGATAAATAGTTAAACACAATATTTTAAAAAATGTAATCGGTAGATAATTATAATTAATGATACGGATAAATTGGGAACAAAGTAAAAAACTTATCAATTGATTTCAATAAGTGGACAAATATTATTAATCATCCTAAATAGAACACAACTATTGTTGAACGGAGAAAATACGTTGTGTAATTTCTTTCCATTCCGCCAAATTCTGGTGGATAAAACTATCTGATATGTTGAGGAAAGATAACAAATATCGCATAAAATTAATTATGATCAAGTAAATCCAAACAATTACATTATAAAATTATGTATTTTTCTTTCATTCGTCTAAATTTTAGTGACAAAATTATCTGATATTTATATTAAAATAATAAATATCTCAAGAAATTAATTAAAATGTGTACATGACTCATACACCATCCTTATATAATTTTTAAAAATATCTCTATGTTCTCCATAATGTATCAAATAAATTATTATGAGATCTAAAGGCAAACCAGCTCAAGTTGCCAATATGAAATGAAAGTACTTTTTCAGTTCGGAATTGTTTGTTATGTTGCGTTTATCGAAAGTCAATTTGAATAATTTTTAGAGATAAATTAGATCATATTAATTCGATATTCTAAATCAAAAAATTAGATATTCTAAAATTATATAAAAAATACTATAAATTTATAATTTTTTGCATATTAATATGAACAAAAAATACATCTTAAATTGCAGTTTGACTTTAAAAATAGAAACTATGACAAATAGTATCGGACGTTCGAAATTGTTTGTCATGTTGCGCTTATCAAAAATCAATTTGATTAATTATTGAGATAAAATAGATCATATTAATTCGATATCTAAACCAAAAAAAAGTATATATTCTAAAACTATATAAAAAGTACTATAAATTATAATTTTTTGCATATTAATATGAACAAAAACTACATCTTAAATTGTTAGTCAAAATTTTTACGATTTGACTCTAAAAATAGAAACTATAACAAATAATATCGGAGTGTATACTTTTTTTTTCCTATATATGGTTAGCCATAATGCATAGTTATCAAGATACATTAATATGTTTGCATAGAAATGTGTGTAAAGCTTTAAATTGCATTAAATTTCCAAAACTACCCAACTTCTCATCTAAAAAAATTTCATTAATAAGTAGTGAACAATCACTCCAATCTCCCCCTCCAATTTATTTTCCACAATATCTTAGTCCAAAGTGTGTCAAAAAATATTAATTATCAATTATGGGAGATTTGACACAAAAAAATGTTGTGGAAAATGAAAATAATGGAAGTAATATTGGTGAAATAATATTGAGGTTGTTACCTATGGGATTATGTGTAGTGGCACTTGTCATTATGCTTAAGAATTCTCAAACCAATGACTATGGTTCACTTTCTTACTCTGATCTTGGAATTTTTAGGTAATTATATTTTTTCTCGATTCGATTAAGTTTTATGTATCGACGATTGAAAAAGAAAAGTTATGTTATTTTGTCTTTTGCATATTATCTAATATCTAGTTAGGTTTTTTCAGTATCAACAATGAGGAAGAAATAATCAGAATTAAGCTAGCTATAATTATGGCTTCGATCAATATTATTAGAGAATATATACATGTATATATACGAAATGATATTTTATATATTCGTTATCATTTTAAAATGCCTTTAAACGTAATGAAATTTTCGAAATCGATACATGTAACTTAGTATTATTGGTGAAATATTGAATGTGGTGCAGGTACTTAGTACATGCAAATGGAATTTGTGCAGCTTATTCCCTTTTATCAGCTATAGTTGCAGCTCTTCCTCGTCCAACAACATTGTCTAGGGCTTGGACGATCTTCCTCCTCGATCAGGTTATTAATTTCCATTTATATATTCCGTAGCATTGATAATTGGGTCGAAAATTGATCTACTATTTTCCTCAAAGTTACTGATAGATAATTTAGTGAAATAACCCCTTTTACGATTAGTGGGGGGAAATATCGTACAATTCTATATCAAATGGATGTGTATGCACATCTAGATACCTCATCTCTTCTCCATTATGTCAGATGTGTCATATCAACGTCTAGTATCAACGAGACATAAAGGGGTCATGTCTAGATATACACTCTCAAAGTTAGAGTGCTTACTTGTTAGCTGAGTCCAAAATCGAGTATTGGTTTATGTATTTGTAGTTTGTGGAACTCTAGAAGATGCGTTCGATTCGAGTTGGGACTCTACAAATTGTATTCAATTCATATTAGGATTCTTGGATGCTACTCAACCTTAAACCCTAGTTTATGCCTATATAAAGGGTACTAAATTCCCTTAAAAGGCATCTCGAAAATTCCACAAAGAGATCAAGATCTCTAATAATCTACAAATTGATGGATTATTCATATAGAGAGGTCAAATCTAAATTATCCTAGTTCGAGAAATACGCCACTAACGGCCCTCTAGTCATGGATAAATCTTAGAGAGTAGCATCAAGGATAAATCTTAGAGAGTGGCATCAAGGATAAAATCTTAGAGAGTAGCATCAAAGATAAATCTTAGAGAGTAGCATCAAGGATAAAATCTTAAGAGTAGCAGTAAGGGACCAACAGAATTGTACCGCTATCTTAATCAATAAAATTATGTTTCTTCATATTTTATTTGTATGATTTGTTTATTTTTCATATATTTAAAATTTATTGCAAACAGTATTACATGCCTTACATAGATAGAAGTATTAAATTATTTTAACTCAATTGCTAAAGTTTTTAACTTTGTAGATATTGACATATATTATATTGGCTGCTGGTGCTGCATCAACAGAAGTGATATACTTGGCATATAAAGGGGATACTAATGTTACATGGAGTGAAACTTGTGGTTCATTTGGTGGTTTTTGCAAAAAGGCAACTGCATCTGTGTCCATTACATTCATTGTTAGTCTTTGTTATGTTGGTATTTCTTTGCTTTCATCTTACAGACTTTTTAGCAAATATGAAGCACCAATTGGACAATACAACAACAAAGAAGGTATAGAGATAGCTAATTATTGAGAACAAATGGTATGTAGTCCAATATGTTTCCAACATTTGATGTTGTGTAATAAAATATTACTTCCTCCGTTTCAGTTTATATGATGTTGTTTGATTACTAGCTTCAAAGTTCAAGAAAGAGGAAAAAAACATAGTATCTCAGAGACTCGAACTTGAAACAAGACTATATAAGGAATTTCTACAATATTTCAATCACACTGAGTTCAAGTCGAAGTTGCCATATAGACTAACAACATGAAGAAATCACACGCAGAAAGGTAAAAACACACAATGGCCACGCTGAAACGCATGATTTTTAACAGTAGTTAGCTAATCTACTTCCATAAGAGCAGAGCACTTGCTGTTTTTACCGAATGACTTCAAGAATCAACGAGCTTCATACTGCACGACTGCACCAAAACAAATATAGTAACTACTTGTAGAAAGTGAGACATTGTAGGTTGGCCCAGATTCCTCACAGCAACAAAGATATTTCGAGATAAGTGTCTAAATTCTGGGTTGTGGTAAAACTCCTACTAAGATTCTTGTATTAGAAACCTTGCGCTGGGGAATGGTATATTTAGCTTTCGAATCTCTGGATTTACAACAAAGGAATACAACTATATGCATAACAACCATCTTAGGATCGCTAACGTGGAAGATATTCAATCCATTGGTAGAACTAGTGCATCAGCAACAAATATGGGCTCACTTTCTTCCTTTGGGAATAGTTTTAACAGTGTAAAGGACGTAAACATATTACACTTAGTTGATTTCTATTGCTAACAGAGCCAATAATATGCCATATCCTCTAACTTTAAACAGAATGTAATGAGACTGTTGTTGCAGAAATGGACCATTAAAATGGTAGGCTAAACGCACATACACAGATTAAACCAAAGCATATGTTCTAAACCAGATCCACCTAAAGATGCCCAAAAGAAAAGCTAATTCAAGCATGATATGCGACAGTATGGTTGAATGCTATATACAAATAAACGTGAATACAGTTTTATGAAATAATAATTTCTTGTTTCTTAACTTCCATTGCAATCGACAGACAACCACAACTAGTAATCAAGATATTTAATTGTCGAAAAGTTCCATGGTTGTCTTCACAATTTAGCAAACATTACCTAAACACAATAGTAAAAGATTAAAGACCATCAAACTGTTCAACAATACAATCCTAAGACTTACCTATTTCTTACATGTTCACATCTCATCATTGCAATTCTAAAGACTATTCTAGGTTATGCTTGAGCCTTTTTCGAAGACTTCTCTTTAACAAAGATACGACATTAAATGCAATAGTTACAACTCAAAAGAAGCACATCAATTCCATCCCCTACCATCCCGGAATGCTAATTTAAAAAAGAATACCACTTGAAATTTCGCTATATCAAAATTACAGCAACACTCCATGCGAACAAGTGGGATTTGGGGAGGATAGTGTGTACACAGCCTTACCCCTATCTTGTGCAGCTAGAGAGGTCGTTTCAATTAAAATAAAGCATATCAAAATCAAGTACGAAAAGGAAATAGTGAATACAGTAATGAAGAAGTCATACTAAAAATAAATGAGAAGAGAACAATAGAAACAACAACACTCCCACATCTTTCGAACAGTAGAAACAACAACACTCCATATGTTTCTAAGATCAACCAATTCACTCCAACACTTCCTTTACTCTCAATTGAATAACCTAACCAAGTTAGACAAACAGAACCATAAGCCTTAACCTACTACTCTATCCTTAAGAAACAACCCCTGTCGAAACTGAACCACAATAATACCAAAAGGGGTAGTTTCCTACAATGTCAAAAGTGTTTTCTAATAACAATATCCGATACACACTCGCTCACCTTGACTAATTCCACTCTACCACCCACCAATTTAAGCACAGGATAACATTGTCCACCTAGTCCATAACAGATGGAAACAAAACACGTAGAATTTGAACCTAAAACCTCATGATCTTCAGTTCAACACACTTAATTTCCCACAATCGAAATATAGCTATCTAGGTCAACTTGCTCGAACCTCAAATCAACTAGTTTTTCTTATAACATAACGTCGAAAAACAAACATACCCAAATCCCTAAATCAATTAATTTGTTCGAATTTACCCCAAATACAGCAATCAAGCAAACATTAACACATAAAACTCAGATTAAAAAGGATAACAAAAGCATAACACGAAAAATGATTACTTCTGCGAGTCCTCTTCTTGTAAAGAATACGATAACCACATTCACGACACTGTATCACATCACCAGGCTTTAGAGTATTCTCCTGTCCACAATCTTCACCAAAAAAAAAAAAAAAAACGAAAAGCTCCATGACTCGCTAAACCAAAATTAAACCAAAAAACAGTACAAATATAAAAAAAAAAAAAAAAAAGGTACCGCCACAGATGTAGCTGACTGGTTCAACAGGTTGAGAATCCATTGATGATCAACAATTAGCAGAGATGAAGAAATTGTTAGGGCAAAAAATTGAGGGATTTTGGTGGGTTTATAGGGTTTATATAGAGGGTTTTGTATGTGATTCGGTAAAACTTATTGGGCCTGGGCCGAGTTATCATCATCTAAATCCTTTCTTAAAGGGTTTGGGCTTTGGCCCAAACACTTTCACTTCATCGATAAAAATAGCGTAAACTAACCACTTTTTGGTTTGATCGTTTTTAGGACAAATCTCATTATTTCGGAGTCTAATTACATGTATTTTTGAAAATATCATTTCGTATTAGACTTCAGTCTCTAGATACATGAGGGCAAAATTAATATGATTTTATTTCAAATACACATTATTCAAGCGGATTTACATATGGTTCACTCGTATCTATCCTATTTCGAGCGTGCTATGTTTAATTTTGGAAAATAATTGGTACTTGATATTCTATACATATATCTAGTCTGATTCGCAAGTATATGTGATACATTGTGACTCTATTGCTCGTCTCTCTTCTATCACGCTCGTCTCTTTCCCTATGCATATGTATTAATACATTTGCTAGCAAAAATACATGGATCTAGGTGATAAAAATATATAAATCATTAGGTAGTTTTACATTTTTTTAAGGTGACGTTTGGTCATATTTTATTATAACTCATAATATAGAAAAATAGTCATAAGAAGAATCGTAATATTTAAGAGATTTAATATTATTAATTATTTCTCGTTCTTTTATAATAGTTGTCCTTTAAATTCTCATTCAAAAATAATTATTCATTTATATTAGATAGATAATACATTATCTTATATCAACAATTGAATAATCGAATAATCTAGCAAAAATACATGTATCTAGATGATAAAAATATATAAATCATTAGTTAATTTTACATTTTTTTTAAGGTGACGTTTGGCCATATTTTATTTATAACTCATAAAAATAGAAAAATAGTCATAAGAAGAATCGTAATATTTTAAGAGATTTAACATTATTAATTATTTCTCGTTCTTTTATAATAGTTGTCCTTTAATCCTCATTCAAAAATAAGTATTCATTTATATTAGGTAGATAATAACATATCTTATATCAATAATTGAATAATCGAATAATCTAGCAAAAAAAGAAAAATCAAATCACATCGAATAACTTAAATACAAATAGAATAACATTTTAATTCACGTTTGAAGACAAGTAATTGCTATAACAAATTAAATTATACTGATAATATAAATTAAATTCTCAAGGGTAGAAATAAAAGAATCTTTCCTTTAATTGCACTGCCTATATATAGGAAAGTATTTATTCAACATAATACATAACAAATAATTTCCATAAATAAGAAATTAAAAACTCATTCACCCCTTGTTTTGAAAATATGGTGGTGAAGAATAATGTCAAAGTAATTATTTCTCTAAGACTAAACTCATCACTACCATCAAAATATAGGCATGTGAATGATAATTAAGACAAAAACTAGGGACTAGAAAGAAAAAAAAAAAAAGGAATTTATAAAAAAAAATCCTTTTTTCCTTGTGAATAAACTTGGAATACACTTATTATAGTTTTAAGTTTTAACCTATGTTGTTCGAACTTCAAAAAGATATTACTCTACCAGCGTCGAATGAACAACTGATAGTATTTTTAAAGAGTCTGAACAGCACGGATTTTAAGACTATAGTAGTGCCTTTTATTTTCTTGGAGAGAATAGTATAGGCAGTTTTGTAAGGGCATATGCTTACTAATAAGCTAAGATGGAGCTAACTTCGGCTCCGAGATATCGATCTCTTTCGAGTTTTCTATCGAGAGAAGATGAAATAACTGATACATAAGCTTCTTCCTCTTTGATGGTGTCCAATTTTTTAGAAATTGGACATGGTTTAGGTAAAGAGATAAATTTTTGTGGAGCAATTTCTGTTGAAAACCTTATCAATTTAAGAATATTGGCCATTATTGTAATGTTGGAGGGGAAAAGAAATTGGTAGTATTTTATTTTTATTATATGATAAGAAGTTGGGAAAAGTTATGATAGGCCTTATCAACTTATTGTATTTATAGAAGAAAAAGTGTGAACTATTTCCTCCGTTTCATTTTATGTGTTATTTTTTTTATTAATACTTAGATTATAATATTTGTTATTTTATAAAATTAAGGGATAATGCACAAGTATTCCTTTAATCTATGCCTGAAATCTTAGAGACACACTTATACTATACTAAGGTCCTATTATCCCCTGAACTTATTTTATTAATAATTTTCTATCTCTTTTCGGCCTACGTGACACTATCTTGTGGGCCCAACGCTTGTTGACCTTTTTTAAGCTAGTGTCACGTAGGTTGAAAAGGGGTAGAAAATTACTTATAAAATAAGTTCAGGGGGTAATAGGACCTTAGTATAGTATAAATGTGTTTCCGGATTTCAGGCATAGGTTGAGGGGGTACTTGTGCATTTTTCCTAAAATTAATGCATAAATTATCATAATTTATATATTATACTTTTGATATAGTAGTTAATTTGCTTTTCCTTGCTCTAGAGGAGATTGGTATTGGTAGAGTCACATTCAACCCCGTCTTCTTGCCCTTTGGCTGGTAATGATTCCAGAAGATGATCTAGAATTGGGTCAATCACGTTTATTAAAAGTCGACAATAGAGTGGCTCTACCAGCAAAGAGAACTGGCAGGACGCGGAGATCTATTGATCAATATGAATCTCGAGAGTGGATAGTTGATCGCCGTTAAAATGTATTCATCATTTATTATATAATCAACTTAAGAAAACATTAAACAAGGGTAGAAAGGGTAAAGTCACTTCATTTCTTAATGTAAGTGTAAAATAAAAAGACGACATATAAAATGAGACGGAAAAAATTATTTTGGGGAAAGATGTGTGGTTAATTAACTAACACGCGATCACACAAAAGTGTGCATCCGGTTTACATATACCTAAAAATCTGTCAGTCCTTCTCTTTAATTTTCTAGCGTGCATAAACATTATTGTTTTAAAAAATTACACTCGATTAGTTTACATATGTCCAGAAATCTGTCCGTCCTTCTCTTTGATTTTCTAGTCGTGCATAGGCATTAATTGTCTTAAAATTACGTATCAAATTAAAATCAAATCAAAACGAAAAAAAGTATTTTAAAAAAATTATTTCCATCGTGTCCAATACGTTATTGTGTTTTAACATTACACACCAAAACTACATAGCCGTCCTCTACTTTTTTTGCATTAATTGAATGAAAATGTCTTGTTTGGCCAAAATTGACTAAACAGGGAAAAGCCCTAGATAAGGGGACCAAAAATCAAATTATATATTTGAAATTTAAATTCATTGATAATATTTTTTATTACGAAAAATATATTACAATTACTTAACTAAAGTTCAACAAATTCATGATATGTATTATTATTCGTTTTGGTACAAAGATTTCATATATGACATGAGCTTGACCTAAAAGTGTATAAAAATATTTGCGATGAGAATTTTCTTTCTATCATTATATATCGTGAAAGTCCGATGTTGATATCATATATTTCTCACAACTCAAGTCATGTTAATGTGTATATTGTTTGCTTTGATCTAAAAGGTGTATATTGTTCGCTTTGATCTAAAGATCGTCTGGCCTGCCGCTCTGCTCTGAAGAATTCATGATTTATATATGTTTCAGGCCGGTGAGAGGGAGTGCGGAATAAGGATTGATTCCCTAGATAAGGGAACCAAAAATCAAATTATATATTTGAAATTTAAATTCATTGGTAATATTTTTTATTACGAAAAATATCTTATAATTACTTAATTAAAGTTCAACAAGTTCATGAGATGTATTATTTATTCATTTTGGTACAAAGATTTCTTATATGGCATCAGCTTGACCTAAAAGTGTACAAAAATATTCGCGATGAGATTTTTTTTACTATCATATATACCATGAAAGTCCGATATTGATATCATATATTTCTCACAACTCAAGTCATGTTAATGTGTATATTGTTTGCTTTGATCTAAAATGTGTATATTGTTCGCTTTGATCTAAAGATCGCCTGGCATGTCGGCCCACTCTGAAGAATTCATGATTTATATATGTTTCAGGCCAGTGAGAGGGAGTGCATATGGATACCAAAAATCAAATTATATATTTGAAATTTAAATTCATTGGTAATATTTTTTATTACGAAAAATATATTGCAATTACTTAATTAAAGTTCAACGAGTTCATGAGATGTATTATTTATTCGTTTTGGCACAAAGATTTCATAAATGGCATCAGCTTGACCTAAAAGTGTACAAAAATATTCGCGATGAGATTTTTCTTACTATCATATATACCGTGAAAGTACGATGTTGATATAATATATTTCTCACAACTCAAGTCTTGTTAATGTGTATATTGTTCGCTTTGATCTAAAGATAGTTATACCATCGTCGAACTCAAAAGCATGTGTATAACGATCTGTTGTGATCTTATCTTATATAGTATTTCACTCTTTTTAAGCTTTTCAATGTAAAATTTGTCTAAAACATCATGTACGTGTATTTCATCGTCAAAAACATTAACATGAAAATACTTGAGGAGATTTAATTTCATTTATCATATATACATTAAGAATAATTTAAATATGACATACAATTATTTTATTTTTTTGCGGAAGAGCCTATCGACACTCCGTATGTATATTTACATTCTCGTCACTCTAAATATTTACTCTGTATTCTATTAAATATTATCACATAAATTGAAATAACCGACAAACTTATTGTTAGTGAGTACCAGCAGTGTCACGACTCCACATCTTTCTACTTGTACTGTTGTACAGATCTCTTCAACAGTGACCTTTCCTTTTTGGTATATTATTTTGAAAAGTGTTTTTTTAAAAAAATAAAAAATTGTTAGAAAAAATAATTTATTTTTTATTAAACATTGTTTTTCAAAAAATGTGTTTTAAATTGATTGATCCAAACCAAAAGTGCTTTTTTGAAAATAATGATAATTGAAATAAGCTAATTTTACAAGTTAAGTCAAATAGACAATTAGTGATTATCTATAATAATTTTTCAATATAATGATCTGAGTTCCTTTATAATCAATATTGTATGTTATGTCATATAATATTATATATTTTCTATGAAAATATTTTGCTTATAACTATTAACACGAATTAATTACGGTTAAATATGTATTTTAGTGATAATTGACATTTTTTGTATATGTTCCTAAAGCCTTTAGTGATATTGGTTTTAATGACATTTAACTTATGTCGGTAAAAACTTTAGCACTCTTTATTAATGTCATATTTAATGCCGCTAAAAATTATTTTTATTATAATATAAATAAGTATCTAAACAAACGATGTCGTTATAACTGACTATTGTAAATTGATCATGAAAAAATTGGAGGCCTTGGAATATGCTGGTTTCAAACCAATACTAATTTCCACATAAATGCTTTAACTTCAAGCAATGAATGATAATTCTTCTGCCACGTCATTGATCAATTTATAAGGGCGAAGTTAGAAGTTTAAATATAAATTTAATTAAATTTAATTTTTCATATTTGAATAATATATTTGTATCTAAAATTCATTGTAGGTGTATAAATATCATGTTTAAAATTCAATTATTGAAAATCGTTATTCTAAAATTCAAAACTTATAAAATTAAAATTTTGAGGCGGTCTATATTATGCTCATGTTTCATTATTTGTAATATGTGTTCCATTTGAAAAAGGTATATGGACTTGACCTCTTTAAGAGGCAAAGTTCTCTTTTAGCATTAATGACAATTCCAATTAGATTTGATGATGACAATACATGCCATACCTAGTGGCACAAGAAGTGACACCATGAGAAAATTAAGAGGTTGTTTGGTTCAAAGAATTAGATGGATTATTGCTATATAAGTTTTGCGATTAAATTTAGGGCAAACGGACAAAAATCACGTACTTTTAAGATTAAATCGTTGATACATTAATCGAATGCGCGAGATACATTAATAATTAAATAAGATACATTACATTTTATACATGATACACTAATCTGATGCGCGAGATAAACTAACATGATGTGCGAAAATAAAGAATTTTGGAGATTTGTAAAACTTATAGGTAATAATGGTAACAAATAAAACAAAAGGTGAGATTTCTGTAATTTTTTTCTTAAATTTATTTCATATTTGGTTGAAGATATTAACAAAAATCGTTAGATATAACAAAAAAGTGGATTTTTCTTTGTAAACTCTAGTCTTTATTATATTTATATTAATCAGAGATGAATGACAACTTAAAATGTATAATTTATCTGAATTCGATACTTTTAATTAGTGCAAACTAAATTTATATGTAAGAGATCTACTAAAATTACACAAATAGTATGTATGAACCTATGACATTTAAAATATAATGAGCTTAATGATTTAAGAACATCAAAAAATTAAACTTATAAAGCTTACGTCATGAATTCGTCTATGATATTAAAATTAAAAAAAATATTATTTTTCAAACTCATAATAATAAACTTATAAACTTTAACATATAACAAATCTAAAAATCATATTTGTATGTTATAACTATAGTTTGCATAATTACGTTCCATAACAAAATAAATATGTATATTTCGCTATACATATACAAAGAAAGCAGTTGTATAATTCGTTATACATATACAAAAGAAAATAGTTGTAATCAGTTTCTATCTATCTATCTATCTATCTATCTATCTATCTATCTATAAAATCAGTTTCTATCTATCTATCTATCTATCTAATAGATAGATAGATAGATAGATAGATAGATAGATAGATAGATAGATAGATAGATAGATAGATAAATAAATACACACACAAAATATCAAAATTGTATAATTTGTGTTTGTATAAACTGCGAGAAAGAGAGAGACAAAAGAAAATTAGGCAGATTAAAATTGTACTTGTATAAACAATGTGTATAGGACAAAAATATATACATTTTTATTTGTATATACAATTTTCTTTCGATTTTATACAAACACAAATGCAACTTACAATTTGTGTTTGTATAAAGTGACAAAGGCGAGTGAGAGTGGCAGGCGAGATTTGGGAGAGTGTCGAGCAAGATCTGAGAAAGGAGAGAGGGGAACAAAAAAAAAAAAAAAAAAAAAAATATATATATATATATATATATATATATATATATATATATACACAATTTTCTCTCGCTTTATACAACACATACACATTTTATACATTTGTTTTTGTATAAAAGCGAGGGAGGCGAGCAAGACTGCCATCAAAATGAGAGTGGCGAGCGAGATTCCACCAGGGAGAGAGGCAAAAATAGTAGTAATTTGCTATAGGGTACAATGAAGTCAAACTATGCTTATAACATTTAATTTGAATTAATAATTTGCTATATAAATAATTTTGCTCAAAATTTATACGATATAGGTATGATTTAGGAGAATAACAAAACTACTAAACTATCGACTAATTAACATCTATTATGAATGGACCCGACCCAACAACCATGTCTAATATGAGCCACACCACCTTAGGTTAATTTTGTATGGCATCCTTATGAACTCTATAAATCATTAAAATTTATGTGCATTGCTTATAAAATATAAATTATTAAAATAAAAATGACCAAAAATATCATATAATTATAATTAGCAAATGTATATCGACTAATTAACATCTATTATGAATGGACCCGACCCAACAACCATGTCTAATATGAGCCACACCACCTTAGGTTAATTTTGTATGGCATCCTTATGAACTCTATAAATCATTAAAATTTATGTGCATTGCTTATAAAATATAAATTATTAAAATAAAAATGACCAAAAATATCATATAATTATAATTAGCAAATGTATATTTTGATGGGCAACTTACATATAGCAAACATAAAATTCATATTTGTATGTTATAACAAAGTTTGTGTAATTACGCTCCATAGCAAACACATATATGTAGATATAATTCGCTATACATATACAATTGAATAGAATTGTATAAAACGAGAAAGAGAGAAATAATATACAATTTGAATTTGTATAAAACGAGAAAGAGAGAGAGAGACAAAAAAGACTTGAGCAGGGAATATACAATTGAATCGAATTGTATAAAACGAGAAAGAGAGAAATTATATACAATTTGAATTTGTATAAAACGAGAAAGAGAAAAATTATATACAATTTGAATTTGTATAAAACGAGAAAGAGAGAAAAACAAAAGAGACTTAGGAAGGGAAAATACAATTGAATCGAAATGTATAAAACAAGAAAGAGAGAAATGATATACAATTTTAAATTTGTATAAAACAAGAAAAAGATAAAGACAAAAGAGACTTGGGCAGGGAAATATTTGTATTGTATAATTATAAGTGTATAGGACGATTATATACAATGAGAAAGAGAGAAAGACAAAAGAGATTTGGACAGGAAATATACAATTGAATCGAATTGTATAAAACGAAAAAGAAAGAAAATATATACAATTTGAATTTGTATAAAACGAGAAAGAGAGAAAGGCCAAAGAGACTTGGGTAGAGAAATATCTGTATTTGTATAATTATAAGTGTATAGAATGAAGATACATGTATTTGCATGTGTATATACATTTTCCTCTCGCTTTATACAAACAGTAGTACAATTTATATATTTCGATTATATAAAGCGAGAGAGGCAAGCGACAGGGAGCGAGCGAGAGAGAGAGAGAGTGGTGAGAGAGAATATGAGGAGAGATGCAACTGATAAACAGTTTGCTATGAAACACAAATAAATCAAACGATAAACATTGTATTTATTTTATATTATTAGTTTGTCATTTTAGACAATTATCTCTATTTTGATTGACTGGCAAATTATGTACTCCATCCGTTTAAAAAAGGACAACCTAATTTGACTTGGAACAGAGTTTAATAAAAAAAAGACTTTTTAATCTTATGATTCTAAATTAAAGTTATGTCAAATGTACCAAAATGTCCTTTAATTTTATCGTCTTAAATATGCCACGTAGAAAGTTAAAGTAAAAGTGTTGCCAAAAAGAAAAGAAAACATTCTTTTTTAAATAATCTAAAAAGGAAATAGGGTCATTCTTTTTTAAACGGAGGGGTAACTTATAAAGCCCAAGAGGGCAATGTATAGGCCTTACAAATTGAAAAGAACTTTGGCCCATTTTCCTATTTTCATTTTATGGCTTGTACTAGTGTTTATTACTCTTTCCGTTTTATTTTATGTGACATTTTTTGTATTTCAAGAAATAAGTATACTTTTAATAGATCATTTTAATATTTTGAATTATTATTTATTGTGACTTATAGTACTCTTCACGCAGTTTATAAACATATAATTTCCTTTCAAAAAATTTAAAAATTTCATACGCATATGTCCGGTCAAAGTTAAACTGTTTGACTCTCGAAAAACAAAAAGCGCCACATAAAATGAGATAGAGGGAGTATTTCATTATATTCTTTCTTCTTTCTTTTTTTCAAAGATTTCAAGATTTAGTGACTTTTTTTATGGATTGAAATTAATTAAATTCTTCCATAATGGTAAAAAAAACTAGTCAAGAGTCAATAAAATCAATTTGCTTGAACATCTCAAAATTTGGTGACTTAAAATTTATAAATATGGGATAAAACTAATTGAATAAAAATATACTCTTTTTTGTTGTTTGTTGAAGATTTCAAGATTCAATGACTTAATTTTTAATGGATTAATATTTATTAAACTCTTCCATCATGGTAAACAAGCTAGTCAAAAGTCAATAAAATCTTTTGTTTGAACATCTTAAAATTTAGAGACTAAAAATTTACAAATATGGAATAAAACTATCTAAACAAAAATTTAAATCTTTAATACACACTATAAATCAGAGTCACATCAACACATAAAAGAGAAAGTAACAAAAAAAAATTGCTTTTCAATTATTTCATTCCTTTATCCTATGCTTTTTACTCTCATCTTTTCATGTTAATACTCTCATAATTACTAATATATATGATTAGGAGATAATTATGTTACTAAGAAAATCTTAAAAGATAAATTAAATTGTATTTATACTGTAAAGATTTTTTCGCGATCAAAGTATTAATGGTGTAACAAGTCACTAAAAGCGGTGTTGCTCAAACTCTCCTTGCAACTATGCCAGATATTCTAAAAATTCACTATTTTAAAGAATTCGACACACATATCACTAGTCGATAACTAGAATTAAATTTTAATCTAAATATATTCTCTCCATCAATTGATGTAACATACACTAAATTAGACAAATTTGTAGATGCAGAAGATATATTTTCTTTGTAAAGCCTAGTCGTTATATTAATTAGGGACAGACAACACATTTAAAATACTTTCAACACAAAGTAATTTATATGTAAAAAAATTTACTAAAATCATAACAGATAGTAGATATGATTATATGAACTTATAACATTTAAAATATAATGGGTTTAATGATTAAAAAAAGGAAATTATAGAAATCACATACTTTTAAGGTAAAATTACAATTTATTCTTTAAAAGTTTATTTACAAAAATCCCTCAAAACGGATACAATAACATAAGCGTCGATATATTAATCTAATGCGCGAGATACATTAATTTGATGCGCGAGATACATTAATCTGATGTGTGAATACACTAATCTGTTGCACGAGATACATTAATTTGATGCGTGAGATATACTAATTTGATGCGCGAGATACACTAATCTGATTCGCGAGGTACATTTTATACGTGATACATTAATCTGATGCACGAGATACACTAATTTGATGCGCGAGATACACGAATTTGATACGCGAGATAGATTTGATACATGATACACTAATCTGATGTGTGAGATACATGAGTTTCCAATTATCTCATGCTTTTATCCTATGCTTTTTACTCTCATCTTTTCATGTTAATTCACTTAGCTTGGAAGATTACAATATTTCTATTCTTAATCTAGTAGCTAAATACACGGTGGACATCGATTGTACGTTGAGAGGAAAAATCTTAGTGATCATAATTTCAATTTAAATTCTGTTTACAGTGTTGACGTTCCAATTACCGTAAAAGGTGATAATACTGCCACCTGTAACGTTAAATTTCTCCGTGATCAAACACACGGAACATTTTGTTGGGAATTAAACACACAACACACACAAATAATCTAGAGAAAAGAGAAACGGAACACAAACGGGACACACAAGAATTTAACGTGGTTCGGTTTCCCTACTCCACGACTGTAACAGGAGGATTTTTATTTCACTTGTGCTGCCTCAGAATTACAAATACAAGGATCATATTTATAGGAAAACCAAATGGTTAACCTAGGGTTTCAGTAATGGGTCGGGCCGGCTCACAAGCCTCCACAAAGCCCAACAATCTCCCACTTGGAGGCTTGAAGAATTTCAACTGTCATCCACTTAGAACACTTGTATGTCTAGTAATCTTTTTCAACTCTCTCCTGCTACAGCGGCCTTCTCATCAGTTAACTGAAAGGCCCGTTGAAGCTCCCCGAAGCTTCAACACATCAGTCACGACTGAAACTGCCCTTGACTCGTCCTCGGTCCCTACCGGCTCCCACTTGAGACACGAACTGCCGGATCCTAGAACTCCCTGAGAACAAACACTCTCCATACTCAGCAAGAAATTTTCTGGAGACGTATCAACAGCTGGAATACTGGTTCTCTTGACCCACTGTCTTCTAGGAGCCTTGGCTGAAGCACGGCCGGTGCTCCAACTGCCACAAACGCCTCTGACTGGTCTTCCTGAACCTTTCCTTGCTCGTTCATCCTGAATCTGAACTGTGGCTCTGGGTTTCTTTCTTGCAAAGACAACCTTCTTCTGCCCACGAGATTCTGTGAACCGGACTTTGTTTTTCTTCTGAACTGGGACGGTCACTCCCTCAGACGGTAATCCGATAATATACAACGATCCTCTTTTTGTTCCACGAGCCATGACAAGATTGCCCCTCACGACCTTCCACTGCCCATTTCCGAACTTCACATGATGTCCCTGTTCATCCAACTGCCTAACAGAAATCAAACTTTTCGTCAAGCTTGGAACAACTCTGACATCCTTCAAGGTCCAGAAACCGACTGGCGTCTTCAGCACCATGTCACCCATGCCCGTAACATCAAGAGCTCTATCGTCTGCAAGCCTTACCTTTCCAAAGTCTCCAATAACCAGATTCTGCAATGCTTCACTGCTGTGGGTAGCGTGAAAAGAAGCACCAGAATCCATGACCCAGGAATACACATTGCTCTCCGCGCAACAGATAAACAAATCCTCGTTGGCGCTGTCTTCTGCAATGTTGACTTGTTTGTCTTTCTGGCATTGATTCCTGAAATGCCCCACCTCCTTGCAGTTCCAACATGTTACACCTGAGCCATCCCGAGCCTTCGACTGACTCCTTCTTCGGTTCCTGCTCCCACTACCTCTGTTATTTCCTCTGTCTCTGACGACGTTTAGCATATCACCTGGTGATTCTCCAGAACTCCTTCTTCTGACATCCTCGCCAAGAACGAGATCACGAATCTTCTCAAAGGTGAATCCATTAGGTCCCACTGAACTGGCAACTGCTGTAACCGTTCCGGACCAACTGTCAGGCAATGATGATAACAGTAGTAAAGCTTGAACTTCATCATCGAACTTAATGCCAACTGACAAAAGTCTGGCTAAGATCGAATTCAATGAGTTGATGTGCTCGGTAACTGAACTGCCTTCCTTCATCTTTGTGTTCACCAACTCTCTAATCAGAAAAATTTGTTTGCTGCAGATGGCTTCTCGTACATGTTAGACAAGGCTTCCAAGATGCCTTTCGCTGTCTTCTCCTTAAGAATGTTGAACGCAACATTCTTGGTCAACGAGAGTCGGATAACTGACATAGCTTTCCGATCCAAAACTGCCCACTCTGCATCAGACAATTTTCCTTGCTTGTCACCCAACACTACGTCCAAATCTTTCTGAACCAGCAAATCTTCAATCTGCATCTTCCACCAACTGAAATCTGTACCATCGAACTTCTCAATTCGGAACTTCCCATCTTCTGCCATCTCAAAGGACTAAATGAGATACTCGGTACAACTAATTTCAGATCTTGGTAATTTCGTCAGAAATATTGCACCACAAAAAAAAACCGCACCTTCGGCAATTCCCTTAACGGCGTCTACAGACAGTGGGCGGCGATTTGGACGATGATCACGATCTGGACGCTCGCGGCTGGATCTGAGGCTCCTCGATGCGGCGGCCACTGGACGACAGCGGCGTTCTCTGCCTCGCTACTGCTGCGCGGCTTTCTCCCTCGCTGGGCTACGATCTGCGGCAGATCTCCTTCGATCTGGGCTGCCTGGTTCGCGGCGGCGGCTGCTCGCGAATGGCGGTTCCAGATCCTCGGCGTCTTGCACGGCTGTAGCTTGCGAACGGCGGCGGCACACTCCTTCCCGACACACAGTTCTTCACACAAGAACCCTAGGTGACAATTTCTCACAGTTTGTGTTACAGTGTTGTTGAAACCTCGCTCTGATACCAATTGTTGGGAATTAAACACACAACACACACAAATAATCTAGAGAAAAGAGAAACGGAACACAAACGGGACACACAAGAATTTAACGTGGTTCGGTTTCCCTACTCCACGACTGTAACAGGAGGATTTTTATTTCACTTGTGCTGCCTCAGAATTACAAATACAAGGATCATATTTATAGGAAAACCAAATGGTTAACCTAGGGTTTCAGTAATGGGTCGGGCCGGCTCACAAGCCTCCACAAAGCCCAACACATTTCAAGTGTTTAACTATGATAGAGATCGATCTGATTGTGATGCTGGTTCATCTTTAGGGAAAAAAGTTTGTCATTGGCAAACACAAGATTTTGGATTGTGTTTTAATGTTGGTGGGAAATGTAAAATTTTCTTTAATTATAGCCAATGAAATGTAAATACTCACTTAGTTATAAATAATAATAATATTGTCCTCTTTTGTTATGTGATGATAATCTTGTCCTTTTTTTGTTATGTTATACTATATGATTAGGAGATAATTATGTTAGTAAGAAAGATTAAGAAATAATATTAGAAAAAACATGAACGGTTAGCCCTTGCCTTACGACCCTTCTAGGGTTTATAAAAGGTCGTTTGAATTGGCTTAAAAGCTGATCAAACTTAATTTTGAGTCAGTTTTTTACAACTGAAAGTATTTGAATATATATATATATATATATATATATATATATATATATATATATATTATATATATATATATTCTGCTTTCCTCACTCCCCGGCTTGCTTGCGTAGTAAAAAGAAAGAAAGCGTCTATGGCAGATGGAATACGAGATCTAGGCAAGCCTTTCTTCCTTTGTTAACTTAAAGGCTATGTAGAATCCTAGGTTTCGCTTTATAATACCAGTCATTAGTTCCGGCTATCGCTCCAAAGTGATAGCGCCATCGAAAGATAGAGTGTCAAACAGTCAAACTTCGATACCTAAATTCATTCATCCAAAGGCTTTTCCATTCCCTGATCCGTGCCTCCTTGCTTTAACTAAGACTTTTTGAATAGTGGCTCGGCTTATATATATATATATATAAAGTGTTTGACATTTTGAAACCAAATTACAAATAAAATGCATTTTTATTACTGTCACATAGTTTAAGGATATTTGACCCTTTTCCCTTAATATAATATTAACAAAAAAGGAGTTTCAACTAATGAAGAAAATAAAATTCTAGGAGATTAGACCATAATCATAGATGTTTATATATGAACATATTGTTTAGTGAAGAATTCTAGTATTTCATTGTATTAAGAGTGTATAAATTCTTTACGCCATCACTGTATTAATAGCATAACATTTCACCTTGTTATTCCGATCCTTGTTGCAATCATATTTAAACTCTAAAATTACATTATTTTTTTAAAAAAAAAACAAAATTTGATTTTTTAGTAAGACCTTATCCTCTTCCTTTTCGATATTAAGATAATTTACGAATTCGATACACATGCTACTAATCGACAACTGTAATCAATTTTAATCTGAATATGTTCTCTCCATCCGTTGATGTAACATACATTAAATTTGACAAATTGCATTTGATCCACATTTCATTTGGATTATAAAGTGAATTAATGAATATAAATATTTTAGGACAGATAGATACAACAATTAAAATAAAAGATTTAGATCTGTGGAATCTTCTTTTAAAATACTTTTTAGTTGGACTTTTCTGCTGCCCTATTCCCAATACACAATAAATAATTTTAATATTCTATTAGTGACCTTATATTATATTATTCGTGCTTCAGTATTTATTGCCTCTAGGCTTTTCAACTTTGTCTTTGATTTTTGTCTATTTTTTCCCCATAATACAAAACGATTTTTTTAATATTTTGAGTGAATATTTTTTAACAAATAATGGTTGATTTTAGTGATTTTTTTATTTATTAACATTTATAGTAATACTATGATAAATTTGTTATATGTATTAAAAAGTAAATTATGCATATAATATTAAATATTCTTTGTTATATATATTAAAATTATGTTATAAATATTCAATGAAAAAAATTATATTGCTATAAATAATAAATATTTTCTTAATACAACATATTTACATAAGTTCTCCATACAAAAGTCAACACATGGACTAAAATAAATTCAAAAACTATTTAAAAAAAATAATCGTCTCAATAGCACTTGTCCCACTAGTGCTTGAAGTGACTAAATTTGAATTTGCATCGAAAAAAATCTCATTTTGAAAGTTAACCGCTCTCTAACAAGAACGACTTTGTATCCATTTTCATATCTGAGTTCGAATTGGAAAATCTCACATTGGGGTAAAACGTTCCCAATAAAAGCGACTCCGTATCCAAATCCATAAAATTCCATATATTGAGGGTAAAATGCTCCCTAACAAGGCGAACTCTGTATCCAACTAGCCATATTGGAGTCTGACTAAATTTGAACTCCCTAACGGCTAACAAAGGCGACTCCGTATTCCAGGAAACTGGAACCAAAAAGACCTTTCGATTAAGAATAAAGGAATATTTATCACTCTATCACAACGTCGTTGTTTGGTGATGACAATGACAATGACATTTAACAAAAAAAGTAAGTTATCTCTAATTTTTTATTAAGCTAATGATACCTTATTTGAAAATTGAAACTTTAGATTATGTGTTTGTTGTCTCACATGTTACTATAAAAACAAGTTAATACATACACAAATACAAGCAAATGAAACAGTGGAACTATTTGTTATACTTGTTAACAATTTGAGTTATTGTTATAGTTAGGCATATAGTAATGGAGAATGATGATGAGGTGATTCTACTGGATTTCTGGCCTAGCATGTTTGGCATGAGAGTGAGAGTTGCATTAGCTGAAAAGGCGATCGAATACGAGTACAAGGAAGAAGACTTGTTTACCTCTAAAAGTAGTCTTTTATTGAAGATGAATCCAATTCACAAAAAGATTCCAGTTTTGATTAACAATGGTAAACCTGTTTGTGAATCTTTCGTCATTGTTGAGTATATCGATGAGGTATGGAAGGATAAAGCTCCTCTGTTACCTTCTCATCCTTATGACAGATCACAAGCCAGGTTTTGGGCTAGCTATACTGATAAGGTTCGTACTAGTATCCGTAGTATTGATCCTGTAGTTTCTTGTATATACTTTGATTATCGTAATATTTTGTTCTACTTACTGTTCTGTTCTGAATGTCTTGTTGGACTAAGTCTATCGGAAACAGTCTCTCTGCATTTGAAAGGTAGGGGGTAAGGTTTGTATACACTTTACTCTTCCGAGATCTCATTTTGTGAGACTACACTGGATATGTTGTTCGTTGTTTGATTATGGTATTAGATTGAAACTGATTGTCAATAAGACTGAGTGTATTTGTTGTTTGATTATCGTATTATTTTGTTGTAGTTACTGTTCAGAATGTCTTCGTTATGGTTTAACTTTCATTACTTCTGCTTTGGATTGTTTTTTCCTTGAGTCGAGGGTCTATCAGAAACAGTCTCTCTACCATACTGTTTATGTTGTTGTTGTTGTTGATTTGTCTATGAAACGGATTCTGGATAAGATAAGAGTAGATATAGACGATTCATATAGCAGACGTTGTAGTTGATTGATATTGTTTTACATGATCACGAATAAAAAAGATGAGATTTTTGTAATGGAAATCTTGAAATTGCAGTTGTATGATTTCGGGAGAAGAATATGGACAGTCAAAAGAGAAGAGTTTGCGGAAGGTAAGAAGGACTTCATCGATCCACTCAAGTTACTCGAGGAAGCTGCACTGGGAGACAAGCCTTACTTCGGAGGGGAAAGTTTTGGTTTCGTTGATATTGCTCTGATTGGATTCTACAGCTGGTTTTATACGTACGAGACCATTTGCAACTTCAGCATAGAGGCTGAGTGCCCGAAGATTGCTGCTTGGGGCAAAAGATGCATGAAGAGGGAGAGTGTCTCGAAATCTCTACCTGACTCTCGTAAGATCTATGAGGTAGTAATTGAATACAGAAAGAAAAATGGACTAGAATAAACATGTTCATTATTTGCTTCATAATACACGAATGGGCACTTAGTTCTGCCTTGTCGAAAGATAGTTTCAGAGTTAAAGGAATAAAGACAATCGCCAAGCGCTGACTTGTGGAGTGTCAGTATTATCTATGTAATTCTGCTGTTGTTTCTTCTTGGACATCAAGATTGTTCTGTTCTTTCTAATCGTAATTCTTGTTATCGTATTTTTTAACTTCAAATGCCTAAGACGCTTCAGGTTGATCCATTTTGAAGCTAAAGACATCATTTCCGACCTTAAACTTGTCATTGTACCTTGCATTATCTGAAAAATCAGGTAGTGAAGCTGGATCAAGTTCAAAAGACTCGTTTATCGTTTCTGTCAACTTAAAGGAGGGAACTTTATGAGAAAATCTGTGTAATGCATCTGCTGGTATCACGAATGAGTCATTTCCACGACGTCTCCTTTCAAAAATGCTGATGAATCCAATGACTTTATCCAGATAACTGACACTTATACCAACATCATCAACGAAATCAGAAAGTACCTCCACGATCTCATACTTAAGCTGTCGATGATGGTCATCTAGTAGTTCAGAGCTCCAAACAGCCCAAGTCTCACCTTTCGTAGGATATATCAGATAATAACCATAATCATCTCTTTCAAATTTCACTTGATGAGAGAATATAAGATGTTCTGAGACGTCTAGTGAGCTTCCGAGTCTAAATCTACCACAACTAATCTGTAACTCATGATTTGTGAAATGATCTTCCTCTGCATTAGCCTCTAACCAGACCATTTGTAACTTAAATTTGGGAGTAAAAACCTTTTCAACTCGCGCGTAGAGTCTAGGCATACCATCTAAATCATCATAACACGCCCAAATTTGATCAACGTCAAAATCCTCAATGTTTTTCCCCTTGTCAAAGTCGTGAAACTTAGCACGAGGACAGTCACATACTTGTGTGATACCTTTATGATCTGTCTCCGGTTCTGTTTCAGAGTCATCACGAACAATCATATCATAACAAATCATCGCCAATTGATCAGCATTGCTTGCATCAACAGCATTGCTATATTCCGAAGATTTTCCTGGTTTTAGCCTTTTGAATGGGTAGTTAGACTCCACCAACATTGTCCTCTCTCTTTTCCTCGAATCACATCCTCGTGGACTCAACTGACTCGTAGAATCCAGCTGCATTTTGTTGAACAACATAGCAGACTCAAGTTCTTCCTCTCGCGCCTTCATTTCATTCTCTCGTTGCTTCAATCTATCTTCCTTGATATCGAGCTCATTAGCTAGCTCGTAAAATTTCTTCTCTTTCACATCAATCTCCTTAAGCCTTCCCTCAAGTACATTCTCAAACACCTCAAGCATACCACGAATCGATATCTCTTTCTCCTCTCTCACTTTCAAGTCATCAATATACTCTGATATCTGTCTTTCTTTCTCCTCAACTTCAACACGTTTCGCGTTGAGTGATTCTCTAACTAACTCAAGTTCCTTTAAGCTTTCACCTATTGACTCTTGAGTAGCACACATATGCTTCTCTCTGGATTCGAGTTCGTTGAAGCATTCTTTCAACCTTGTTCCTGTTAAATCCAAGTGTTGTTCAAAACATTTCCATTCTAACATCAACGTTAAAAGACCTCGACGAAGGCCAATCTTCTTGTTTTCAATCTCTTCTATATCATCACAAATCCTCTTCAACAAAACCATCTTTTAACTTGCGAGTTGTTTATTACTCCCTCCGTTTCAATTTGTCTGTCGTGTTTTGATTTTGCACTGAGTTTAAGAAAGTAAAAGGACAGTTTCATTATCATATACATACACAACACATTTAACAAAGTGTAAGTGAAAATCAGAAGCAAGATGCTTGTGTGTTGGTACTTGTAAAGTACTATGCTCATCCTAGCCCTTCAATTACCTCTCTCAGTGGACGGTTGTTACGCAATATTTCATAATGTATTATTTTGTATTGTTTTATATTGTTTTATTGAATACGACATTTGAATAGATTGTATCGTTTTCCATCTCTGCATAATATCACTTTGAAGGATAGTATAAAAAAATATGTCATCTTCTTTTATTATACGCATCAACCTCAATTAAAAAATCTCTAATTGTTATGGCTTATTGAAACGAATGAGTGTAATAAAATGAAATGATATATTTTATAGGGAAAAAAACTCAAATACGTCATCAAACTTTGAAAAAACACTCATTAAGTCATTCGTTAATAGTGCGATTTTGCAAAATCATCACCAAAATTAAACTAGTCAAAAAAAAAAAGTTCAAATATATTATTTGAGAAACAGTTATATATTATTTTCTCTTGTATTCCCTAGCCTAGTCAAGACAAAATTCTGAAAATCTTGGTTTCATCAATCTAGGCAAACTGGCCTATAATTGAAAATTAATTTAAAGGGAAAGAGTAAAAATATACCACGAACCGAATGATATGCAGATATCTTCCGTCATACTTTTGGGACATTGATGCTCCTCCCATCTAAAAACTAGATCATATATGTCCTTCACTCTAACGGAAGACTAAATAGGGACACGTGGCACAATCTTATCCGTCGATTAGATATTTAATAAATCGAGTTAGTGGATAAGTATGTCCGTTAGTATAAAAAATATATATACTCTAGTCCCTATCTAGCTCCAGTGCATTTTCGTTAATACATAAGCTGAAATACAAGAATCCAACATCGTAACGCGGAGTAAGCAAGTTACCTTTATGTAAAAGTAGAGGAAATAAAATAACGTCAAGTAAAAAGGAACAAGGTCTAACAATACAATCACTTGAATACATAAGCTAAAATACAAGAATCCAACACTTAACAATATATTTATATCACAAGCTAAATTTTTTTTTTTTTTGGAATAGTCAAAACTTCTTGTTGTTAATTTATGAGTTTTCTTGATTTTAAAAAAAATGGAAAATGAAGAGGTGATTTTATTGGACTTTTGGCCTAGTATGTATGGCATGAGAGTTAGGGTAGCACTAGCTGAAAAATGTGTCAATTTTGAGTACAAAGAACAAAATATTATTGAAAAAAGTTCAATTCTCTTAGAAATGAATCCAATTTACAAGAAAATACCAGTTTTGATTCACAATGGAAAACCAATTTGTGAATCACTAAATGTTGTCCAATATATTGATGAGGTTTGGAAGGACAAAGTTATATTTCTTCCTAGTGATCCTTATGAAAAATATCAAGCTATGTTTTGGGCTGACTATGTGGAAAAGGTAACAAAATTTGTTATTCCTTTTATACGTTGACAGAAGAGGTAGATTCAGGATTTAAACTTCGTCTCCCTTTGCCAAATAGAGACGGAAAGAAGCTTCTATTTTTAGGCGTTGGAGGGGCCTTTCGGTCAGATAAACCAAGCTCAGAGACAAAAAGAATAAATCTTTTATACCAACGTATCTCCACCAAGTCATCATAAAAGTATATTAAAACTTTTGCAAATAATGGACATTCTAATGCATTAAGCTCACTCTATGCATAGAGTAAGGGTCGGACCACATTTGGTCTTTATGTATACAATCTTACCTTGCATTTTTTGCTAGAGGGTATTTTTCGTGTCTTGAGGATTAGGTCTTTCGTTCGGACTATGTTATATATGTAATAAAACTTCAAAAAATTGTACACATATTTTGTAGGTTAATGCTCGATTCTGAACTTACTAACTCTAAATTCCTCACAGGTGTTTGATACGGGGCGTAAATTATGGATGGAAAAAGGAGGAGAAAAACAAACAAGAAAGGAAAACTACATAGACACTTTAAGGATGCTAGAAGGAATTATTGGAGATAAACTTTATTTTGGAGGTGAAAATTTTGGTTACTTGGACATTTCTCTCATAGGAATTTGTAGTTGGTTTTATACTTATGAAAAATTTGGAGAATTTAGTACAGAAGTTGAGACACCAAAGATTATTGCATGGATGAAAAGATGCATGAAAAGGGAAAGTGTCTACAAAAATGTTGTTGAACCTCTTAAGGTTTATGACTTTGCTTTGCAAATTAGAAAGCTTTATGGAATAGAGTAGATGAATCATTTGGTGAATTCGAAATCTTTTGTCTGTTCTGATATCATGTTTTAATATGTGAACTAGGACTACTTATCATTCCGCTCTGTTGAGTTTTGAATGTTATTGGTGAATTCACAACTTTTTGTCTGTTCTGATATCATGTTATAATATGTGAACCAGGACTACTTATCGTTCCGTTCTGTTTAGTTTTGAATGTTATTAGTGAATTCAGAATATCATGTTTTAATATGTGAACTAGAACTACTTATCGTTCCGTTCTGCTTAGTTTTGAATGTTATTGGTGAATTCAGAACTTCTTGTATGTTCTGATATCATGTTTTAATATGTGAGCCAGGACTGCTTTTCGTTCTGTTCTGTTTAGTTTTGAATGTTATCGGTTAGACTTATTAGTTATAGATTTGACTTAAATGATTATCATGTTAAGCAACTTAAGTTTGCATATAAAACCATATAATCATCCAAGATAACTTAGCTTAAAAGAATGAACTTTAATCATACTTGTAAAATAAGATAACTCAATGTAACTCCACAAGTGCGATCTGGGGAGAATGGTATGTACGCAAACATTTACCCTGATTGTTTTCGAAAGATCTTCAGCTCAAATAAAACAATCCAAATAGATAAATTTATGTGGTGAAAGAAGTGATAGCTCATCATACAATGTAAGGCTTCAATTCTTACTAAATATGTTCAAATATTGTATTTCAAGCAAAAAAAATGATCAACCTTACAACAGTAAATTGTCTCAAGAAGAACTCAATTCCACAAACAGCTATACACTCTAATAAATCTGTAATCTGTTTCAACATATCAACAGTCAGCAGTCATCGATGTCTATATCGAACTAAAACAATGTCAGTTTCCCAACCTTTACGCGTTTAAAAATATATGGGATCCTCTATAGCTGTTTCTTTTTCTTGTGCTCCGATGTCTCGAATTCAAAAGCAGCAGTAATAACCAGAGAATGTCGCATAGACAAGTTCATTACTTGAATATCACCATGTTCAACTTTATCTTCTACTAAACCAGCAAATGTGTTGCAGTATTCAATAATGCATCAATTTTAAGAGTGAGCCAACCCCTACTTGCCCCGAAAAAAAAAGACATACTGGAATTTGCAGAATTTTCTGCTCCGTTACTTGCAAGACCTCAAAATAGACTGCAAGACTACTCTTCAGATAGATCTACGCATTTGACGTTGAAGATGATACTAAAGGTATAGATGAAGTGGCTTGAGACTCGTCTGAGCTTACTCGGGTAGCTTCCTTCTTTAGCTTGTGGCTGTTATATGCAGCTACACCTGCAATAGCTGCAGAAAACATATTTTCTATATTACTATGCGGTCACGAAAGAGTACCATCAATATTTATATTTATCATCATATATGCAGTATGAGAAAAGATTAGGATTTCTCCAAGTTTAACAATCTTACTTGAGAAAATAAAAACATAAAATAAGTGTTCTATCAACATGAAGCTCTTGGCAGTGTTTATTAATTATTAGTCCTCTCAATGTATTCATCAAGAACAATAATGTCATTATTGAGGTCTAAAACCATCAGTTGTATTAGTCACAGGTTAGCTCTTCTAATGAAGAAGTTACGATTATATCACTACCACAAAGTGCCAACACTGGACAAATTAAAGCAGTTGCGATAAAATATAGAAAGATGTTCCCCGAGGACTAGATGCAGCATTGGTTCAATTACACAAATCAATAGAGACAAAGCAAAGGGTTATCCAGTTACCGGGCACAGAAAATGAGCCAAAACAAGAAGTAGATGATGAGTATTTTGCAAAGGAGCACATCTATGTAGAATGAATGCAAGGAAAATGGCTGGAAATTAGTTAAAAATAGTTAAAAGTAGAATGTTTCTTGGCATCATATAAGATGGTCAGAAAATTACCAATAGCATAACCACAAAGATTGATAAGTGTCAGCTTCGTATCAGCAAAAAGTAGTGCAGACAGCAGTACAACCACCCAGTCTTTGACAACTCCAGCAACACGAATTGTTAGGGCACTTGTATGTGAGATCACCAAGAAAACAGAGAGATTCAAGGCAAAGGTACATATACAATTTAGAGTTAGAACAAGAGGGTGAAAGCTCCATGTTAGTTGTTCGTCCATCTTTGGTTTCTCCAAAAAGATCCATGGAACTAAAAGGCAAAGAGCGCTGCATTGTGTAACAAGAGAGTTCCATTACATTGTCTTTTTTATAATGTTAAAGCATAACATAATAACAAAATTCGAAAAAGCATCCTGCTTTCAGACAAAAAATGTACTTGCCTGCATGGGCTAACATAGTACATGACAGAAATGGGGTTTAGCTTGAGGCCCTTCCGTTTTACCAGAATCTCCATAAAGATAAGCCTTAAAGCTTCTCCAACAACACCTCCCATTTGGTAGATGACACCAACCCAGTTGATGTTTATTTCTCCATAAGAAGCTACTAGTACACCAAAACTGATTACAGACATTATGAGAAGCATTCTGCAGCTCATCATTTCGAGTCCAGCTGCAACTCCAAGGATGAAGACAGCTACGGGCACTGCAGATGAGAACTAAAAATGTGAAATCATATTCTCACACAAACAAACGAAGAGTATAGAGTACTTGAGCAGGACGTCCACCAGCCCAACGTCTAAAGTGTAAACATCACACATGAAACATCCTTTGACACTTACATATATCAGCATAAAACTATACTGAAGTTTTACATACCTCTAACATCTATGAACTACAGAATATAAGACAACTCGATAGAAAAAATTCTTACTGATTGCTTTCAACATCTGAGCAAATGAAACAGAAATATAAAGGTAAGCTGTGTTTCCAAGCCAAAGCGTCATAGCAAACATAGCACCAATTGGGATGACCGAGCTAATGTATCTGCATATTGAAATCTTAGTTAGTCTTCAAGAAAGTCTAATGGAAAAAAGTTGAGAAGGAAAAAAGTAGTACAGTAACACACTGGTGCCTACTTCTGTTGTAAGGATTTTGAGCACAAATGCAAAAGTTGTGATAAAATTGAGAGAACCAGCAACTTCAGGTATGTTTCTAGTTTATACTATTTGTGAGGAAGAAGATTAATGCTAATTTTTTTCTCTGACTTGTTTTTATACATGTTTTGATAACTGTGCAGTGCAAGTGTACACTTATTTCAGTAAGTTATTCAAACTAATCCATTTTATGCCTAACTAGATGTCTGATTATGCATAATTGTAAGGATGAGGATTGAAACTATGTGGCGCTCTGTCTCTTAGTGGAGCAACATGTTGGGACAATAAATTCCTATCATCATTTTAGGGAAGACAATAAAAGTATAATTTTAATGAGAAGTAAATATGTAACTTGTGCAATGCATGACATGATTCTTCGAAGAAAGTGAACATCTCTAACCAATAAGCCAAGGAGTTTGTGATGTACTAAACAGCTAAACACTCAAGTCTTGGCTTATCCAACTTCCAAGGCGGGCAAGCCAAAGCAGGAGAAAAGATATGGATTGCACCGAAAGAGGAAAAGCGATGAGATGGCAGAAGACAGAGATTTACATAAATTTTGGTAGGACAAAATCTAGCTAAATGAGCCTTCTTTATTGAAGAAAAGTTATAAAAGATACTCCCTTCATTCCACTTCATGTGACGAGGTTCAGAGTAGCCAAAGTACTTAATTTTCGGTGTGAATCAGAATTAGATTCTTCAAGATTTCAGAAATATAATTACATATTTAGAAACTACATATAAAGTACCAGAAGTCATAATGTAATCCCAATTTTTTTTAAAAAAAAACGTGGTCAAAGAAGAACCTCTTCGACTCTCAAAACAGTAATTGGTACCACATAAATTGGTATAGACAGAGTAATAGAGTTCTTGGATATAAAACGTGCTATCCAAAACATTTAACATGACATATTTTCACATGCACTCACATGTCTAGAGTCATTCCTTCTTCAACCTTCATTATCTGCAAAGAAATGCCTAATTAGCATTACTAGTTACCAAACAATCAGTAAAAGGGAGAAAAATTCTTACCTTGAGAACTTTGGTAAGCACAAAACACAGTACTGAGGAGAAGACCATGTGAAGTAGCGTCAGCGCAAGAGGATATGGGAAGTTTATTTCTTTTGATGATAAAACCCACTGCAATGAACAAATTATTGCACATAAAAAGGAGCAGAGAAACGTCAAACAAGTGAACTATTCTTAAAGCAACAACTGAGAACTGTAGTCAAAAGAAATCAAGCAAGATAAAATCCAACAATGATGCATCTTTATCTCATTTTCAATTCATTGAAAGGTGAAAAAGAAAAGTATCAAAGTATCACCCAAAGCATAGTGGCCACTTCTTTAGAGAAACCTGATGTTTGAGTTCTCTTTTATGGTTTAGGCTTTTCAATGCCATTAGCAAAGGGCTGATTCACAGTCGTCCAACTCACCGAGGAGGTTCCGGTAACAACAACAAAAACAACATACCCAGTGTAGTCCCACATGGTGAGGGCTGGGGAGGGTAGAGTGTGCACGGACCTTACCTCTACCTCAGAGGTGAGGGAGAGAGGCTGTTTCTGAAGGAGGTTTAGGTTACTAGAGTTTAAATCTGGTCATTATAGTAAGCTTATCCACAAGGAAGAATGAACAAAAACCTAATTATCTAGGTTACAGGGGCTTCTGTAAGGACATACAGATTCCTCTTGAAAATGTGGAGAAGCATACTTAATACATGATTGATCAGGTTTAATGAAATTATCTGATCAAGTTTGATAGTAGCAGAGCATGTGTGTAATTTTAACTAAGTTACCCCAGCTTAACCTTCTACAGAAGAAAATTTTCGAAAAGAAAAGGGAGATAGCATCGGTGTCTTAATAATATCCAATGAAAGGTGTACTTAATATCCAACAAATTTTAAACCAAAATGAAATTGGAGATTGAGGGGTTATTTTAATCGAGGGATTTGGCCATATTGGTTCAAAATTCATAGGCCCAAATTGTCTACGCACATTTGTTTTTTAAAGAAAATTTGGATTTGAAACCACAAACTCAAACTAGAGGTGAATTGAGCAAAAGCTCAAAACTGCAGAACATTGAGCTCTTCTGCAGATTTACTTCAAAAGAAGAGTGAGTGAGATGTCTATGAAATCCCCAGAAACCAAGGTGTCTCCCATCCAAACAGACTTTAAATATTCATGAACTATCCTAGGCATGTGACCAAATAATGACTTTGGATCTTAGATACGCAAAGAAGAAACAAATAAATTATATTAAACCAGCCAATGGTTCCTTACATGATTAACTCAGAAATATATTCCTTTGACGAAGAACCTATTTGTACACATTGGTGCACCTCGAGAATCTTCTAAGAAAAGCTGACCATTGATCAATGCTGGAAATGCTTATCCTTGAGTGTTTTAAAAAATCCTTCTAATAAAGAACCCCCACCATTTCAAATAGAGTACTCAAACTAATCAAATCACAAATTATAGGACAGTACTAGACTTTCGCAATCTCCACTTGGGTAACATGAGGCCAAAGTTGTTGATGGAAAAGAAAGGAAAGGAAAGTGAGGTACTATATAATTGCACTCACACTATGTCTATAAAGAATAAATTGGATTTTGAATTCTAACTTTGTGTTTCATGTTGGAACAATGTGGTCTAGCAGTTAATGAAGATTATGGGAAAAAATGCTTCGAATCTCAACAAATTCAAACAGAGTTAGAGGATTTCCTCCCATCGGATTAAGGTCCTAATTTTTGGTGAACAAAGTTATCCGGTACATGTAATGGTGGAAGGTTACAAGTATCCGTGAAATAGTCAAGGTGCGACAACCTAGCTAGACACAAGTCACAACACTACAAAAAAGAAGTTAAAAAAATGTTTATGCTTCATGTGTACGAATGGCCTTATTCACTAAATCCTACAATTTACAAATATCCACCATAACAGAGTCATAAAATGGATTTTGGACCCAACTCAACCTAAAACTAGCTTATGAGGTGAGGATTGCCTAATATCATATAACAAGACAAATAACTAATTCTCAACCAACATGGGACACTTACCCCTTCGCACTCTCAGGGAATGAGCCTAACCAAAAGCTAATTTATGAGGTGAAAGTTGTTGAATACCTAACTAATTTCTCAACCCAAGTGGGACACTTAACACCCTTTGCACTCTTAGGTCTACTAATTTGAGCGTGAACAACATAACATGGAGCCCAACATTGTGACACACAATAACAGAGAATGAGTTTCCGGTTGATACCATGAAAAAGAAATAGAGATTGGCACTAAATCAACCCAAAAGCTCGATTACGAGGTGAAAATTGCCAAATACCTAACCCACCTCACTACCAACATGGTACACTTAGACACAGGAAAACGGATACGTACTCAATTTCTAGCAACCACCAAACTAATTAGACATCGTTAAAGTAAACCCAATGTTAATTAGACATCGTTAAAGTAAACCACTTTAATCAACCAACTCCATCTCAAACTAATTCAAGTAGGTTATTTCAATCCCCTTATCTTCTTTTTTTCACTTTCTTAAATTGGGGTAGGGAAGTGATTACAAAGTGGGAAATCATCACTCACCAATAAGTTGAAAGTTCAGGTAGCCAACCAACTAACTGAGCTCCAAGATTCCCCTCAATCCCCTTATCCATTCAATATTCGATGATTTATGCTAGTTTAAAATAATTTTGCACAGACACTCATATCTATCCTCCTATACCCAAGCCAAGGACAACTGAAACAAATGAACACGTCAATTTAATGTTTTATGTACCTTGTTTCAATCGCATGCATCTCTTTTCCCCTTAATATTGGGGGTAGGGGAAAGAAAATATAGGAAGGGCATTACAAGGTGGGGAATCGAACTCTCATCAACAAGGTAAAAGTTTCGGTAGCAAACCAACTAAGCTACTAAGATTCTCCTCAATCATTTTAATACTTTTGCAAGGAGTAACAACATAGTGCCATTGATATCTATCCTCTCTATAACCCAAGCTAAGGACAATTGAAACAAATGAACTCATTATTTAATATTTTATATACCTTATTTCAATCCCCTTTTCTTCATTTTGTCATTTTTCTCACGTTATAAGGAGGGGATTACAAGGTTCAGGTAGCAAACCAACTAACTGAGCTACTAAGATTCCGATCAACACCCTTAGCCATTCAACATACCGCGACACTCATGTCTCTCCTCCCTATAACCCAAGCTAAGAACAATTGAATCAAATGAACACATTAAATCAACTTAATGTTTTACATTTTTTGTTTCAATCCCCTTTTATCTTTTTCATTTTTTCTTAAATTGGGAGTTGATGAAACTCCCATCAACAAAATGTATTTCACAGGTACCCAATCAACTAACGATACAACATAGTGCTAAAAACAGTTGAACATGAATCAAATTGAATTTTTTTTTTTAGGTACCTTGTTGAAGAAGATCTGACCACTCGATAAGGAAATATAGAGAAGTATGTATGCATAAGTTAAGACACCTTCGCTCATCAATTTTCTCTCTCGATCCGCCATTGATACCTAAAGAGTTCAGTCAACACGCGCTCGCTCACTGGTTGAAGCTTGACTGGAATTTTTTGTACATCAACTGTTTGTGAAAATGAAAAAGAGCCAAAATAGACGAACACGGATATTTTGCTTGTTTTTCGGTAATTTTTTTCGATCTCAAAATAAATGTCGATTTAGCTCATTTTATTTCAAATTAGTATCAAGAAAAAAAATAAAATCTAGAGAGGATATTAAACATATTTTTAAATTCGGCTTGAATTATTAGTTTCATTTTACCAACTATTTGAATTTAAATATATTCCGATCTTACAGAAAAATATACTCAACAATTATCGCCAAGTATAGGGGTGTATTAAGCATTTTTTTCGAATTTTTATTAAGAGTCTGATGTTTTTATAAGAGTTTGACACCACTTGATATGTCATGTGGCATGGCAGATTGAAGATGTTCTAAGTTTAGTTAATCAAATAAATGATATTTTTAAGATTATCAATTGTTTGAAGACGAAACTAATAATATATGTCGAATTTATAGGTGTTTTCAATATAACGTTTAATTTAAATAATATTTAGTCATAAATATTCAAATATTTTTTACAAGTCAATTTATATAAAGTTTTAACACAGATTTGACTTTTATGAAACATAGCTTAATTTTTTAAATGAATATTAAATAAGTATGTTCGATAAAAAAATATTATTTTATAAAAATTAAATAATATATTATTCAAAATCGTAATACGATATCTTAATAAAACAAATTACATAATATAATTATCTCACTCACCAACCAATCAAAAAGACACAAGTATCACATTGACGGGAGATCGATTTTGAAGTCTGTATCGATAATTATTTAGATACACACTAATTGATAATATTACGAATTTCACCATATTTTGGTGCATTCATATGCATGTATCATGGAATTTATGAGGTCCATTAGTTGTAATTTGTTTGAGATACACTATATACAGGTAAATTCATACGTATTAGAGATGGATAACAAATATCACTATCCACTTTCTAATGTATCTGATATCCTAGATACATAGGAAAAACACATATAATCTCACTTGTTTTTTTCTCTATCTCGCATCTCTTCCTATTTTAGTGTATCTAATAGCAAAAATACATGTATTATAGGTGTATCTTTCTCTATATATGATAGAAAACTTTTAGTTATTGAAGAAAATTACATTCTTTTAATGTGTGTGTGTGTATATATCTATCTATATATATATATATATATATTATATATATATATATATATATATATATATATATATATATATATATATAAGTATATATAAGTATAATAAAAATATGTAATATTTTTAGTGTAGATAATAATAATTATAAGGAAAAATTGTATAAAATAGCACACTTTTCATTCAAATTAAATGTTATAGATACATCTTTATTTAATTTTAAGGGAAACTTACATAAATATACTATAATGAGAAAATACAGAAAAAACTCTATAAATTAATATAATTGGGATTATAAAATATTAATATTTTATAAAATATTAATATTTTATAGAGATATTATTTATTCGATAAATTAATATTTATTAATATTAAAGAATGATTTGAGATTTTATAAAAGGTTAATTTTGAATATATCAAAAACATCGTATCTTACTAATTTATATATCATATTTATAGATTTCACATAAAAAAAATTATACATAAAGTACAACGAATATATCAAAATCATTGTACCTTACTAATTGCAACCTTGTGATGTTGGGATAATAAGAGTTTTCTAACATATATTATCGAACATAATTTATCGTAGAATATTAGAAGACTATGAAGTGTGACAAACTGATCCAGTAAAGATTAATGTTTTGGATGCTGTCAATTTTGCAATCCATGTTTGGATAAAAAAGTTCGGCAACATATAATAGCAAATTATATTCGACATTGTATAATTTGTTTGAGGAACGCAATCTCAGAAAATTTGAATGAACCTACTTGTGAAAACGTCATTAATAAACTTGAGCTAGTTGATTTATGATCTCGGTTATACTGTATTTACCATTTATAGCAATAATATTTTTTTTCATTTGATCACTTTTAATTAATTTATAATACAAATTTAATACATATTACAAAGAACAATTTATCATTCACAAATAATACAAATTTTAATGATGGATAATACATTTATCACACATTTTAATAATTACAATGTGTCAAATTTTTACTAAAAAACCATAATATATTTTAAAAAACAACTATAATTCATGTATATTGCATACATAATTCACTTTTAATACATATTGCAGATTTAACATAGTATTGCTATATAATAAATAAAAAATATCGCTAAATCAATAATTATTTATTAAAATATACCAATTTATGTAATTTTTCTTAATTCTAATTCGTAGCAAACTGTTTTGTCAGTCGCCTCTCGCCCAACGAATCTCGCTCGCCTCGACTTCTTCTTCTTCTTTTTTTTGAAAAATTAATTGGACAAATACCATTGCTATTCGTTTAGTAATGAACTACTGGGTAGAGCTCTCATTTTGTTACATGCGGCGATGTCATTTAATTTTCATATGTCATTTAATTTTCATCTCAATTTACAACTGGATATAGTTTTAGTCCACTCAACGATAGGTCAAAGAGAAACAAAATAGTCTTTCACATTATCGCCTAAATAACCTCATATTGTACTATCTTTCATGTAAGAAGTGTAAACATCTATCATATTGATTTGGTTCGTTTGGATTGGTTGTGGCTCTGTGACTTTATATAAACACAAATGTATGCATTGCATGCGTTTGTGTTCGTATAAAGGAAGATAAAACTGTATATACAAATACAAATGCATATATATTTTTGTCCTGTACAGTTGTGATTATACAAATACAATCTTTCTCAGTCCAGTTTTCTTTTGTCTTTCTCTCTTTCTCTCTTTCTCGCTTTATACGAACACATATTATACAATAGATCTTTTGTATATGTATACCGAAACAAATTATACAATTGCTTTCTTTTGTATAAGTTTAACGAATTATACAACTTTTTTTTCTATATGTATTGCGAATTATACAACTCTTTTTTTGTGTCTGTATAGCGAAATATACATATTTATGTTTGCTATAAAGCGCAATTATGCAAACTATAGTTATAACATACAAACATTATTTTTATGTTTGTTATATATGAAAATTGCTCTAATTATAATATATATATATATATATATATATTATATATATATTATGAAATACTCCCTCCGTCCATAATTCTTTGTTATGTTGCACTTATCGAAAGTTAATTTGACTAATTTTTAAAGATAAATTAGATCACATTAATTCGATATTTTAAACAAAAATATTAGATATTCTAAAACTATATGAAAAGTACTATAAATTACGATTTTTTACATATTAATATGATGAAAAAATACATCTTAAAATGTTAGTCAAATTTTTTTAGTTAGACTCAAAAAATAGAAATCATGACAGACAATACCGAAGAAATAATAAAGTACGTCTCATATATATAGTTTCTTCGTAAACAAATATGTGACCCATAATACCCCTGCGGCCCAAACTATTACCCATGCAGCCCACCCAAATACCACTGAGGTAGTTAATACAAAGTTCAAAGGGTTATAAAATATAGTGATGAGAATTTTGAATTTAAATCTATTAAAGAATATTAAAATACAAATAATTTTTCAATTAAAAACATACAAATCATATTATATTTTATTACAGTTGAAAAGGTGAAAATTCAACAAACTCTCATGCATGAAGATGAAATATGCAAAAACAAAAAAAAAAATGCCTCACGACCTGGTGGTCGGCGTACAATAATGACATTTCGATATGCTACCGCCTGTTTACTAAGATCATCATAGATTATTAATGCGTGCATTCCATTATCGATTTTGGTATTTGATGGAGAACGGAAAATCCTTGAGCGGGTTGTTATCCTTAATTGGATGAAACAGTGGTTGACTTGGCTTTCTTGATATCATACTGTAGCATGAGCAGCAAACTCGGATTCGGCAAGAATCTCATTTTTTGGTAGTACGAAGTAAGATACAAAGTACACAAAATAAAATTACAAATTTTTGTTTAATGATATTGCATAAAAATGTGTTCTTCTAATAAATACAATAAAATGAAATTTCTTTGAATGTAATAATATGAACAAAATATGTTTGTTTATAATAATTTATTGTCATGTCTAGCTACATAATAATGTTTATATAAAATATTATTGAAGGACCAAAAATATTTTAAAATATTATTAAGTACGACAATAAGAGAAATCTCTTAACTTTAAATTCCAATATTATGAAAATGGTCAAAAGCACCATATGATATATATAAATATATATATATATATATATATATATATATATATATATATATATATATATTCTACTATTACTTTTCATCATGAGATAACATTTTAAATTAATATATAACCAAGATAAAATTTTACTTCTACTTAAAAATACTCGAGTAAAATTATATATTGGTATGAATTTATCATTTCTAATAATTATTTTCAAGATTCTTATTAGTTATAATACTAAAACATGATATTATCTGAAGTTTTTTTTCTAAATATTATAATCATAAATAAACAGATTATTATCATATTTTACGAGATAACTAATGTGTTATTTATTTAAATTATATCAATATATATATATTATATATATATATATATATATATGATTTTTTTAATAATATAGACAATGCTACATAATGCTGAATTAAAAGAAGATTATATTAAATGAAATAAAATAAAGTATATTTCACCAAAATTTTTGTTCAATCACAATCTTCAATATAGTGTGAAATATGGAAATAAATGTTCATAAATTCATTCAAAATTATATTTTGATAAAACAATTCATTGAGGCTTTGTCGGTCTCAGCTTTTGAGAAGTTGCTATACAAAATAAAATTCTTTATCTTTAAAATATAAAGTGATTTTTCATCGGGGCGAAATAAAATACGTGTTATATTTTTTTCATAATTAAAATTTTATTTTCCATTCGATTTTTATGATAATATTTTTAACAATATATCAAGCATTACAAGTTTGTATTATGTATACATTTTTTATTTATTTATTCTCCTAATAAGAATATAGTCATTGAGGCATATCATCTAAGAAATGATGTTATAAAATATATTATTTTTGTGGATATTGATTAATGTACTCTCCCAACTACTCTTCACTATCATATTATATTCCACCTACTACATGACCTTTTCTTTTATTATTTTCATATTTATAATTCACATTTGTATGTTTTTATATAACAATAGAAATAAAATATAAAATCTCAGGTATATTATAAGTAGAGATGGAGCCATAATTTTTAATAAAAAGGTTCAAAATGTATAAAATAGATAGTTGAAGGGGTTCGACATCTACTATATATAAATAAAAACTTATTTTAATCATACATAAATAATATAATTTTTCATCAAAGGAAATTCGAATTAAGCAATAATATAATAAACCCTCTTCGTTAGATCCGTCAATATGGGCTAGGCCAGTTGGGCCGGCCTGACCTAGCCTGAGATTTAATAGGGTTGGACTATGATTTTTGGAGCCCATTTGAGAAAAAGAACTTTTTAGCCTGGCCTGAATAAGTCTGTTGATTTGTGGGGTTTGAGAAATATTGGTAGAGCCGGTCCATGGGCCAATAAAAATTAATTTAAAAATATTATATAATATTAAAATTTAAAATTAAAGAGAGTACCAACTCAAAACAATTAGGTTAATATTTTTATTTAGATATTTATATTTTTACTTGAAAAAGAACTTAATAAATATTACAAAAATAATTTTATTTGTAGATTTTATCAAAAATAGTAACATTAACATCATGTAATATTGTTTTGTCGATTTTTATGATAATATTTTTAAATTATAATTTAATTTAATAATTCTAAATATAATATATTTTTAAATAAAGTGAACTGGCCCGGCAAGCCTGTAGCCCACGTACTTGTGGATTGGACCTGTCATTTTTTTACCCACATAAAAAATGGGCTAGCCCAGCCTGACCCGTAAAATGTCGAAATCTGTATGAGTTAACCCGGATGAGATGGGCTAGCTCATATTGACAGCTCTACCCTTCGTACAAAATAGCTCCGCCTCCGATTAAGGAATATACTCAAAAAGAAGAAAAAAAGCTCTATCTTGTAGTGATTCTTCTTGTCAAGTTTCTCATTTTATAATATTGTGACTTTTAACTTCAATTTTATAATTAAAAAAATAATTTGAATAAATAAATAAATAAATAAAATTAGATTTTTATTTGTGAGTTTGAGTCCTTGTAAGTTGTATCTGTCTTTGGGCTCCGGTTTCGTTTCTTGTCTACTTCTTTCACTATCCCTTCAATTATTGGACTTCATATATTTGTGTTGATTATTGATCGATATTTTTTTGTTAAAAAATTATACGATAAATAAAAATATCTTTTTATGTATTGATATATATTAATATCATATTTTAACACTTTATAATTTTTACGTATTTTTTTTTATATTTAATATTTTTTAATTAAAATTATAACTCCGTCACTGTCTTCGATGCCATAAGCCACGTCTTCTTAATGGCCCCCCATGTTCATGTGTCACATATTTTATTGGGCTCAGAAGTTTCCCATCATAAATGTCCAATTTAAAGGTACTTTATTCCTTTTATATTTAATAATTTTTATACGTTTCTTAAAAATCATAAATTTTAGTTTTATTAATTTATCACTTAAAAGAAACATTTTTGGTACAAATTTAGTTACATTTTCAAAAAGAAATTAATTATAAGATAAAATGAAAAAATTATTTATTTCATCTTGATTTTATAAATTAACAAGTAATTTAAGATAAATATTTATCTAATCTGTTTTTTTTTAATAGAATGAACCAATCTTCTATCAAAATCCCATGTCATGATGAGTATTATAGAGGATTACACTCTTTTTTTTTTTAATATATGAATCGAATTCCTTTGTATATTTTGCTTTGAAAGTATATGATTTATATCAAACGAGTGTCATAATATACGATAATAGTAAGAAAAAAGATATTTTTTTTATAAATACATAAAAAAATTTAACCTACATAAGAACAATATTGTATCAATCATTTTTTCTAATTGATATAACAAAAAATTTATATATCATGAGAGATGACAGATATCTCGCGTGTATATATATATATATAGATATATATATATCTTTGGGTCCAATTTCCTTTTTTTTGTTTGGTTTTTGTCATTGCACCTCCACAATGTTTATGGGCCATGTCTGCTGGAAATTTCTTAGCTGTAATAGTAATGTCTCCAATCATAAATGTCTCAAAAAATAATCGTAAACTAAGTAATGACGGAGTTAGAAATTTTATAAAAAATATTCAGAAATAGTGTAATAAAAGCTCTTTTCAAAAAGTAAAACTAATGAGATTCAAATACGGACCACTACTTCATTTTAAATATCGTCTAAAATCACTGAACTACAATAACTTGTTATATCAAAACTGTCAAAAATATGTTATTTAAATATTTTATATATCATTATACTTATGAATAAGCATATGAATACACTTATAGTATATGGATACACTATATATTGCTACAAAAATATTATATATGTGTGACTACACTTATTATGTATACAAATACAATATATCTTATTATATTTTGAAAGTAATTAAATAAATTTTGTTTCCAAAAATAGATAACTAGATAATGGTAATTAGATTGATTTTTCATAGATTAGTGAGTAAGATTGAAGTTCAAAATTCAATCAATAAAAGATATTAAGAATTTAATTATGGTACGTTATTGCATATTAAAGTAAGAATATTTTTTGTTAAGGATATACATGATTGACTAAAATAGTCTAATCTTTTGATAAACTCTAATTATATAATCATTTAATAGATAAACATAATCTATAAGGATTTATATAGCTAACACAATTATTATTATCAGACTCAAGCCAGCACATGAAGTATTAATTTTATAACTCATAAACTTCTAGAAATAATTTTCAAAAATTATTAAATTAATTTTATATGCATATTTTTATTGGATGAAATTGTATAGATCTTATCAAATTTCATATTTCATATTTCAAATTATATTTTTGTCCTGTTTCTTTATCTTATCATATACTTCTATTTTTTAATTTTACATCGATATTGACAGGGGAAAAAGGAAATTTCAGATAAGTGTATGACAAAATGCCACATAATATTATTATACTATAACATTTAATATGTCCAAATAAGTCTTAATAATTATAGATAAATAGTTTGGGAAATTATTGAATGATGATAAGAAAAGGCAATTGTAGTGACTCACTTATCTTTCTTGTTTTTTAATACTCATCCTCAATTTGTGATTCTCCTTTCTCTTGGGTACACCTTTTTTTGTCTTCTTTTATAATTAATTAAGGGAACGGGACCTGTATTCAGAGCTGATATATCTCTTTAATTTTGTTATTTAGAGCTTATATATTATTTGTATTAAAAGTGGTTTATATATATTTCTATTGTTATAAAAGTAAAAAAATATTAAAAATAAAATTATGTATTTGATCTCTTTCATACGTAAATTTTTTTTTGACTTCTCTAATAATTAATAAATTTGGGACGTTTATAATAAATTTTATAAAAAAATTATGTGAAAAAAATAAATTTGACCATTAAAATAATTAAATTCAAATTAGTTGTTGAATTAAAAAAAAGTAATAAAATGGTGTGAGATGGATCAAATATACCCCTATATAGACTATTTTTTAGTGATAAAATTAATAATTTTTTTCACTTTTGTTAAAGAAATATATATATATATATATATGAGTAACAATAGGGATATATGTGAGCTACTTTCGCAATGAGGGTATAATACTCCCTTTGTCTCTAATTACGTGTTCACTTTTGAATTGACACACTTATTAAGAAATCAATAATTGACATAGTAAATTTACAATTTTACCCCTATTAAGTATGAAGTAAATGAGTTAAAAACTTAATATATTAAAGAAATTATACATTTTTTCGAAGTAATAAATTGAAGGTATAATAGGTAAATTTTTTTTGGTTCTTCTTAAATTTATCGAAATGGACATATAATTAAGGGATAATGCACAAGTACCCCTCAACCTTTGCCCGAAATCTCAGAGACACACTTATACTATACTAAGGTCCTATTATCCCCTGAGCTTACTTTAATAATAATTTTCTACCTCTTTTCGATCTACGTAGTACTATTTTGTGGGTCCAAAACTGATTGACTTTTTTTCAAACTAGTGTCACGTAGGTCGTAAAGGGCTAGAAAATTATTTATAAAATAAATTAAGAAAGATAATAGAACCTTAATATAGTATAAGTGTGTTTTTGAAATTTCGAGAATAAATTTAGAATATACTTATGCATTTTCCCTGAGGCCCCTTTCCCTTATTTTATTTATATATATATGCTGGTTCTTTCCTCTTATCTTATAATAAAACATTATATTCCCTCAATTATTGTATCACTCTTCTTCATTGCTTGGGAGTATTCAAAAGGTTTGCTCTAAACTTCCTATAAAAACACTTGCTTTCTTTTTTCTTCTTATCAAGAATCTTGGATTCCTTTCTACTTATTTTTCTAGTCGGCTTAAACGACGGTCAGTTGAATATTCTTCGTAAAAAAATAATTCTTTTGAGCTACATTTTTTGCATGCATGTTTGCACCTCTTTTTTAATTTGCTAAAAATAGATAGTTGGTACCACTTATCTTTGTTCTTATTTGATCTTATTCAAGTGATAATTTTTTTTTAAAAAAATAAAATAAAATAAAATTGCAAGCTTATTTCTTTCTCATTATTTCATGTTTCCTTTTAATTATGTGAATCCAATATTATCTTATTCTATGTTGATCCGACTCTTAGAAAATGTCGTAGTACTCGTGTCAGATCTTCCAAAATTGCATTACTTTTGAAGGATCTGACGATATTTTGAAGAGTTTGAGCAGCATAGATCTTATTAATCATTATATATTACTCCTTTTTTTCCCCATTTTATGTGATGCAATTAGTATGTTTTTTAAAAATATTTTGAATTTTGACTGAAGTACTTTTTATGTAGTTTCTAAATATCGTAAAACAAGTAAAATATGGGGGAAGTTACCAATGTGATGGAGTTTGAAGCAATTGCAAAGCAAAAGTTGCCAAAAATGGTGTATGACTACTATGCATCTGGAGCAGAGGATCAATGGACTTTGGCTGAGAACAGAAATGCCTTTTCAAGAATTTTGTAAGTTGTTTTAGCCGTCGTAGTTCTAAGTCATAAATTGCTACACAACAGATCAGAGCTAGATTTCACTTATACATATCGTCAATGAACTTAATGATCACTATTGAAGTAAAAACTAAAGTCACATTGTATAAAAAAATGGATCTTAGGTCTAAATCAACTCAAAATCTAGCTCATTAGGTGCGGATTGCTCAAGTCCATTAAAAAAAAGATCACTAGTACATAACTAATGTGGGACTCTTAACACCTCCAATCCCAAATTAGATCGTGGATCGGGAGCTCAAACAGAATTGAACCTGACTCTGATACCATGACAAAGAAATGAATCTTAAGCCTAGCTCAATCAAAAAGCTAGCTGACGAGGGGGGAATTGCTCATGTCCATATAAGCAAATCACTAGTAGTACATTTTTTCCAACCAATATGGGACTCTAACCCGCTCCAACACCCCCTTTAGGCCTAGTCCTAACTGAACCGTGGATCGGAACCCAGACAGAGTAGAACCTGACTCTGATATCATGATAAAGAAATGAAACTTGGGGCCTAACTCAATCCTAAACGCTATCTCATAAGGGAAGATTGCTCAAATCCATATGAGTAGATCACGAGTCCATTCACCAACCGATGTGGGACTATAATCCATCCTAACACACATAACTAACTTACTGTTATAGCGGATAAAGTTGAGATATGGCGAAAAAACAGTATTATGACTTTATTGTTATAGCGGATAAAGTCATATGTGTTTTAGTTTTAGTAATAAGCTATTCTTTCTCTGTTTATGCAGGTTTAGGCCTCGTATTCTTATTGATGTAAGCAAGATTGATTTAAGCACAAGCGTGCTCGGTTTCAATATCTCAATGCCTATCATGATTGCACCAACAGCTATGCAGAAAATGGCTCATCCTGATGGTATATATACCTTGATTCTCTTCGTATTTTAATCCTTCACTAATGTCGCGATATACCTTGTTTGGACTATTTCATGTAAGACGTATGGCAAACACGAACCAGATATTTGATATATACAGCTTTGAAGATCTTTCTGCTTGAGAGAAGTTGTTGATCATGTTTGATTTAACTATGTTCGTGTACGAGTTGTGTAATGTCAAAAATCAAGTAATCGTTTTGGTTGATTATGTGTAGGTGAGTATGCTATAGCAAGAGCAGCATCGGCAGCAGGAACAATTATGGTTAGTCTGTTGTGGCCTGTCAAGTATAACTTTAAACTAATCACAAATGAATTATGTACTTGACGGGATTTTAACGGATGAGATGAATGTCGAAAATGAAATTTGGAGTCTTAAAATTTAGCCTGTGTCTCACAAATTCGTATTGCAGACACTGTCGTCTTGGGGAACTTCAAGTGTCGAGGAGGTTAATTCAACAGGACCTGGCACCCGGTTTTTCCAGCTCTATGTAAGTATATTACTGTAGTTAAAAGACTTATCAGAACTATACATACATGTTACTACTCTAAAACATATATATCGCATCGAAAATCCAGGTCTATAAGGACAGAAATGTAACAATTCAGTTGGTGCGAAGAGCTGAAAGGGCAGGTTTTAAGGCTATAGCTCTTACAGTTGATACCCCGAGATTGGGACGTAGAGAAGCTGATATTAAGAACAGGTGCATATTCCAATCGCGTGTAATTATATTACCGTCTTTGTTAGCTAAGGCGCTTGAGATGAAGCTGCTCCACAAGTTAATTCACTCTCCGTCCTTTGCAGATTTAATTTGCCACCACATTTGTCACTGAAGAACTTTGAAGGACTGGACATTGGCAAGCTGAACAAAGTGAGTGAACAGAACGGAACGTACCTGTTGTTCTAAAATAATTTCTACGATTTTCATGTGTAGTTTTAAAAAAATCCTGTTTGCAGGCTGAGGACTCTGGATTGGCTTCATATGTCGCTGGTCAAGTTGATCGATCATTGAGTTGGAAGGTATTACTGTTTTGCTGTCTTCTTAAGTCTTATGTAGCTCGGTATGTGTGATGCATTTTCCTTTTTAGTCTGTCCTAAGAAGAACGATATGTTACTTTAAACTTCTTATTTCACGTTAAGATGATGATTTATAGTCACACAGATATCTATGACTTATACTAAATCACAAGTCTGTCTTTCTTTTCTTTAACTCCGTGCGAAGTCAAAGTGCATCACATGAATTGAGATCCGAAGGAGTAATTATGAAACTTGCATATCGGTTTAAACTACCGCCACTATCACGTGCTTTATAATGAACCATGAATCCTATATGAACTATTTCTTTCTGAATATGAACAGGATGTTCAATGGCTACAGTCAATTACTTCACTGCCAATCCTGGTAAAGGGTGTACTTACAGCTGAAGATGGTAAGCACAGAACGAATTTTTCTTCCTTCGAGGCTCTGGGATAAAGATGCAATTCTGTTTCCGATATTTTTATAATGAATTATTTCAATGAATTGAACGGGAGCCTTGGGATAACTGGTAAAGTTGTTAACGTTGAATCAAGAAGTCACGGGTTCGAGCTGTGAGAATAGCCTCTTGCATAAATGCAGGGTAAGGCTTCGTACAATAGACCCTTGTGGTCCGGCCATTCCCTAGACCCTACGCATAGCGGGAGCTTAGTGCGCCTGTCATCTCAACTCTTCATAATTTCTCCTCACATTATTGAGTTCAATACTTGTGCAAATTAGTAGTGAAACACTTTTTACTTTGGAACCTGCAGCTAAGATTGCAGTTCAGTCTGGAGCAGCTGGTATCATTGTGTCGAACCACGGAGCTCGACAACTTGACTATGTTCCTGCCACAATTATGGCTCTTGAAGAGGTATCTAACTTGTTTCTAGTTACTGATTCTTGTTTTGGTACCTCTCGTCTCGTCTGTCTAGTACAAACCTTGACATGCATTGCTTTTCGTGTGAATATATAGGTTGTGAAAGCTGTACAAGGCCGTATCCCCGTGTTCCTGGATGGAGGCGTTCGTCGTGGAACAGATGTCTTTAAAGCGCTGGCCCTTGGTGCATCAGGCGTGTTTGTAAGTACAACTTTACACAAACCTCAAATTACTGGATTCACGTGAATTCACATATAACTTCTAAGCTAGACGCTAGTCTGCCCCTTATACAAAGCCGGAAAAGAGGACATATATACTTCTGTTTATGACATACTGTTCTTGTATTGACGTTTGTGATCGCCTCTGCAGATTGGGCGACCAATCATTTGGTCATTGGCTGCTGATGGAGAAGCTGGTGTCAAGAAAGCACTGCAGATGATACGCGATGAGTTTGAGCTAACGATGGCATTGAGTGGCTGTCGTTCACTGAAGGAGATTACGCGTAACCATGTCATGACTGATTGGGAGACTCCACGGGCTTCTCTTCCCGTGCCACGGTTATAAACATCAGAGAAGACCTTTGGTGTTAAATTGTTTCACCAAGGCAAAATGTTCAGTTTCCATTCATGTTCTGAATGCCCCTTGTGATCTAGCCCTTCTCCAGACTCTGCGCGTAGTGGAAGCTTAGTGCATCGAGTTTGCGTTTTGAATAACTTATTTATCTTTCATTGGAACATTTATTTTTGTGTGATGAGTTTGCATTATGTATATTTCTGATAAATGACTAGAGATGCCTCCATTGGGTATTCTCCAATCATTATTTTCTTAATAAGAATGTCTGTTTTTGTGGGATATATTGATTAGAGTTTGAGTAATATATATTGTCGATTGGTGTAAGTAATTTTTATATTATCAGATATATCGCCTTTAACATGTTTTACTTCCAAATTTCATATTTTAAGGAGGCTTACCTGTAGACGATAGATATCATTTGGATCACCTGATGGTATATAAAATTTAAACATGATAAAAAGTCCATTATAAGTTTACATCGAGTCGTAAATGCGGTCTTAGGGATGTATTTGGATGGTAACCGAATCTCAAATCAATCTTAGAAAGCATTGCGACATCCTAAAGCTGGTCAAATAGATCATCAATACGAGGCATGGGGCATACTCACTTTGTCTGAGTTTATTGCTTATCGGAAGTCAGTGTGACTAAACTTCCAAGCTAAGTTGGAGATTAGTTCAATTTTCAATATTTCAAAATTAAAGTTTCGATATTGAAAAACTATATGAAAGTATGATAAACTGTAATTCTTGTCATGTCAATATAAAGAAAAATATATTTTAAAATACTGGTCAAAATTGGTATCCAAAATTATAAATTCGAGCTATGGGAGTTTATCTCCAGAAGTGGGATTTATTGGCATTAATTCGAATTCATCGTAGCCTAAAATAAATATCAAACATCGTCTCGAATGAAAAAATAGAGAAATAAAAGAACCAGTTTTTGCCTAATTTTAGCTAAAAAGGTTGGAAGTTAAATGCCTTTTTAAAGAACAAAACTAAATGTTCTTTAATTTTGTTTGGTAATTAGGCTATGAAATTGATGTATAACAAGCAGGGGTGGGCATAATATAATACGATAGATTATTTAAAATTTTGGTATTATAATTTTGATATTTCATTTTCAAAATTATTATATCATTATCATATCTATACCGAATATCACTAGATATACATTTTAAATTTTTAGATGTAAAAATAAAAGGGAAAATTGTATATAATAGCACACTAATAACCTAAAATAAATGGAGTAGCTAGGGTTTGATTTAATTGTGCTCCATAGCAAACGTTTGTAAAAAATTGTCAGGCGCCTCTCTCCCAAATATCTCGCTCGTCACTCTCCTCTAATCTCTCGCTCGCTTCCTCACTTTTTATACAAACACAAGTGTATAAATTTCTAATTGTATGAAGCAGAGAAAATTGTATAAATACATATATTTTTGTTCCCCTCTCTCCCCTCTTCCAGATTTCGCTCGCCACTCTCCCAAATCTCGCTCGCCACCCTCACCTTTCTCACTTATACAAACAGAAGCGAAATGTATAAATTGCGTTTCTGTTTGTATAAAGCGTGATAAAATTGTATATACACATGCAAGTACATATATTTTCGTCCGATACACTTATAATTATACAATAAAAATACTCCCCTGCCCAGTTTCTTTTGCCTTTCTCTCTTTCTCGTTTTATACAATTTTCAAATTGTATCTATTTCTCTCTTTATCGTTTTATACAATTCGATTCAATTGTATATTCCTTGTCAAGTCTCTTTTGGTCTTTCTCTCTTTCTCATTTTATAACAAATTCAAATTGTATATAATCGTTCTATACACACTTATTATAATAATTCGTTTTATACACTTCGTTTTTATACAGTTCTCTGCTCAAGTGTCTTTCTCTTTCTTGTTTTATACACCTCGTTTTATAAATTTGCTTCAACTGTATATGTATAGCGAATTATACAGTTTCTATGTTTGCTATGGAGCGCAATTATACAAATATAAAAATTTTATTTGCTATATGTGAAAATTGCCAAAAATAAAATACCACATACATTTCAAAATTCATTAACTCTCTCAATTTACAAATTGTAGTACTTAAATTAAACTTTATCTCTTAAGTAATTTCACTTAAATTAGTTGTCGTGAACATTAAAAAAAATCATTTTCGTAAAACTGCTTTCTCAAATTAGAAAATTTTTCGTATTATAATTTTTATTTATCAGAAATATATGCACATTCATGACTTTATTCAATATTTAATTTGTGAAAATACGTTAACTTTTTAAATATTTAAATTCATCGAACATATCTGAATACCTTAATTCGATTCAAGTTAGTTATGTGAGAGAATGCATATTTAGAATATATTATCTTAAAAGATATTTAAATACATAATTTTATAAATAAGATATTCACGAGATATACATATGTCAAGTTAAAGCGTTTAGTTATTTCTATTTTCATCAAAGAAATTATATTAAAATCCTTAACCAAATTATTTTCTTTCGAGATAATTGTCTTTATATTAACAATTACACAAAATTTAGTAGAAAAAAAGATCTTTTCCCATTTTTTTATATATATATATATGATTCTTTTATAAGTATATAAAAACAAGAATTTCTTATCAAATAACATAAAGTTAAAAATAAATTCATAAAAGATTCCAAAATCAGGTAATTTTATTATTTTTTATCATTATTATTATTATTATTATTATTATTATATCTTTATGTTTGGCAATGGACCAATTACTAAGTGAAAGTGATTGTAAATGTTTTGATAGTAATCAAAGTGATAATAATGGTGCACTATTCCCTAGGCATTTAACACATTTAAAAAATATTCTTGCAAAAAAGTAAGAAATTATGCAAAGATAGGTACATATATTCTTATTTTACTCTATTAATCTATGAGGAATACATGGGAATTTTATTTGTCAATTTCTAATGACATAATACAAAAATGATAAATAAATATTCAATTTTAAAAAATATAAATTTCAATTTCTTATTTTGATTAGAGTTGACTCCTTAAATATTTTAACTTTGAAAATGCATATTTATAACATAAAATATTTTAAAATGTTTAAATATCCATTGAAGTAAAAATGTCTAAATGATCACAAATGAAATTCGAATTATTTAACTGTACGTTTATGTATATATTTTTAATCGACAACTATTATCGATTAATGTGTTTGATATCATAGATTTTTTTTTAAAAAGTAAAGAATTAAATGATTTTATATTCATTTATAAAATTATTTTTCCTTTTATACTCTTTGCCAAAAAAACATCATCATTTTGTGACATAAATGAATGTAAAGAATATATTAGAATTTTATAGCATACAAATGCTTGTTTCCATGCACCAAAGGATGTATTTGGTAGTTAATGAAGTGAGTTGATTTATTTAGATTTACGAATAATTTGATTCAATTCGATTCATTACGTTTTGGATATCGTTAATATAAAGCTGGTTGAAGTATATATCAATGGTCTCATAAGATGTATCTCTTAAGATAGAGATAATATATGTGTATATGCTATCTTTATTACATTTACTTATGTGATTATATTATCGTGATTAGGTCTATATTGTTATATAGAGTTTTATTCGCACGCCACGATTATAAAAAAAAAAAATTATTTTCCACAATTGCTTCCTTGATATGTGTACCCAATACACAATGCCACAAGAGAGTTGCAATTTGCAATAGGCCAAAGCCCAAAGCCACATGTTGTTTTCTTGATAAACCACACCATCAAAATCCATTACTCAACCATTTGATCAAATTTGTCAAAAACCCCTTCTTGAGCTCTCTCTTTCTGTATCTGTCTTCTCTTTCACTCATCATTTTCTTTTGATTCCCCAAATGGGTCTCAGTCAATAAGCTTTTCTTGAACACATTTTGCTCTAAAATAATTCAATTTCAGATTAAAGATTTGAGTTTTTGATCTATACCCATATTTAATTTTACATATTTCTGTATTGGGGTTGTGTAAAGATTAGATTTTTGCTGTAAAAATCTGATCTTTAACATATTGGAATCAAGAATTCCTCTTATTTTTCTGTTTTTTTGTTAAAATTTGAGAGTTTTTTTTTTGTTTCAATGGCGGCTGGTGCAAAAGGGTGTGATGAAATTGATGTTATTGAGGTTGTTGTGCCAAATGTGAAGTCTGAATCTGTAGTTAATGGTGTTGTTAAAGAGTCTGATGTGGTGTCTAATGGAAAATCGGAGTATGAAATGCAAGATATTGTTGTTCATATGTTGAATAATCTGAAGCTGAATCCAATGGCTAAGGAATTTGTTCCTTCTTCGTATAATCGTGATCAGATAGTTTTTAACAATTTTGTGACAGCTGATAAGATGACTGTGGGAGGGGATGGTTTCAGAAATAACAGAAGGGTATTGTTAATATTTGAGATCTTATTTTCTTGTTTTTGTGTATTTTAAGCTATTTTTGATGACTGAATGATTGTTAGTTGGATGATTAATTGGAATAATTGCAATTTTGATGTTGCTATAATCTGTTTTCATGACTGAACAATTGTTAATTAGATGATTACTTGGAATAATTGCAAGTTTGATGTTGCTATAGTCTGTTTTGAGGTTTATTTCTCATGACTGAACATGGTTGAAAGTATTCGTGTTGAATTTTGTCGAATTGTGTGCGTATATTAGTTTGTGCAAGTAATAGTTGGTATTGAGGGAAATGTAACTGCTTTTTGTCATGCTTGTTTGAGATATGTTCATATTTTTTTGGTAAGAAGTGTTTTTTTTTTTGGACATTCCATGTATTTTGGTAACTATTGATCCTGTGAGGATTTTAAATGATTACTTTCCACTTTAAGTTGTTGCAACGGTCCAAATGCATTTCGGCATTAATCATTTTTCAAGGGCTTCTGATTGAACAGAATTTAGAAACCAGGCCCATGTGTTAAAAACAGAAAATTGGCATTAAGTTAGTTAAATGGGATCAATTCCTTTGGTTTGCTTAGCTGGATTGAGTGTACGAGTACCATCTAAGCACGCGCTATTTATGCCATTTCATTACATTGGATCATGTTAGTGGATATCGTGGAATTTGTCGTTTATGTGCTAGCTGTTTGATTTCATTACATTGGTTGTTTTGTGATACTGAACAAAACTATTGCTATATGTGGATGAGATATAAAGGGCTAATTTGTTACTTCACATACGGCAACTCAAAGGCTTTGGTAAGATCATCAAATTTGCTGACACTCAAATGAAAACGTGCATTTTAGCCTAGTGACAGCGATGCTACTAGCTACTAGCGGAAAACCACTAACAATTTTACCGACTTGACATTTTTAATTTACTAATGGCATTGTGTAACTCAATTGTTGGTCTTGTTTAATGCCTTAATGACCAATCTGAATCATGAACAACCATCTCAAGCGATTGCATTTGCCATGCTTTCTTGTGTGGTGAAGTTCCTTTCTTTTGTCTCACATTTATTTTTTCACAGAGAGGAAACAACTTTAACCAAAGCAGAAGGAGAATGAACAGTAGATCTTTTAGAGCTCAAAGAGAAGATAGCATTAGGCGAACAGTTTATGTTTCCGACCTTGATATCAATGTATGTAATGATCTACGATTGTTGAATTCTGTATGATGTTATATATTAGTATTGATGTAGTTTTTCTTATGTTGCCTTTTACCTTAAATATAGATCACGGAAGAACAGCTTGCTGCGCTATTTAGTGCATATGGACAAGTAAGTCATTACGCCCTTTTGAACATTGATTGAATCATCATATCAGATATTTGAGTTCTTATGTGCATGATTCTTTTTATAACTTGAGAAAGCAAGAAACAAGTAATTACCTTCCGTTTCTGTTAATTTGTATAAAGCTCCACTATCCACGCTAACTTGAATTACCTGTAAAATACTTGTGGTAGATTACTCCTCTAAGCATAACATAAAGAAAAAGCAGCCAGACGGTTATATTTATATGTATATTTTTTAATTTTAAAATCCTCTGCATATCTTCCGACTTTTTTGAGAAGCACATGGTTTGTCCTAAAAAATAGACCTCTCCAGTCGGGGAACACATTAGCTATTTACCTAAATCAGTAGGTCCTTGAGTAGATCCATGTTAGCCCCATAACATTGTTCTCTAAATAGAAAAGTAAATACTTGAGCTTTAGTGTGAATTGGTCTCCTCGCTTATCTACTTGAATCCTTGCTTTAGCCCCTTCATTAATTTTACATACTTCTGTGAGCTTCATTATTAATTGTTGATTTTTGGAATTTCACCTAAATAGATATATATGTCTTCAGTCCTTTATAAAAAAAAAGATACATGTCTTCAGTCTCCAGCAATCTCCAGTCCTCATTGGCAGCAAATCATCTCCTTTTAGCAATTTGATTATGCGCGATTTCACTTTTGTGAAGATGCATTTGACAAAAGGGGACTAGCCCTCATGCTTATCAGTGTTAAGCATACAAGAATAAATCTGTGCAAAGACTCACACTTTTCAAATCATTCCCCCCTATGGTTCAGTATAGAGGAACATGGGTTGTTGGTTCCTGTTGTTTCCTAACTTCCATCATCACACTCAAGAGCGTGCAGTTTGGTCCATGGTGGGACCTGCATGCTTGGTTTCTCTGGATGTAGCATTTTTGCCTTTAAAATTGGGTGTACGCCTCATGCTTTGTTCTTTACAGGTGCCTTTAATGAGAATTGACATTTCCATACACCCATTTCAACTATTTACTATTGGAACAGAAGTTTGGTAGGTGCAGAAGGGCATAGATTTAATGTGTGTGTGTTGGGGCTGCAACGTGTGGGTAAACGTTATCTGAAGTAATGATGTTTATGTTCCGTTTGTCATCTTAGTTTTTCCTTTTGCAACTACTTAGTTATAATGTTACCAAAAGTAGACTGTCTTCATACAACTTCTTGATGTGTTACTCTATTAAAGAGTGTAAGAGTTGTTGTTTTCATTTTGGTGGTGCTTATTTGCAGGTCGTGGACTGCCGAGTTTGTGGTGATCCACACTCCCGCCTTCGCTTTGCTTTTGTTGAGTTTGCTGATGAATGTAAGTACTCCCCTGTCACAATTTTTGTGACAAACTTTCTGTTTTAGTCAGTCTCAAAAAGAACTATACATTTCCTTATTTGGCAAAATTTAATGATTCCATCAACATTTTCCCCATATTTGGTCCTACTTATTGGCAAAAAGTCCACAGAAGGTGTACTCTTCTATTTCAAATTCATTTATTTTAAGGGTAGGTTTTGAACATTACAAAGTCTTCCCATATTTCTTAAATTTTGTGTCCAGTAAAACTGCATTACCTAAATTGGGACAGAGGGAGTAGTATGTTTTGGCTGAAATTCTTAAGTTTGCTGAACAGTTGAAACTAATAATGTCATTTGAAATCATTATGAACAGATTCTGCAAAAGCGTCGCTTTGTCTTTGTGGAACAATTTTAGGTTTCTCCCAACTCAAGGTTCTACCTTCAAAAACCGCTATTCTACCTGTGAATCCTACATTCCTTCCAAGGGTAAGCAAATTTTTGGCATTTCATTGTGCTGTATCTGGAGAATATTACTCAAGTATTTGCTTTTGGTTCTATCTCATCCTTGTGGAGTCGAGGACAACTAATTGCTTTCTTGTCAGCTGACGTGTTGTTTTGATTTATATGCAGTCAGAGGATGAGCGTGAAATGTGTGCTAGGACAGTCTATTGTACAAATATCGATAAGACGGTATAGTGTTTCATGTTTGAAATCTTCTTATAAAAACCATGTTTTTTTCTTGACGGCATCTTTCTATTGAATATTTTTGTAGCTTGCGCACGCACCACTTGTTGTATTCTCTGGCTTGTGACCTCAAAACATTTTGAGTGTTTTGCCTCACTTAATGTGTATATTTTTTTCTTGAGAAGGAAGGATTTAATGTGTGTTTTGGTATCGTCATCAAGGCTCTAAGTCATACTTTTTCTAGCCAATGAGCATTTCGTGAAGAGGCTACATTAAACCATTGATTTTTCACATGGCCTTTACTTTTTTCAATTTTTTTGTCCATTCATATTTTTTCTCCATTTGTGCCTTTTTCATTAAAGCCCACCTCTTTATTTGTGCTTTGCTCTTAAAGCCCCCACAAACCTTAGAGCTCTTTTTTGCGCTTTTCGCTTTTCATAACACTGCTTGCTGTTTCATTTTATATTTCAGAAATAAATGTACTCTATGATCAACAGGTTTCTCAAGCTGATGTCAAATTCTTTTTTGAGACAAGATGTGGTGTGGTCAGTATGATGTTCAATATCTCTCAATACAATTGAATCTTGAGTGAGAGGTGAAGCTGAATGATAAGTCTTCCTTTGCAGGTTTCTCGTCTGAGGCTTTTGGGGGATCAAGTGCACTCTACCCGTATCGGTTTTGTTGAATTTGTTATGGTATGTTGTTTCTTCTGAGATGTTAATCTTTTTAGCTTTGTCCCCTCTACACGAACTTTGTCCTTCCGCACCTTTCAGTTCAAGGCAAACCAAGTTGGAAAATAGTAACTTTTATTAACCAAACATTAATTTGAAAATACTCTTTGAGAAAAAGGACTTTTTTTTAAAGTCGAAACGGGACCTTAATGAAGTCAATGTCCAATAGAGAATGGACAAGAATATGTGAATATCCCATTTCCAAACCAAGTCTTTTCAATAGCCAAAAAGGCTTATGTCCACCCCAAGTAGACTTCTCTGTCTCCGTCTCTCTCTATCTTGCATTTTTTTGGTAACAACTGTGAATATTACCATTGACAACAGTAAAAGCAAATACCTAAAGAGCACCTAATCCCACACTAATTAGGCAATGGGAATTAAAGTCTCAGAAGCATCATCTAATTATGCAGTATTGAATGTAAAAATCGTCTACATCTTAGACACCTTAAGTATATCTATTCTTTCTATAATTTCTACCTTAATCCATGTAAGAACAACCTCTCTATGTACAGTTACTCTTTTGAAGATTGTGCTAAACCTTTCCATAGTATAAACCTGTGTCTAGGTGTGCTAGAGCAGTCCATATAAGTTTAGCGGGGTCCAGTCTTCTTTGTTACCTAAGGATAAACTGCTAGAAATAAAGGTCTTTTCCACCGCGAGTCGGTGGGAAATCTGTTCTAGAGAATATGATTTTCACTCATATCTTCCACCGTTCACTGGAAAAATGCATGGTGGGAAACAGATTCTCACTGAAATAGTGGGAAGCTTCCTATTTTTTTTTTGACACTAGTAACATTGTATTTCAGTCAGTACTTAGGTAGGACTGAAAAACCATATTTACAAAAAGAAGAAAAAGATTGAAGTCCTTCCAATGCTAAACCAGGAACTAGATGGACCCTAAACCATCTATGATTGACTCAGTCTAATTGGAGTAGACATTTGTACACCAAAAACAGAACAACAGAATACATTTAAGCTTGACTTCCTGCAGGTTGTTGTCCCTATTTCAAAACATCTATCATTTCTCTCTTGTATGAAAAATTACTATGTTTTCTAATCTCACCGATTCAATCAGAATATCTATGGGAATAGCCACTGAACATTTTTCAGTGGGAAAATAGTGACTTTTTAGAAGTGATAGCAATGTAATTACTAGTTATCGAGTAGTTTCCTCCAGCAGAACGTCATTTATTCCTCCTTTAGCCCATTGAGCTTTTTATTATACCAACTAAAGTCTTGAGGAGCTTGATGTGTCCAAACATCAGAAGCGATATTCTTGTTCTTAGGAAAGCACACCTGCTCCCAAGTTACTAATACAACCTTCCGCTTTCCTTCAAGGGTTTCTCGTTATGTCATTTCACCATTAACTTTTGGCGCTTTTAATGTACTCTTGTTATTTATTTGGTGTCCTTTCCCATGGGGCACAATTTAGGAGAGGAAGCTCTTTGTTATTTGATTTGAGAGGGCTTTTCCATTTATTTTTTTGGTTTTCGGGGAAGTTCGATGAAAGAAATAACTATATAATGCCCAACAGTTCTCCACAAAACAAGATGCAAAACTTCATTACATGCCAAAAAAGAAAAAAAGAAACAAAACCTCATTATTTTCATTTTGAACTTCCCCCCTTCTTTTTATTACTTTCCCAATTTTAACACTATTCTCTTATCGAGAATTGTCTTTTTCAAAACTGCTATATGATCTCTTTTTGTTGTAAAATTTTCAATTGTCCTGATAGTTTATATAGGGTGAAAAGGAGAAAGAACAAACTGGAAATGAGTCTTGACTGTAATTTCATTTAAGACAATCTCTCTAACGGTGGATCAATCATAGCAATCAAACTCATATTTGAAAATTGTGCAGGCTGAGAGTGCAATTTTGGCATTAGATCTTTGTGGTGAGATGTTGGGCACCCAACCTATCAGGTAAGCTTATTTAGAAATTGCGTCCTCTGTTCCGCACTAACTTTTTCCCTTGTGAGCTGTGAATGCAGTTTTGTTCTTTTCTTTTACCATCTTTCTACTATCGGCATTTTTGAATAGTTGAAGGCACCAGAATTATGCATTTTTAAGTCCTCCCCTTCAAACCGCAATGACTTTCTTCTCCCTGTGGAGAATCATCATTATTATCTCTGTCCACGCTTTCTTCCTCTCTGTTGTCCGGAAACTACATGTTATGGTTTCGTTTAAAAGGTCTGCACATTGCATGCTTTGGCTAGAGTCTATATCAGATAGGGTGAAACGAGGAAATGTGACTAGCTGCTGGTTCCTGTTTCAGGGTTAATATATATAATCGCAATATCCAACTCTATAGATTAAGTGGTAGTTAGTTAAAGGCGTCTTGATCCTATATGTATTGCATAAAAATTACTATCAAGTGATAGCATCCTTAAGTTGTAATCTATCTTAATACATGTGTGTGTAACTTAATTTGAACAAGATATGACTGAAATATGCAACAAAATCCTATCTCTATTCTAATAATTAGAATCTATGTTGCTCGGACTTTTCAAAAATATCAACGAGTGCGTATCAGATCCTCCAAAAGTATTATTCTTTTGGAGGATCTGACACGGGTACAACAACATTTCCATAGAGTCCGTGCAAACAGATAAGAATACAATGTGGCAGGATCTTATATAAACGTAATCGACATGTTAGGTATCTTAAAAAGATTATTCTTTTAGTTCGAAACATGTTGGAGCCTCAATAATACTTTTGTAATCATTTGCTTATAGTATACCAAGTGATAATATTAGTGTCAAATGTATGAATTGGAGAAAACGCGATAGCGCTGCAGCACTGATGCTCTTATAGGAAAAGGGTCATATTTGTTGTGTTACCATAATCTGGCTTGTAACTTTGTATTTGAGGTGATTCTTGACGCGTTTTTGTTTTCTCCCGCGAGGTATTACATGACTTCTAACTTCACAACTTTGCTAATGTTATAGGGTGAGTCCTTCAAAGACACCCGTGAGGCCACGAGTTTCTGGCCCTGCAATGCATTAGGCGATGCTCGGAAACTCAAGTTCTTGAAAGAGAAGAGAACGGCGCAAGCTCTCTTGTAAGAAGTTGAGGTCAAAATGAGAAAAATGGCGAAACGAATATGTTTTTTCTTTCATGTCCATCTTCTACTTTATCTTCTTGCCAATTCTAATAGTACTTTTTTTTTGTTGGTGCTTCTGGACATGTCTATTGACCTTTGCTTTTGCTAGTGTGTTAATGGTAATGTCCCTACATTTACTACAGTTAGTTCTATATACTGTTTTGAATCTTTTATCGATAATCGAGAAATTTCCGAGGGCCATTGGCTCGAAACTTGGTGAATCGTGGATCGCGTTCTATCCCTTTCTACTTAAATATCAGGTTTTGGTCTTCGGCGGAGTTCGAATATACCCTTTTGAATATCTTGTTGTTTGGTGGTGTATGTAGCTCTGTGAGCATCCTTATGATATTATGATTATCTCTCTTATTTTGATTTTATCGTAACACCTTTCGTTACACTTATTTAACTCGTTTTTTTATCGACTCATATTTGATTCGACTCGCTCGTTTGCACTCGTTATTGTGATGTAGATGATTTATTCTAGTGTAAATATTAGTGATTTATTTACCATTCGAACCTGTAACGTATTAGCTATACAGAAATAATTTTACCTATACTTAGACTATAATTAATTTGTCAAAATCTCATTAAATAATGTAAGTACAATTTTAGTCAATGTTCTATTCCAATTTTAGTTAAATTGATGTGAAATGTTTGACCAAAATAACAATCATTAAGTTTGTGCGGTGTGAATGAAAAATTCAAGAGTTATTTTTTCTGAATAGATATCAAGAGAAAGAATAAATTTGAATAACATATATTCACATTTACGTTGCGACTTTTTTATAGAAGGCACAAATAAAAAAGTCACAAATATCTTTTTATATCGTAGAAATTGTGATTTTTTCGATAGAAGCATAATAAGAAACAATAGGACACAAAACATATATTTGGGGGGGGGGGGGGGTTATTGGGGTCGCAATGAATTTAGGGAAACTTACGTAAATGTACTATAATAAAAATATATTTACTATTTAGAGTAATAATATTTTTTTCCACTTAATCAGATTTAATTCATTTATAATACAAGTTTAATACATATTACAAAGAACAATTTATTATTCACATATAATACAAGTTTTAGTGATAGATAATACATTTATCACACATTTTAATACACTTATAATACAATGTGACAATGTTTTATTAAACAAACATAATATATTTCAAAAATAGTTATAATTCATATATATTGCATACATAATTCACTTTTAATACATATAACAGATTTATCACAATATTGCTATAAATGGTAATAAACAAAAAATATCGCTAAAATCAGTAATTATTTTTTAAAATGTACTAATTCATGTGATTTTCCCATGAATTTATTGTTTAATTTACAACTTTCAATATTACAAATTTTCTTTTGAGGTGACGATATTTTGGGTTCAGTCTCTCTACTCGGAAAGAGAAATATTTGCATATATTTACATTTTTCAAACTTCACTTATGAAATTATATTAAGTGTATTGTTGTTTTGCAATATTACGAATCTATTAAATATACACCAATATAATATAGATGAAACGATTGAGATTCCCCATCTTTAATTAGAGATTTCATATTTGAGTCTTTGAAAATAGAAATTTATATAAATATCGAACCCCTAAAAATACTCAACGTAAATATCGTACAACAAATTTAAAATCAAAATAAAAATATACACTGTGTGATCTACTGACTTTGTGAAACACTATATTGACAAGTTCTTTCATTTTAATAATAATTATGGTGGAATTAAAAGGACTGTAACGCAACGTTGTTGACCCCCTTTTTTTTTTGTTAACTTTAAATTAATTAATAAAGTTGACAAATTAAACAACGTATCAATCTGGGTGTGGTGTGACGATAAAATTAAACGAAAATCAAAATATCATGACGTGTATAATTTGCAACCATAAGTTTCATTTAGCCTTATTATTAAATACATAATTGAAGTGCAATAATTTGTCCTTATAATTGATTGATGATATTGGTCAAAACTTGTAGTCAAATTAAATGTAATGGTATGTTAAAATATTTCAAATGTTCAAACCTTCAAAACTCAACAATAGCTCTAAACATTATTATTATTTTTGTTTTCGTTCGATGTTCGAAAGTTCATGTTTTCTAACAAAAACGATTGCTTATTCAAGAGGATACGAACTAAAACCTCTGGTTGAAATAAAAGAGTATTTATTACTTCACCCAAGCTCGGTGTTAGTTTGGTTGTCAATCCTAAACACACATCTGAACAAGTGATATGCAAGAATGATCGAGTTTTTTTTAATTCTTTGGCCTATCTAATTCTTCGTTTATATATTTATCTCCATGGTGATTAAGTATGAAATACTAAAATAAAAATACAAAATGGTAGAAAGTATGTGTGCACCAGTGATCACTGGACCAGGTCCCTCGGCAAAATTATAATGCAGAAAATAAATAGTTCAAAGTAGGTCAGGCACAAGAATTTCACGTGAAAATTCTCTTGCTCAAGGAAAGTGAAAACCACGACCTGTACGCACTTGATTCAACCCAAATTCTATTTCACTCAAAACAGAGCAAAGATAAAGCATAATAACAAAAAATAGGATATAAACATATATTTGTTTGGGGGGGGGGGGTGTTATTGGGTCTCAACGGATTCCTTATTTAATTTTCAACTTTCAATAATATAAATTTTCTTTTGAGCTAACGGTGTATTGAACCAATCTCTTTACTTAAAAGGTTAGAGAAATATCTGCGTATGTTTACATTTTTCAAACATCATTTATGAATTATATTATACATGTTATTTTGTAATATTACGAATCTATAAAATATACACCATTATAATATAGATTTGGACCTAAGCTAAAGAACTAAGATTTGACCTAAATCAAAACTTATAGACTGAGTTATCAGAGCAGATATTTAATTCAAGATCGCGAAAACAAGTTACAGTGAAGCTCAATGCCTAGCAAAGCCCTACACTACAAATGACGAAATTGAGTTCAACCAAGCCCTTAACCAAGATGAAGTGGAGCGTTAACGACTTAACCCGACACAAGAAAGACCCTTGTAATTGAGTGATTGTGACTTTTCTTCTTTTTTTTTTTAACTAAAGATCTCGTGTTCATTTTCGAATCTCTAAATATGATTTTTTTTTAATTGATGTCCACCCCTAAAAATAACAAATTTAAATTAATTTACGATAAAAATATATCAACTAAATTGAAACAAAATAACAAAAATATGTGGATTATGGCCTACTGACTTTGTGAAACATTAGATTGGCAGGTTATTTTCATTTCATAAATAAAATGTTTAATTAAAATGACAGTTGACTGTAACGTAACGTTGTTGACCCCTTTTTTGTCAAATGACAAAAACATATAAACTTTAATTTATTAACAAAGTTGACAAACTCAACAATGTATCAATAATACTCTCTCTTCATTTATTTTTATTTGTTACTGTCCAAGTAGCCTCTCAACCAATGCTCGAAATCTCAGAGACACACTTATACTATACTAAGGTCCTATTACCCCATTAACGTATTTTATAAGTAATTTTCTATCCCTTTTTAGCCTACGTGACACTAGTTTGAAAAAAAAAATCAACCATCGTTGGGCCCACAAGATAATGCCACGTAGGTTGAAAAGGGGTAATAAATTATTAATAAAATAAGTTCAGTGGGATAATAGGACCTTAGTATAGTATAAGTGTGTCTCTGAGATTTCGGGCATAGGTTGAGAGGATACTTGGGCATAATCCCTTAAAAATATAATTATTGATACAATAATTTACCTAACTATTAATATTAGGTGTTAGAAAATGATTTGAGGAATAAATACTTAATGTTGGAGGTAAAATATAGGAAAAAATAATAATTTTGCTTGATATATCAAAAGTGACATGTAAAAATGAAAATTTATATTATTCTCTCCGTCCATAATTGTTTGTCATGTTAATGTCATGCACACCTCTCAAGGAAAATTTAATACAATGTGTAATTTGACTAATATAACCCTATCAAGAATATAAAAGTCTACCGAACTTTCTAATTGAACTACATTATCATTAAGGGCAAATTTGAAAAAATGATTAATTATTTCTTGATTATTTAAATTGACAATTAATCTTGGACATCTATTTTTAGTATACTTGTCAAACAAGTGTGGACGGAGGGAGTAATAATAAGTGACAAATAAAAATGAACGGAGAGAGTAATAAAAGATATTCCTCCGTCCATAATTGTTTGTCATGTTAAGATCATGCACACCTTTCAAGAAAAATTTAATACAATGTGTAATTTGACTAATATAACTCTATCAAGAATATCAAAAGTCTATCTAACTTTCTAATTGAACTACATTATCATTAAGGGAAAATTTGGAAAAAAATGATTAATTGTTTCTTGATTATTTAAATTGGCAATTAATTTTGGACATCTATTTTTAGTATACCTGCCAAACAATTGTGAACGGAGGGAGTAAATAAAATGAAGTTTTTGGTAAAATTATTAAGCTTCCCTTACTCCTAGATGAATATTTCAATTTTCAACTTCAAGAATAAGTCGTTTTCAATAGAACGCGTTTGTCTAAAAGTTTAAGTCGTTAATATTTATAAATATTTTAAATATTTAATTTTTATAATATTTCAACATGATTTCTATATGTGGATTCAGAATTTTTTTTGATAGATTAGACATGTAAAATAACTTTTACTTTTCAGGTTAAGTAAGGTTCAGTTTAACTTTTATGTTTGTTTTTGGGGGTTATGTAATCGGTATTTAAACCTATAACTTTTTAAGTGTTGAAGTATTTGATCGTCTGATTTAAAAGATTTAATAGTTAGATAATATATTTTTTTTATTTAGATATATTTTTAATACTTTATAATGCGCCAACGTACATCAAATTAAAATTAAAATTTCATGACTTGTATAATATAAGCCCACAAATTTAATTCAGCCTTAGTTAAGTACGTAATTGAAGTACAACAATTTATCCTCTTAATTGATTGAGAATATTCAAACCTTCAAAATTCAACAATAGGTTTGAACATTATTTCATGTATGATAATTTTATTATGACTTTTAAAGTTATATAATATTTTTTTATTTAAAAATTGTATTTTAATTATCACAAAATGCTGACATAATAAAGAAAATATTAATTACGTATATAAAGGATGTTTACTTCATTCCGTTGAATAGTGAAAAATGAAGAGAAGTAGATAATTAGTACTATATAGTATTTATATTTTGATATTTATTTATATTCTGAAATAGATAATTAAGACATTGAAAAATATTTTAAGTTTTCAATTTATTTACTATACAAAATAGAGTAATTATAGGTTGAAGAAAGTTATTCTCTTTTGATTAAGCTTCGAACTTTTTAATTAGTCTAAGTTGTTTGAGTTATACGAGATGTTGTCAGGTTATTGTGTCCTGAAGAGGACAAATCACAAATTATAAGGCTCTATACCTATAGTTTCGATAATTGCACTTTATAGTTATAGTTTCGATTGCTATAGAGGTTGTCAGTGGTATATTTCGCTTGCCTGTTTGTATATTTCACTTACGAATATACAAACAGGGTAAGTATATACAAATTCCCCATTTTTACATATAAGATTTTTACAGAAATCTATTTGTATATTTCCCTTACCAATATACAAAACATGATAATTTATTATATATAATTTTTTTCATAAATCATATACAAAAGCTAGGGTAAAGATATACGAATTCCCAATTTGTGCAATCAAGATCTAAATTAAACAAATGATAAATTCATACATTCAAAAATCAAATTATACAAATTTTTAATTTATACTATTAGGAAATCGAATAACATAATTTTGCAAAAATGCAACCACATATTAAAAATAATCGAAAGAATAGCTATTTTACATAATATACTCCAGATGTTTGATAATTCACATAATTTTCCCAAAACTATACTACCGAATTAATATAGATTATACCAAAGTAAACTTGAATATCTATTAATAATTACTTAAAAAGATATAAAAATAAACAAAAGAAATTATGCAATCAAAATAGTGAGGATGATAAACAATTATATAAAAAAAAAATAGTAACTCTTAATAGAAATAATATGAAGAATAGGGTTCAGAAAATAATTCAATCACATTTATTTTTTTAAATATTTTTTTACAAAAAGACATCCTTTAAGTTTTATATTTATATATCGATAATATTTATGCAAAATTTGTAACTATGAAGAAAAATATTTTAATTATGCACATCCCAATAAAACTCTTCGCATTAAATTTATGAGAAAAAAATAAAATAATACACTACCACATAAAATATATATTATAATTATTTTAGAACAAAAAACTAAAATCAATTAATCAAATACAATTAAAAATTTATCAATATCATGTGTGCATGAAAAATAAATCCTTCTAGACTGCTGCCACACTAGTCAACTCTTCCAAGAAAACAATGTCTTAAAAGACTTTTTCATGAATTGACAAAATCATTTTGCCCCACAAAAACAAGAGACCCCTACCATGTGTACTCGTCCGTATAAAATTAGTTCATGAAAATATGATTCATTAAATTTGATGAAGATTACGTATTAACTCATTCACTTAATGATTTAGTGATTCAATTAATCTCATTTACATATTGACGTTGATCATCGTATCATATATAATTTAAATTGATTCATGAGAAATATGTTACGTTATTATTTTAAGCTATACACACAATAACCTTACTTGGAACTTGCACATTGACAAGTGAGGCTTGCTCAACTGGCTGAACATCATTGTCGAGGGTTCGAATTAACTATTATTTCAAGTGTTAAGTCATAAACTGAATGTCTAAATAAAATTTATCGATAAATTTAAGTGATTTTCTAGATGTATATATATGACTTGTTCTTTACCTAAAATGTCACCTATATATATATAGTCATGATCAAACAAACATGACCAACACCTCCCCTTGGAACTTTCCAAGAAAGTACTTTCATTTATTAAACTTATTTCTTTAAAAACTCACCAAAATAATTAAATCCCACATCAAGAAAATACCATTATCTCTTTCTCTTATTATATATACCCAAAAAAATCAATTTTTATTTTTATTTTTTTGTATTACAATTTAATTATCCAAAAATGTCCAAAGAAGGTGTGAAGATAGTTATAATAAATACAGAATATATACAAACAGATGTTAGTAGCTTCAAATCTGTTGTTCAAAAATTTACCGGCAAGAATTCAACTTCTCCGGCGCCGGTAAAGGCTACGCCGGCGGCATACCGCCGGAGATATGATCACGGTGATGACAATAAGTTGTTGAAGGATTTGTCCCCTCTTGATGAACTTGTTGGCCTTTATTCAAATGAAGTGGTACGTAATTGACGAATAATTATATATACAGCGATAGAGACAAAATTTTCACCAAGAAATTTATTATGAATCAAGTTACATATTTGGTCGACTTGTAAAAAAATAATGACATTTTCTAGTTTTATATATATATATACATTGTTATTATATTATGTATACATTTATCGGTTATTATTTTTGTTGGCATATGTATTTAAGAAATAGTGAGGAGAATAAACAATTATAGTAACTCTTACTACTAATACTCCCTCCGTTCAGATATTGCGTTTATCAAAAGTCAATTTGATTAATTTTCAAAGGTAAATTAAATCACATTAATTTCGATATTTTAAACAAAAAAAATTAGGTATTATAAAACTATATGAAAAGTACTATAAATTACAATTTTTTGCATATTAATATGATGAAAAATGCATGTTAAAACGTTAGTCAAAGTTTTTATAGTTTGACTCTAAAAATAGAAACCATGACAAACAATACCGGATGGAAGGAGTAATAAAAACAATCAAGAATGGTAAAGAGAGATAATAATGCAATCACAAAAAGGTAATAATACTTTGGTGGTAATAAGTAGGTTTTGCAACTAATTGTTGTCACAATAAGTTTGATTTATTATAGTATATAAATTGCATTTAGACAAATGCGATTTATAGCATGTAATTATATAGACTTGGATAATCTTTTCCTCGTTAGGACAAATTTAGCCATCACATAAATCTAGGTTGTTGCTAGATATTGTCTCTTTCTTTCTTGAATTGTTCTTTGGTTACCATTCATTCTTCTAATCAATCTTCTAACTTGGTATTTATTGATGGTATATTCACCTTATTCTAATAAATAAATAACCTAATTCATCATAAAATAATCATGTGCCATAAGTGTCAAAAGACAATTTCAAAGTTCCACAATGTTGATCGATGTCAATATCCTGTCTATGACAAAGTCACAAAGGGCTAGGCGGTTCAGATCGGAATCATGATTAAGAAGAGAAGGAAGTTAAGGTTTCTAATCAATAAGTCTTGGAATTGTATTGGACATAAATATTGAAAAATCATGTATCCCATAATCTTTCTACTTAGAGAGATAAACATGTGTAATATCACATGTTAGCAAGTTTGTCAACCTTTTGCAATTGGATACATCATCATGACAAAAACATATAGCTGTAAATTAATTTGATATTATTATAGTGGATTAGAACTTCACATAAATTGAAAATTTTAATTGTTAATTGTAGTCTGGTTGTATGAATTTGAGCAATTTTTCCTTAGTATTTAATTTTTGAGGTTGAGTTAGATCCAAGTATCAATATCTTTACATGATATCAGAGTCAATCACATTTTTGATCGCGTCCACATGTTATATTGTCCACACCATTCAGCGTTGAGCGTGAAAGGAGGTTTTAGAGTGGTTCAGAGTCCCACATGTATCGTATGTTGTTCACACTCCATATTGTGTATCGTGAATGGAGAATGTTAGAGTGAGCTAGAGTCCTTCATTAACTAGAGGTGAATGAAGTTATGTTTTGTTATTAACTTGAACAATTTTTTCCTCGTGAGCAAATTGTTACGTTGAGTAATTAAAAAGTGGTAGGTTGTTAAATATCAAAACTTTCTACCTACTATATATCTCCAACATATGTTATGTTTAAGGTAGCAAAACAGGACAAATTAGCCAGCTCCTAAATATTGGTTATTGCCTCATACAAGCTAGATATTGTGGCTCTTTCTTTATTGGATTGTTCTTTGGTTGCCATTCATTTCTCTTTAAGTCTTATCAATCAATTAGCCAACACAACTAATACTTTTTTGCAATAATATTTATACACCCTTATACATCAATATACAATATTAATATACTTATATGAACAATAAATCACCTTTACACTTTGTTTGGATCATTGTTACCAATTGTTTCATAATGTATTGTATTGTATTGTTTCAAAAAGAATGATCCCTTTTCTTTTTTGGCAAACAGTCTAACTTTAATTTTCTACGTAGCATGTTTAAGACCACAAGATTAAAGGGCATTTTGATACATTTGACATAAGTTTAATTTTGAACCACAAGATTAAAAAGTCTTCTTTTTTTTTTCTTAAATTTCGTTCCAAGTCAAATTAGGTCATCCTTTTTGAAACGGAGGGAGTAATTAATTTTCAAAATTATGTGTTCTCCATTTTTTAAAACGTGCATATCATCAACCTGTCACCTTTCTAGGCCCAATTACGTACGTATTGGGCCTATGGGCTCCATTATTTGTCTCCCATGCCTCTTGCTCTCCTACTTCTAGGGTTTTATCGAAAACGTTAGAAAACATCGAGAATTATTATAATAATCTATGAGTTTTAAACGAATTGGATGGCATAGTTTACGTAATTATTATAATAATCTATGAGTTTTGCGAATTTTAAGTGCAATGAGGATTGTAATTTTTTCTACTTCTCGAGATATGATGACTAATCATTGGATTGACTAAGAGGAATAACTGGAGATATTTTGTGTTATATTTGATTATTCTCTATAATATCCAAGTTGGATTCAAAACTTCCTATTTGTGAAATTTTGTGAAAAATAAAAAAGGAGATTACGTTGTATAATGTTTTTTTGTATTTATTGATACCTCAAGAGTACTTTAAGAACCAAAATTGAGTCGGAAATTTTTATCAGGAGGAGTTTGCATTTTTTACTAGTCTGATACAAAAAATACTCTTAATGACACGATATATTTTTTTTCTTCGAAAAATCATGTGAATTTGATTTGGAAAATAATATCATATCATATTAAAAATATATTTGACCTGATTTAACTAGGCACTTACAACTCCATATTGCTTCAACGTATGGCACTATGACATCATTAGCTTGACCTAAAATCTAATAATTAAGTGATAATAATGTATGTAAAATCTCTCTTCGTTCTTTTTTATATCTCATTTTTTACTAATTAAGAAAAGATAATAATTTTTACTGCTCTCAGAAAAGTAGTCACTTTTTAATGAGTAAATTAATTTTCAAATTTATCAATTAAGTAACATAAAAGATAAATTCACTATGTCAACTATTTTTTTTTTGAACTTATATGTTAAATAAAAAATAGATAAATAAATATAAATTGAGGGAGTAGATTGGTGTAAATCATGAATTTTTTATTTTATTTTATTTTTGAAAAATTGGGATTTCAAGAACATAATTAACACTCTCAAGAATAAATGAAATTGGTAATGATGAAAAAAATTACATTTTTCAATCTATGAGAAATCCAATGAACTAGTACTCATCCGTTTCTAAATAAGTGATATTTTTAACTTGAATATATCATTAAAAAAAAGTATTTTATTGATTTATTTCAAATTATATATATTTATAATATGATTCAATATTTGTAAACTAAAAATTCTGACTCTATCTTAATAAGATCTTACAATTTTTGAAAAATTGAGATTTCAAGAACTTAATTGAAACTTTCAAAGAATAAATGATATTGGTAATGACTAATTAGGATGACTTTGAACTTATATTATTAACCAGAAATGTGATCACAAAAGAGTATGATGAAAAGAAATAAATATTCCTATTTATGGGAAATCCAATGAAGTATGTTTAAGCCCATATTTGAGAGGGTGTGGGACTTCACAAAAGAAAAAAAAAACAAATATCATTATATATGATGATGAGGCTTTTGCTTTTCTGGTATCTTCATTGAAATTTGATTAACTTGAATCGTGTTGGATAGGGCTTTATTCAAGGGGTACCGACCTCCATCAAACTATTCTTTTTTCTTCATATCAAAGAGCTCGAATTCGAAAACTCTAATTAAGGGAGGAATAACTTCATCTACTGCACCACATCCTTTTGATGATTGACAAAAGTATTTTAGCTGATCTAGATTCATATGCTAATTTTTAATGTACCTGATAAGTAAAAACGAATGAATGAAGTATTTCGAGATCTTTATATGAATAATTAAGCAAATTTATTGTTTATGTTTATTAGTTTGTATACATGGATTATTCACCAACAAATATACATGGCTATACATTATACAAATTATACACATATTATATATAGATTATACATATATATATATATTCATCAACTATTTTTAATTTAATTGATTTTTGATATGTACATTATACATTTTTAGGTAATTTGAAACTTCAAAGAAACCAAGTGCCGGCACTTTCAAGAATAAATGACTGGTATTAAACACGGGAAAAAATTTGAAATATATCTGAACTTTGATCCAAATTGTTGTTACGACGATAATCTTTTATCCCTGCATTATATAAAATGTATTTTAAAGGTATATATGTGCCCACGTGGACATCATAAATATTGCATCATTTTAAATAGTAATGTATCCACATGGACACATATATATTTTTAAAATACACTCCTAAAAAGTGCAGAGGGTAAAAGGTGCTTCATAAAGTTATATATCGTAACAACAATTTCGGCCACAATTGAAGTATTTTTCACGCACTTTTCCCTATTAATAATGACTTTGAAGTTGTATTATTAACAAGATAAGTAACTGCAAAGAATATATGAAAGAAGACAACTTGATACATAAAAGTAAAGTATTTCGTGTCAGCAAGATCCGAGAAAGGACCATACTTTATGAAACGTGATGTTAGTGAAAAAACTTACAAGATAATAAAATTGCAAGATTACAACTGAAAATAAAATGAAGAAATTAATCTCTTCAGGCTGAGGCGCGGATATCTCGCTCTCTTTAAGGAGATTCAAGCCCACTGCAGCAAATGTTTTCACCGGTCCAGCAGTAGTACTCTTTGACTTGTCCCCTCCAGGATACAACAACCTTCACAAAGTATAACTCAACAACTCTGGACAAGAGTTGAGTCCAAAGCTCCACAAAAAAGAACACCTCCCTTCAACTAATAAGAACTCTCTTTTAGACTAACTCTTCACTCTTTGTTTTCTCTTATGAATTGTGTGTTTCAAACCAAATGAAGACCACCACTATTTATACTACAAGAAGTCTTCCTAGCAATGAATAGGAAGATAATGGAGGTAGTAAATAGTGAAGATAATGGCCTTAGGAGTTACATAGGTTACAATGGAGTTTCATAGGTTACATAAGTTACAAGGGAGTTACATATGTTACATATGTTACAAAGGGAGTTACATTTGTTACATAGGTTACAAAAGGAGTAATGGAGGTATTAAGAATGAAATAAAGTGATGGACAACCAATGCTAATGGATGATGTAGAAGTCATCCATTCAAATGTTCATTCTTATAACTTCAAATAAAGCAATTTAACATTTTAAATATTAATATTAAAATGCTAATAACCTAACAATCCCCACTCATTTTAATATTTAGATAAGAGAGTATATCAGTTGAAGGAAGACTACTATGCATAATGAAGGTGTGCTCTGCATTGAACCTCCACTTAGTGAAACAGTAACTTTTACTCCAGAGTCGTAGTGGTCTCAGACTTGAACTATGACTGCTTAAGGGAAATAAAATATCACTGCTCACACATAATAATCAAGGTGTTAACATGAGCTTTAACAGCCAGCACGTTATGGCCATGTGCTATCCCGGTTTCATGAGTGCATTTGAGAATAAGCCCATTCTCATAGGAAGCGACCTACTTCCACACATCACATAGGTGAAATCTGTCGAGAGTGCTCCTGTAAGATTAACACTCCACCCATACGGACTACAGATATCATTAAGAGTTTTATCAACTCAACCTTCACAAACTACAGGAAATAATGCACTCACATCATAGGGAGGGAAAAAAAAATAATGCATTTTTTCACAACAAGTCATCATATGATTAGTTTTTCCCTTGAACCTGGTTATAGGATCTCTAGTCCCCAGGTTGGGTTTCCTCATATATGACTCAAGGATTTGTAGGCTTCAATCCCATCCCCCTCGATGTGCTCCAGACCTTTTCTCTTGTTAAGGCCTTTGTAAGAGGATCTGCAAGATTATCACAAGATTTGACATAATCAACATTAATGGTACCATTTGTCAAATACGATCTTACATTACTGTGTTTCCTCCTTATAGGTCTGGATTTACCGTTGTAATAACGATTTTGAACTCTACCAATTGCAGCGGTGCTATCACAATGAATTAAAATAGGAGGAATTGGTTTTTCAAAATAAGGAATTTGAAACAATAAATCTCTTAACCAATTCGCTTCCTCACTAGCTGAAGCTAAAGCAATTAGTTCAGCCTCCATGGTAGAGTTAGCAATTATAGTTTGCTTCTTTGATCTCCAACAAACAGCACCACCACCCTAAAGTAAAGACATAACCAGTTGTAGAACAGGAATCACCTGACAAAGTGTTCCAATCCGCATCACAAAAGCCTTCAAGTACAGCAGGATATTTTTTATAGAACAAACCACAATTTTTCGTTCCAATTAAATATCTCATAACTCTTGTTATAGCATGCCAATGTTCATTACCTGACTTGCTTGTAAACCTGCCAAGTACTCCTACTGCATATGCAATATCAGGCCTAGTGCAATCAGTCACATATCTCAAACTTCCGATTATACTAGCATATTCCTTTTGATTTATTACATCATTTTCACTTTCAACAGGAAATAAGTGAACACTTGAATCAAAAGGAGTAGCAACATGCTTGCAATCATGAAAGTTATATTTTTTCAAAATTTTCTCAACATAATGTGACTGGTCAAGGAAAATCCCCTCACATGTTCTTGTTTTTTTATTCCAAGAATAAAATTTGCCTCACCAAGATCTTTCATATCAAAATGGCTTCTAAGAACATTTTTAGCTTCATCAATAACATTCATGTTAGAGCCAAGATCAACAAATCATCAACATATAGGCAAATGATCACATGTGAATTATTCAAGACTTATGATATATGCACTTATCACACTCATTTGTTTTAAAACCATTTTCAATCATGCAGGAATCAAACTTTTCATGCCATTGCTTTGGTGCCTGTTTCAAGCCATATAGGGATTTAGTAAGTTTACATACTTTGCTTTCTTGGCCTGCTTCAACAAAACACTCGGGTTGATCCATATAAATTTTTTCATTTAGGTCTCCATTTAGAAAAGCAGTTTTACATCCATTTGATGAATTTGCAAATCAAAAATTGCAGCCATAGCAACTAAAAGTCTAATGGATGTAATTCTTGTTACCGGAGAAAAAGTATCAAAAATTCTAGGCCTTCTAGTTGTTTAAAACCTTTTGCAACTAGCCTAGCCTTGTATTTATCAATAGAACATCCGGTTTCAACTTTTTCCTTAAGACCCATTTGCAACCAATTGTTTTACAACCCGGTGGTAATCAACTAACTTCCAAGTTTTATTAGAAATTAGAGATTCCATTTCATCATTTACAGCCTCTTCCAAATATAGAATCATGTGAAGATAATGCTTCTTTCAAAGTTAGAGGGTCATTTTCAATATTAAACACATAAAAATCAGGACCAAAATCTTTTTCTACTCTAGCTCTTTTACTTCTTCTTAACTCAAAATCAACAACTTCTTATTTTCAAAGTTGAAGTAGAAGAACTAGGTAGTGACAAAATATTTTGTTCAATCCTTTGACCCCCACTATTTTTAGTATCAAAAGGAAATTTATTTTCATGAAAAATAGCATCACCAGATTCTATTACAATATTATCTTCAAGATTAAAAAATCTATAGGCTGTACTATTTGAAGCATAACCAAGAAAAGCACAAGTAGTAACTTTCTTACCCAACTTTGTAATCTTGGATCCATTAGCCTCACAAGGCTAGACAACCCAAACTCTTAGATATCCCAAACATGGCTTGTAACCTTCCACAATTCAAAAGGTGTCAATTTAGACTTTTTATGAGGCACACGATTCAACACATAACAAGCAGTTTAAGATAGCTTCACACCCCAAAAATTTAAAGGTGCATGTGACTCAATAAGCATGGCATTAGTCAATTCAACCAAAGTTCTATTTTTCCTTTCTGCTACTCCATTAGACGAAGGAGTAAGGAGGATAGTTTCATGAATTATTCCCAATGATCTAACAAAATTAAACTCATTTGATTCATATTCACGGCCTCTATCACTTCTAATTCTTTTTATTTTTCTTCCAAACTGATTTTCAACCTCATTGAGATAAGTTCTGAAATTTTCAAAAGCATCACTTTTATTTTTCATCAAGTAAACATATGTAAACTTAGAAAAATCATCAATGAAAGTGATAAAATATCTATTACCTCCACGAGTTAGAATTCCACCAAGTTCACAATATCAGTATGAACTAATTCTAACAAATCAGTTTTTCTTTCAACTTGAAAATGAGGCCTTTTAGTGATCTTGGCTTTACTACAAGCCTCACACTTTTCAAAATTCTTTTTAACCATTGGGATTAATCCTAAACTACTCATGATTCCAACATAACGGTCATTAATATGACACAAACGAGCATGCCAAAAATTAGTAGAAGAAAGCATATAAACAGAAGTAGAAGTTTTATTCATTTCAACATTCAACTAAACATCCCATCACATGCATACCCCTTCCCCACAAAAATACCTTTCTTCACTATTACATATTGATCAGATTCAATAATCTGTTTAAAGCCTGCTTTATTAAGAAGAAAACTAGACATCAAATTTTTTCTCATAGAAGGAGTATAAAGTACATCTTTCAATGTTAATATCCTTCCAGAAGTAAAACACAATTCAACATCTCCCTTTCCAAGCACTTGAGTAGTGTGAGCATCACCATTATTTTTCTTGGGAGGTCTACTATTATTTTTCTTGAATTTTTTCTTCTTAGGCTTTAAAGAGGTATTTTTTGAGTTTCAGGATTAGCATATTCGAAGTAATTAATTTACCTTCGATGTGATGTTGTTCTCTTCTGTTTGTAAAAGTGCATCTTGCCTCTTGCTTCTGCTTCCATGCGGATTTTCATTATCAAGGTTTCAAGAGAGTTTCCTTTTGTTTGTGGCGCATAGTTTTTTGAAATTCCTTCCAAGAAGGTGGAAGTTTATCCACTATGCCACAAACAATAAGGTTATCTCCAATTTTAAACCTCTTCGGACCTAAGCTCTCCAACAATCATGATGAAGTCTTGAGCTTGATCTACCACTGATTTGTTGTCCACCATTTGGAAAACGAAAAATCTACTAGCTGCATATTTTTTCGCTCAGCCTCTTCTATCATACTTACTCTGCAATGCCTTCCAAATTTTCTTTGCACTAGAGTAAGTTCTATCATAATAATCATAAAAATTATCAGATAGACAATTAGAAAGAATACCGACACTTATAGAATCACCATCGTACTTTTCCACTTTCTCTAGATGAGAAATAGTTTCATCATCATTCATAGTGGTGATGTCTTCTTATTTGGATTCTTCTCGGTTAAAACGTAAGAAACATTGAGAAGACTTAAGTAGAAAAGTACTTTACCCTTCCATCTCTTGAAATGGTTACCATTGACCGAAATGGCTTGTTAGAGATCTCCCATCTTGAGGCCATCGTTTTTTTTCAATTGTAGCCATCTTTGAATCTCCTAAAATTGTTAGTGAAAAAACTTACAAGATAATAAAATTGCAAGATTACAACTGAAATAAAATGAAGAAATTATCTCTTCAGGCTGAGGCGCGGATATCTCGCTCTCTTTAAGGAGATTCAAGCCCACTGCAGCAAATGTTTTTCACCGGTCCAGCAGTAGTACTCTTTGACTTTCCCCTCCAGGATACAACAGCCTTCACAAGTATAACTCAACAACTCTGGACAAGAGTTGAGTCCAAAGCTCCAACAAAAAAGACACACCTCCCTTCAACTAATAAGAACTCTCTTTTAGACTAACTCTTCCACTCTTTGTTTTCTCTTATGAATTGGTGTGTTCAAAACCAAATGAAGACCACCACTATTTATACTACAAGAAGTCTTCCTAGCAATGAATAGGAAGATAATGGAGGTAGTAAATAGTGAAGATAATGGCCTTAGGAGTTACATAGGTTACAATGGGAGTACATAGGTTAACATAAGTTACAATGGGAGTTACATGTTACATATGTTACAAAGGGAGTTACATTTGTTACATAGGTTACAAAAGGAGTAATGGAGGTATTAAGAATGAAATAAAGTGATGGACAACCAATGCTAATGGATGATGTAGAAGTCATCCATTCAAATGTTCATTCTTATAACTTCAAAATAAAGCAATTTAACATTTTAAATATTAATATTAAAATGCTAATAACCTAACACGTGATATACACAGTCTACCTTAATACAAAGATTGAGAATTGCTTTCACTATTCGAACTCGTGACATAAAGAAAGAGAAATTCTATCTATGGAAAATCACTATTTGACAACCCATAGTTGCTATGAACAAAAAAAAAAAATTCATACTACTTTAATTTCTCAAATAGGACCAACCTATTATCAGCCAATCTAGATTTATATGCTGAATTTTTGTACTCAAACCATGTAAATTCTTTGTACAAGCTGTCTTCATCCCCTTTTATTAATAGTGATGCCAATGGTGCTATCTTTTCACTCAATGGTGGTCCTCCAAAATAAATCATTGAGAGTCTTGATTTTACACTATTGGCCAAAACTCTATGTTTTACACTCTTAAACCTCCCATTTGTCATCACCTACTACAAAAAAAAAAAAAAAAAAATCCAACTTCATTACTAAAATATACACTATAATACTAAAATTGTCTAGTGTACAATTTTGATATTTGGTATGAAAGTGTTACACTACAACAAAAACGACTTTTAGCGGCATTAAATATTGATATTAATAAAGAGTGTTAAAGCCTTTACCGGCATTAGTTAAGTGTCATTAGAACCAATATCGTTAAAGGCTTTAGGGACATGTACGAAGAATGACAAAAATACATATTTAGCGGTAAGTGTTATTATGGTATGTACTTCTTTAACATGGTATTCTTTTTATATTGTTAAGAAGAAGAAAAAAAACCATGGCATTAATTTGGAGTACAAAAAAAATCTAATGAAAAAGACAATTAAACCTAGGATAAATCATGTCCATCTTTCTAATATTTTCACCCCTAACAACTATGCAATGAGGAAAAAATAAAAATTGTAAGACCCCACAAAAATTTGTGATAAGATGGATAAGATTTCTTTATTTTTATCAGATATTTTATATTTGAATCTTGAGAATTAAAAAAAAAAATCTAACAGTGAATGTTGTTCCTTTTAATGAACCTTATGCAATGTGGAATCTAAACTAGTTAGTATTCTTAAACATGTATCACACTTGAAAAAAAGGTATAAGCTTTCACTATTATCATTTTTTTTTATAAAAAGAAAACATAATACATTGGTCTCAATCAACTTCTAAACGTTTCAACTTTCATAATGCACATATAGACACCTCAATTCGTTTTTACCGTGTGTGTCGTGGATATCGAATGCTGATATGACACATAGATATTAAAATGAGAATATTCAAATGACAAAATGCAAACAAGTTTGAGGTAGTTAAATATGCATCATCAAAGTTAAAGTATTATTTAATTATCAGTTGAGACCAGGTTAAAATGTATATCTATGTATATTATTATACAATATGAATTTGAATTAGTCAGACTATAAAACGATTATCGAAAATGGAGGATTATTATACCTGCAATGAATCACCAACATTGATGAAGAATGAATTTTGATCAGGTGGTACAGAAATCCAATGTCCATCAACAAGTGAAATTTGAAGTCCACAAGTGTTATTAGATCTTAATAAAGAAATAATTTGTGGATCAGTATGTTCACCAAATCCAATTAAATTTCTTCCATTATATTCTTGAAATTCATCAGGACATGGAGGATAATGATTTAACCTAAAAAGTGAATCACTTTTTTCATCCATTAAAAGCTTACTAAATACATTTTTTGGATGAATTTTTAATCCCTCAGCTAACATTTCAAGAATCTCACAAGCCATTTTCTTCATTGCTAGTACATAATCATTCACAGCATCTCTACAATAAGATAAAGAAAACAAAAAATGAGAAAAAAAAATCGAAGAGAAGCCAGAAATTTCATTAAAAGTGTTTACGATTTCGTATATATATGTATAAAATGTAATATATATATTGTATATTATTTCCTAGCAAAAGATATTCAACTGATCATGCTATAACTCCACTCCCTGATGTAATTCTCGGAATATTCCCCTATTTAACTAGAAATTTCGAGTTTGAATGAGAATGGGAAAAAAAAACTAGATGAAAGATAAGTTTACCTCTTAACGAGCTCTACTCGCATACGTGGATCCCATAATGACGGTTATGGATTCGTAAAAATCCAGTAATTATAGCTCAAACTTTATACTTGTTTTAAAAATTCATTTAATATATACAGATAATTTTTTTCAAAACTCAATAAGCAAAAAGAATCATGGTTCGAAACTCATAAACTAAATATCAAGACCCCCCCCCCCCCCCCTCCAACATACTATAACTCCACCGCGGAGGAATGATTAGAATCTCTCCTTCCCTTTGACGAAAAGTTTTGAATTCGAAACTTAAAAATGAAAAATAAACAAAAGAGTATGTTACACCTCGACGTGTCTTGCTCTAATTAAGTCATTCTAAAATGCAGAACTCATAAAATTTAAATTCTGACTCAGGGGAAAAAAAGATAGAAGTAAAGCTATATATTTACCTTATATCTTTTGGATTGAGACCCAAAATAGATGCAAATTTTTGGTAATTGAAGTCAGAATTTGTTGACAAAAGAATGTATTCAACCCAACCAACATCACCATTAGGTCCAATTTTCTTATTCCCATAGCCAAAAGGGTCAAGGGGTCCAATTTTTTCTTTTTGAGACATTGGAGATGAAAAGAATTTTATGGCTTCTAATTCAAGTTTTGTAATAAATTCCATAGGGACACCATGATTTACAACTTTAAAGAAACCAAATTCTTCACAAGCTTTAACAAGTTGATTCTTGCTTTCTGGTTTTGAAATATCAATTTGTGGAATATAATTATTACAAGGGAAAGGGGATTTGTAATTATTGATTATGGAGGATAATTGTTCATTAACTACTTGCCTAGACAACACCACCATGGTCAAATTTTTTTGGAAATTAAAGAGATTATTTGGTTCTTTAAATTTTTTTTTTTTGTGTGTGTGTGTGTGGGGTGGGGGGTGGGGGGTGAGGTAAGTAAGGAATATTTGTGAAGAATTGTACACTTGGCTACAAGGAGTGTTTTGCTATTTATAGAGAATTGTTCTTTGGAGTTCAATCATGGCTTGCCAAGTGTTAAGGTCTAGGTGGAAACAACGACGGGCTTGAGATTTTTAGTTTATGAGTTTTTAGATTATACTCTCTTCGTTTCAAAAAGAATGATGTTCTTTTTTTTTAGTCTGTTTGAAAAAGAATGACGTCTTTCTTTTTTTTAATAACATTTTAATTTCAGCTTTTCACGTGACATATTTTGAGGCTACAAAGATCAAAGGACAATTTTGTACATTTGATCTAACTTAAATTTAGGATCACAAGATTCAAAAGTCTTCTTTATATTCTTAAACTTCGTGTCAAATCAAATCTGGTCATTCTTTGTGAAACGGAGAGAGTAACTGTTATATGAGCATAAGAAATTTACTAGAGTGTTTCTTGCATCTGGTTGGTACGAATGTAATTTAGCATGTTATAATAAATAATATATTTCTGATTTTAAGTAAAAAAAAAATTTGTATTTCGAATTTTCTTTTATATAAATTGAGATTTTAAAAATAAAAGAGAAAAACTAAATTAGGAATATAGTTATAACATCTATATATAATCGTTTAACAGTCTTGTTTATAAGGAGATTTTTTCCTAAATATATTTATTTTTTTAAAAAATATTAGATTTCAATATGTAGGTCGTCTGACTAAACAATATTAATAATATGTCTTTAGTATGCTTTTAAGCAAAAAAATATGAATACAATGGCTTAAAAAGATTGAATCGGGCAGAAATCTACCTTTGATCGATAAATTACTAACTTGACTGATGCTCGATTAAATCTATTTAAAAAAATTAAAGCGCTCTATATTAGAATATTCTTTATTCTCTGAAACGTCAATTTACACTAGTAGACATGTCACAGTTTATTAGTTTCGTTACTTAACTTATAATTAGCGTGTCTTTATCATGTGAGTTGATTTCATCTGATTTTTTTTTTTTGAAAAAGAACATTTTCTTTTACGAAATTTTACGTGACGTAAATAAATCAATCGTAATCGAAAAATGACGTTGAAAATTTTGAGTATCAAATCTTTATCAAGATGTCGTTGGGTATGAAATCTTAGTGACAAATCAAAGTATGGAATGTCTATTAAAAAAGAATTGGGAAAAAAATAATTAAAAAAATATATTAAGAAATGACTTGGACTAAACTTTTTCAATATTATTGGTGGGCCATTATTAGAAAAGGAATTAATTGATTAAAATGACTGAAAATGAAATACTTGATAATTTATTTATTTTTTTTGTAAAAATATTATTTTCAAAAATATATATATGAAAAAAATACTACATGGAAAAAAAATTGAGACTTATTTTCTTTTTCCTATTTGATGAAAAATACATTACTTATAAAAATTTTCTATCAATAAATACCGAAGTTTGATTTATTATATAAAAAATCATTTTCGTCTTACCAAATAGACGGTATAATGTAAAAGTAATTTAAAAAATAGTATTTTTTTTCCGTTTAAATTTTCTCATTTCAATAGCTTTAACTGAAATCTCTGATTACAAAAGAAATGTTATTATCAATCTTAATAACTATGTTTTAATTCCTTAATTAAGAATTATTTTTTTCTATAAAAAGTCTCAAAATAAGGATATTTTGAATTTCATTTAAAAAAAAAAAAGAGTTTAAGCCGTGTTGGAAATTCTTTAGTTTTATTTCCCTATCTATGTCTCTTTCACTATCTTGACAAGATGCAATTAAAAAACTATTTTAATCATTAGGAAAAAAAATATATCTTATTTACCTTAATTATTAATGAAGTTATCCATAATGATGTGAAATAGGTGAAATAAAAAAAAAAAAGTACATATTTTTTCAACTTTTGATTATAGTTAATAAGTTAAACTTATCTTAAAAGTTGGAAAGACTTTTTTATATTATCATTAATTTCGAATCAATTCGAATTTGAATTATCACACCACCTAAGTCTAGAATGTCTCTAAATTTGAGATCAGATAATTTTAAAATCCCTCTCCCCTCTAAAATTCCTCTCAATAATTTTTGAAAAAACAAATAGAATTTTTGTATGATATTTTTTTCAGTATTGATGTTTGAAATTTGCTAAAATTTGATCAAAAAATGTAAAATCCAAAATGAAAGACAAATCACATTCCCCAATTTCAAATTCTAATATAAAAGATATTTTTTGATAAAATAAGACTTTTTTTCAAATGACGAAATCATAATTAAAAAAAAATAAAACAATATAGATGATGGAGATTGCTCAAGTCAACTAAGACAATATTTTTTTGGCTATATTTTAAGATGACATCTTTATTAAGAAAAAAAAAGAAAGAAATGTTAGGGGTTCTAATTTGATTTAAGAGTAAGGTGGGGCTGTCTCAAAATTTTATATATATATATATACACACATACATATAAAATAGGGCAATTTTCACATATAACAAATAAAAAATTTATATTTGTATGCTATAGCAAAGTTTGCATAATTGCGCTCCATAGCAAACATAGAAACTGTATAAACATATACAGTTGAAGCAAATTGTATAAAACGAAGTGTATAAAACAAGAAAGAGAAAGATATTTGGGCAGAGAATTGTATAAAAATGAAGTGTATAAAACGAATTGTATTATTATAAGTGTATAGAACAATTATATACAATTTTAATTTGTATAAAATGAGAAAGAGAGAAAGACAAAAGAGACTTGACAAAGAAAATACAATTGAATCGAATTGTACAAAACGAAAAAGAGATAAATTAGATACAATTTGAAAATTGTATAAAACGAGAAAGAGAGAAAGACAAAAGAAACTGGGCAGGGGATTATTTTTATTGTATAATTATAAGTGTATAGGACGAAAATATATGTACTTGCATGTGTATATACAATTTTCTCACGCTTTATACAAAGAGAAACACAATTTATACATTTCGCTTCCGTTTGTATAAGTGAGAAAGACGAGGGTGGCGAGCGAGATCTGGGAGAGTGGCGAGCGAGATTTGGAAGAGGGGAACAAAAATATTTGTATTTATACAATTTTCTCTACTTTATACAATTAAAAACATTTTTTATATACTTGTGTTTGTATAAAAAGTGAGGAAGAGAGCGAGAGATTGGAGAAGAATGGTGAGGATATTTGGTAGAGAGGCGCCTGGCAATTTTTTGCAAACGTTTGTTATGGAGCATAATTAAATCAAACCCTAGCTACTCCATTTATTTTAGGTTATTAGTTTGCTATTATATATATATATATAATATCATAATGCTATGTCATCTGACTTTCAATATAATTCTAATTATGTTAAGTACAGGACGGAGCTACAACCTAGTAAGGGTGGTTAGATGAACACCATTCATCGAAAAATTATATTGGGTATATAGGTAAAATATAGTCTAATATCTGAATATATTATAAATTGAACACTCTTCACACAACAAAGGCGGATAGTATAGTTATAGGTACATTCATTTACCTCATAGATGTTGAGAGTTTGATCCCTACTAGCTATATTTTTTCACCCTTAACGAGATTTCTGACTCGACCACTGACTAAGTCGGCAAACATCATAACTATACATCAAACATCATAACTATACATCATGTAACTTTATACATAACTAGTAAATGAACCAGACGATTTTTAGCTAATGTCTCTATTCATTCAAACTATTATTATAAATAAATATAGAATAGTCATCATCTTGGGCAGCAAATGCAATAACACAAATGTGGACCAGCTAAAAGGACAATAATTGGTACAAAAGAAAGAAAATAACACACGTGTTGAGGAAATAGCCAACAAATTTTGTGTATAATAGACAAAACCTAGTAAAGTCTTACTTTTTCATCACTCGATGTCTCGTATTTATATGAAATATAATTTACTATATGATTTTATATTGTATAAGCATTCTCATATTCAAAATTTAGAATCGAATATCTGTTTGTCATTGTCGTCGATTTCTATGAAGCATTGTTCACTAATTTGGAAGTTGTTTACATTACATATGAATTCTCATTTATCATCATCAATCATTAAAATCGTCGTTCATCATCATTAATTATTATAATCGTCGTCGGCGACGGGGCACGTACGTGTAACATTTTAGTTCTCAAAATAGGTTTACAAGTCTTGTTGTCTATTCCAATTTGGCTCATACACTAAAGAACTAATTGTATTGTAATGCAAGTGTCCTTTTGATACGTCTTTATCGACTCTCTTACAAAATTTAATTCAACTATGAAAATGATTTATGAGACAAATGGTCCCATATGAGAGGATCTTTTTATATAAAGGACTTACATATAATTGGGTTCTTTATTACGAAAGGTATATGCCATTATTCTTACTTCCTTCGATGTTACGTACAGTCAAATTTCTTTATAACGTTAAGTACAGACTGTCAACGTGAAATATTTTAGTTCTCAAAATAGCTTTTCAAATCTCTCTTTTTTGCTCTAATTTAGTTCTTACACTAGTCATATTGTAATGCAAGTGTCCTTTTGAACATTTAATTCAACTCTATAAATGGTCCCATATACATTGGGATCTTTAAAGCTTTGTTTATTTGAATTTTCATATTTGGTGGTCAATATATGTATTGAAAATCGATTAATGTAGATTTATATCATGTAGTCTTCTAAAGGTTTTCCCGCAATATTTTAGGGAAGTTATATGCTCCCATATTTACTTCTTTTAATGTTGCTCACTCAAACTCGTAAAGAAAACAAATTATGTTAAATTAAAATAAGGAAAGTTAGCGTAATATCGTAATTACGAGATAAGTGGCTAGTACAAGCAAATCTCTAACATTATCTTTGGTTATATTAACATTAATGATATCTAAGTTAATCTACACATTTATGCCAATGGTATGATTTTGACTCTTATGATATATGACTCAATATATCTAATTTTTAATTAATTAGTAAAATGTATTTTTTGATTTCTTTATGTAAAAAGTAATTAAAGATAAATATACCTAATGAAACTCTATAACGACCAAAATTAGATTTTATCGATTATTTACTATCTGATCAATATTTTCTTGATATTTCGAATAAATTATATTCACACTATAAAATTTATTAAGATTAAATATTTTCTTATCATTCTAAAAGCTTAAATTTGATATTTTTAATTTAAATAAAAGAATTTTATACATTTCAACGATAAAATAAAATTAAATATTTTCATTATCATTCTAAAAGCTCAAATTTAATATTTTTAATTTAAATAAAAGAATTTTATCCATTCCAACGATAAAATGCATTTCTAAAACAATGGTGAGTGTTGGGGTCCAAAAAAGTGCATTCATGGCCGACTAAACCCAACTAGGACGTCCTCCGTTTTAATTTGTTTATTTTATTTATTTTAAATTATTATTTAATTTTTTATATAATACATTTAAAATAAAAAATAAATTAAAATTATTTTGTTTATATCAAATTAATATAAAATAAACAATTTAAAATATCGAAAATAGATTAAATTTGCAGACAACTTCTGCATTCCAAACTTAGTGGAACCTTTGTGTTCTTTTTTTCTTCTTCTTCATTTTACACACATTATTATTCTATTATTATTATTATTATTATTATTATTATTATGTACTATTTACTAAATTTATCAAATCATGTTGGATAACTTTATCTGTTTCTTATCGTATCTTAGCTCTTCAGCATTCTAATGTTTGGATCAAGACATAAAATTGACATTGCTACTTCTAATGTTTGGACTTTTTTGACTCAACATATATAAAGGTTAATATAAAAATAGTTCAATACAAATTTAAATATATAAATTTTTAATTAATATCAAATAGTATATGAACATACATATATCTTTTGGGATAACGCACGAGTACCTCCTCAACCTAATGTCCGAAATCTCAGAGATACACTTATATTATACTAAGATTCTATTACCCTCCTGAACTTATTTTATTAATAATTTTTCTATCTCTTTTCGGTCCTACATGACACTATCTTGTGGACCCAACACTGATTGACTTTTTTTACTCAAGATAGTGTCACGTAGGCCGAAAAGGGGTAGAAAATTACTAATAAAATAAATTCAGAAGGGTAATAGGACCTTAGTATAATATAAATGTGTCTCTGAAATTTCGAGCATAGGTTGCGCGTCATGTGCGCGTTCACAAACATGGCGAGAAAATAAATCAAAATGGTTTTTACAAAAATATTCAAATACTTTTGTGGGGCAATAGGATGTCCGCAAAGTCAAGATGTCTTTTTAAAAATTCGAAATAACTTCAATAGTGCTTTTATGTCTTTCCTCTGTAATTAAATTCCTTCCAAGTTTTCTTAATCTAATGTTTTTTTTTTCTAGCACTCATTATAACTAATTTTCTCTTTGTGTTATCAATGATTTTCTCTTTGCACATTTTTATTAGAGCCAAAAAAGGGTTTAAGAAAATGATAATTACGTTGATTCATATGAAACTAAACTAATCCCTCTGATTAAATTAAATTGCGGCTTATTTATAAGCCATCGTGATCTTCCACTACCTTATAAGTATTTTTAAAAATATATATTCAGTGTCGTTTGATATTTATGTTAAAAATTGATTGAATTTGAATGGCATATTAAAAGATCTATTTAAAAGTCATTATTTTCAATATAGTATTTTTTTCATTAGTAAAATTTTTAATCACGAATAAAAAGATTTTAATTATTCCACCAGAGAGATCATGATTGTTTGGATAAGCAGAAGTTTAAATGTTATTAATTCTGGATATTGTGTTTGACAAGTTTGGATTAAATGATTTGTTTGCATATAATAAACTTACTATTATTTTACTCCTTTTAAGGTTACATCACATGAATTTTTTTTACCTAATATTTTGACATTTATATTGTAATTTTAATATTTGATATTTGTGGATTAATTCAAAAAAATATTAAATTAAACTGAACCAATATCTTGTGTTTTTATTTTAAAAATATTAACTTTTTTATATATTATATATATATATATATATATATTATATATATATATATATATATATATATATTAATGGGAAAATTGTATATAATAGCAAACTAATAACCTAAATTAAATGGAATAGTTAGGGTTTGATTTAATTGTGCTCCATAGCAAATATTAGCTAAAATTTGCCAGCGTCTCCCTCCCAAAAATCTCGCTCGCCAGTCTCCATTCTCGCTCGCCTCTCTCGCTTTATACACAGAAGTGTATAATTTTATTTCTATTTTGTATAAAGCGAGAGAAAATTGTATATACACATGCAAAAATGTATATCTTCGTGTTATACACTTAATTATACAATTTAGAAACATTTTACTTCAAATATTGCAGAGAAAAAGGTCAACGAATTATACAATTGCGAATTATACAATTGCGAATTATACAATTGCAGTGAAATACAATTTTCTCTAGCTTTATACAACAGAAGTGTATATATTGTGTTTCTGTTTTTGTATAAAGCGAGAAAAACATATATCTTCTTGATATACACTTATAATTATGCAATATACATACATTTTAATTCGATTCAACTGTATGCAAAACAAATTATACAATTGCAGCGAAATAGGCCAGCGAATTATACAATTGTATATGTATAACAAATTATACAGTTTTATGTTTGCTATGGAGCGCAATTATGCAAAATTTGCTATAACATACAAATATGAATTTTTTGTTTGCTATATGTGAAAGTTGCCCTATATTAATTTATGTTTTTGCCAATAAAATAAGCGAGGTTAAAAATTCAAGATTAATCACACAACAACAAAATGGGCTTGATGAGCTATCGTGAGCCCAAATAGTATTAATTTCACATTGGGCTGAGGAAGCCCAAGGATCAATGAGAATGGGATGAGGATCTCTTTAAGGCCTATCAAAGAACACACATCCAAAATTTTAATTATAATAAGCGTAATATCGTAAATTACAAAACTATAGACATAATATTATGAATATCAGAGACGTTATTGTAACGAGATAAAATCTTAAAGGAGGTTCCTAAAATTTGTTCTCTCTTTTATGCTTTAAGTAAATGTAAGATCTACTTACATTCTATCATTTTTCGACTCTGTTTTTGCAATTACATTGAATTAGTTATTTTCTTCTTCTATAAACATAAATATCTTTAGCAAAAATAAAATCCTAAAAGAAATGCAAATCCCAAATTTTTATTTTAATAAAATAAATGAGATTTGGAGAAAAGCCCTAAAATTGTGCTATTTCATCGTAGGTTGTCGGAATTTACTTCTTAATGCTAAGTGATAAGAGAATTTCTCTATTCACCCCCACTTCAGTTACATACTTTATTTGCATATGATATTCTTACGACGCGAGCAAGATACGAATCACCGTAAGGAAAGAGCCGGAGGCTATCACGTGACTGATTCCACTCTGTCATATGAATATGATCTCTGAGCACTTACAAATTGAATAGAAAAAACATGATATTTTCAAATCTCCGTATTTATAAGAAAATAAAAATATCGTTAGACATAAAACGAAAAACAAATTTATAGAAGGTTAAGGAAACCATTCATATCCCTAATAATTTTTGTAGTTCCAACATTACCCTCAATTACAAAAGCCCTACACTACACAAAACTTGGTTTTTTCTCCTTTATTCTCCGGCGTCTCTTCACTTCTCTCTGCATAATTTTTCTGCGTTTCTTCTCTGCGATTCTCGGTAAGTTTTTCTCTCTCTACATTTTTTGCTATGCGACTTTTAAGCTTCTCTGCGTTTTTCCTCTGTTTTTTGTACTTGATTTTGTTTCTGCTATAAATCTCCCAAAAAACGAGTGTATTTCAATGTTAGTGATGATTGAATCGTTCAGTATGTTGTTGTTGTTGAGTGAATTGTTTAGCTGAAGAGAAAAAACGAGTAAAACTATAAAGAGAAAGTGTTACTTCATGCAACAATTAGGAGTCGTTTAGTAGCTGGTTTGGAGATGAGTTATGCAAGCATTTAATCCTGCTTAAGTAGTACTACCACTTTTTGTAGCTGGTAAGTTTATTCAGGTATAAAATTAGTAGGATGTTCGGTGTGCAATTTTAAAAAACTTGCATAATTAATACATGTATAAGTTATGAGTGAATCTATGTATTATTTTGTGCATGTGTGATGGAATAACTAAATCTTGCATAATTGATAGTACATAGATTCCAGGCATAATTCTAACCAGCTACCAAATGATATCCAAGGATATAGGGATCACTATGCACACATACAACTCAATAGGGTAATGCTAAGCATCCCAAAGGTGAAAAGTGAACATAAAATATCAATGGAAAACTTTCACCACTTGCCTTAGAAAGCACATGCGACGATATATATGGTACAATGAGATATAAGAAGCTTTGGAGAACCTTTGATTTTGGGAGTATGGAGTTTTTCTTTCTGTAAATTAGGAATTAAAAGTCATTAGTTCAATGAACTTAATTTCCTTTCATAACAATTTATATGTTGTTGATAGTAACTTATAATTATTTTGTATTTGAATAAATTTAGGCTTAAAATCTTTGTAGTACTCAATTCTTTTATAGTGCTAACAACTTTCTTTTAGTTTCTATCTGAATTTGTGATTGCTTATTTATAAAATCAGCTCCAACACTTGAATTGTGATTTTCAGCAATTGATGCTTAAAAGTTACTTAAACTATAGATATTCCAAACGGGTTAATTGTTGCTTGTTGATTTGAAGTTACTGTCATAATAGAACCCTCTGTGGAGAAGTCTTGGATCTGCAGCTAAATGGATGAATCCAAAGAAGAAACGAAGTCTTTCAAAGAATTAGGAGTTTGTGATCAATTGATTGAGGCTTGTGATAATTTGGGTTGGAAAAACCCTTCTAAGATACAAGCTGAAGCTATGCCTCATGCCTTTGAAGGTTTTTCAACATTCCCTTCTTTATGTTCATTCATCTTTTCGTTGCCGCATGTTGCAGTGGATTTGGCTTTCTGCTAATAATTCGAATAGGTTTAAATTTCTAAGCTGATTATCCCAGTGGGTTCTATGTCTGATTTTGGGTTGTGAGGTTGCAAAACTTCCACTGTTCTATTTAGTTTTGCCCTTGGTTGCAAAATAAATCAAGACTAGCTTTATGAATAATAGAGAAGCAACATTTCATTGTCGAACAAATTTGTGGAGAGAGGTAATTAGGTGCTGGGTTTAGTGGTGAATTTTTCAGTCTTCCAGGGGTTTAGGGTGTTCTGATTTAATTTACTATGTATAGGGGAAAATAATTAGTTAATGGATATAATGGTGGTGTAGGTAGGGTGAACTTAAATCCAGATAAAAGAAGCTTTATGTAATTGCATTAAGAGGTGGTGTTTGAAGTGATTCAATTTAAGGGAATTGAAGATTTTGTAACGATATATTCTTTTACGAAGATAAATTGGAATAGCAACGGGAAGAGTCAGGTGGATTTTCCTGTAAAATATTTTTATGAATGCTAGCCTTTCAGAAACCATGTCTTTAAAATGCAAATTTACAACTAAGTTATGGGATATAATGTTGCATTTTTGAGGAAATTTAATGGACCGTGCAAAACTCCGTCAATCAAGTGATGTGGGTTGTTGTAATAACTAGCAATAGGAGAGTGATTGAGCTGTGATTCCACGTAGCCTGAGCCCTGAAGTGTTTTTTTTTTTTTTTTTGGTGGTGGTGGTGGTGGAGATCCTTTTGCTGTGTAGAGTACAATATTCATAGAGATCCTTTAATTAACCTTTTGTATGTCAACCTCTATTTGGTGAAATCTATTTTTTGTTATAAACAATTTGATTGGTTTTTGTTCCAGGCAAAGACCTAATTGGTCTGGCACAAACGGGTTCTGGAAAGACGGGAGCTTTTGCAATTCCTATACTGCAATCCTTATTAGATTCTCCGCATGCCTTTTTTGCCTGTGTTCTCTCTCCAACAAGGTCTCTTATTCTTCTGATTACTTGTTTTATTTTGTAGAAGCTCTTTAATGATTCAAATCTCATCTTTTTTGTTTGCATATTCCAGAGAGCTCGCCATTCAATTGCTGAACAGTTTGAAGCTTTAGGATCCGGTATTGGAGTAAAATGTGCAGTGGTGAGCTTCACTAAGTCATATGAACATACATGAACAATTCATTTCCCCTTCAAATGTAATCTATAGACTGATAAACACTTTCTAGCCAATGGAATTTGTAGTGGTATGTCTGTAGGAAAGGATAAAGTGTGTCACGATTGAACAGTGTGGTATATGATGGTTGACATTGGCATTCAGCTAGACATATTTTTGATTAAATGATCGCTGGTAATTGTTTTGCAGCTGGTTGGAGGGATAGATCAAGTACAACAGAGCATTGCCCTCGGGAAACGACCTCACATTGTTGTAAGTACTGATATATCTACTACCACATTTTTATGTCTCTTGTTAAGGTGACACAAGTAGTAATGGAGTTACTGATAGTAAAATCTCCTTGCCAAAATATAAACTAAAAGGCAAATACAATATGAGGCAGAGTTGGTGGTGTAATATCCATATGAAAGTACTTGTTTAAGGGACAAGCACCACCTGCTTTATTTTACCTCTGATGCTGTTTTTTGAGTATCTCTTTCTCAGCCTTGACTAAGTGTATCAGGTCATTGTAGCCTCATGCTATTATTTGGAGCATGCAGTTGGCTTCGTAAGTTTCTGATGTCTTCTTTCAACCGATTAGGGGGTCATGTGGATTTCCCTAGATATATTTAAAAAATCCTGGCTAGATTTAAATAGCTATTTAGTTACATGTTACCTTATCCCACTTTGTTTGAAAATGCATTCTCAGTTAATTGTTAAATTTGTTGCCAGTATCTTTTGAGAAGAGCTCCTAGTCCAGCTATCAGGGTCTTTACTGTACGTTAGTGACCTTTTTTTCTTAGATCATCTGATAAGAAATGTGCTTATGTTTTAACTGTTGCAAAATGCTTTGGCTTATAAATAAGTCCTTTATGAATTATTAGTAGCCATCTCCTTTGTCAGAGGTACCTGATGGTTATAAAAGGTAGATGAATATCCTTTTAGCAATCTAATGAAACAAAGTTGGTATACTATTGGTCTGCCTTGAAACATGAAAAATTTATTAGTTCCTGGTAAGCCGTTATCATTCAGCACTACGCACCATCCTAGGATTGTAAGAACAGTAACCTTTATTTCCTTATGAGAGGCTGCAAAAGAAATATGCAAAAGATCATGTTATAGAAGTCTGGAGTGGAAATAATATGATATCAAGCTGTCGACTATTTGTTTTTTATTAGGCAGGTAAGTAGGATATCAACTATTAAGTGAGTGGAAGTAATACAAAAATCAGCTATTAAGTGTGCTGAGACGGGCAACCAGCCAAGAAGATTTTCTTCCCCACTTTGCCGATGAGGTCTATCAGGCATGGATGTGGTGATAAATCCTGACATCTTTTTTTAGAATCGGACGTCCAGCTGTGTAGTATAGTATTCCACAGGAAATCGCTTAGACCAAGACGTCAACTATTATCCATTTAGGGCAGCAATCCTTCCCTAAAATTGTGATTTTTTTAAATTTGACTACTCCTAAAAGCAAATCACTCAATTTGGACTAGATACAACTCCGGACCCACTGGAAGGCGTTCCAACAGTTTCTCCTATCGCCTATGAGAAGACTTTTGGTGTAGACTCAACCTTTTCTTTTCAATCATGGAGGTGGTTTTGTCTTAGCCTCTCTAACTTCTGCCTTGTTTGCAAGTAGGATAGTTTCTCTGATGGACTAGCATGCCATGCAGATGATTTTTTTCACCAATTTTGCTAAACCTATTGTAGGTTGTTACAGATATTATCTTAAGCCATAAGCTCAATCTTTGATATTCTTAAATTTGAGTGCTCATTTGCATTGATGTATGATGTAGGTTGCAACACCTGGTCGCCTCTTGGATCATCTTTCCAATACCAAAGGGTTTTCTCTCCGTACGATAAAGTACTTGGTAAGTTCGTCCATAGAGTCTTGTGCTCACAAATGCTCCAGAGATGCCCTCTTTTATCTGTTTGTGCATTTCTTTCTCTTTCAGATGAAAATCCAAGAGTGCAGATGTTGTTTTATTTATTTGATTGAAGGATATGTTATTATATCACTACTGCACATTAAAAAGTGATATTTGCTGTTTTTCACAGTGTATATACAGTATATCTCTTGTCAGAGGCAAAGTTACTTGTCATTTTTTCCTGCCTCCATTGGCTCTTGAGTTGGTCTTTACTTTCTAACCATCCAACATTTTGAGCTGCAGAAAGCCTTAGGCGACCTTAGAAAGATATGTTCCTTTGAATCTTGCTCGTCTTTGTGTTAGTTGCTAGTTAAATGCCTTCCCCTCAATACAGCACTGAACCATTGATGTGATATGTCCAAAGAAGCCAATGGCTTCATCGCCTTAGGTGGCTACAATTGGACCGAGCAAGACATTGATTAATTGAAGCAAAATGTATCTAAAAGTAAATGCATTTCGTTATATGCTATTCAAATGATAAGCAAGAATGGGTTGATTTAGCATGACATGGATTCTTAACAAATCTGATGTTCCTTCTATGTATCCTGGTTTATATACTTCTTTTAACATCGCAATTTCTATTTGTAACCAAATATAGGTTTTTGAAATTGTAAATAGTGTTTCACAACAGATTATTATAGTTAGTTAAGAGCATGCATGCACAGTCTGTGTCATGAATTTGAACACAGCTACATGCAACAGGTATTAGATGAGGCGGACAGGTTGCTAAATGAGGATTTTGAGAAGGCCCTCGATCAGATTTTGAATGCTATTCCCCGTGAACGAAGGACTTATCTCTTTTCTGCTACAATGACCAAAAAGGTCAGTTTTTCAAGTGGTTTATAGGAAACCATTGTTAATTATAAATGTTCTATTCTCTGCTTGTGGGTAATTTCTCTTTCTAGATTCTCTTTAAGGAAAATCCCCTCTCTAAGGTTGGGTAGATAGCTTTTCCTCAGTATTTGCGGAGGAAAAGTGCTTTCGTGAAGTTTTGGCTTTTATTAATTTTTAAATATCTTGCTCATTTGATATTTATGTATGAGAATATACCAGAAAACAGAGGAGCTTTATACTTGTATTTCAGCTTTTTTCTTGTACTGGCGTGCAGTGATCAGTTATCATTATTATGGAAGTAGATGTACTTATACTTTATATCGTAGAACCAAAACGATTATTACATGAAATTGTGCGAGTCTTCGAGAGGAGACGGTGGGGATGTTATGAATGGCACGTTAATTTGCTTCTGTTCTGCTTGGCTCTTTAAGGAATCAAATTTCACGTTTAAACTTTCCATGGACTGATCTTTTTGCTTGGGAAGTCTGATTCTAAATAGATATGTACTTGAAATACAGGTGCGGAAACTTCAGAGGGCTTGTTTGAGAAATCCTGTTAAGGTACAACAATGTCAATTGTCACCAGAGGATTGTAGGTGCTCAAGAGTATTTTCCATAACTTTGTTTATAATTCCTTTCAGATTGAAGCTGCATCTAAATATTCCACCGTTGATACACTGAAGCAGCAGTATCGTTTTCTTCCTGCTAAATATAAGGTTCGTTTTTCAGTAACAAGATTGTATTTTAGTTTTGTTGGAAAAAAGCAACACAAGTGGCTACGCAATTGGCTTAATAATGATGTTCCATGCATGTTTCATTTTGTTTGATTATAATCTATGAGTCCAATATATTCTGCTTAAGCAGCGAAGTTGTCCAGACATTTAGTGTATTTTTACGACAGATCATTATATGTGGTGCTGTGTTTTCCCAATAATGATCATTATATCGCTGAAGAATGTACATTGGCATTTTGACACCACTAGAATAAGAAACAATTACGTGGATAAAAGAGGGGAGACGTGATCATAATGATTGTGTTGTTTAGTGTTACAAAGTAATAACTAACATGAAGAGTGCAACATCTTCTTGATGCATCTTCAGTGAACCTTCTTTACTAGATAAAAAAACTAAGTGAGTCACTCTTTACAAGGTTCATATTTTTAGCTTTCCCCGAAGTATTAATCATGAAAGCATTTTAAGTAGTTGCAACTCTTGATTATTGAAGTGAACATAATCCAACTGACTTAGAGGTCAGGCCACATATAGGGCTTGCTGCAGTTAAACATCTGTTTAGGCAGATGGGTCTCTTTATATGTTCCTAATCAAGCAAGTTACTAGATTTGTAGTCACAGCTATGAGCTTTCTTATACTTCTATCCCTAATAAATTTCTTTTTGCATTATTAGTAGAACTATTGTAGTCTCAGCTATGGGCTTTCTTACACTTCTAGCCCTAATCAATTTTTTGCATTATTAGTAGAACTATTACTCCAGGAATTTAGCAGTATACTAGTGTCTCCATTACATTTTCCCACGAACAAGAGGGTAGAGCAGATATTTCAAAGAAAATGTATATCCCCCCGTCCTCAGACTGTCCCCTCAAATATGCCATCTTTGGTTGGCCTCTCCCTCTTTCCCTGGTGGGCATACCTTCTTTTGAGATCTTATGTACGGGTTGCTCCCCAGCAAGATGTATAACAGTATTTTAAAGATCCATAATAGGAAATCCTTTTGTTTAGGCATTGAAAATTATCAGAAGGATAATATAGCTAATGCCTGGTAATCGTGTGGGACTGTATGCTAGAGACCATATAGAAGGAATATACTTAAAAGACCCCCTACCTGATGGGCTAAAGATGTAATTGCTTTCGTCTGAATTATGATTTATGGTCCTATTTCAATTATGAAATAATGACTTCTGGACTGACTTTATTATTTGTCCATGGTTCACAGGACTGCTATCTTATCTATATTCTGACTGAGATGTCTGGCAGTACATCTATGGTTTTCACTCGTACATGTGATGCAACTCGTCTTCTGGCTTTGATGCTTCGCAACCTTGGCTTGAGAGCCATACCAATTAGTGGTCAGATGACTCAGGTATTCTCTCATACTTAAAACATATTTTAACAGGTTCACAATTCCTCTTTGCTGGTTCTATTTCATCCCCACCCGCACACCCAAAAAAATAATAATCATATTTTACTTGGTCAGGATAAAAGGCTTGGAGCTCTAAACAAATTTAAGGCCGGAGAGTGCAATATCCTTATATGCACTGATGTGGCCAGTCGAGGACTTGATATCCCATCTGTTGATATGGTTATCAACTATGATATTCCAACAAACTCAAAGGTGGATCTTGCTATTCTTCCTGCTTGTAAAGTTATGCTGTTTTCATTGGGGTGGTCCTGGATTTATCTATACTTGACTTGATACTCATCAATTCTATCTGAATATCTTAATTTTGTTTTCTGGTGCGATTTAAGCTTATCACTATATGCATGGCTTGCAGGATTATATACATAGAGTGGGAAGAACTGCACGAGCAGGACGTTCTGGGGTTGCCATATCATTAGTAAATCAGTATGAGTTGGAGTGGTATATACAGATAGAAAAGCTTATTGGTATGAAATACAGAAATATTTCCGAGACTCTAGTACCTCCCCCCCCCTTTTCCCCCTCCTCCTTGTGTTCCTTCTAGTCTACCCGCTGCTATGTATTGTTTTCCAAACTAAAATTTGATATTCTCCAGGGAAGAAACTACCCGAGTATCCCGCAGAGGAAGAGGAGGTTTTGCTACTCTTGGAGCGTGTCACAGAAGCCAAAAGGATCTCATTGATGGTATTTCTCTCTTCGGTGTTTTACTTTTCTAGGGGATGGGGTTACTTAAGTTGCCACCTAGGTGGTTAACTTGGTGGATGCATGGGTTAAAGCTCTTACTTCAGCCAATTAAATAAAGTGCAATGAACCCTATTACTATTATTCATTTCCCTTTTATAACGAGATAGTCTGGATTGGCTTATTTTAGGTGTTTGAAGCTAAAATAGCTTTTAAGCATAGTTTCCGTATTTGGATATAATAATAAAAAAGTGTTTTTAAGCAAAAAATCAAAAGTTAGAAATCCTAACTTATGGTTTTTGACTTGTATATAAGCATAAGCTATAAGCCAATCCAAACAGGCTCATAAAATACTAGTTGAATTCTCCTTTTCACCTTTTTCATTAGGCTCGCGTGTTAATATCACAAGGTAGAGCTAGTAGTGCGAAACATATTTTGCTTTGAGTTGTGTATTGGAGTTAGGGCGGGCGATCATTCATGTAAACGACTTTCTCCACGAGTATCTTATAGTTGCTCATATTCATGATGCTTGCATGCTGATACACTATATTGCTCGACTCCAAAAATATTGCCACACTTGAGTCAGATCCTCAAAAAATGCACTACTTTTTGTGTTATTAGATTCTAATTAACATATGCGACGGGTGTTGATGCAGAAAATCAAAGAAACTGGTGGGAAAAGGAAACACAGAGGTGGTGGAGATGATGGTGACGATCAAGAGGTTCATAAATACTTGGGAGTTAATAAGAAGGGAAAACAATCAAAGAAGCCAAAGAGAAAATGAGGGAATTAATGTGTAAACTAATTTAAGCAATTGTTTAGTCCAATTTTGACTTGGTTATTTATTTTACTATTATTACTCCTTTTTGGGGACTGAAATTTGACATTTCTACAATCATACTAACATACTGTAAAAGAGATTTTTGTATCTTGTAATATTAATATGTTTCGTCATTCTTTAGATAAAGATTTCATTTTTTTCCCCTCTTTTCAGACTTATATTTGAATCAAACTTATGATTGATATTTCCTTTTGAATTAGAGACTCATATTTGGAAGTGGTTTTCATACATTTGTGTTTTTGTTGATATTAACTATTCTTATATATATATAAAGTAATTGATACGCTAAGGAATTGTCCATTACCCACTTGTCATCATAATAAGAAATTCCATAATTAGTTAAATAAAACTAGTTAAAATTTCACAAATTCAAATTCCTCAAAACCCATAAACCAAATAAGTTACAATATGGTGGTGTATACTATGATAAGCATCGTTCTCCTTTGTGCATTCATTATCTTAGTTATTTTCGTTACGTTTTGTCAAAACAAAAATAAAAATAATAGCGCGCCTACAGACATTGAGGCGCGTACAAAAGTTAGAGGATCGACTCGTGAGACATATGATGCAACAACCGATGGAGATAATGGTGGAGAGACCATGCATGGGAACAATGACAATGGTGGTTCTACCGTTGTGGCTAGTGTCATCGCCACAACGGCACTAAACACCATAGCTATTGATGCCGGAGGAGGGAGTTATCAAGGTCATGGAGGCGGTCAAAACGCAAATTGATAGATCGTGGTGGAGATGGTGACGGAGGGTGGATGGTTGAAAAAATTATAATTTCACTATATTTTTTTAAAGGAAAATGTTTAGTTTTCATGTGGCTAGTAGTTTTTGCCACTTGTTCAACTCATATTTATGTGAAATAAAATATATTGTGGTGGAGATTTCTAAGTATCGTAAATAAGTAATTTCAAAATTTATAATTTTACCTATGTAACAATATTTTTGTGACTATATAAAAATGTGTGTTCTAGCTATTTTTTGGGCTCTATAATTGAAAAAATAATTAAATACTCATGGTGGAGGTAATGACGTGTGTGTGATGGTGGTTGAATAAATTAAATTATTGTAATTTTGAAAAAATATATATTTTTTTAAAAGTAAAATGTATAGCTTTCACGTGATTAGTTTTTTTTTTTGTTTACTAGTAGTTTATGTGATCTAAGTTAATAGAATATTTTAAAGAAAAGAATAAATAATTTTTATTTTAAATATGTTATAATATTTTTGTAACTATATAGATTTGATAAAGATGGTGTGTTCTAGCCAATTTTTTGAGTCTATGATTGAAAAATAGTTGAATTTATAAAGTAATTTTAAAAAATAATTATTTTTTTTAATGCCAAGGGAAAAAGAGAACAAAATAATACTTAGCTAAAACACGAAAAACTTCAAACACATTGTATTGGAATTTGAACTTTTTAGAGATAAAACTTAGTATATTGTGTTAGAGACATGAAAATATATTGATGTATATATATATATATATATATTATATATATATATATATATATATATATGCAATGTAACAGAATGAGTGTATCACGGGGCGAGTTTAAGCGTATGAGGGTTGAGATAAATAATATGAATTGAAATAATTTAATATAAGTTAAAACGATTCTCCCATGATATATCATTACTAGAAATTTAAACTATATGAACTCGTCAATTTCAAAATTGTTTGAAAGCATATAATATAATAGAGAGTAAATATGTTTTTCAATTGATTTAGTTCAATTCTTTTTTTATATTATTGATATAGTTTATTGCTTATAGATTTATAAACACATCAAATCGACAATCAAATCAATAAAAATATTTGTTAATGATAATCAATGTAGATAAGCTCCTTCCTTGATTTTGCTTTATTTGTTTAGTTGAAATTGTATTAAAATATTTAGTGCCACTAAATAGTTGGTACATAACAAAAAAACTAATAATTGAATTGATAAATCAATATAAAAAAAAGAAGAAGCAAAACTCATTTATTCCTTTTTGGCTACAAATTGACACAAAACTAAAAAAAGCAAAATAATAAAAATTACATTGAAATTTTTTGATAAAACTCCATCTACTATGCTCTCTTAAGGATAGTTTTACCTTGTCAACTCTCCTCATCAAGTCATTCCCAAATTATTCTTGCAAAAATTAACACAACATTATAAAAATTACAAAAAAATAAAATAAAAATTTAACGATCGATCCGCTGAAACCAAGTAGCTTTGGTTTAGACCTAGAAAACATACTAAAGTACAAACAATAAGAATTCCATATCCAAAAAACCCCGTAAAACTCAGAATTCAATCTGACTCATGAATTAGTAACCCCAGACTGACCCTGTCTTGCTTTAAGTACGAGTTCCTCAGTAGTTGATCCAATAATTTCATTAGCCCTCTTAAGTCCAATACAAAAATACCTTCCAATTTCATCCTTAGACACAATGCCAAGTTTCTCCAACTTTTGCACTGCATCATCTACATCAAAATTACAACTTATAGCAAATCTCTCCTTTATCAACTCCTCACATCGCGTATCGAGATCGATCAACGTCGCCTTACCTTGTTCCATAAGTATAAAATACGATATTATAACTTCTTTAACCTCTTGTTGTATCACATCGTCACATAAATGTAGTAACGTACCCCTTCCACTATCTAACTGTTTATCGTACATCGACTGAGTGATCAAATTTTGATACTGTGCCATATTTTGTTGAAATGTGAAGTATATCTTGGCACAATAACCTATTACTGTCGATAAAATCGCAAAGAGGACCCACGCGTCAGCTTGAGGCATGTCGAGAGACGTAACAACCGCGAATAGACCTACCACGGCCGATGCAATAAATTGCACCCAATCCATAGGGGTCAAACTAGGGTTTTTTTTCTCAGGTAACACAATTTCTAAATCAGCCATCGGTATATTTTTCAAGTGTTTGACGTAAATACCCCTATCGGGTTTTTCGTCCTCCTCACTAGCACGTCTATAAATAACTATAATTCTTTCGAAAGTTGGCTCTTGAATTGTAATTTTACTAAGCACATTTGGTAACGTTAGCTCCATATTTTGTATTCTTATTCTTTCTACGTAAAAATCTTGTTCCTCCTCCGATGGTATTCGTTTTTTTCGCGGTTTTTTATTACGTTTATATATTTTTTTACCGAAAAATTTATCCCCTCCTGTTTTTTTCATCAACCATTTCCATGTACGTGCGATGATCATATCGATTTTTTCCATTATAAACCAATCCGTTGTTCTATCTATACCAATTCCACGTCGAAAAATCACATATTTATCAGCAAATTCGGGGAGTTTTTCATCGCGAGGGTTACGAGCAAAGTATTTGGATAGAAGTTTAGTGTCAAGTTTTGATTCATCAACCGTTATTGGAAGATTTAATAAGTACTGACCTGCATTCGCGACCTCTAATTCTTCATCACTAGCAATTTTGAAGTTACTTTTGTCCATGACTTGGAATAAGTATGTTAAGAAGTTTTGTTCTAGCTCATCTATGTCATCATCGTTTAATTTTTGTTGATCGAGACATTGGGCCCCGTGGACGGGGTCAAATAATGCGTATAAGCCCATTAGGTCTTCGAATTGAATGTTGTACCATGCGCGGATTGTGTATTGTACTCTCTTGCATAACTTGATAAATTCATCGCGATCTGAATCATTTTCGATTAAATTTGCTAGTGTCATGATCAACCTTGATTTGAGTACGGGAATAACTGATTCACGTTCTAATCGTATTACCTCTTTCTTCTTCTCTTTTTTCTTAGTAGTGTCCATTGTGTTTTTTTGATTAATTTGAATTCGTGTTGAAATGAAACAGAATGTTACATGTTCTTTAACTTTATATAAACATAAAAAAAAAAGGTAATAATATAACTGTTGGGAGAAAAATAAGGTAACAATTGTAAAAATTATAGGAATTAATGAATGGATGAAAGGTACTAAGTAACTGTATTTTTGTACTGTTGCCATTGATTTAATTTGTGAAGTATTTGTGACAAGTGTTGTTTTGTTTGAAATATTTGACTAAGTAAACATGCAAGAATTTCTAATCTATTTACATGTTTCAAAATTTTATATACTGACAGTATATATTTTTTATTTTTTTAGTATCGATTATCGAGTAATTACATAAGTTGATAAATATATTAACTAACCTGCTATCAAAGGTTAAAATCAACTTAAGTACGACTCTCCAACTTATTTTTTCCAACAAGTCTTCATAACTCATCAACTGACCTCTTCGTGATCTAAAGGCTAAATAATAATGAACAACAATATATCTGGTGTAATCTCACAAGAGTGATTTAGTGACGCCCGAGGGTGATGTATACCTCTCTTACTCTTATCTTGTGAAGATAAAGCGGTTGATTTAGAAATATCATTGGTTCAAACAATAAGCGCTAGAATAAATTATACCTAAGGGAATAATAAGTAATAATAAAATTCAACAATAAGATAGATGGAGAGTAATACTATCTCTCCGTCCAAAATTTGTTTGTCATATTACACTTTTCGAAAGTTAAAGTTAAATTAGATCAAATTAATTTAATATTTTAAACAAAAAAAATTAGATATTCTAAAACTGTATGAAAAGTACTATAAATTACAAATTTTTTGCATATTAATATGATGAAATAATATATCTTAAAATGTTAGTCAAAGTTTTTTATAGTTTAACTCTAAAATAGTAATCATGACAAACAATATCGGACGAAGGGTGTAATAGTAATAATAATATTAATAGAAAAAATAATTAACGCTTTAATTTTAAAATAATTAGAGAAATTTATAAATTTAAAATTCTCAATCAGCCTCTATTAAATCACTTTTTCACATAATATTTTTTTTATATATATATGGGAATCAATATTGAGAGTGGAGTATATTTAGGTATATATCAAATTGTTGGACTAAAGAGGATCACATCACATGGTTTAATATTAGTTGTTCAATATGCACCATCCAATTCTCTATATTGACCTAACATTTTAGAGCTAATAAGATTTTCTTCCATTTACATCCACTATCTTAAATTACTTTGCTTTAATATTCTAGCCTTTAATTAATTAAAGCAATTTGCTATTCCAAATGCATCATCACCAAATAAAGTTTGCCTCACCCAAAATATTTTATTTGTCCTAATTTACATTTTATGTGATGGTAATATTTGACTGAATACGAAATTTTTAAAAAAATATATATATTTAAAAAATTTAATCCAGAACAATCTTAGTTGAAGTAATGAAAAATTTAAACGATTTCTAACTATGCACAACATTTTTTAAAAATAAATTAAAAAAAAGTAAGATATATATGCTAAATTTGAGTTTTCTAGTCTCGTTTCGTTTAATTGGATGAGATAAAGATAAAAAGAAATTAAATTCTAAAAGCAAGGATTTAAGTTATATACACACGCTATAATGTTTTTTTTTTTTTGACATTATTGATATATATAAAATATGTTTGTGTAGTGTATAGTATATAGTCATCAATTTAAGTGGAATTATAAACAGAAAAATTTCCACTCAAATATAATGATATCTTTTTCTTTCTAAAAAAGTTAAAATATTGGAGCATCTAATGATTCAAAAAGCTATTTAAAAATAGAATGTTTGAACACTAGGTTTGTTCAACATGCTTATTTTAATTAAATATCAAACATATATATTGGAATAGTTTTTGATCCCTCAAATTTATTGGTCCATGGAATCATATATTATACAATTTTGAAGGGTGGAGTGTAGGGATAAGTTCCTCAGCCACATAACTTGATTACTATTGGATTATACTTGGTTTAACTATCTCTATTGGGATATAATACGTAGATAGATATTTTAACTTAGTCTTCATGAGCAGAAGGGATATCTTTTTTTTCGTAGTGACTATATAGATACTTCAATTTGATATAAATATACTTAAACGTTGAAAATGCGCATCTAGATATCTTACTGGGGTGCATTCTCAAAGTTATGATGTTCACGAGGTCAACTTAAGAAATAATTAAGATGTCTAAATGCGCATTTTAAATTGGGGTGTTTAGTTGTCAATTAAGATCAAATTAAAATATTTATCTATGTATTATGCCTAGAGGCTTTGATATATATAGTACTTCCTCTAGTTCATACTAAGTGAAGTTAAGAATTTTGTCCTGATTCAGAATAAGTGAATTATTCAAAGTTTACGAGAATTGTTGAGATTTTTTTTCATATTTACCTTTCATTTAGTTGAGACTAATTTGAAAATAATCAAAAGGATAATAATAGAAAGTAATATTTAATTATGTCCTTAAATATATTTTGTTTAAAAAATGTGTCATAGTCCAATAATTAACTTAATATGAACCAGAAGATATCCGTCTAAATTACATGTTTGTCTCTTTTAAAAGGTCTTACTTATAATTAATAACTCAACAAGATCTTAATTAGAGGTTTCATATTTCATTCTGAAATTGAACTCGTTTTTTGGTTGTTTGGTTGGTTGGGGTGGGGGGTACCTTATCAAAGTGAGACTTTTACGACGTAAATCCAAATCAATTTGAGTTTGAGTTTTAGATTGATATTGAACATTGTGCCGAAAAAACAAAAAGAAAAAAGAAATATATATTAATTACTTTTGTGTGGCTAAATGGCATGTTTCCTTTATGTGCCTATTTAAAGGCCAAATCTTCTTTCAAGAGATGCATCTACTCTTTTTGAGTTCAAGTTTTGTCTTTAAAAAAAAAATACTATAGTTTGGTGCTATTTTATTTAAATTCTTCTTCCTTTTTAACAATATGGCAACCTTAGTACCTGAGAATTTGTCATGCATCAAGACTTGCAATGACTTGAGTAACTTTGATCTCTCTCAAGAAAACCGCGCCCTTCTCATGTCATTGCTTGACGAAACTCAAGGCATTGATGATCATGACCAGGACGATGAGAGGTTAACGAGTGTGATTAAATCTCTTGAAGTCGAAATCAATCAACATACCATGAAGGGTCATGAATTGTTTCAAGAAAATAATCAAGGGGTTGCCAATTTAGAGTATAATTGGCAACCTTGTGATCAAAGTCAAAATAATTCAAAATCCAATAATATTGAGTTGAATTGGATGGATATTATCACCCCTAAAGATGACATGAAATTTTTGGAAATGGAGATAAATGATGATCATGAGGTTGATTGTGTGTCTCAATATTGTTTTGGTGTTTGCTTAGAGGAAAAGAATAATCATTCTTTTTTGTGGGAAAAACAATCTCCTCATCACTAAGACTAGGTTAATAGTTTTTGTTCAACATATGTAAATTGAATTCTAAAATAAGAAGAAACTATTGTTCTATCTATCATGAGACCTAGAGCTATGATAGCATCATCTTAATATTCATATGTGTGTGCATTCAGATTCAAACGTTTTAATCTTAATGAGATATTAGTCTGCAAGAATCTCATCGTAAAGTACAAGTAGTACAACAACCTCCATCAAGAAACAAGCAATTACCATGAATCTTCCTCCACATTCTCGTCCTGTATATTCAGATTCAGATGTCTTAATCTTCATGAGATCTTAGTCTGCAAGAATATCATCGTAGTATAGGAAGTACAACAACCTCCATCAGGAAACAAGCAACCAAGAATCTTCCTCCACATACTCGTCCCGTATACACAGATGTGCATTCAGATTCAGACGTCTTAATCTTGATAAGAGATCTTAGTCAGCAAGAATCTCATTGTAAGTACAAGTAGTACAACAACAAGCAACCAAGAACCTTCCTCCACATACTCGTCCCGTATATTCAGATGTGCATTCAGATTCAAACTTCTTAATCTTAGTCTGCAAGAATCTCATTGTAAGTACAAGTAGTACAACAACCTCCATCGGGAAACAAGCAACCAAGAATCTTCTTCCACATACCCATCCTCGGAACGAATCCATGTCTCACCATTTGCTTCAATACCCAATCTAAATCTCCAACAAGCTTACCATCACAAAGGCCATGTACTATCACCTTATAAGACTCGAAACTTGGATTCACTCTCTTACCGATCATCACATCCATGAAATCTTTCGCTTCCAAAAACCTCTTAGCATCAAGCAAAGCATACAACACCTCCTGATAAGTCCCTGGATTCGGATCACAACCTTTCAGCATTACTTTCTTGAACATATCAATCCCCTCGTCAACTCGCCTTTGCTTCCTCAGCCCCGATATCAACGTGTTAAACACGATGGCATCGGGTTCAACATTCTCATTCTCCATCCTATCTAACAAACTCAACGCCTCATCAACGCGACCATGATCACATAATGCATGCATTATAGTTGAAAAAGTTCTAACATTTGGTGAACAATTCTGTTTAGGAAATTCATCAAACACCTTATATGCAGCATCAATCTCTCCACAACGACAAAGCCCTTTAATGATTATATTCAAACAACAAGCATCAATCTCAACACCCAACTCGGAACCACGAACGTAAACCTTATGAACAACATCAAATTGCTTAGTATTCACAAGCAAATTCAGTACGAAATTGAAAGTTTTCACACTGGGAAAACACTTATAATTAGGCATATCGAAAAGGGTATCGATTGATCTGTTGATTCTACCAGCTAAATTCCCATAAATCTTAATAACATTATAGAAAAACTCATCGGAAAGTCTACATTTCCTTTCGATTTTGATTTTCTCCATAAGGGTTTCAATTGCATCAAAATTCTTAGCAATCGCTAAGTTTTTAACAACTACACTATAAATCGCTTCATTGGGGCTGTAATCTTTTCGATTTGAGATTTGATTGAGTAGAGTTAGAGCTGAATTTGGGTTTTTGAGATTTTGAAAAATCTTGATAACTTCATTTGAGCTTAACCAATCTGAGTTTTGGATTTGAGATGATGAAAATGGTGATAATGGGGTTCCAAGATTTGATCTTTGAAGAGAAAATGGAAAATATAATTTGTGAATTAAGGATCTGTATCGACATGAAAACATTGTTCTATATGAGTTGATGACACTCTAATAGGGAAAGAAGTGTACACAGCACAGAGCACACACTATAATATACCCCCAAAAAAAATTTGAGCTCAAACAAAGTCGATGATTGACGTATAAAAAAATAGATGTATTTATATATGTAAAATTGAAAAAATTGCATAATTTTTGTTGAGTCTCTATTAATTGGTAAAAAAGTGGCGTTGATTATGGTGAGTCATTGTATTCCGAATCATTAGATAGGATCGTGTTAAGTTTTAACAAAACAAAGTTTTCAAAATTTCGTAGTAGAAAAATTTCATATACTAACACGCGAAAAACTAACACTATCACCTAATTCCTCTTAAGCGACTTATAAATGTCCTTCCATGTCATTACAAAGGGTCCTATTTTTTGATATGGCTTCTGGTCGTTTTTTTTGTGAAATGTTTACGTAATACTTTGTAGGGAGTTGAAGGAGTAGTACATACAATCACGTCATTTTTAGACATTTTTGGGCGTTTAGGGGCAGGCCAATTTATGGAAATTAGGTGTTTTTTTTTATGTTTTTCGCGTGCGTTATACCATGAATAATATTGACTTTGCAAAGACTTTTTAGCAAAATCTATGCGGAATCCTCCCTAGGGAGTTGGGGACCATTTTTTCGAGACATTTTTGGACAGTTGGGGGCCAATTTACAATAATTAGGTGATTTTCTCAGTTTTAGTTTGGTGATATGGGTTCTAGTTGATTTTTTTGTGAAACCTTTACGTAACCTTTTGTAACGAGTTAGGAAAGCAACACGTACAATCTCACCATTTTGTTTTGAATTATTTAATGTCCATTAATGTTTTGGTGATATACTAACAATTTAAAAATCTCATGTGAAATTCATGGTATAAAGCATTTAATAATATCTTTTATTGATATTAAAAGGCTATTTGTACATGATCAAATTTTATAATAATTAACAAGAGAATAAAGCTCTTCAATTTATTTATCTGCTTTTCCTAATCATGTCTTCACTCATAGATACAGCTTCCATAACCTGCCATTATCAAGATTTCATAATTAATCAATCACTAATTTTGCATAATATCATCAAAATTGCATATTATTTGTCATAATGAAGATATTAGTTGGAAGTAAAACTACCCCCTCCATTTTAGTTTTATGTAAATTTTGTTACATTAATTTTCACTTTAAACTTCTTATTTTATGCTTAATAAAAAAAGTTACACATCCACACAAATATTATAACATATTTAAAGTAATGTTTAAGTTTTAAAAAATCTACTTTTCATTTTGACAATATTTTTTCGTCACAAGTGTTTTTCTGAAAAATATTTTAACTACTACCGTTTGTATCTGACTAATCAATTTGAAAAACACATTACTTAAGAAACTATACTCGATTCATCAAAAGCTTAGACTAAAACAAAACACTTTTAGTTGTTCAGAAACTTGATCAAACAGACTATAAGTGTCGATCGAGTCAAATTACGTTTAGGTTAAATTGTGTTACGTAAATTAAAATTTTGATAGAGAGACTTACTTGGATCTGTCATGACAATTAAGGCAGAATTAGCAAAGTGACAATTCCATTGATTTCTTCCATTAGCTTGATAATAAAGATTCATTGCAATAGAAGCATGGTTCATAAGATTATTTGGTGAATAACAAGTGCAACCATTTTGCAATATTCTACAATCCACTTGAGAACATGCATAAATTATATTTTCTTCTAATGTTTTTAAATCTGATGAAGGTTTAGCCACACACCAAGTTTTCTACAAAAAAAATAATAATGTAAAAAATATTAGTATTAATTTGTAAATTTCCTATATAAGTATTTGTACCATTTCAGTTTATGTGAAACTCTTTCTTGTAGATATCACTGAAAAAGCGGGAGACTAAGAACTAAGAAGACTTTTCTTTGTCTCGTCCACACACAGAAAAGAACAGTCATATATATCAGCAACAACAGACTTCTAGTTTCTTGTTACCGTGAAAACATGAGTGAACGGTCAATTATTATTGAGAGGATTTGAAAGAGCTGAGTCCATAAAAGACTTATCGAATGGATAAAAAAGACTTTTGTCTATCCAATTTAAGTTCAAGATCGATTAAGATAATTACGTCCAGTAGGGTCGAGCCCTTCATCCAAAATAGAAAATGAAAGGAATTAATATGATTATTTATGCATCAATCCTTTGTTTTTAGTTTGTCCAGAATAATAATTTAATTTTAAATTTCTTATTTATAATACGATAAATCACAAATTTCAAAACTCATATTTTATTCTTAAACTTTGTGTCCAATCGAATAAAAAGCAGTATATAATTTTATGATATTGAAGTTACCTGTTCATGTGCTAACACCAGTGTCCCCACTGCAAAAAAAATTAAGAATGAAACGATCTTAAGTATCATTTTAGCAATCATTAAACAAATCTATTCGATGAAATTCAACATTTCACATATATATATATATATATATATATATATTATATATATATATATATATATATATATATTATATATATATATATATATATATATATATATATATCGTAATTTTTCAACAAAAAGTAGTCAATAAACCCCTTGCGTCCCCCGGTTCCAATTATGCCAATGGCACACACATGCATGCGTTCTATTTAAGAAGATTCAAAAATATTCTTTCGTGTAGAAAAGATTCAACAATCTACATATACATATAAATTCTTTTTTGTATATGTACGATATGATTTTCCAAGGAGATAAATAACAAAATTTATTACATTATTATTGAACTACAAACATAAATAAACTCCTTAAATAAAAAGAAAGAAATCAACAAATTATGTATAGATATGAATGAGAAACTAAGTAAAATACACTTATAACAATAATATATTCAGTATAATATCACGAATCGAAGTTAGAGAAATGTGTACAAACCTGAAATGTGGGACAAAAGTAGGAAAAGAATGAGAGTTGCTTTAGCCATAGGTAATAATTGAGTGATTGTTGAGTTTTTTTGTGTGTTTTTTTTTTAAGTGAGAATAAAAGGTGCAACATTTAAAGGATATAAAAAGGTGAGATTAATAACGGCTATATTTATTGTATTTAAGAGACGTTACAAAATTAGGGGGATTTTTTTGTGGTGATATGTATTCTTGACTTTATTGCAAACTTGTAGTGGTGTGTTATTGTAATTATTAAAGAAAAGTTAGTGATATTTTATCGTGCAAATTGTCTTTTTATATTCTAATAATGAAGGAATTAGTGATATTAGTAACCGTTTTGGATGATGGTTGTATTTGGGAGTGATTGTTTGTATAGTAGGAGTGGTTGGGGGGGGGGGTAGGGGATTGATGGTGGGTCGTTCGACGGTTATGATTTTGACGATAGTAGTTGATGATGGTGTTAATATGATCGAGAAATGATGATAATGATAGTAATTGCTAGTGGTGTTGAGTGATGATAGTGGTCGGTGATGATGGAAATTGGAAGAGGTATAGTTGGTGATAGTAAATGGTAATTATGACGGTTGGTCGTTGTTGAACAATGATGGTAGTGATTGTCAATAATGATAATTGTGATAATAAAGGCGGTTGGAGTGGTAGTGACTAGCGATGGTGGACTGGTGGTTGTGATTCTTGTTCAATGATGACTACTGGTGACTGATTATAATGATTGACTAGTGAGCGACGATCGAGTGGTAATTAAAATAATAGGGGTGGTTTCACAATAATCGTGTGTTGGAGCTTGTTTAGGGATGTGGCTTAAAGTCACAGTGAAGAATATATAGTGATTGTTCAATGTTGATCCGTTATAATATAAACAAAACAATAAAAAAAAAAGGGGTAACTTTCAAATATAGCAAACAAAAATCCATATTTGTATGTTATAACAAAGTTTGTATAATTGCGCTCCATAGTAAACATAAAACTGTATAATTCGCTATACATATACAATTGTATAATTCGCTGGCCTAAATCCTATTTCACTGCAATTGTATAATTTGCTTTCCATACAGTTGAATCGAATTAAAATGTATGTATATTGCATGATTATAAGTGTATAACAAGAATATATATGTTTTTCTCGCTTTATACAAAAACAGAAACACAATATATACACTTCTGTTGTATAAAGCTAGAGAAAATTGTATTTCACTGAAATTGTATAATTCGCAATTGTATAATTCGTTGGCCTTTTTCTCTGCAATATTTGAAATAAAATGTTTGTAAATTGTATAATTAAGTGTATAACACGATGATATATATTTTTGCATATGTATATACAATTTTCTCTCGCTTTATACAAAACAGAAACAGAATTATACACTTCTGAGTATAAAGCGATAGAGGCGAGCGAGAATGGAGAGTGGCGAGCGAGATTCTGGGAGAGAGACGCTGGCAAATTTTAGCTACGTTTGCTATGGAGCACAATTAAATCAAACCCTAGTTATTCCATTTATTTTAGGTTATTAATTTGCTATTTTCTACAATTTTCCCTAAAAAGAAAATCATCTTTCACAATTTTTTCTAACGATGTTAAAACTTTATTCGAAAGCCAAATAATTCAAATTTATTCACTCATAAAGTGATGAAATCTTAATAAAATAAATTCATTTGATAGTTAAGAGGTACAAGCCTCTATTGAAGTGCAATCAAACGAGGCTTAAGCTTAACCCTTTACTCTAATCACTTCATTTTTCAATTTTCATACTCATCTCTAAATTATTATAATTTATATGTTATATCAATACGATTCTTTCAAAAAATCTTATATTATTAAAAATATTATGTTATTTAAAAAAAACTATCAATATTAAATTTACAACTTTATTCGCACATCCATCGATCGAAAGCTTCAAAGAATATGCCAAGAATGAAGTAATACTCCATTCATAAGGGAAGAGGGTCCACAAGTCTTGTAGTGATAAGTGATAACTCAAAAAAGCTAAACTTTAACAATAATTTAATAATAATGATCTCAATAATAAATTAAAATGAATGGACCATATTATATATTGCAAAGAAATTAAAAAGTTTGAAATAATAATGGAAGCATCCAAGTACATGCAGTGAAGGAATATAATTTTATTTTAGATTCCCCCACCATTGACTCAACAAGAAAATAAAAATCATAAAAATAAATAAATAAATTAAATCTTGTATTGTATTTTTGTGGTTTTACACAAAAGTTGCATATAAAAATTCAAATTTTATATAGGGGATTAAAAAAAAAAGTACAATTCAATTAAATAAAGGTTCAAAATTGCTTAATATTAATAATTTGAAGATTAAAAATGTTATTAACCTAGACACAAAACATTAGATGATATTTTTCATTTCTTAAGATTTTTACGAAGAAGAAATTACACAATATTTTTGTGTTAGGCGACAGATAATAGTACTAATTAAGATAAATAATACAAATTGATTCATTTTTTCACATTTCTTTCCGTATATAAATGTCCTTATTGAATTAGTTTAAAGATCAAATCGTTTATATAAAAATAAGTTTAACAGTCAACATAATCGATTTAGATATCATAATTTTACTATAGATAAACACATAAACTGATCCGAACGACTAAAAATAAAATATATGATTTCACAAAAATTTGCTTGTTTTTTGCTATATAAAATTTGTAATTTATACACATGGTATGTCTACTTACTTCATTACCTCACCTCCCAATCTTGTGTTCATCAACTTTAGACAAAACTTTTAATTGCCCCCACCAATAATTCATTCATTTTTATATTGTATATTATATACACCAAGTCACCAACCCCCAATACGTACCCCCCCCCACCCCACCCCCTCCACAACTTTTTTATTTTATTTTCGTATTTGGTGTTCGATTTTTATAATAAAACCTAACTAAAATTTAAATTTATGTTGAAAATTTTCATATTAAAAGATGAAACGCTCGTTAATACAAATGACTTCTTACTTAAACAAGAATCTATATACTCCCTCCGTTTTAAAAAGGATAACCTAGTTTGACTTGGAACGGAATTTAAAAAAAGAAAGAGAAGATTTTTTAAACTTGTGGTTCTAAATTAAAGTTACGTCAAATGTATCAAAATGCCCTTTAATCTTGTGGTCTTAAACATGTCACGTAAAAAATTAAAATTAGAAGTGTTGTCATGAAAGAGAAGTCATTCTTTTTCAAACGGAGTGTGTATTAAATTGGGAACTAATAAAGCAACCTCACATCTAAGTGCCACGTGATATTAACCCTTCAACTTTTCTTGATAATATTTTATTTGCCACACATATTTAATACGGAAAAGGGCCTAAAATACCCTCGAAGTATTGAAAATGGTACACAATTACCCTCCATCCACCTATTGGCCCCCAAATACCCTTCACATCCACCTTTGGGTCCAAATTTACCCCTTCATTAACGGACCAAAATTAAAAATACAAAAAAGGGCCTAAAATACCCTCGAAGTATTGAAAATGGTACACAATTACCATCCATCCACCTATGGCCCCCAAATACCCTTTAAATCCCCCTTTGGGTCCAAATTTACCCCTTCATGAATGGACCAAAATTAAAAATAATTAAATAATATTTTTTAATTACGTGGCACTCAATCATTGGTTGTAATTTAATATTTAAAATAATTTTAAACCCACCCATTTTTACTAAACCCGCCTCACTTGACCCAATTTAAAAAAATTAACTCATCTAATTAAAATATCCTAAAATCTTATTCCTCCTATTTTTTCAATTTCCATGACTCCATTTAATTTAAGTTCTTCGGGGAAAGAAACGAAGAAAGAAGCTGACATTTTCTTCATGAAGAAGAAGAAGAAAAAGACAATGGAGTCATGGAAATTGTGGAAATGGGAGGAATAAGATTTTAGGATATTTTAATTAGATGGGTTAATTTTTTTAAATTGGGTCAAGTGGGGCGGGTTTAGTTAAAATGAGTGGGTTTAAAATTATTTTAAATATTAAATTACGACCAATGATTGAGTGCCACGTAATTAAAAAATATATTTAATTATTTTTAATTTTGGTCCGTTCATGAAGGGGTAAATTTGGACCGAAAGGTGATTTGAAGGGTATTTGGGGGTCAATAGGTGGATGGAGGATAATTGTGTACATTTTCAATACTTCGAGGGTATTTTAGGCCCTTTTCCGTTTTTTTAATTTTGGTCCGTTAATGAAAGGGTAAATTTGGACCCAAAGGTGGATGTGAAGGGTATTTGGGGGCCAATAGGTGGATGGAGGGTAATTGTGTACCATTTTCAATACTTCGAGGGTATTTTAGGCCCTTTTCCGTATTTAATAACATAAGAAAGTTTATCTTTTAAGTTTTTAAAAGTTGATGGTGAGAGAGCAACTTAAACACAATCTACTAGATTCAATTATTGGGGAAAATTACCCTTTTTTTAATTTTATAATTATTTAATATTCAAAAAAATTGTCTCGATTAATTTAAATCACCCAAATAATCAGTGACGGATCTAGGATTTTAAGGTTGTGGGTGTCTGAAGTGAAAATTTAAAAATACGTGTTAACAAAGAGATTTGAACCTTGGTACAACAACACTAACAGAGTCTTAAGTACCCACCCAAGATTCATTGGGCCAACTAAATCATTTATTCATTGGGTGCTCTATGTTAATTTTATACAAATACCTATCAATTTCTATATAGATATATACATATTCCATAACGAAGTTAATGGGTGCTCGACGCCCGACGGACACCATGTGGGTCTGCCCCCACAAACAATGTGGTTCATTATACAAAAATCAATTATTATTAGAAAAATTAAGATTCATAATTTATTAAAATAGAAGTGTGATGTTTTGTATTGTTCGAATGAAAATCTTGATTTTTAATTAAGAGTTTTTTTTTTTAAAAAAAAAATTATCTATCACACTTTTTATAATGAACTATAATTATAAATAAACTTCTACAAAATTTCTACCAACTTTTTTTCATTTTAATTAATTTTTGTGGACATGTGATTGGATTGTTGATGAAAATACATATTAATTAATTACGATTAAGTGAGTAAAATATATGTTAATATTTATGATTAGGTGTAAATATATCATATATGGTAGCAAACAAAATAAAAATAGAAGCAACTTTTATATTGTTATTATATGTGGTGTTAGTTGGAACTTTCTGTCATTAAAATTATTAATAGTGGTTGAATAATATCCCAATGTAATATTTAGCAGGTAATGACTAAGTTTATAATTTATTTTTAGAAAAAAATTGTTGATAAACAATTGATTAATAAAAAAAATATTTAGTAATAATAATTAAAGGCAACACTAATAATGTACAAAAAGACATCATGGAAACATCCAAACACTAACTAATTTATTTTTTTAACTTTTAGGAGATGTTGTTTTCACTTTATTAGTATTAATAATTATTTAAGTGTATAATTAACCATGATCTCTGAGGCATGCTTCATGAATTAGTAAAAATAATTAAAAAAGACTTGTATTTGTATATTATTAATTATATGAAATGTTTGCATGTGTATTGTATTGACTTATTTATTTACGTGGTATTCACACTTTCAGTTTAGTTATCATCGTGTGTATTAATTTATTTATCTACGTGATATTCACACTTTCAGTTTAGTTATCATTATGTGACGGATAATTTAAGTATTAGTATTTTATATATTTTTTTAAAAATTTAATTATCTGCTCTAATAATAATTTTTATCATATAAAATGATTTACAACATATATATCACATAAACAAGTTTAATAAGATCAAAATAATAGTCAATTTTATTTTAGTTTTACTAATGGTATCAATACTTTAAAAAGTGAGCAATAATGAATAAATTATTAAAGTATAATGATAAATCATGTAGTTTTTATGCTTATATCTAAAATTTTAATTATTATTTGTATATATGTATAAATACATATATATGAAACATTTCCCTAATTCGATTTTTAAAACTTTTTTTTAAAGAAAGACAATTTAATAATTTCGAATCATACTTTTATAAGTTAGACTATCCATATAATTAAAAACAAATAAAATTACCAAAAATTCAAAAACTTTCTGTTTTAATAAAATTGATTATGACATAACAAAAAAATAAATATTTACACACCACCGATAAAAACAAAATAACTAGACATTATCACAACTAATAGCTAAAATTAACAAAGCATAAAGCAACTCTAACAATAACAAACTATCTAATTAAATTTATATTATCACTTTATTAAATTAATTAATCATAATAAATTAAATCAATTAATATAAAAAGTCAAATTCACCACCTTATCTTTTGAAGTATTGAAAGATAAGCCATGAAGTTTATTAAATTAAACATATGCCCCTAGCCGTATAAAAGGACAGTACCAATTACAGTGAACGGATAAAGTTTTTTTTTTTTAATCTTTTTCGGTCCACAAACTTTTCATCCTTTATAAAAGGACCCCTCTATTTCTCAATTGCTCTTCTTCTTTCTCCTGTCTTCCTTCTCATATCGGTTCTTCCGTCAATTCTCTGTCTCTTCAGTCAATTGCCATTAGATCTTCAAAACCCATTAAGGGTTTGTTCTGTATTTGAGTTTCTGTTCAGTTTTTTTTTCGAATTTTTTGGTATTTTTTGTTGTTTTTTGTGTAGTAGTGTGAGGGATCTTGGTGGGGTTCTTTAGAAGTGGATGAGTTGAGCTGGTAGTGGAGTTTTTTCAGTTTGTTAAGCTCGTGAATTGGGGTAAAACGAAGAGGATTTTCGGTTTTGGTGATACGGTGCAGCTGCAGGTGGTGGAATTGAAGCTGATTTTTGATTAATTCTGGTTTTGGTGTTTCTAGTTTGGGGTTGATTTGATCTTTGTGTAAGATCTGGGAAAAATAGGAGAAAGTTGAAGTGGATATAGTGTAGGCATTTTTTGAGATTATTGGTGAATTGGGTTGTTGGGTATTCTCAGAATTATGATGCAACAAGATCATCGCAAGAAGGTTGTTATCTCTTTCTCACTGTGAAAAATTTGATTTTGTGTTACTCAAGAACCCAGGGTTTATTGGAAACAACCTCTCTACCTTTGGGAGGTAGGGGTAAGGTCTGTGAAAATTTACCCTCACTAGATTCTACTTGTGGGATTGCATTGGCTATGTTGTTGTTGTTGTTGCTGCTACTCAAGGAGAGATCTTGAAGAAAGATGAGGGTGTTGTTCTTAAATTTTGCTTTTTGAGAGCTTAGAAGTTTTAGCTCAACAATGTTTGCATGAATTTAATATATAATTACCATAAGCAAAATTGAACTGAATCTAGCTGAAGATATTTGGGTTTAGTGTCAGTTGGAATTCTTAATTTCTGGTCAGTTCTCTTAGTAAGTGTTTCGCAATAGATTTGGTTGAAATTTGAGGGAAAAAAACTGTTTTTGAAGCTGAAATTGTAAAATGGTATTTGGAAGTAAGAAGTTGTGATTGGACTTGCATTTTAATTGTGAAAAAGTTGAAGGTTTTGTGTGTGGAAAAAGAATAATCACTTGATAAGCTGTTCTTGATTATCAAACTTGAAAAATCCTTCAAAAACTAACCAAAAGATCACTCCAATATATAACCAGACAATGTTTTGAAATGTTTCTTGAAAAAGAAAAGGAAAAAATCCCCATATCCATGCCCTTTCCTCTAGTTTCTTGATTTTAAGAAGGATAAGTTTTTTCTAGAAAAAGTTGAGGTCCATATTGCTGTTAAAGAAAGCAGCTTTATTAGGGTAGAAATATTTTTGTTTTTGGAACTTGAGGGTATGTAGGTGAATCACTTAACTAGTCTTCCATTTGTTGATGTTATTTAGCATTATTAAATCTCTATCTGCATTACCCTTTATGAGTGAAAAAATGGTTCTTGGAATTTATGATTTTATTTGTGTTTGAAGACAGCCTTCTAGTTACTCTTCTCTCATAGTTTTGAAGAATGTTATCAATTGCTTCTTAGGAAAAAGGCAACCTTATGATTGAGAAGGTTTCTTACTCTTTACTTCATACTAGTTGGTCTATTTGTTGAAGGATATCAAATTCTTATTTTCTTGTCCTTTTTTTTTGGTTATGAAAGTAGATCAATCTGCTTTCAGTTGACAGCCATTCCTTGTTTTTCATACTGTGAATGGTTTGCTATACAAATCATATTTGTAACTTGGTTTGGTGGACTACCTTGTGGAAGTATAGTTCGAAAATATCAATGTAAAATTCCGTTGTTTCATAACAAATCCACTTGTCAGTGGAAGTATTTATTTGGTACTTTCTTTAATGTTTCAGAATACCAAAGAAGTGGAGTTCTTTACAGAGTATGGAGAGGCAAATAGGTATAAAATCCTGGAAGTTGTAGGGAAGGGAAGCTATGGAGTTGTTTGTGCTGCCATTGACACCCATACTGGAGAAAAAGTGGCAATTAAGAAAATAACTGATATTTTCGAGCACGCCTCTGATGCTATTCGAATTTTGCGCGAAATCAAATTGCTTAGACTTTTAAGGCATCCTGATATCGTGGACATCAAGAGAATCATGTTACCACCTTCAAAACGAGACTTCAAAGATATTTATGTTGTTTTTGAGCTTATGGAGTCTGATCTTCACCATGTTATTAAGGCTAATGATGACTTGTCACATGAACACCATCGCTTTTTTCTATATCAGATGCTACGAGCACTGAAATATATGCACACAGGTAAATTATCTTGTGAATATGGTAACTAGTACTTCCCCCCCCCCCCCCTCTCTGAGCGGGTACGAGGTATTCTATATTATCAATGTCTGACTTGTATGTGTCTGTTTCAGCGAATGTGTACCATCGAGATCTTAAGCCGAAAAATATATTGGCAAATGCAAACTGTAAACTCAAAATATGTGACTTAGGATTGGCAAGGGTTTCATTCAGTGATACTCCAACCACAGCACTTTGGACGGTATGTTTTCTTTAGATCTTTGTCCCATCCACGATCAATGTCAGTAATGGTGTTTTTATTATCCTTGATATTGGGTAAACTTTACTTGGAAGTGCAAAATCATGCATTATTTATATCTTCAGTTTTTGATGTAATAATTTTTGTTGACTGTGTCTTTTGACACACCATGCAGGATTATGTTGCTACAAGGTGGTACAGGGCTCCTGAACTATGTGGATCTTTCTTTTCCAAGGTAGTTCATGCTGACAATGTGCCACTTGCTCTGTCTTTTATTTAATACTTTCTTAGCAGGTGGTAGTTTTTCGTGTAATAACAATGCACTCTACGTCCCTTCGAATACATTCATCCCGGGGGTTTGGACAAGGAGAAGGGTATAGAGAGAACCACCACCAAAGATGGTGCACAGAATTAGTTGAAATGGAAAGTTTACATGAACATTTCTGTGTTCGATTCGTTTGTCCCTCTTAGGATTGCAGGTTTGGCAATTCTGTAGTCAATCATTTTATGCACTAGGCCACGGATTGAGCATTAGTTTTAGTTAGTTTTGATGCCATTGAAGTATCATGTATCGGTTCTTATTTTCCAATGGCTTTAGGAAGGCAAAAAGGTACTTGTCCCACTCTTCTTGCAGCGTCTGATGTGCGGATGATACTGTTAGAAACTGTGGTATTTTGGTTAGAATACCAATTTTATATAAGTCAATACATTATAAGTGTATTTGAGTGATATGTAGATTAAAACCGTTCTTGTTCAGGGAGGACAATTGAACTCTCCTGGAAGTTGAATTATCTATTCTTCAGGTAACTGTGTCAGGTCCTGCGTTAATTTTTCTGCGGGGTCTTACTGATGCTTTTGCAGATTTGTTATCTAAATCTTTATCTTGTGCTTGCATTCCTTCAGTATACACCTGCCATTGATATTTGGAGTATCGGCTGCATTTTCGCGGAGGTACTGACTGGAAAACCGTTGTTCCCCGGAAAAAGTGTTGTTCATCAGTTAGATTTGATGACTGATCTTCTTGGGACGCCATCAGCTGATACCATATCTGGGGTAAAAACTTCAGCCTATTTTTTTTTTGGTGGATAACTGGATGTCAGCCTTATTTTGCAACATATTAATATTGGAGTCCTCTCTTGAGTGTAGGTTCGTAATGAGAAGGCAAGAAAGTATTTGACAAGCATGCGGAAAAAGAATCCAGTTCCTTTTACAGAGAAATTTCCAGGTGCAGATCCTCTGGTGCTCCGATTGTTGCAGAGGTTGTTAGCATTTGATCCAAAGGATCGACCTACTGCTGAAGAGGTATTTTTGCCTCCTAATATGTCCCTAACTTTAACATTAGCATAAATAGTAGCCTTCCATTCTCATCCTTACCTTGCTCATAGTTGGTTCTAATTTTGCTTCTGCGGGTTCCCTTCCTCTTCCTCCATTTCCTTTAGGCTTTATCCGATCCTTATTTCAAAGGACTGGCCAAGATTGAGAGGGAACCTTCTTGTCGACCAATCTCAAATCTGGAATTTGAATTTGAGAGACGAAGGGTAACAAAGGAGGACATTAAGGAATTAATTTTTCGGGAGATATTAGAATATCATCCTCAACTTCAAAAGGATTACATTGCTGGAAATGATGGCACAAATTTTCTCTATCCTAGGTTCTAACAAAGGCTCCTTGACTCATTTTATTTCTTATTTTAGTTGCATATTTTATCTAATTTCAATTTGTGATTAACTTTGTGGAAGTTGTTTACATTTGCAGTGCAACTGATCAGTTTAGAAGGCATTTTGCTTATCTTGAGGAAAATAATGATAAAAGTGGGCCAGTTATTCCTCTTGGTAGAAAGCACGTTTCTCTTCCACGGTAAGATTATGCAGGATTCGTTTTTGTCAATATAATCTTGTTGCTTAGTTTTCACCAGTACAACTTCGCGTCATGTAAGCTTATCTTTGTTCTTTTGTTTCTTATATTTATTGGAAAAGTGATTGTGATTGAGAAAGCAAGGTAAGTTGCTTACGAATTTTTAAAATCGTTCAGGTCCTTGGGAATAACAAGAAGTGTTTCATAGCGGGAATTACTGTCCTTGCTGTCTCATATTTTGTCTGTTTATCTCGGGCTAAATCACATATGTTCCTAAATGTGTGCAGATCTGCGGTCAATTCCACTACTGATCCCCCAAAAGCTAGGCAGAACTTCTCTGTGTTTGATCATACGCAAGTAACAGAAAAATCGTCTACTGATGTTAGAGTCGCTGAGAAAACTTCAGGAACTATACAAAACATTTCACGACCACCACATCGAGTCCATGCAGGTAAACATGCGTTTACTGTTTGGTCTTCTAGTGTCCGATGTGATATTATATCAAATGCCTGTCGATGAAACAAAGTCAATTTTGTTAACATGTGTAACTCAACTGCGTCTAAATTTATTCTCCCATGGAGTGGAGTAAATCAAAAGTGAATCAGACTTGATCGTGTCTTACTCAGACCTCGACGAATGTATACATACATAGCACATGATTACACGGTTGTTCTCAAATAGTCATTTCTATCCTTTTCAGCCAAACCTGGGAGAGTTGTAGGGCCAATTTTACCATATGACGGAAGAATGCTTACACAGAATACTGGCCTCCTTCCTCATGGCATTTCTCCACATTATATGTTCAGGATGAACCCGGGGAATCGAGAGAAGTGTGGGACAGAAGCCAAGGACGCCACTCAAGTTAGACCCCTACCTGCACAATGCAACATGAGTGTTGAGATGAACACCAACCCGTATTATCCAGCACAAGAAAAAGTAGCACAGTTGGGTGGTCAAATTGCAATAGATGCAAAACTACTACAGGCACAAACCCAATTTGGTGCTGTCGGTGCTGCAGCTGTTGCAGTTGCAGCTCACAGAGAGGTTGGCACCATCCAGTATAGCCTGACTTAGCAAACTGTATTCAGACGTTCTTTCAAATGAACGGTGTAAATCCACGTTGGAGGTGAAAGAATTCTAGGACTGCATGTTCATCTAACCAAAGCAGCCCTATCGAAGATTCAATGATGAAACATACATCATACTTCTGGTTAGGTCTCTTTGCCTAAATTAGGCATTTCTCTGTTCAGTTTACCCTGTGAGTTAGTACCTATGCTCCTGTAAATTTTAGACTGTAGCTGCTGCATTATTGATTCTATTGATGAATAAAAGTTACTGTTCTTCGCGCCATTGCTTCCTCAGATGTCATTTTTTCTTATCGATGAAGCTTCTTGTTGCATTCTGATCCGAATTGTTTTTAATACAACAACATACTCAGTATAATCTCCTTAAAGGAGAGGACGATGTACAGAGACTTTACCTCAGGTAAATCAAGTAGGGTTTGTGGAGAGGATGATGACATTTTTCAATCCTTTTTTCTTTGTCAAATCTGACTCTTTGATTTGTAATAACAATCCCTTGGGGCAACTACTTACTATGTTATTCGGACTTTTCAAAGATGTTGCATCTTCAAGACAAAAAGTGAAAATACACTACTTTATGAGGATCTGACATGCATCAGTGATGTTTTTGAAAAGTTCGAGTAGGTAGTAGGAACTATGGAGAATCAGAATCCGTGTATTATCATAAAGCAACTCGGTGAGATTGAATCCTTGAACAAAATAGGGAAAAGGGTCAAATTTGCTCTTGTACTGTTCGAAAAGTAACATGATGCTTCTTTACAATTTTAGTCTAATCTCCGCCAATAAAGGAAATTTTCGATTTTTCTGACCCTTAACAAGGAGTTCTAACTTGTTCTAACTTGAATGTTAAATTTGATCGAATGAAATTTCACCCATCCATGGTGAAGTTAGGTAAGTTTCATAACGAAATCGATCAAAAAAACATATGGGGAAGAGCATGTAGAGATTGTATTTCATTTTCAACTAGAAATAGAATTTAAAGTTAAATAAATTTGAGGCATATTTCAAACAATATTTATGATCAAATTGAAAGTGTTTTTGAAATATGTTCTACTATTATAAGATATTCATAATTACCTCAATTTATGTGATACATTATCAATTTTAATATATTTAACGAGAGCGATATTTTTCAATTTTTAGAAATAATTTGATTTTAAACTCCATCTTATTGCAAGTACTAAAATAGTTAGTCATACAAATATCGAACGGTTACCACCACTAATTATATTCGTCATTATAACCACCATAACGTCAATCATCACCGTCGTTAATTACCATCACCGACCACTTCTATTATTACAATCATAACTCGCAACTACTGATGCTATCAAACCACTGTTGTTAGTCGTCATCGCTACAACACTTACCATTTCCATCATTTTGATTTTATCATCAATTTTACCACATACTTTACCGCATACCAACCATTTCTAGAATCACAAATAGAATAATCATCACCTATCTCTAACACATCGTCAACCATCACCATCACTATCAACATCAACAACTACTAACATCAATCAATTTCATTATTACGATCATCACTATCAACTGTCATTATTACGCAAATCACTATATCAACCACACCATTACAATTTATCATCACATGAGTAGCCACTAACACCACAATCGCCACCACAAAAAATCATCTCACTATCACTAACGAATATAATTATTTTATTTTTTATCAAATAATAATATTATTTTATTAAAGTTATATATATAAAAAAATAAAATAAAATGTATCATATGTAATTTGCATGGATCATAATTAATAGAGGCAGAAGTCTTTACTCCTTTTGACTGATTTATTTATTTTATTTAAATAACAAATGGAGTGGAGTGTAAGTAGTGCATTCAACAATATTCAAAGTCCCAACCAAATAATTAAATGATTTTTATTTGTAAGACCATAATTATAGTCATGGATTCTCCTGTTTTTCATCTTCAAGATCTGTGCAAGCTCAAACTTCGATTTCAATTATTATATAAACGAAAGAGAGTCTTGACGTAATTGGTAAAATTATTGTCGTATGAAAAATATATGAGTGAGATTGTATGCAATAAATCCATGTGGTCTTGTCTTTCCTCGGACACTATGCATAGTGAAAGTTTAGTGCATCACTATCGACTATCATTTTTTTTCTTAATTACCGAAAACATACTTGAGGATCTGTATAAACTTATTTTTAAAAAGACAAAATTTGGATCAGAGCTATTGAATTTTGTCGAGCTCATACAATCAACTCTACAACCACCCTTAATAGATTGATGATCACTGACTCATAAAATTTTTCGTATCTAAAATTCAAACGCGATATTTTTTATTACAGATGGAGAGATCTCAAAATTTTCGACCATTCCATCAGTATTCATGTTGATATTGCATATATTACATCACACTTATAATCTAAATATAAACACTTCTTACACATCACCCTCCTAAAACTCGACTTATGGGATCACAATTATTGTTGTCTTATCACTATTAGTAGAGGCTAGGTAGGGTTAACCAAATTACACTGTTTATACACGTATATACGTTTTCATATTTTAAATTCCTTAAAGATCGTTTTGATAGACTACATAAAAATAATATCGAATATAATGTATTAGTAATGCTTGTATTTTCTGTACTCCGTTTGATTTGAGTGACAAATGTATCATCAATCAATTTAATTCACGTGTTGAAACCCTTTATATTAGTAATACATATAAAAAAAATGATATTAGTAATACACACCTCGATACACAATAAACTGTATAACTAATACAAGACTAGAAAAATATGATATTCAATACATTACTTTTTCTCATACACTCTACCAAACGAGCTCTTAGTGAAAAATGAAAATACTGACTCCGCCATCGATCCTATTTAAATGATATCATTCTTTAATTCCTTCTACATGATATATCTCGTGAATGGCTTTTAATTCCTCTCCAAAACCAAAACGGTGAGAAAATAAATGCTTTGCATCAAATTATGTGTTGGTGAACTACACAACAAACTTTACACCAAAATTATACATAGCAAAATCTGTTTTTTTTCTTCTCTTTAGCATTTGTTGAGTGCATTTGTGAAAAAAAAAAAACAATGGAGTCAATTTTATGGAATTTAGAAGACAAATGGAAGCTCACAACTCAAAAATCAATAGCATTTTTCATTTGCATTTGCTCCTTAATCATTGTAATTTGTTTGGTTACTATTTGTTTTAAAAGAAGGGCAACCACTAGGAGAAAGGGGTTAGTGGGCCAAGACCCCACGGATATCGACGTAGAATGGTCTGAATCAAAGTTACTGAGTTCGAATAGTTCGGTGAAGAAAGTGCTGACGAATACGGTGAGGTGGAGCGGGCCAAGTAAGTTGGAGGAGCATCGGAGTACGGAGAGAGTTTCTCCGTTACTCGAGGGCGAGTCTGGGCAGTGGCATAGTCACAACTCGGACTCGCCCGTGTGGCAAAGGCCAATATTGATGGGTGAAAAGTGTGAGCTACCGAGGTTTAGTGGGCTTATTTTGTATGATGAGAGAGGAAGGCCGGTGCATCACGTTGACAATGATTCATTCATCGTTAATCAGGTCACTCAAATAATATCTATTTATTAAAGTAATGATTTCTTTTATTTTGACTATTAGATGGAAATAATAATAATAAGTTTTTATAGGATATAAAGTACTTAGTTGTTCGAAATATTTAAAAATATCTATATTGAATCCATTAAAAATATACTATATTTGAAAATTTCAACATATATTCCAAAACAACTCTGAACGATATAGTATATCTATTATATTGATAGTGTAAAAAATATTTATCCTTAATTGTATATTTATCACACGTTTGTGAGAAGTTTCTTTTGCAAATAGCTTGTGCATAGTTTTTCTATGTATGAATTCATATTTATCGAATCACTTGTTTTCTGTTTAGGTTGAGTTAAGTTTAAGAATCTATCGTTTACTCAAATGACAAATTACTTGCTAATATTGAGAATAAATGATCCTTAAATATAATGATTAGATGTATAGGATTTATAAGTTGATCTAATTAAATTTGGAATTAATGTATAATTAATTGATTAGTTCACTTTCTCTTTATATCATTTTGCATGTGGTATTTATTATAATTAGATATTAAATTTAAGGAAAAAAAAAGATTTTTGTCAATATACGAAAAATGATTTTCATAACATAGTGTTTTTAAAATATAAAAAATTGAGTTTATAAAAGTGTCATCCTTTTTAAAAGTTAAAATATAAAATATTATAATTGTACTAGTCTATTGTCATTATGGTATATATATATATATATATATACGACGAAGTTTCTTTTATTATGAACAATTTTTTCATATTTTAATTTTTTTATTAAAATTTTGACTTCGATATGAATTACGATGCAATTTTTTCCTACATTTTCAGGAAAATGTGGATGTTGTTGGGAGAACTACTCTGAAGGACTTGTTGCTGTGAATTTTGCTTGCTATATTCACAAATTTTTGTATAGAAAAATATGTATCAACTTATGAGAAGCCAAATTTAAGCAAATCTAGCATATTGTAGATGCATATTTTTCGTTTTCTTCTCGACTTATGTGTGAAATTTTAAGCAGAATTCAGAATTTAGAGTAAGTTTGAAGTATATGGTTTTACAATTTTTTTTATAAAAAAATTAAATCATATATAAAATAAAGGATTATTTAAAAAAGAATCGCACTAAATTGATTTCATCATGCACATGCTTATTTTATTTTTCTATAAAAGATTATTTTGACCGTTCGAATTTATTAAAAGAAAAAAAAAAAGAACACAAATATTGAAATGGTCTTGCTGAACACTGTACTCCATAGAGTGTGATGTTATAACTGAATTTGACTAAATTTAAGTCTGCGTTGTCAAAAAGTCTTAGAAAATAAATCAAATATCATAATAATCAAAATAAAAATAGTATTAATAATTAAGGGATCAAAATATTTGGAGAATACTATTTTTGTTTCTTCATTAAATGGTAAAGTATGGTTTTGATCTTTGTGGTATATAACACAAAACATTTAACTTTAACTAATTAATATGTTAATTTCCAGTAGGAAATATATCATATTTTGAACTATATTATAAGTATATCTATTTTCAAATGTGGAGTAATATTACAAGTTTCACGTAACACAATGATGAAATATTTAATAATTTTAAAAATTAGTGAAAATATATATGCAAATTATCAAAGTGTGCTTCAAGTGAACGAAGATTAAATCGATTTAGTTAGATATTATAATAATTTAAAAACCAATATAATGCATAAAATATTTTATATTAAAGAAGTCGAGAAAAAAAATTATACTCGAAGCGATGTGAAGTTAACAGTCTGTCCTAATGATAACAATCTGTCTACAATTCTAACCGCTCAAACCTATAACTTATAAATTATATAAATATAATCGTTGTTCCAAGGCTCCTCTTCATATAATTGAAGGATCAAAAGTGCTATTCAACACAAAACGCTAACTCGCTCTTCTTGTTTTTTCTTTTTTAAGTTTCATGAAATTTTGATTTCGAAAAAGGAACGGTATATAAACTTATGTTTTTTTGTGAGTTTTATATCTCAAATTTGTTGACCCTTCGGGGTGGCCTATGGTTTGAGCTTGATACTTCCATATTGGAGGTCTCAAGTTCGAAATCTCTTGCCAGCCAAAGCAAGGGGTTTGCCTTCTGGGTCAAGCAATGGTGCGATTTACCTCTCCTATGTAGTTTGTGAGCTATTGCATAGGAACGTGAGTTTTACCCTATGCACACCCAAAGAATAAGGATTGCGAATTTCACTTGTCATTAAAATGATAATTAAAATATGAAACTCGGAAAAGGACGATAATTTAAATAATATGACTTATTTGTATTATTATGCAAAATTAAGTAGAGATTTGCATACATTTCTTTATTTTTATTTTCTTTGGCAAGTGAATCCATAAATAGAGAAAAACACGCTTATTGTCTGATTCTCTCTCTATAAAGGCCGAAGCACTCGGCGATTTTGTACTCTTTTTTTTTTCTTCTTCTCTCTCAGTTGGGGTGGATCCTGATCGGGATTTGAATCAGTAAGTTTCATCAATTTTTAATTTATTGAATTTTTTCTGCATGATTTATTGCTATTATTTTGATCTCGTGTGATCTGTTGCAATTTGAATTGAAGAAAATGATCCACTATTGATTTTCTGTTATAGCATTTGTATCTTGGTTAGATCTGTGTGATAATTTGATGGTGTTGATCTGTTTGTTTGGTTTAGCATTGATTAATTTATGTAGATCTAATAGAGATAATCATTTGAATTGGTGATCATTGTTGGGGAAAATTCGGATCTAGTGATCTGGGTTTTTTTCTTGGTTTGTAATGGTGAAACGAGGGATTAGGTTTAGAGAAATAAGTTTTTGGATTGAAATGAGTAGAATATGTAGAGGATTCATATTGCCAACTCCGACTAGTTTTGTATTGAGAAATAGTTAGTGTTTTTATTGAAATAGTTGGGGTAGATGGAGGAGAAATGAGTGAGGGGATTACAAGGTATAGCAATCGAAGTTTTAGCAACAATGTGAAAGTTCAGGTAGCTAACCAACTAAGCTACGAGGAGTAGTTAGGTTGATCGATTAGAAACTAGATATTGTTTTGGTTTTTCTATGCTCTTTTTACTTATGGATCTAAGGTTGCTACAAAATCTTGATATTGATTTGGAATTTTCCATGTGTTAGAAGCTGCTTCAAGATGTCAACATACACCCCAAAGAATATACTCATTACTGGAGCTGCCGGATTTATTGCATGTCATGTAGCCAACAGGCTTGTTCGGAGCTACCCTGATTACAAGATTGTTGTCCTTGACAAACTTGACTATTGTTCAAGTTTGAAGAACCTCATTCCTTCCCGATCTTCCCCTAATTTCAAGTTTGTTAAGGGAGACATTGCTAGTGCAGATCTTGTTAACTACCTTCTCATTACTGAGTCCATTGACACTATAATGCACTTTGCTGCTCAGACCCATGTTGATAACTCATTTGGTAATAGCTTTGAGTTCACTAAGAATAACATCTATGGTACCCATGTACTATTAGAGGCCTGCAAAGTTACTGGTCAGATCAGAAGGTTTATCCATGTGAGTACGGATGAGGTTTATGGGGAGACTGATGAGGATGCTGTTGTAGGAAACCACGAAGCCTCACAACTCCTTCCCACTAACCCATATTCAGCCACAAAAGCTGGGGCTGAAATGCTTGTTATGGCTTATGGTAGATCATATGGGTTACCTGTTATAACCACTAGAGGTAACAATGTCTATGGTCCTAACCAATTTCCTGAGAAACTAATCCCTAAGTTTATACTTTTAGCCATGAGGGGAAAGCCTCTTCCTATTCATGGGGATGGTTGTAATGTTCGTAGTTATCTCTACTGTGAGGATGTTGCTGAGGCTTTTGAATGTGTTCTACACAAGGGAGAGGTAGGTCACGTTTATAACATTGGAACTACAAAAGAGAGAAGAGTGATTGATGTTGCCCAAGATATATGCAAACTCTTTGACATAGATTCAGACAAAGTTATTCAGTTTGTGGAGAACAGGCCGTTTAATGACCAAAGGTACTTTCTGGATGATCAGAAGTTGAAGAACTTGGGTTGGTCTGAGACGACCAGGTGGGAGGAGGGTCTGAAAAAGACTATTGAATGGTATAAGAATAACCCTGATTGGTGGGGGGATGTCTCGGGAGCATTGCTTCCCCATCCTAGAATGCTGATGATGCCTGGTGATATAGAAAGAAATTTGGATGGAGCTGAGAAATATGATTCTGGATCTACCGAATTCTCAGGGAAGTCCAACGATACCAAAATGGCAGCTCCAGCTTCAAAGACCAGCAATGTGCCTCAGAAATCCCCTTTTAAGTTCTTGATCTATGGTAGGACTGGGTGGATTGGCGGTGTGCTAGGGAAATTGTGTGAGAAACAGGGTATTCCTTATGAGTATGGCAAGGGACGTTTGGAAGATCGCTCAAAGCTTTTGGCAGACATTAATTCTGTCAAGCCCACACATGTATTCAATGCTGCTGGTGTCACTGGCAGACCCAACGTTGATTGGTGTGAGAGTCACAAACCAGAAACAATTCGTACAAATGTTGCTGGTACTCTAAACTTGGCAGATGTTTGCAGAGAGAATGGCCTCCTGATGGTGAACTTTGCCACTGGCTGCATATTTGAGTATGATGCTGCACATCCAGAAGGTTCTGGTATTGGTTCAAAGAGGAAGACACACCCAATTTTGCTGGTTCTTTCTATTCAAAGACCAAGGCCATGGTAAGCACTTGTTTAGACTTTGATCCATAATACATCATTCTCTTATTTAGGCATTAACATGTTTTCTTTAACCAGGTTGAAGATCTGTTGAAAAATTATGACAACGTTTGCACACTCAGAGTTCGCATGCCAATATCTTCAGATCTCAGCAACCCTCGCAATTTCATTACCAAGATCAGCCGCTATAATAAGGTGGTCAATATTCCTAACAGTATGACCATATTGGATGAGCTTCTTCCTATTTCAATTGAGATGGCAAAGCGTAATCTCAGAGGCATATGGAATTTCACAAACCCGGGTGTTGTGAGCCATAATGAGATATTGGAAATGTACAAGAAATATATCGATCCAGCATTTACTTATGCCAACTTCACGGTGGAAGAGCAGGCCAAGGTAATCGTTGCAGCTCGCAGTAACAATGAGATGGATGCATCAAAGTTGAAGAAAGAGTTCCCCGAGTTGCTATCAATTAAAGAGTCACTGATCAAGTATGTTTTCGAACCAAACAAGAAAACCTCTGCATAAAAAGGCTGTGTTCTCAGGAATTGTGTATGCTATTATTCATTATTAGTTCCTCGAATTTGCTAAATTTTTAGATATTCATTAGTGATTTAGCTGTTGTTCCTTGTTATTTTTGTATGAATTCATAATATCTGTGCCTTCTTTGGGGAAGATTTGGAATATTGGATAGGCTGTGTTCCCTGTATCTGTTGTTAAATGAGTTTGTTAAAGATCTTGTGTACTTTGTTGACTTTGATATATGGATGTTTGAACTTTTTCTTGCTCAACCTCATTACTCTTTTTTCTTTTAGATGATGATTGAAAAAACACACTTTTAGTATCACGTTATTACGAGTTTCATATCTGAACTATTAGGTATTTGTGTTTTCTACCTAAACCATCATTTATATAGAAAATTCATAAGAAAATGATACTCTTCTAGTATGTGATTACTAGTATTTTAGTGGCAAATTATGAAGTTCGCGTTTGTTGTCACAAAATAGTATTGTGTTGGTACAACGTAAGTCATTTTCATGGAAAATATTTTTCAATGTTTGATTAATGAATGAAAAATAAGAAGATTTATAACTGTACTAAATACAGTGAAGTTTGCATTGGCGGTGTAAATAAATTAACTCTCAATATTAGAATTATGGTATGATAGTTTAATGCATGAAATCGGAGTAAATGAATCACATTTACGATGAATTTTGAAGTCATGGTAGTATGAAAGGGGAACAAAGGTGGTTCTTTGGATCGAACACAGATTCTCGACCCCTCTTCGTTTCCATCTCACCGTAAGAAGGTAGAGATGAAAACTGGAAGATGAAGGGTCCTCAACTCTGTCCAATTGCACAGTCCCTTTATTAGGGAAGCATCAGTAGAATAATGAGCTGCTCATCTAGCCTTATTCACTTAAGTAACCGTGACGTGTGTGGTTTGTGTTCCTACCACTACACCAAAGCCCTGAGGCTCTGGTGATATCAACTCTGATACGCCTTATCGAGCTCAAAAAACACAAGATAAGTGACTGAGATTGGCATTACTTACCAGAAGGTGGACGTCAAATAAGACCGTCATGTATAGAACTATTTGCTTCATGTTAAGATAGACCACCTGAAAAGAGGGAGGAAAAAAAGAAAGGTACTACACATTAAACAAATAGAAAGAGACATCTTTTCATAACACCACATCTGAACACAACATTTCCCTCTTAACTCCTCCCCCCCTGGTGAAAATTCCGGTTCATAGGAACCCACCACCACCACAAATTTCCCAGGGTGGAACAACGTATCTCGACTGCAATCAACATTTACAATTTAAAGAAGACAAGAAAATTGTTGATCCTAGAGAAATACTTGTATTTAAGAATCAAATTAATCTACTCTCTTTGCACTAATTTGATACTTATTTAAGTTCAAAGTTACTGAAAGAAATCAAACACTGGTGTCCTGATCTCCAATCAAACTGCAAAAAGGATAAAGAACAATTTAGAATATCAACAACACACTAGAAAGGCTTGGAATAAGAAACAATAGTGAAGATAAGGAAACATACAAGCATGCTCTACTTTGATTCCACCGTAAGTGGCACAGCAGTGTAGATGTGAGGTGAGTTATATTCTGGCAATTGAAGTTTAAACATCCATTATAAACTTAAAAGGTAAACCATAACTTATGCCGGCACCTAAAAGGTTTAGCAGAAGAAGATGTAAATTAGATGCAATTACCTTCAGATTCCATGCGCAACCAGTCTTGACCGCATATCAGAGCTTCTCTAGCATCTGGATTCAGTGAACTGCGATGATAATCAAGCACCCTGCCTCTGTTATTTAATGCCAACTCTGGTCCAAGAGTGGATGCAGGAACTCCCAAGATATCACGTGCCATCATCGATAATATAGGGTACCTTGGTGTGTGAACCTTCCACCAATTCAATATGCTGAAATCATAATTGCGTGGAAAGACTGGCTCTTCCAAGTATTTGTCAAGATCTGATGTCATGTTGTGGTTGTGTGAAGTTTCATGGAGAAACTTGTCGAAACCCCTAAGTCTGTCCCTTGTGCCAATAGTGGTACTGGCTAAGCTGCCAGAAGCACCAGCTGTATCTGGATCAAGTGAAGATGAGCCCATAGCATACTCATTGGAAAGCTCCCTTATGGCATCAGATATTGCTTTGATCTGATTTGGCGCATCAGAATCATAAATCTGAGGATAGTAATACTCCACCAACTTCATCTTGAACCTTGGATCCAGTATTGCTGCTATTGCCAAAGTCAAACTACACTTGCTCCAGTATCTGTCAAACTTTTCTTTCATCTTTAGTGCTATATCACTTAGAAAATATCAGGATTCTTACACCATTCAATCAACTGGATGTGAATATCACATATTTCTGGGAAATATATGTTGGCAGTTGAATACTTATTTGTTGTGAAAACATTAGTAACTTCAACAAAAAGTTTCACATAGCCAGCAACGACACTAGCATGATCCCACTCTGTTTCAGACAAGGCACTGGTGTAGGTAGGGTCATGCTCTTCTAGTAGACAGAAGGCTCCCCTATAGTCTAAGGCAGCTTCAAGCATTAAGTATGTTGAACTCCACTGCTGTCCGCAATCAAGAATCAAAGGTCTCTCACCACTAATCGCAGCTTGCTGAGCAATCTCATTGAATTTTCCTAGGGTTACTTGTGAACTTTTAACATGCCTTATGCTTTCTCGGACCTTGTGGGTCACATCTCGAATTGCTTCCATGACATCGGAAACAATTGATTTCATTAACTGTACTGCACAGCGCACATCAAACAATTCACCATTCTTTAACAGAGGCCTGTTTTGAGAAAGCCAGTCTTTGATCCTAAAAATCAGTTCTTCATAGCCCGTACAATGATCGAAAGTCATAGAAAACAACTTACGATCAATGGCCCAGTCTGTCAAACTTTTTACAACAACTTCTGAAAGTATGTCATCTGTGTGAGAAGGGTCCAGTGTGATGAAATTCAGCATTTTCTTCTGAAGCTTCCAGTCCTCATCAATGTAAAAAGCAGTCAAGCACATATACCGTGCATTTTCCGATGAATCCCAAACATCAGCAGAAAGACTAATTCTTCCATGCAAGTTATGGATCGCTTCATACATCTTCTGTTTCTCTTTTGCATAAATAGTCATACAATCTAGTTCAACAGCACTATTAGTCAAAACCTCAAATTGTGGCTGTAAATTCTTGACAAATATTTTGAATCCAATATGGTCAACCATGGCTAAAGGATAACCATGTAACATAATCATACGGGCAAGATCCAAACGGCTCCGCTCTTGATCAAATCTAACACTGCCAAGGTTGATAGGCACGTTAACTTCCTCTTTCTTTACCTCTGGATCAAACTTAAAGGCAGACACAGGACTAATAGTTTCTTCTTTCCTTTGTCCTTCTTCATAGGTGACAACTGCAAGAGTAGGGTCTTTTTTCTTTCTCTTCGCTGCAAGTATTTGGGTAACATCATAGTTGGATCTTTTTAGACACCGCAACAAATGATTCCTCAGATGAGTTGTTCCACTATTACTTGATCCACTAAGTTTCTTTTTGCAATGCACACAGACGGCATAACAGATATCTGCCTTTCGAACTCTTTCAAAATGGTTCCACACAACGGATGTCAATCGCTTTGGTTTCTTTATTGGGGTTTCGGTTGGAATTTCCATGGTATGGATGGAGCCAAATTAACCGATCTGTTATCATCAAATGGTTTGGTTAAAATGCTGTTAAATGGCGAACCAACAGCAACCAAGTAGAATGCAATGACAGATTTAAAGGAATTGAAAAAGGGTTGTACTTAAAAGTTATTAACCAAATACAGTATCTGAAGAAAGGAACAGAGAAGCAAAAGAAAGTTCTGAGCCTCATAATATTATTCTGATGATTGTAGACATTGCTGTAGATTCAGTTATTTAGAAAAAAACATTGCTTTAGATTTTTATGTATGCAATCTTGAAACTTTAAAGGACCCAGACAAATACTCGTCACAAATCGTTCAACTGGAGTCAGTTTTTCTATCTGATTTATGCTCAATCCATCTCTCTGCATGAGCTTTATCAGCCTGCATACCATATGACATATTTTCTAGATGGAAGTTTGACATAACATTGTTTTTTCGAAACAACAACAAAGTCTCAGCACCAAACAAGTTGGGGTTATATGAATCCTCACTGACCATGTTTCTCTATTTAATAAATCATAACCAACTTTTTCATAACGAAACTAAAACAACAGACTGAGAGCAAAATAATGATCAGTAGCATATATGAACTTTTGTTTCCTCATTCTTTTTCTTTTGTGAGGTTTGGAGTGATGGTGAGGCGACACATAAACTAGTCACGAGACAGAAATCAGCAGTCTCCACACAGCTAAAGATCCGCCGAATTACAAGAGAAGGCTATACATGATTGACACGACGAACCCATTGCACCAATCAACATCCATAAACGATGGGACAGACAACTCATACAGACAAAAGCAATAGAAACGTAAGTTCTTCTACATCGTGACCTCTATTATAAAAAGCCAGAGACTACCCACCCAACAACAACATACCCAGTGTAATCCCACAATTGTGGTTTGGAAAGGGTAGAGTGTACCTTACCCCTACCTCGTAGAGATAGAAATGTTGTTCTCGATATACCCTCACCTTAAAATAAAGCATTTCCAAGCAGTTTGAAAAAGGAAATACATAAATGAGAGCAGTAATAGCGGGTTACTACAGGTTTGATCGACGTGGCATTTCCCTAAACGATACGTGTTCACAAAACTAACGACAACATTGATCCACCACAATCGCCACAGTAACTTGACACAGGAAAAATTATATGCATTACACCCACCCCCACCTCCCCCCCCACCCAACTTAAGCTCATTAACCAGCTTAACCAATCTCCAACACTTGCCATCATTGTCTCTCTGGTGAACAAAACACCCACATGATCCAAAACCCAAATCACAACAACAAAACTAGACATAATTCAAAATCCACAGAAGAAAAACATTAAAAAATCAATCTTTGCCCCAAAAAAAGTCAATCAATCAGTCAACAACCCCTGAATTCCAAACTACTTGAGATCCATTAAACAAAATCCTCTACATCCATTCAACTCTATTCAGCCTCAATATATCAAAAAATGTAATAAAAAAAATCCAATAAAAAATCATCAAAATTGAGCTCAAATAGTTATACTTGACAAGACATCGGGTTTAAATCCGGCTAATAATGAACAGAAAAATGCAAACCTGAGAAAGTGAAGAACTTTTCCGTTGACGTTTTTGTCAGATAGATCCGATCGGAGGATCCGAAAGTAAATAGGGTTAGGGTTTTGGATTATTAAACGGAGAAGAGAAGATCGAACCGGAAACCGGGAAGATCCGGTAAGAATGCCCGATTGCGTGATCTGTAATTTGGGTGGTTCACACATTTGAAGGGCCCGTTTTTGAAGATGTACCCGAATCCGGATCGGGTCGGGATTTGTTTAGGGTAAGGTGGATTTAGTTAAAATGGATATTCTTTTTTATTATTTTATTTTTGAGATTTATTTTTTTCTTAAAGATTCTGGATTTTGTTATTTCTAAATTTTAAAACGGAAGAAAATCACTTTTGGTCCATAGTTATTTATAGGATCTTTATGATATGTGATTCAATATATTCAACGTTTAATGATAATAATATAATTAGTGTAATCTCTTAAGTGAAATATAGAAATAATATTTTCTCCGTCTATTTTTAATTGTCATAGTTTCCTTTTTTTAGAGTTAAACAATACAAACTTTGACTAATATTTTACGATGTATTTGTTAATTATATTAATATGCAAAAAAATTACAATGTATAATATTTTTCGTATAATTTTTTAATATTTAAATTTTCTGCTTAAAATACTGTAACTTTGAAAATTAATCAAATTAACTTCCTAAAAGTGCGTATGACAAGAATGAAAAATGATTTACTTTTTAACTCTTCCTTATGCAGGGAAGCCACCTATTCATCAAACTATAATAACAACATATAATCCCGCAAGGTGCGAGTTTGGAGAGAGTAGACTGTAGGCAGACCTTACCATCGGCTTTTTTTGATAAACCCTCGGCTCAAGAACAGAAGAAACAAAACAACAACAGCAGCAAGATAAGAGCCACCTAGCTATCAGCTTTCATTTTATACATGAAAATTGAGATTCAAGATTCAATACATTAGCTTCAGAAATTATTTCTGGAGCAAGATTGTGTACAATAGTTCATTCCAAACATCTGGTACACCAGCTTCACGCCAGTGGCTGCAGTACGTCAACGCGCCACTAGCAATTCTCGAGGAGTATCTATCTGTCTTCGTAGTTGTGTAAGCAGTGTAATATCAAGTAAACTGACAGGCTTTGTCATGTTACTTTAGGACACTCTTCACCAATGCCTCACCTGGATAAGTTGATCCCTCTATTGGTTTTGTTTGTCCATTGCAGTCCTTCACCTGTGGTTCATTTCAATCCTTGCCACTGAAAAGATCGAGGAAACAGAACTGAGTTGAAGAAAATGGTCTAGAATTCTACAAGAGAAATCATATACTAAATGGAAACTTGAAAGAAAATGTGACTGATCTAACCCTGAATACCGAAAGGGTCCATGGGATGATCTCATAGTTCCTACAAGGTGACGGTGGAGATGACAGGATCAGTCCATGGATTTTCCTTTCCTTTTGCCACATGTGGTGTAAAGGACCAAATTCGTATTTCTTTTTAGAAGATGTGTCAGATTGGGTTTAACTTCACTTTCACGGGCTAGAGGGAAATACTTATAGCGAGTAAAGAATGATTTCAGTAGCCTTTCATTTCACCATTCAATGAGATTATTAGTCATTTACATTCTAAATGAACATCACGTTTAGTTTACATTGAATTCAATCAAATAAAATACCACAATTACGGAATTACCAGATATATATTCAGTATTAAACATCAATAACGAATATGGCAATATCACAAAATTTCTGTTCTAAAGAAGCAATTCTTCGTACATTTATGGGAGAAACTTCTTGATATATTTCATGCAAACGCAAATATTTGACTTTGGTACATTTAGGTTATCTGCAAAGTTGAATGAAATCTTGTTAAAGATCTAGGGTCTTGGATCAAGAAAGATGTGTTTCGAAGGAGAAGCATTCACAGATTTCCTATAAGAAACGAGCAATTGACTTTGATTACCTCTACCAATGAAGGTTCCGTTGTTATAAGAGATTCAACCCGACGCCCATATTGGCACATTGACTCATTACCATAGACACTACTAGTTGTGACTAAGCATGAAAAATAGAGTAGAACAAGACATAGAACTAGCATGATATTTTACCTGTATGCTGTTCAACTCGTCGGATTCTGAAGAAGCATTAAGACACAGTTTGACTAAGTCTCAAAATGTCCATCAGCAACCGACGGACAGAAGCCTTTATTTCATCTGGTATTACTAGCTGAGGAGGAACTGATTCCAGCGCATACAGAATAATGACCCTCAATACAGCAGCCAAGTGTAAATTTGTCCTGTCGCCTTTCCTGACATTCTGATTCACAAACTTGCATGATGCTTTTAAGGCACATTTGCTGCACACCTGAAGTAAAGGCACATAACATTTTAGATCATAAGGGGTATATAGAAGGAAGGTGGAAGAAAATTTGAGAATGTCCCAAAGAAAATTTTACGTAATCTTATTTGATCTTAGGAGCAGTGAAAGGAAGTGATGAAGTTTCTTAAGAGCAAAAGTGACTCACATTATCTTCTTGAATTCTGAAATATTTACGCAACCTCTTAGCAGATAAAACATTTTGCTTTGCAATAGAAGGGCAGCCAAAAAGGGCAATTTTTTTCAAGTCACTGCCAGACAACCATCTGAACAACCAAGTTTAGTAGATTAAGGAACTGAATGAAGAAAGCTAAGGGGCATAAAGCAGCGTCTAAACTAAACGGAGAAAAACATGCAGAACACAGTACAAGCGACATGAGGGAATTCGTCAAGATGAACCATTCCAAAGGAAGACAGCATCAGTCACCTTTTCAAGTTCGCAAAAAGGCCAAAAATACCTGTAACCTATTGAAATGGTTCACAAATACCCTCCATTAACCTTTAGGTCTAAAAGTACCCATAACCTTTTTTTAGGAGGCTCAAATATACCTCTGAAACTTATGGACTTGGGTCTTAACAAAACTTAAAAGGGAAAAAAAATACCCCTAGTGTTGAAAATGGCTAACAAATAACATTTGTTAACCTTTTGGTCTAAAAATACCCTTAACGTTTTCTTTTGGGCTCAAACATAGCCTCGAAACTAACAGACCAGCCTGGGTCAAATTTGGGTCTTTAAAATAGTCATGTATCATTCTAAGCTTGCCACATTTTCAATATAGGATTAAATTAAATCCCACTCTTAAAACCCAACCTGTTTTCATTTTACAAATTGATCACCCAATACAATCTTTTCTGCCCAAAGCATCCTTCATTTCCTAGAAGCTTAGATGTGATGGGCGATTAGGGCTAAACTTTTGTACTTCAAACAGGAGACTGGAAGTTGAAGTATTCTTTTTGAAGAATTAATTTCAAAAGTCTTGTTATTAAGGTGATTCTTTTTACTACTATATATAGAACTTTTTTGATTTGATGCACTTGAGAGGAGGGTGTTTCGGAAACAACCTCTCCACCTCCACAAGGTAGGGATAACGGTTCCGTACACTCCACCCTCTGATCCCTCCCCAGACCCACAAGTAGGAATCCCCAAAGCATCTGTTATTTCCTCTAGGCTTAGACGTGATAAGTGATTTAAAGCTAAACTTTTGTGCTTCAAATGGAAGATTTAGGGTCATAACTTCAATGGATGTATAAGGATTCTTCTTCATAAATCATTTTCAAAGTTCTGATGAAGAATAGCAATCTCTTGGTGATCTCTACCAAACTGCCAGCTTGCCAAAATCAAGGGCATAGCTATTCTAGAAGCAAGTAATATCAAGCTTCTTCCTAGGCAAAAAGTTTGAATCTTTAAAGTACCCTTTGTTGTATAAATGCGTCACAAACATCAATTATATCAGATGGAAGCTCTTTGTAGTTTGTACACCGTATGATCCTCAGTAGTCAACGCCGTCAACTTTCTTAAATCTACACTCTCATTATCCTCCTCATCCTCAAAAAAATCGTTTAACTTTTTACTCTTTCCTTCATTTTCCAACACCCCATTATCATTTCTAGCCTCCATCCTCCACTAGCTTTTCTAATTTTCTTCCTCCATCATCATGAACATTATTCAGTTTACAGACTATGTTTGCACAAGGCAAACACAAATACTTCCCTTATTTACGCAATAATTAGCACACTTGCTAAAGATTTCGGTAGAATAACAAAACACAAATTAGACCAATAAACTTCGACGAATAAACATAACAATCAGAAAACCAATAGTAGCAATCAATATGAAAATGTGTGAATGTAACTATAGTGATTCTTACTTAACAATCTCTTGGTGATCTCTACCAAACTGCTTAGCTGCATACGTTATATAATTACGGGCATAGCTATTCTCGAAGCAAGTAATGTCAAACTTCTTCCCAGACAGAAAGTTTGAATATTTAAAGTACCCTTCATTGTATAAATGAGCCACAAACAATGCCATATCAGGTGAAAGCTCTTTGCACACAGTATGATCCTCCATACTCAACGGAGTCGACTTATTGATTTTACACTCTTAAACTCCTCATTCATGAACAATTCATGTAATTTCTTACTCTTCCCCTTATTTTTAATACCCCATCATCATTTCTAGCTTCCTTTTCATTTCTCCTCATCTCCAGCAAAACCCTCACTTCTTCCTCCAATTTTTCCAATTTACCCTTTAATTCTTTGTTTTCAGACTTTTCTAACAGACCAACAGCTTCTTGAAAGAAAACACCCAATGGTTTCTTTGCTACACTATCTGAACTAGTTGATTCCTTCTCAATCTGAGATGAAAATGAAAAGGCTCTTCCAAAAAATGATGAAAATTGATATGGGGTTGAAGAATTCAAGCATGTTGATGCTATTGTTAGAAAACGCCGAGAATTGAACTTTCTCAGGTATATCATTGGTGAGTTTTTTTGATAATTTGGTCACTGAACTGAATTGAACGATTGATGAGCAAATACAGGGAAGATGAAGTTCCGCCATTAGAGGGCTTTTAGGGATTTTGCAAGCAATACATCTATTTGGGCCCAATTAAACTAGATGGAGTTCCTTATGGGTCGGGTTAGTTTTGTTTTTCGATTTTTTTCACGTTGGATTGGTTATAATATTTGTTTTAAAATAAAAATAGAGAAAAAATAAGTTCTATAAGTGACGAAGATCGATCGTATTCATCTTTTTACATATCTCATCTTTACTCCACCTTGATCGTTTGTATATTCAGTATCCCACGTTTTTAGTTTCATAGTATTTCTTTCCATTATATAAAATTATTATCAAAATTTTGCCTATGTACCAAATACAAAAAAAAAATTCTAGAAATTAAATTTGAAGAAACAATTTTTTATAAATTTTTTATATATATATATATATATACCACAACCTAAAGATTTTCTTGTATATTTCAGGTACTTAATTTTTTTTTTCTTTTGTTACTTATTGAAGGGGTATTTCTGAACCGAAGTATCTTTTTATCTATCTGAAGCTAATTCGATCGAAAGAGGATCAGTGGAAAAGGTATTTAGAATTTGCGGAGAAGGTATGAGAAGAAGATGACTTCTTGTTAGAATTTCAGTATCATTTGATTTTTTATTATAAAATTATGATCTTTTGAATTTCGAATTTATCCATTCTGTATCGAGTATTTCGATACACCCTCGACTCAAGAACGAAAGAAACAAAAAGCAGTAACAACGTCAAGATAAAAGCCACCTAGCCATCAAACCACCACTTGAACAACAACATAATCAGTATAATCTCACAAGCTGGGGTTCGGAGAAAGTAGAATGTAGGCAAACCTTAGTCCTGTCATGTAAGGTTAGGGAGGCCATTTCCGATAAATCCTCGCTCGAGAACAAAAGAAACAAAAAGCAATAACAATAGCAAAGATAAAAGCCACCTAGCCATCAACTTTCATTTATATATGAAAATTATAGATTCAAGATTCAATACACACTAGCTTCAAAAATCATTTCTGCAGCAACATTGTGTACAATAGTTCATTCCAAGTATCTGGAACACCAGCTACACACCAGTGGCTGCAGTCGTTCAACGCGCCACTAGCAACTCTCGAGGGGTGTCCGTCTTTTCGTAGCTGTGTTAGCAGAGTAATATCAAGTAAATTGACAGGCTTTGTCATGTTACTTAGGACACTTTTCACCACTGCCTCTCCTGGATAACTTGATCCCTCTATTGGCTTCGTTTGTCCGCTGCAGTCCTTCACCTGTGGTTCATCCCAATCCTTGCCACTGTAAAGATAGCGGAAACAGAACCAAGTTGAAGATAACGATCTAGAATTCTACAAGACAAATCATCGAGACTAAGGTGTTGTTTGGTTCACAGTATAACATACTAGTATTCTGCGTTCACAGAAGAGCCAAACCCAAGGGGATGTAGTGTACGAAACCTACCCTGATACAAGCATTAGAGACTAATGCCACGACTTGAACACGTGACTTATAGGTCAGATTGAGACAACTTTACTATTGCTCCAACGCATTAGTAACAGAACACTGTATTTACTCAATCCTGGATTAGTTATCTAAATACGATCATTCGAACAACCCCTAAATGTTCACGAAAGAAATGAGAAGCTGTGTTTAGACCTTACCGAGCATGAACAGCAGAAATTCCTTGGAAGAACACTTCAGTCACAGCAGGATCAACGTTGGAATCGATCCATTTAGCCCAAGTGGTTAAAGCAATCTTGTATGCTGCCATATGGTCCATCTCCTTGTAGAGTTTGTCACCAACTTGAAAATAGTCCCATCTGTGTACAGATTACAAAAAGAACAGGACAGTGTAAAATAACGAAGCTCGGTTTCTAGTAAGTTAGTGAAGAAGAAGTGTACGTTTGTTGGCGTCCAGTATGTATCCACCAATGGTAGCTGTTGAAGATTAAGACATCAACTCCTTTCCACTGCTCAGTCTGGCTGAGAGTGTCGAGCTTGAGAACTCGTCCTACTTTCTCGACCACTAAGTCAACGAGAAATCCGTCTTTCAAGAATGTGACAGTGAAGTTAAACTCCTTCAGAAGCAAAAAAGAGAGCATGAGAAGAGTACATATCAGAAGTTTCGGAACAAGAAGAGATTTTAGTGTTTATCAAATCCCACAAGAATCGACGTTGCTTGAATCTTCCAAAGAAATGTTGGTTTACTCATGTATGGTCCTCCGAAAATGCAATACTTTCGGAGGATCTGTTACATACCTGGCGACATTTTTGGAGGATCCGACCAAAACATAGACAATAATAAGAAGTCATGCTAACAGCAGGGTAATTACTCAATCTATTTCAAATTTTTTTTTTAGCAGTTGATGCTTCTTTATGTCGGACAGAAAATTCATCGTTGGCTAAGTATTCGAAGAACGATTACAGTTTAACATCTTGGCAACTAACCACCACAATAACATATGAAAATTTGCAAAATCAAAGAATCTATAAGGAAGAATTCCAGCAATCTACCCCTTTGCAGGATCTAAGATCATTTACTTATTATCGATCTTTTAACATGCTGGCATTGTCGAAATTGGGGTCAGATCATATCGAATCATACTAAATCAATTAATTATTACTACTTGTTTTTACAAGCTTTAATTCCTCGCGAGGCCAAAGAAAGCAAATACCTTTTGCAAGTGACAGGAACTTTTAACCTGTAAAAATCACGAACTTTACTCTAATCAAAAGACTAACGCCCCCCCCCCCCCCTCCCTTGAACATAGGTCGCCAAACTACAACCAAAGAGTTTCACCTTTTGAAGTGTCAGTCACGGCCTTTTGAAGCACTAGTCAAGTACGCACGCCAGGGTTTGTAGAGTCAAAAAGGCTTCGATGACTAAAGGTTTGTACTACAGAATGGAGAGTGATGGGAAGAAGGGGCACCCCTCGATTGGCCCGAACAACAACATATATCAAGTGTAATCCCACTAGGTGGGGGTTGGGAGAGGGTATGATGTACCCAGACCTTACCCCTACCCCCTACCTCGTGCAGGTATAGAGGTTGTTTCCGAAACACCCTTAGCTCAAGTAACTCATACAAATCAATGCTAGATCAATGCAAACATAACAAATAATAACGAAATCATTTACATAGAATTCAAGTCTACCAAATCGAAGATGATAGTGGGACAACGATTAAATTTGACCTACCGGGAACGAGAGGACGGAACGATCCTTTGTACTGTCAAATGTGTAATTAGAATTTGGAACTGCAGCATGAAGCATACATGCTAGTGATTGCCACTGATTACTGCTCAAAGAATCTCCCACAAACATGAAATTTTTGCCTCTAAAGTTTTTTAGTAGATTTTCACCATTGAACCTACATATACACCATAACAACAATTATAATATCAGTATAAGTAGTTTACAAATATATAAATTTTATTTCAAATAAAAAAAAACTTAATAATTTCATATTCAAATTCAAAAGCTTGACTAAAGCAATGTCACATAAATTAAGATACAACCACAACAACAACATATAATATCAGTATAATCTAACAAGTAGAGTCTCGAGAGGGTAGTGTATACGCATCTCAAACATACTAATAACAACAACTAGACCTCACTCCTAAATACAGAGGCGGAGCCAGAATTTTCAATAAGAGAGTTCAAAATCTGAAGAAATAGATACATAATGTAGCAGAAGGGGGTTCGGCCTATACTATATATACCTAAGAACTATTTGAATCATATAATTTTTCATCGAAGGGAATTTGGATGAACCCCTAAAGCTATGATGGCTCCGCACTGCCTAAACAAGTTACAAGTTAAGATCGGCTATATGAATAAGCTCATTTTATATCATCGTCATACTAAAAAAAACAAAAAAAAAATCATTAGAATTTAGGTGGAATAAAGAAAAAAGTTTCTTACTTTGGGAGGTTACAATCATTAGGTTGCCATCTATATTTGAGATAAAATTTATCTTTTCTTCCATTTTTTATGCAATTTAGACCTTGGTTTATAAATGGACACTTTAAAGAATCATAAATTGGATAAGATTCATCATAAATCCAACTTCCTTCAAAAATATTACAACTATTCAATTGTTGTTCTTCATAAGAAAGTGATATTAATAGATGAAAAAAAACAACAAAAAGGTAAATTTTGGTACATTTTTTAGTAGACATGGTGAAAATTTTAAAACTCAAATTGAGAGCTCTAAAATTTGATGTAAAAAAGAAAAAAAAATTGTACTGTTTTATAATAATTTTGTGTGTAGATTTTTGGTATGTAATTATTAGTTGGTTGACTTTTGTTAGTGGTACAAATTAATTAGTGAACTAATTAGTAATGAATAATGGTGAAACATAAATTTGAAGATTTTTTTTTCAAAATATAGTCAAATAAGGATAATTCTTAAATATATATGGTCAAATATATGATTTTTTTAAAATATATGGTCAATTATTTTTTAAAAGATAACTTTCAAATGTATAATCAAATATATATATATAAAGATAAATTTTCATAATCTGATCTAAAATATATCGTCAACACTAACATCATATTTTTTTCTTAAATATTTACTCTATTTATATTTTAATCTCTCCATAATTGAGGTATTTGTAGTGTTCATGAGCAATTACTATTAGTCTATTACTACTAAAATATATTAAGAAAAGAATAATTAATGTAGTCTTAGACTTCTAAAATTACAAATAAAAAATAGATTAAATCACGATAAATAATTTCGTACGGAAAATGTATCTATTTATCTTTTACTTTTTTTTAATCTTTTTTTTCAAAAATGATTTTAAAAAGAAATAGTTATGATGTTTAAATTTAGCATTGCATGTAACGTATTAAAATACTATATTAGAAAAAAATTTGGCACATTATAAATAACTTTAATTTAAGATCATAAAAAGTTAAAAGGAAAAGAGTCTGATATACCCCTCAACTTTTTCATTTATTGTTACACAAACCGTTCACATATACCCTTTATTTAATGGAAGTGAAAAAAAATTGTGTTAAATTTATATTTTTTGATTTTTAATTTTTTAAAAATTCATATAGGGGAATATAAAGTGTATTTGAATCTTTTTCATGCATAAGTTATTTTTTGACTTTTTTTATTATCATTATTTGAGTTTCTTATTTATTTATTTTTTCCTACATTCCTTAGTGTGTAGGGGAAAAAATTAAAACTATTTTTTTTATGTTTATATTATAATTTTAAGACTATTTCTTCGCTATTGTAATTTAGTTTTTGTCTTGGATTAAATAAATGAGTCATCTATAATAAATTTTAGAAGAAAATTAGTGAAACACATTAATAAACTTGACCATCAAAATAATAAATTTTAATTAGTCATTGAAACAAAAAACTTAACCATCGAAATAATAAATTTTAATTAGTCATTGAAAAAAAAAATAGTCAAAAAATGTGTGAAGAGGTTTAAATATACCATATGGGATTATATTTTCTTAACAAAATATTTTTAAAAAATCAAATATAAAATCATTTTTTTCAATTCCTTTGAGGCAAAAAAAGTATATGTGAATTGTTTGTATAATAATAAGGGTTATATACAAGTCACTCTCTTAACATCATTTTTAAGAATGAGTGAATGATTGATTTATGATCGTTGGTCTAACCTGAACGGCAAAAAGGTCCATGGAATGATCTCGTAGTTACAACCAGATAGAGATGATGAGATCGATCCATGAATTGTCTTTTTTTCTTTTCCCATAATTAGTTCAAAGGCCGATTTCATATTTCTTTTTAGAGGATGTGTTTGGGTTGAGTTTAACTTTAACTTTTCACAGGCTAGAGCGAAATACTTGTTGAGAGTAAAAGAACGATTTTACTTGCTTTACATTTTTCCATTCAATAAGATTATTGTATGGACATTGAATTCAATCAAATGAATATTAATAAGTAATATTTTCAGTATTAAACATTGATAACAAATAGGAAAGTATGTTCAAATTTCTGTTCTAAATAAGTAAAATCTTAGTACATCCATTGGAGGAACTTCTTGATATATTTCCTGCAAACTTCACCTGCAAAATTGAACGAAATCTTGTTGAAGATCTCAGATCTTGGATCAAGAAAGACGTGTTTCGAAGGAGATGCATTTACAGTTTTCTTATAAGAAACGAGCAGATGACTTCGATCACCTAGACCAACTAAGGTTCCATTGTTATCCAGAGAATCAACCCCAACGCCCATCTTGGCACATGGATTCATTACCTGAATACCATAGGCACTACTGGTCGTGACTAAGCATGACAAGCAGGCGTAGAACTAGCATGATCCTGTCGGATTATAAGCACCTCACTGACAATGAGACCAGTCTTACCTGTATGCTGCTGATCAACTGATCGGATTCTGAAGAAGTGTTTAAGACACAGTTTTACTAAGTCGCAAAATGTCCATCAGCAACCGACTGACAGAAGCCTTTATTTCATCTGGTATTACTAACTGAGGAGGAACTGATTCCAGCGCATACAGAGTAATGACCCTCATTACAACAGCCAAGTGTAAATTTGTCATAACGCTTTTCTGGAGATTCTGATTCACAAACTTGCATGATGCTTTTAAAGCACATTTGCTACATACCTGAAGTAAAAGCACGTAAAGTTTCAGGTCATAAGGGGAATATAGGAGAAAGGTGAGAAGAAATTCGAGAATATCCCAAAAAAAAGAAATTTTACATAATCTTATTTGATCTTAGGAGCAGAGAAGGAAAGGGATGAAGTTTCTTAAGAGCAAAAGTGACTCACACTATCTTCTTGAATTCTGAAATATGTACGCAACATCTTAGCAGATAAAACGTTCTTCTTTGCAATAGAAGGGCAACCAAAAAGGGCGACTTTTTTCAAGTCACTGCCAGACAACCATCTGAACAACCAAGTTTAATAAATTAAAGAACTGAATGAAGAAAGCTAAGGGGTATCAAGCAATGTCTAAACTAAACAAAGACAAACATCCCGTACAAGCAAACTGTGGGAATTCGTCAAGATAAACCATCCGAAATGAAATACAACATCAGTCCATACCTTTCAAGTTAGGAAAAGAGCCAAAAATACCTGCAACTGATTGAAATGGTTCATAAATACCCACGGTTGACCTTTAGGTCTAGAAAACACACTTCAAAGTCCTTTTCTCTTAAACTTGTGTCAACTCAAATGATGTCACATAACTTGGGACGGAGAGAGTAATTCTTTTTTGCAAGTGGCCCCTTCTTGATTTGTATGGTTATTGAACTGGTAGATGGGGTCATTTATTCGTTTATGGTCCCATTATTTGTTGTATGTTGTTAGACCCAAAAAAATTTCAATAATAGTAGTTTTGCCGTTCGGACCAATATTCGCACACCTCAACTAATTCCACAGAATACTTGTCACCTCCCACAAGCAACAAGTAACTCTGCCCACTAAGGCTAAGACACATGTGAAGAAATCACCTAGTGTTTTTGTCTCGGCTACGATTTATGTTTTGTTATTAACTATGGTGTCCACACTAGCTTTTGCATACCTCGACTGATTTCACGGGATACTGAGATCTGAACCTCAGAACTCATAATTCTTATACTTTGTGATGTTTGTATATCTCTGGTGTGGTCCCTATGTCCTTTCTTTTATAGCTTGCATTTGCTAGTTTCGAAAGAATGAATGGAAGGCATACTTAACTTCTAATTATGGTGTAATAGGGTCCAGAAACCTTAGTTCATCTATATTAAAAGATGGATACATGTGTGGCATGGGTATGATCGAGAATATAAGAAAAGGCTAAGGTTTAGTGAGATGATGTACTTGTTAATTATGAGGCCACATGGTGGTTCTATGTATTGGAATTTGGAGGTATTAGAATCCATAAATATTTATTGTGTATTGTATTCAATGTACTAAAAAATTTGCATTAGATGATGGTGAAGAGAATGTTTGCTCCTAGTATTATTGATAATACCAAAGTTTCTTCTAGCACTATAGATTAGAGTTGTAACTAATATGAGGGGAGAATTCAAGCTTAAAATGTTAAGAGTACCACTTGACTGAGGTGCATAGATGGAACTCTAAGGAGACTTAAATACTGGTTTATGTGCCATCCAGCCCTAACTAATGGTCTCAACCCCATCTTCAAAGCCATGTTTCATGGCTTGGAAGCACACGTACATCCTAAGAGATCTTCTTTTACCTTCTGCCAGAGGTACCTTGGATACTCATCACCACATTAGAATCAGGATTACTCTCTCTCTCTCAATTCTTGGGCAAATGCCTCAAATCTACGGGTAGTTCCCTACTACTTCTCCAAAACAATCCTCTTAACTCTTTTCATCTTTAACTTGCTAACATTAAGATGAATTCTCCCTCCCAGTCTCCCCTCATATCTTTGACCTTCTTATGTCATTCCTCTTATACTTAGGACTATTCTGGACTTTTCTCCTAAAGTATTGTGCTAAAGTTTGAGCATCACCTCCACGATTCTGGTAATTTGGATTACAATGGTGATTTTGGATTTTGGAGTTCAAAGTCTTGATCTTAAAAGGCTTGGTTTTGCCCGTCCTTAAATATAAAACAAGGACATTTAACATTGCATTTGTATCTAAGACATTTTGTGTCACTCTTTTCTATCTTTGAACTCTTACCATTAGCAATTGCATATAACTCCTCTAGCTTCTGGATATCTTTACAATCCATACCTTTTTCTAATCTTTGTACTTGTCTAATTTTTCATTGATTTCTTTAGTCCTTTCCCTTCTTAACACCTTGAACTCCTCACTATATTAATCTCTAAATGCAGGGTCACATGCGTATCCGTCTTCTAGTATAGATCAAAACTGAGGTTTCTAGACCCAAATACCCCCATAATTGAAAATCAACCCAGCATTTTCATTAGCCGTAAAAGAAAGGAAATAGGAACCATGCCGGTGAGATGAGAACAAAAAAAGGATCCAATCTAATGGCATACAATAAACAAAGGGACCAATAACGAATAAATAACCCCAACCACGGGTTCAATAACCATAAATTTCCAACAAATAAATCAAGAAGGGACCACATACAAATAAGAATTAGTAAACAAAGCCATGATTCTAATCTACAAGTAGCTGTATTAGATTAGTGAAGTATGTGAGCAGAGAGAAGAGATGACTCTTCCACTAGAAAGTGTCCCCGAAGCCTTCAATTTTGCGACGGCTATCATATTTGCTACGTAGATAATTTTGTGTATAAAACATTTTTCTGTACTGGAGTAATCCAAAAAAATGATCTATTCGCCAAACACCGCAACATCATCAACTATTCAACGTTATCAGTTAACTACCGATCAGCTTCTACCTTTGCATAAGATATAAGCAAATACTTTTTTTTTATTCAACAATTAGCATACTGAATTCATTGTTTAAGATTTAGGTAGATTAACAAAACAAAATTAGAATAACAAACTTCGATATAACAAACAGAAAACTAATAGTAGCAATCAATATGGAAATGGGCAAATGTAACTAAATTGATTCTTACTTTGCAATCTCTTGGTGATCTCTACCAAACTGCTCAGCTGCACACTTCACAAAATCACGGGCATAGCTATTCTCGAAGCAAGTAATATCAAACTTCTTCCTAGGCAAAAAGTTTGAATCTTTAAAGTACCCTTCATTGTATAAATGAGTCACAAACATCACCATATCAGGTGAAAGCTCTTTGAACACAGTATGATCCTCCATGCTTAACGGCGTCGACTTCCTCGATTTTACACTCCTAACCTCCTCATTCATAAACAATTCATGTAATTTCTTACTCTTCCCCTCATTTTCTGACAACCCATCACCATTTCCAGCTTCCTCCTTCTTATTAGCTTTCTCATTTTTCCTCTTCTCCCGCAAAACCCTCACTTCTTCCTCCAATTTTCTCAATTTACACTTCAATTCTTTGTTTTCAGTTTCATTCTCACTTTCTGATACTTCAGACTTTTCTAATAGACCAACAGCTTCTTGAAAGAAAACACCCAATGGTTTCTTTGCTACACTATCTGAACTTGCTGATTTTTTCTTAGACTGAGCTGAAAACGAAAAGGGTCTCCCCAAAAAGGATGAAAATTGATATGGGGCTGATGAATTCAAGCATGTTGATGCTAATGAGTTTGGGGGAACTTGAAGAACTGTTAAAAAACGCCAACAATTGAATTTTCTCAGGTATATCATTGGTGGGTTTACTGGTAATTTGGTCACTGAACCATTGATGAGCATATACAGGGAAGATGAAGTTCTGCCATTAGAGGGGGCTTTAGGGGTTTTGCAAGCAATACATGTATTGGGTTGGGCCAAAATATAAGAGTGAATGAAGTTCCTTATGGGTTAGGGCCTAGGGGTGTGTTCGATTTTATGTTTCCTTGGTTAAAATATTGGAAAAATTACATGGGATGACAAACATCCCTGTGTAATTAGTTATTAAGGGTATAGTTTAATTTATTTACGGTCAGTAAATATAGTTTTAATTTTTTTGCCATAATTAATGGGATCACTATCTATCCGTATACAGAATAAAAATAGTTATCCAAAGATATTTACTACCTCTCCTATTCTCATTCCATATATTTTCCTAAAATTGCTCTTCCCTTCTAATTTGAATTTCCATTGAGAAAATTTTGATTTGTCTCTACATGTTCTTCCACTTTTCGTAGATAACCGTCAAATTCATGGCTTTCAATTTTTTTTTTCTTGATTCCTTCTATAACAATTGTATATGTAGTATGATTATTAGTTTTTTCATGTTTTTTTTTAAAAAATCTTTATTACTTGTCAGATTACAAGTCTTTCAAAATCAGAATAGATGATTTATATCCATGTATGAGGATTACGAGAGGTATGTCATTGCATGTCAATGTTGTTGATAATCCACCTTCGTTTCATATCAGAACTGGACAAATCTGAAGAATATCGTGAACATCAGGTAGTGTAATTTATATAAAAATTACAAAGTTATGTATATAGTGGTTTGTATATATTAAGTTAATATATACAAAGTCTTAATTGTATATTCTATTAGTTGTATACCAATTACTAAAGTTAGGTATATAGTGAGTTGTATATTAAGGTAACATATACAAAGTCTTATGAGGCAATAGCTATTTGTATACAATTATTTAATTTTGTATAAAGAAATTTGTTAAAATCACTCTATAATATTATAATACATTATACAAATTCGTCGATATATACAAAAAATTATGAACATAATAAAATATTGTATATATAAACGTTACACCCTCAAATATAGAAACATATTCAAGCTTACTATACATACAATTAACAAATGAATATTCTATACAATCAGTTTGATCATTAATATTTTTTTTAAAAAAAATAATGAAATCACAGATGCACATATATAACTATAATATATATACCAAAATTATTGTACATTATACAAACTCCTAGAATTATACAAAAGAAAAAATAGGAATATAATAAAATATTGTATACAAACAGATTTCCCAAAAAAATTAAAAGAATATATGATGGTCATATACAGTTTAAAACACAAAATCAATTACACACTAATATTGCATAAAAATTATATACAATTTTGCAAATATATACAATATAATCAATTTATATATAAATATATCTATGTGTGTGTGTTTTATAGATTTATCTAAAAAAAATATTTGATTTTGAACTGTTATTGTCTTTCTATAGCTTTAGAATTCTTTTTTGGGGGAAATATTTGATTTTGAATGTTTTGCTTAAATCATGGGATTACGTGAATTTATTGTTAGCATCTTTTGTGCTACTGTTACCATTTATTGAAAAATAACTTTTTTGTATAAATTTAATCTAAAAAAATGTTTTATACAAATTTAGAGTCAACTAACAAACTAAACTATACCCATGGAATGTAATTATGTAAAATATACCCATTGAATGTAATTTCATAACATTCGTTTGCCATATATGAAATTTTCCCTAAAATATTTAGAAAATATATTTTTATTCAAAAATGAGAAAAATGGTTTTTTATAAAATTGAAATAAGGAAAATAAGTTTTGCAAGTGATAATTTTGTTGATTGTAATTTTTTCATACTCTAACATATCTTATCTTTACTGCATCTCGTAAGGAATTTTTAGAAAATGGTGACATTAAAGTTTCAAAACAAATGGGTGGTGACATAAGTCTAGAATATTAGGTATAGGTGACAATTATGTGATTAATGATTAGAGAAATTCTGTTTGAACCCATTTTTTTCTCCGTCCTTGTTGTTCTTCTTCTTCAAAGCGATTTTTATAGTTTTCAATTTTCTGAAATTGTAGGTTGAAAAAAAATGTCGAAGCAGAGAAGCAATGACATTGAGATGATACCCGAGATTTACGGCTATGGAAGCATAATGCCTTTTGGTGCAATGCAGAGAACCAATGCGGAGGAGTTGAATACACAAGCGAATGAGATCAAGGGGTAAATGTTTTATACTGATTATAAATTGTTGAAATGTTTTGGAGTCTATGTGTGTGTTTGCGAATCAATTATGTGTGACATACAATAATTGATTATCTTGTTACAAACCATATGTGTGTTTGTGAATCAGTTATCAACAAATCTTTGTTACTTAGGCAAGTGATATGTAATGTAAAAATCCACACGCCCGTTCGCTTATGGTTGATCATGAATATTGAAAACGTGGGGTTTGTTGGGCTATTGCCATGTTCTAGTCAAAGGCCAATGGCCTAATCCTATTTGGAAAAGGATTGGAATAAAGGATTGGAATAGTAATCCTATTTGTAGTTGGTTTTGACTCTGTAAGAAAAAACACAACTCTAGATAATAATTAATTGTTCATTGATATTGTTTTTGAAAGACATTAGAACATAAGAGAGGTTTTATAGAAAGCTTTCAACAAGAGAAAAGAAAGAAGGAAAAGGGTTCTTTTGCTCCAGTACTGAGTGTTCCTGAATGGTGAAGATCGGATACGGAGGTCAGCAAGATCCTGTTTTAGGTCCCGAACAGAAGCTGGGTTTTAGTGGTGTTTCTTTCTATTTATCTTTTGTTGGTGTAGCTATTGTTTGTTCTCTTTTGGCACTTGTTGTGTAGCTATTAGAAGAATATTTGTAACCCTCTTATTGTTATAATGAAGCAATTCGGATCTTGTCGATCCCGTGGTGTTTACCTTCAGTTTGAAGGGTTTTTCCACGTTAAACTTGGTGTTTTTATTGTTAGATTTTCGGTTTCATCTTTTCGTCACAACAATCTTTGCTGGCCTTGTCATTTGCTAATGTTAAACTTTTTTTTTGTGTATGTATATTGCCATTGAAATGTCAAACTCGATGCAGGACATGTGTTGATTGGTGCCAACGGGCCATAAACTATTTTCTGTTTCAGTGTTTTCTTCTTCTTTTAGTTCGATTGTTCTCCCCCTCTTTGTTGGTAGCTTCCACCATCAATTCTATTATCAAACCTCTTCGTTTCTTTACAGTTTATAGCTAAACTTGCCACAACATTTCGGTCAATTCCTTATCTGAATCTCATTCCTGTAAAACTTGCAGTTTAGGACAGGTTGAAAATGCAAGGAAGGGTCAGAAACCAGATCAAGCCAAGTTGCAGGCAATGGAGGAACACATCAGCAAATGCGCTGACGCCCGGAGATCTAAAAATTGGGTGACCATGTTAATAATAGCTGCGGAAGCAACTACTTCTGAAGCTGATGCATCTCCTAAGGTAAAGCATCTTTAGTGGTTACATTCTGTGACAAATAGGAGAATGAAAATTCAAGTGCTGATATTGAATTGATCACAGCTATTCGCATGTCAAGCGGAAGCTCATTTGAAGCTGTACAAATTAAAGGATGCTGAATTGTGGATTCGTAAAGCTAGGACGTATGAGCTATCTGCCACAGAATGCCGGTCAAAAATTTTTGGAATGCTCTCTGAAGCATACATATTATTTGTCCAAGCTCAGATTGACAGCTGTCTTGGAAAGTGAGTATCAGTATTGCATAAGTTGTAATATAGAAATAAAAGAGGTTCAGCCATATTATGATCCTATGAATATCTGCAGGTTTGATGATGCGTTTATTGCCATTGAAAGAGCTGCACAAATTGATATTCAAAGTGCTGAAGTTACTGGTAAACTCAAAAACATGAGGCTGGTGGATAAAGCTCGTACTCATGGCAACGAGCATTTCAATTCTAAAAGATATAGACAAGCTTGTAGTGTTTATGGGGAAGGGCTCTTTCTTGATTTTTCAAATTCAGTTCTCTACCACAATAGAGCAAATTGCTGGTTTAAGCTTGGAGAGTGGGAAGAATCTCGGGCTGATAGCATTCGCGCTCTCCTTATCCGGCCACAATATACTAAAGCTCTTTATCGAAAAGCTGCCTCAAGTATCAAGGTGACATGCCTTTAAATCATAATTGCTTCTTTTTACTTTTTCTGCAAAAATCATAAATTTGTTCGTATGCAATGCATTATAGCTGGAAAGATGGGCTGATGCTGTGAGCGATTATGAGTTTCTGCGGCAGCAACTTCCAAGTAACAAAGTGGTTGCTGAAAATTTATCCTATGCCCGAGCTGAATTAAGGAAGTCACGCAGAAAAGGTAATTTCATGGTGGAGTTGGTTTCAGATCTTGACAAGTTCCGGGCTGCGATTGCATCTGGTAGGCTTTCCTGCATCAGTCAGTATGTTAACCTCTTCCTTATATCATTTACTATATAACTCAACAAATACTGTAGGTCCATCTGTGGTCTATTTTGCTGAATTATCCAACCCAGAAAGCACGTGGATGTCCTACATCATGGATACCTTGAACGCCGAATATCCTTCAGTAACTTTTCTCGAGGTAAACAATCATAGGCAACGCGTCGTGCTTTTCAGGCAGACGGGAACACCTAGACTCTAAGCTGGAGTAGTATTATATTTCTTTCAATGCACAACAGAGGAATGAAGAAAACTCATATTAATTTATTTATTTTTCTACTGAAGGTGGACGTGAAACAGAGTCCAGCGATCGCTACAGCAGAGAAAATTAAAGTAGCACCTAGGTTTAAGCTTTACAACAATGGCAGTCGTGTGGCGGAAACGGTTGTGCTAACTCCAGATTCGTTGGAGTTATTGATTAAGAACACCCTTGTATTTCCCCCCAGTTGGTTTGGTGTTACAGAATGCTTACCGCCTTCGATTTTCTCTCATCCTTCCTAAATGTTGCTCTTATACCTACTTAAGAACAAAAAGAATAGCTAGGTTTCCTCATTCAGTAATTCTACCCCTTCTTCATTCTTGGACCTCGTTTCTTAATATTGTTACTTTTCCATGCTGTGTCTCATTAACTAAGGATTTTTGTATTTTGTATACTATGGATTTTCGCTAATACGTGATCCCGACTTGTTTTTTACTTAAATTTTCAAGGATGTCCATTACAACCTTATCTATTAGCATGAGTGGGTCCCGAGGGGCAAATCGACATATTTTCAAGTTCAAACGAGTCCCAATGCAAGAAAAATTAAATACTCCATGAATTTTCGATGATACTTGATCCTGACTTGTTTTTGGCCAAAAATTTTCATAGACTTCTGTTATGATCTTTGAATGGCGTGTATTGTTTCTCGGAGGAAAACAAATGCATTTTCAAGTCAAATAAGCCCCAATATGGTACAAATCAAATTTATTGATTATTTGTGTGCTATAGTCCATGAATTTTGGTGATAGGTGATCCCGTTTTTTTGGCCAAAATTTATCATGAATGTCAGTTACGATCTTATTAATGCATGAGTTGGTCAAGAGGGGAAATTAAACGTATTTTAAAGTTTAAACGAGCCTCAGAGCGGGAAAAACTAAATTTTACAATTTTTGTGTGCTATAGTCCATGGATTTTCGGTGATACATCATCACGACTTATTTTTTGCCAAATTTTTTATGGACGTCCATTACAACCTTATTAATGGCGTCAATTGATCTCGAGGAGCAAAAAGATGCATTTTCAAGTTCAAACGAGCCCCAATAAGGAAAAAATTAAATTTGCCAATTTTCGTGTGTTATATAGTCCATGAATTTTTGGTGATACATGATCTCAGCTTATTTTTTGTTGAAATTTTTCATAGACGTCTGTTATGACATTACTAATGGTGTGAATTGCTCCCGAGGGGAAAATAAACACACTTTCAAGTTAAAATGAGCCTTAATGCTGGAAAAAATAAATTTACCGATTTTCATATGGTATAGTCCATGGATTTTTGGTGATGCATCATCCTGACTTATTTTTTGCCAAATTTTTTATCGACGTCTATTACAACCTTATTAATGGCGTGAATTGATCTCGAGGAGCAAAAAGACGCATTTTTCAAGTTCAAACGAGTTCCAATAAGGGAAAAACCAAAATTGCCAATTTTCATGTGTTATATTCCATAGATTTTTGGTGATACATGATCTCTACTTGTTTTTGGCCGAAATTATTCATGGGCGTCCGTTACGACCTTATTAATGGCGTGAGTTGGTCTCGAGGGGCACACCGGCGCATTTTTAAATTCAAACTAGCTACAATGTAGGAAGATCAAATTTATTGATTTTCATATGTTACAGTCCATGAATTCTCGGTTATATGTATCTCGACTTGTTTTTTATCGAAATTTTTCATGGAAGTCCGTAACGACTTTACTAATAGCATGAGTTAGTCCCGAGGGGCAATGTAGGAAAAATCAAATTTACCAATTTTCATGTGCTATATAGTCCATAAATTTTTGGTGATACATGATCTCTAGTTGTTTTTGGACGAAATTTTTCATGGAAGTCTGTAACGACTTTTTTAATGGTGTGACTTGGTCACGAGGGGCACATAAATGCATTTTCAAGTTCAAATGAGTTTCAACGTAAAAAAAACCAAATTTATCAATTTTCATTTGCTATAATCCATGAATTTTTGGTGATACATAATCCCGACTTGATTTTTATCGAAAAAGTTTCATAAATATCTGTTACGACCTTATTAATGGGGCGAGTTGATCTCGAGGAGCAACAAACACATTTTCAAGTTGAAACATATTAATATGTTGTATTTACAATTTGCTAATGTTTTGTTTGTAAAAATATTCAAATTAGATGAGATATACTAGTTTGAAATCTTCAAACCTATTTCACAAAAATATGATTTGAACAAGTCACGATAAAAATAAATAGTAGCCATATAAAACCTAAATATTTTCTCTATAAAAACCATAACTATGTAGTATAAAAAGAATTGTTATGTTCAATCAAAAAGGTCTTTTTTTTTATGAGACAACAGAAATAGAACCATTTATATAATAACAATTAAAATGTTTAATTGGCATTTGGAGGAAAATTCTCCTTTCTTTGAGTAACTTTTAATTTAATATGCTCTTTCATTCGTTTTAATTTATCTGATGTATTTTAATTAAATACACAATTTTAAAAAATATGAAATTTTTTTACAATATTCTCAGACTAACTGAATTTTAAATCCAAAAATATACCTTATTTGTACATTTTTTGCGTCTATTCTCTAATGCACATTAGTTAATCACTTAAATATATCACATTTTTAAATATTATGCCATAAATCTCAACCTATTTTAGTTGACACTACAAATAAACTTTTGGTGGCAAATAATATAAATATTTCCACGTGCTATCATATATTTGTCGATATTTATTTTAATAAATAGTTGGTAATATAATATAAATATTCGATGGTTTAGATATTAAATTTGTAAAAATGTATTTCGCTTGTGCATGTTGTTTTTTATAAGGATAACAATAAAATAATATACGTAAAATATCACGTTTCTACAAATTTTTCTATCTGAATTATCAAATATTCTCTTTTCTTAGGGATATACAACAACGAACAAACCAATAAAGTCAAATCGAAGAAGTGTTATTAGTTCATTACTATTGGGTTAACGACTTTTTAATGATTTTATAAAAAAAATTATCGAGTTATGGATTTGGTTTGGGTTTCTTAATTTGAGTTAATGGATAAATTGATAACTAATTAAGACTATAGTAATTTACTATTTTATCTATACGTAAATATTAATCTCAGTACCTCTAGTTATAGGGCCCGTTTGGATGGGCTTAATAAAAGCAGCTTTAAAAAAGTACTTTTGAAAGTGCTGAAACTTATTTTTAAAATAAGCAGTTATGCGTTTGGATAAAAGTGCTGAAGTTGTTATGCCAAACGTGAAAAGGAAAAAATAGAAGAAAGAGATGTTAGGGTTATATGGATAATTTGGAGATTGTATAAAAATATTAACGGAAAAAACATAAAAATGTGGTCAACTTAAAACAGCTTATAAGCTAAAAAAAAAAAAGCACCCCTACCCCAGCTTTTAATTTTTGGCTTAAAATAAGTTTTTTTTAACTTAAAATAAGCTGTTTTGAGTATTGCCAAACAGTCAAATAAGTCAAAAACCAGCTTTTAAGTCAGTTTGACCAGCTTTTAAGCTGAGCCAAACAGGCTCATAGTCTTTGCCTTTTAGCATTCTATTTATACTTTATTGGTGACTTTGAATTTACATCTTTACATTATACAATACGTCAAAAAATAAAGTAAGAACATATTTCTTTTAATTTCTCTTTATGTTATACTTTGTATAGTTCTTTTCATGTTAGCTATTATTGTTATCTTGTCGCGTTCAATTGTTGGAGAATTCATATATTTATTTTATAAGTATTTTATTATTGATTAAATAAAAATCCAAAAATCGTTAAAAAAGTAACTTATTGATTTAACTTATTTAAATTGAAAACTGATAAATCAAATCGAATCTATCGTTGTACACCTTTATTTCTACCTAAAATATCACCAACTATTAATCTAACATACCATAATAATAGATTGTTTTCTTTTCAAATATATAAATTACGATTATATTTCAAGTAGAAAAACGATATAGTTCAAATAAAAAAATAGAAATAAAATAATATTTCATATAAAAAAACCAAAAATATAACTTTCAGTTCAATACTCAAAGACCACACAATACTAAGAAGGAGAAAATCAATTCTCCTCAAAGTTCATCAATTCATCAAAATGCAAATGGAAACCAATTTTTTGATTCCATTTTTCACAATTTTCATCCAATTGATGGCTACTCATGTGAAACCCCAGCTGATCGAGTCGCAATTGAATTTTCCTAGCTGTACGGCGACGGATCCGGCACTTAATTACCGGCCAGTCATCGGAATTGTGAGTCATCCCGGCGACGGAGCTTCCGGTCGTCTCAATAACGCCAGTGATGTCTCATACATAGCTGCTTCTTATGTCAAGTTTGCTGAAATGGCTGGTGCTAGAGTTATCCCGATTATATATACAGAGCCTCCTGAAATTATCAATCAAGTAAATATTTTTACTTCCTACCTTTAATTTTAGCTCTACTTACTATCTCCTTCGTTTCAGTTTCTGTGATTGTGTTTGATGTACATGAAGTTGACTTTTGAAACTTGTACGTAGTGTTAGAAGACGATCTACTGTCAGTATATCCTTGAAAGTTCAGACGGAGAGAATAATCGGACTCCTCGAGGGCTACTTAAGGCAGTTTAGTGTAAACCAGAAGGACTAGAGCTGATGATATAATTTAACAACCAAAAAGCTCTGCATTAAACTTGAGCATAAATAAGTTAGAGTGGATATTTATCTTACCTTATCAAAAAGTTGAAATGAGCATAATATTCTAATGATGAATCATCTGAACGTCCATGTACTAGCTAAAAAGTGGTTCGACATTTAATATATATATGCATAAAAAGTAGTTTTAATCATGTAGAAATAGTATGTTTTTCCGTCGAAGGGGAATCAGATAAACCCCTAACCCACAAGTTGGCTCTGCTCCTGGGTCTGAGTAGAGTGTATGGATACAAAAAGCATTTGTATAGTTGATTTGATTGACTGATTGGCCTAGTTCAAGTTCCCAAAACTACTTAGATCCTTATGGTTTAAGTATGTTACCGTCGTTTATCATTTAAGTATGTCATCATCCTCAAAGCAAGCGCGGGGCCCGACTCTTTTATATAGACCAAACACGTTTATTTATCTGATCTAAAAGTTTACCATCCTTTTATGATTGAGGGAATGGGTTGTGACCCACTTTATATGGTCTTGGGAAATCCTCTACTCATGAGGTTGTTTTGGGGTTGTGTTAGGCCCAAAACCCATTTCTTCACTTGGTATCAAGTCAAACCCATTAATCTCTATTGTTATGTTTCTTAATGTTGGATCTCCTTGTTATGTTATTGACACTCTAGTTTTTCAATCCTAGCATGGAGTGGAGTGTAAAGTCCCACATTGGTTGAGAGAATGGGTTGTGATCCTCCTTACATGGTCTTGGGCAGTGCTCCCCTTATGAGCTTACTTATGCGGTTGAGTTAGGCCCAAAGTCTATTTTTTTCACACTTCTTTTTGCTCTAATTTTAGCTTGCTCTTGTGTTTGGAAATAATAATAATCCCTTCAACCTTTCACTACATAAAATTCTTATTGTGTATATTTAAATGATGATTGTGTACATATTGGCCTGAAGGCATCTAAAAACCACTAAGCTATTTTAAAAGACCTGACAAAGCATGTTATTATCTCTCATCTTCGCATTTGCAGTGTGGCATCTCACATATGTTACTCAATGTATGTGCAGAAACTTAATCTAGTCAATGGAATTATCTTCACTGGAGGGTGGAGCAAGAAGGGTCTCTACTTTGAAGTTGTTAAAGGAATATTCGAGGTAACTTTCTCCTGTTTTTACACTTTCTGCTAATTATGTCACTGCTGCTGCATTTTTTCTTCACTTGAAAAATACCCTGTATGTGAACCTGCATGATGCCTGGACAAAAGCTTGACACAAACAATTACTTTGAATAGGATATCTACGAGCTTGTATACTTTAATTTACATACATTATCTGCTAATTATCATCATCTTAAGGGTTGTTTTTGTTTTTTTCGAAGATGTTTGTATCAACATTGTTTGTACAATGATTGTAAGCTTTTTCCTGATATTGCAGAAAGTTCTGGAGAAGAATGACGCGGGTGAGCATTTCCCTCTTCTTGCCATCTGCTTGGGTTTTGAACTTTTAACAATGATCATCTCCAAGGTAATGAAGGCGTATGGGAAGATAGAGTTCGTGCTCTTAAGTTTATCAGAAGGCACTTAAATTTGAGAAGTCTGGAACTGTTTTAACACAGAGTAATTTGTTCTATATACACTTGATGTGAAATCTCTGGACTAGCGAACAAACTTTAACGGGGTGTAAAATTTCTATGGCAAGTCAAAAGAGCTTACACATTCCGGATAAAGTTTAAGCTCTCAATACTTGTGCATCCTTAGTATATCCAAAAATTCAAATATCTTTATGAATAGGTATAAAAATGCTCGTTGTTTGTGGTATTACTCTATTATCCTAGAGTAGTTATTTGGGGAGGACTGCAAAGGAAATTTTGAGGTAGAACATAAAAAGGGGTGTTGGATCATTATTCCTCAATACCTGTGTGAACCAAACAACTCTGCTCAGTGTTTCACTCCTGTTTTTTTCTGTTATGTTGATATTAACATTTTAAAAACTTTTTTTTGATGTTATAGGACAATAACATTCTTGAGGAATTCAGTGCATCGCATCAAGCGTCTACAGTACAATTTGTAGAAAATATAAAATTTGAAGGAACAGTTTTTGGAAGGTATAAATTTCCTTTTCACGCCTGCTCTTATCGTCGACTATTAGTTTTTTTCCCCTCTCTTCTCTTTCTCCCTCTTCTTTCCTCCTCCATTTATGTTCCACTTGGGAAATTCCCAGATTACCCTCATTTAAAGGCTTTAAATGCTAGATTTTAAGAAAAAATTCAAGTTCAAGTGCCTGAATGACAGGAAATCATAAATAGTGTGTGTTTTCAGATTTTGAAAATTCAAAGGGTTTGTATAATAGTCTTTTACCCTATGTGGTATTAGTAATTACATAATAGGAAAGTGTGGATATTTGAACAACCTAGATTAAGTCTTGGCATTGCAATCTGATTTGCTATAAGTGTGCATATTTTCTTGCACCTGTGGTTCTGAAACAATCGTTTTGAGTGTAGACTGATCCTAAAAGAATAAAAGGGAATCGGTGGTATTATGAGCTATAATACATGTAGCACCAGTTTTGAACTGGTGTGACATGTATGTGAACTCTCATTTAGGTTTGAAAATATGTCTAGAGATTAGCAATAAAATTGTGTGTAATAATACCAGATACTTACACCCACCGGCCACCCGCAATGGAATACGTATCCATAACCAAGTTCATGTAGTAGGTTATGAGCTTAGGGGGAAGGCATTGTCTCTTATTTTTCTCCCTGCATTCTAATTGAACTGTAACAAGACACATTTGCCAACTCATGTGAATTGAATATTTATATTATTTGATACCTACGTCAACAGTTTTATAATGCATGAAGGGCCCTCTGGTAATTCTAATTTTGACAATAGACAATTGGCTAATGAACGGTTTCCTGCAGGTTTCCACCTGTGCTGCTAAAGAAAATGACTACACATTGTCTTGTGATGCAAAATCATCGTGTGCGTTTCACATGATAGGTTTTTCTTTTCCATTCGTCGCACTTCCGTCTCTGTACATTATTTTTGGTCAGTACGAGATTTACTATCTTTTTTCTCTTCTTGAGGTGGAGACTGTGATGACTTCACGATGATATTCTTTGTACTTTGTGAGATCATGATTACTCCCGAATGTACTCTACAGAAAAAGTATTCCAGCTATTTTGTGTAGTTTTATGTCTTGTATCAGGTCTGAAACGGTTAGAACTTAGAAATACCAGGATTCCTTGGTTTCACTACGAATAATTGGGTATCTTTACCTGCCTTGGGATTACATACATATCTGTTTCATTGCCTGCAGAATTCATTCAAGTTGCTTTCTGCAGCTCTACTGCGATTTCTCTGGGCAACATTCTTTTATTCCTAATGAGTATTTGTCATCATTAGTAACATTACTTAAATATGAACTAGACTTTGTTACTATTATATTGGAAAAATTCTTTATCCTGATTCATTGGGTAGTGTATGCTCATTGGGCCAGAGAACTACCCTTGTTATTAATAACTTTTTTGATAGGTTAAGATTGTATGGTTCATAGTTGTAGATCAAATCATTCTTCCAGCGATTTGTGATTACAGCATAAAAGGACTTTGTTAGTGCAATGACGGGGGAGAAATCAGTTTCAAACGAATATATGCTAATCTTAGAATGAATTCTATGCATGCTAGATATTGCCATTTGGCTTTCAACTTTTATCTGTATTATCCTAGTCCGAAGGACCTTATTTGGCACTTTTGGATTACTGTGATGAGGCTGAATAATTGTTTTCTCATGCTACAGTTTGGTATATCACCAGAAAGGCTTCAAGCAAATAATGACCTGTGTGGCTTTTTCAAGATATTGACAACTAGTGTTGATAAGAAAAACAAGGTACATGACATATTTTATCCCTTCGCCCCTCTCTGGAATATCTGTGAGAATCTCATCAAATTGTACGGAGTCTAGTATAAAGTAGTTGAAGTGTTGAACTTTTTTGTTTCTGATTTGTTTAAAAAATTGATTCAGGTCTATGTCTCCAGTGTTCAAGCACAACACTATCCCATAACTGCACTCCAGTGGCACCCAGAGGTACTGTCTTTGGTTACTGTCTTCTTGTCTGTAATTCCATCTGAGATAAACAGGATTTAGTTGTTATTTGAAGTACAAAAACGTTGTTGTTAGATCTGATAACATGTCAGGTAGTATACAGTTTCTTACTTTATTTTGTGTGGATTTGTTGCTTTTCCCTATTATGTAAATATCTCATCACAGTCTGCTCTGCGGATTGAGGGTAGGTTTCTGTCAGACAAGCATGCCTTAAAGTTTATATCATGCCTTTTCTTTTCTAGACTGCATGAATTAGATTTTGTCTCTGAAATGGTATTATCAACAGTATGTATTCTGTTCCTCCCATGTCTAGCCGGGGATGACCATAGGAGTGATTGCATAACTTATGAGGTTCTATTAAGTGAGGAATAGTGATACGGTTGTTTACATGCCTGAATGGCTATTTCTTGAAGGGAATTGTTGAACTTAGTGTGATAACTCAAGCTCTTTGACGACATTTTGCACTAGAAGTTTGAAATTTAACTGCATACTTTGTCATGGTAATTGCAGAAAAATGTTTTCGAGTGGGGTTCATCACAGATTCCACATACCGAGGATGCAATCCAAGTGAGTCAACATGTTGCCAACTATTTTATTAGGTATTGACTTTTTCTTCTCAGTGTTCTTGCCCCGTAAGGGTGCGGAATCTTGGAATTAGTTCAGACACAGCACACAATAGGGAGGCAGGAGAATGCTTTCCAATTTCTAATATATGATGTTCACATTTTAATTTTGGAAAATGATTTTTGACATCGATTTGCTTACAAAATGAAACTGCAATAAATGTTTCAGAAAGCTCATGCTTTTCTGATGGGAAGCTATAAGCTGATCCTCCTACTGTTCACCTCACCAGTGATGACTGTTTTATTACATCATCAAAGAAAATGAGAGAAAAGCACAAGAACAACCCTTTACGTAATCCATAATTATTAGCTCGTTTCAAACTTCTTTCCCTCTCTGTCTGCAGTAGGAAGTGAGACAAAGTTATGCTGAAACCTATCAATTTCTGAATAAAGCCGTGCTTCTTGTTTTGCCTCTTCGTTTATTTATTTTTCCTTGTAAATTACAGTGAAGCTAGAAAATCTTCTAATAATAAGCCGGCGACCAGCAAAGTACTTGACAACCTCATCTACAATTACAGTCCCTCTTATGCTGGGAAGGTTCGGTAAGTTCACATCACCCTCTTTACTGGTTGAGATTCTTCTTAAGAATACAAGACGAAATTCAAAACTCTCGTGTCTGTGTAATGTAGGGGGAGCTTTGAGGAGGTCTACCTCTTCACTCCGCGTCCTACCTTGAGCTCTCTGTAGATGCATGTGAACTGCAAAAGCATCGACTAATTGCATGATCAAAGATTATAGATGAAGATACATGTCATTAGTGGATGTTGATCACGGGTTGTGCTCGTCTTCAAATTTCCAGTTATTCAGCGATCTCCCAGAAAACGAATTACTTTACACTACTTGGATGATGATTGTTTATAATTGTTCCATCATCCACCTTCTGTATTCAGGTTTGCATGATTTGAATTGGAGCACAAGTCTCTGAACCTTTATGCTTTCCAAGTGTTTGTAATAATTACAAATTTTTATATTTTGTACTATAAAGGAAGATAATTTATTTATATTGATAAACATTTAACCATCATTAATGATATTGTTTGCTTACAACCAAGTATCAAATTGTTTGGAACCTAGTTGACACTTGTTAGATGATTCAACATGGATCAATGTTGTTTTTCTCATACAATAGTTTGAATCTTTTTAGAGTTTTTTTTTCTTTCTATTTCATTGTGTTTCCGACTTCATACATAACAAGACTTTGAACATGTGAACTCTAATTAATGATGAAACAATACTTTCAACTTCACTACAACTCTTGTTGATTTCCTTTTCATTTCCCGAGTAACAAATTATAAACTTTATTTTGTCATTGTAAAAAAAAACGGTGACTAAAGATATAATTCGAAGTTTGAATTGCTCAGTGCGGGTTACATCTACGTTGTTTGCGAGCTAATGCACAAGATACAATCTCATAAACTTTAAATTTCGAATTTAAATATAACCCAGTAAATCGAAGTTTGAATTGCCTAGTGCAGGTTACTACTGTAAATTCACAATAGAAGCGGGGATAGAGTAAAATGTATAACTTTGACAAAATTCGAATATAAAAAGGCTAGAATCGATCTCATAAACTTCAAATCTCGAGTCCGTTTCCGCAAAAATAACATCAAATTTGTAAATTTCTAATGCTAGACTAGACCATCTCCAAGCACGTGAAATGCACGTGAGTTCCCAAAAATCTCTAGGCCCTAGCATATAAAAAGCTCCAAGTCCTTTACAATGGCGGGAAATAGAGTGTGCCCTTGGGAGGGAAATTTTGGATTCTCTTTTCTTCTCTGTGAGATTTGACCCGATTCATATTCGACGTACCCGATAATGGCGGATATCGAAACCCTAGGCATCGTCGATGAGATTCAAGCTCTTGTATCAGACAAACTTCAAGTGGTATATCTATTACCTTTTTTCAGTTTTTGTTCCTTTTTTGACTGTTAAATTTATGATAAAGTTTCGATTTTTGTGTTTATAGTTGCATCTATAGTTGACCCATTGTAGGTTATTTTGTATTCCATGAGCTCCTTTAATTTTGATAGTTTTGCTAAAAAGATGCCATTTTTCTTTATTGATTTACGAAGTTCAGTTTTTTTTTGTTGTTCAGAATGTTTTTTGCTTGTGTTAATCTCTTCATTCCTACTATTTTCTTGAACTGAGGGTATATCGGACACAATCTCATCTGGCTACACACTACCCTTCCCCGACTCCAGTCGAGGGATTACACTTTGTATGTTGTTGTTGTAGAAAGTTTGTTGCTTGCAATCGTTATGTTTATGATTTCCATAATAATTGACCTATTGAAGGTGATTCTTGATTCCACCAGCTCCTTACTTTTGATAAATTGTAATAAAAGACTAGGATAATGATGAGCAGAAGATCAAGTTGAACTTCATCTTACTGCTATTTGTTGGTGTAATCAGTTTTACTTTAATGATACGGTGTGTACCGTAGATGTTTTAAAATCCTTTTAGCTAGAGAGAGAAGACACTAGAGCTCTACTGTAATATGGTTTCAGTAATATCCAAGTGCTGTTTTGATCCCTGATTTAATACGAAGTTAATGATTTCAATGAAGACCAGGAAAATGCCAACTTTTTCATTATTTCACCAAAGGTTCATTGTTATAGTTGAGAGTTTTCTGCTTGCTGTTTTTTAAAAAAGAGATAGCACGGGTTCTTGGTTCAGAGGGTTTTTCTATTTGCATTGTTTGTGGCATTTCAGAGAGAGAGAGAGAAGGCTTCTTAATACTTGACTTTCCCCTTGTTTTGTTTATGTGTTGTGGTGTGTGTGTGGTGGTGGGGGGGGGGGGGGGAGGGGGTAGTGATGCGTACACACACAACCAATGAATGAGAAGCAATCCAGGAGGAACTAATAGCTCTCGAAGATGGAAGCTAGATCAAGAAATGAGTTCAAGAGTTCTAACTGTAGAAGAAGAGAGTTTAGAGAAGAAAGAAGTTGTATTTCTTTCAGTGAATCCCAAGTGTACTTTTTGCAGCTTTATTATACTGATTGAAATGGAATCAATTACAAAATGAATCACGAGCTGCTCAACCAGAGTTGTAACTAAATAACTTCACAATCATCTAAGCTTCTATTTTTATTGGCCTGCAGGTTTCGTACAAGTGGCTGAGTCGAAATTTTTTGGTGTCATCAAATTCTGCAAAGAGGTGAGCTTTTATTTTTTTGATTTTTTTATTTTTTGTGAAGTATGTTTTGGTTTACTCACCTGGTAATGCCAAGGCTAGTTGGTTGTTTACAACAGGTTGCTTCAGGAATTTGTTGAAAAGCATGGAAATGGTGTTGAAGTGGTCTACAGCTTGTCTGGCTGGTTGAAAGATAGCCCTTCAACCTACCATATAAGACTTGTCTCTTCTGCTAACCTCGCAGGTTCGATATCCTTTTAAATGTTACTTTGTTATAAAATAATTTATTTGACCGAACGTAACTCCACGGTACATTACATTATCACTGCTGTATCATCTCTATCCTTAATATCATTTTTGCGTTAGAGCGGGCTGAGCTTGTTGCGCCTTTTTCGATCTTTTATCATTATTTTGTCATTGTCTCACCAATTTAGCACCTTAGTTGGAACCATATGAAGGATGTTCGTGATATATCAACTTAAAAATTTTGTCAAGCCAGTATTGGGGTGCTGATAGCTGAACTAAATTCTCGTTAGTTGCTTCATGGTTTTGCCATATGTCTAAAGACTGGTGTGTATCTTCTTGGTACCACTTCGTTCATACTAAAAATCTCAGTTATTTGAAGTAAAAAAGGTTTTCTTCATAGAGAAACAAAGCGTAACATTACGTACAAGGCTAATATTTCTCTTTAATATAACCGCGTTCTTATTTACATTGGTAAGTTACAGTGAGAGTATGTTTGGCATTCATAAGCTTAGTATTTGGTTCAGCAAATGCTAATGACAATATCAGCATTCTGATAATCTAGAACTCTTAAAGTTATACAAGCTTTAATAACAACCTTGTTTGGTGTGGTTGAGATTCTGTTCAGATCTAGCAAGTAGTTTAACTCTATTGATCCTGCAAGAAACGAATAACAAAGATGAAGAGTTTGAGACTATTATTAGAAATGTTATTGAATTGATGCCCTTGATCCAACTCATGACATCATAAACTGGTTTACTATATCAATTCTGATGAAGAAGTGCATTAAGACTTAAGAGGGTTCTTTGTTACATAAGTTTGTTTGCAGCTTTCCTACCCTCATCTGCTTTTGAGAAGTTGACATTTGTTTGAATCTAGCATGTTAGAAATGCCATTTTACCTTTTCCTTGAGCTTTTTATGTGTGTGGCATTTTGATGGAGATATGCCAGAAGTTAAGTATTATGTATTTCTACATTTCTACTTCTTCATGCGCTTTTGTTCTGTGGCAAGTTGTTGCAACTATTTATGAAAGCCCAACCGGCTATTTCTATGCAGAAGCCAAGAAAGAATTTTCAGATGATTGCTCAGTCCAGGTCTATAGCGTGCAAGCTTGCATCCCAAAGGATCCAGTGGCCCTCTGGAATTCTGAATTTGTCCAGGCCGAAGAGCTATTTAGGCAGTCCCTCTCAGCTGATAATTGTTTGCTCGATAATAGGTATAGTACTTGTGTTTTAGAGTCTTCAAGATAAGCCTTCATCTCTACTCTGGAGTTGACCTTTTTTTTCCCCACACCTGATATGCGTATCATTTTGACTTTTGAGAACCATTTATTATTTCAAAATTGGTTAGGTAATCCATGCTATGAAATACACATGTGCTGGGTGGTATTTGTTCCCTTTGTGATGCTTACTGGTATATTATAGGTTTTGTGGAGTTTCAAATCCTTTCATCACGCGCAACGGTGGAGGAACAATTCCAAGCACTAATGCTGTTCCTCAGGTGAAAAGTGAAGCATCAGGACTTTCTAATAGTAACTCTACTGCTCAAGTGAAACCTGAGCAGAAAAAGGTTCAACTACCAAGTCCTAGTGCCAGTGTACCATCTACACATGTGGTTGATGCCAAAAGTGAGAGTCGTGGCACATCAGGTCCTGGAGAGGGTAGTAAGTTTGTCGCAGATAAACACAAAGTTGCTCAACTTCCACCTGCTAAGAAGGCAGTTCAGTCTGAGAAAAGTTCTAAAAATGGTGGGGCATTGGCTAATATGTGGGGTCGCGTACCTACAAAGCCAAAAGTTGATATTGTTTCTGCTGCTAGCAGTGATGCCACACCAAATCCTGTTGGTTTGTACCTTTCACTGTTTGGTCTTGTGATTGAATTTGCATTATGTTTTGTTTCTTTTGTCTTGGATTATGAATTGCACTTGACTGACCACTTCCTTCCCTTTGGAACATACGTTTACTTAGGTAATGCGGCTCAGATATGTACTCCAGAAGGAATAGAAGATAGGATCAGTGATGACGATGATCAACAAGTCAGCATCAGGAGGACATCAAATGGTGAGGGGAATAGAAAAAGGAGGGTAATTTTTGATTTTTCGGATGAAGAAGATGAATTCGAGGACGCTGTCAACCTAGCCTCACCTGAACCTCCAAAGCAGAAATCTATTTTAGGATCAAAACAAACTCCTAGTACTCCAGAACTGGAAAAGCGGGAAGTCAAGAAAGCAAAGGACAGCAAGAGTCATGAGCAAGAAACAATGGAGGCTGGCAGCAAGAGTCCTGAGCAAGAAACATTCTCGAAAAAGAGTCCCGAGCAAGAAACATTCTCAAAAAGGAGTCATGAGCAAGAAAGAAAACCTTTACCTACCAGCGAACGTAAGTCTTCTAAGTTGCATTCTTCTGAGATTATTTCAGAACATGCCAGTCCTAAGAATGCCGCTGTAAAGGATGAAGTCACCAATGCTGCTCCAACTTCCCCTAAAAGAAGAAAAGTAATGAAGACACGAATTGATGAACGTGGAAGAGAAGGTATGACTTGTGATGAAATATAATTGTCTAAATTGATTATAACAGTTTGCATGGGTTAGGGTCATACGATGGAGTGAATAAAGTTAACGTGAGTCGACTTTTCCTCACTGTACTTGCGTTATTTTATGATCTAAGATAAAAGAAAAAATTAAGGCATCTAATAATGTATTTTTATGCTTCTTCAAGAAAACCTTGTAGTCATAAGCCTCCTGATTGTTGCTTTTCAGGCAATTTAGAGCAATCTTAAGAAATCTCCTAGTGAATTAAAGATGAATTCTTAATGAGCTAAGTAGTTGACCCATCCAAGAAGATTACATTGAAATTTTGTCAGTTCCTGTTCTACCATTCAATGAATTTTTATTCTTGATCCATATTTACTTATTTTTATGATATGCAATTCAATTCCTTTCACATCGATACAATTAGCTCTCTACTGATTTTCTACTTAAGAGTAGGCAGATTCGATGCTTTAATTCCAATATAACTGCCTAAATGATTTTTTCCTTGCACTGATTCATTTGCTTACACTCTCCAGTGACCGAGGTTGTTTGGGAAGGTGAAGATACAGAAACAAAGGCTGACAGTAATACAATGAAGAAAGCTGACAACAATCCAGTTAATAGTACTGGTGACAGGTGAACATTATTTTGCAGTCTTTTCTTTGATGTCTGGATAATTTGCATGGGTGCTCTTACTTTGGACATTCATGTCCTAATATATATATATATATTAAAAGAAAGGTCAAATAATTGACCGCCCCCTAAACTTTCCATCAATATCATACTTTTAGATAAGGTGTCTAAATAAAAAGATCCGCTGAGTTTAAGGGGCCGTGTATGTATTTGGCCAGAGATAAAATTAATGACATATAATTAAAAGTATGTGCATGTTAGAGAGGCTTGTAGAGTGTTGATGCTAACTAGCCAAACACACAAAACTTTCATATGTTTTTCAGCTAAGATTTAGTTTGAGACATGGTTACTGTCAACTTCTGTGTACAAATGCCGAACTAGTGGATACCATTACTGTTGTGGTCTTAAAATGAACCAAGCTATGCGTGTATTTGGGTCTGCAGAGAATTTCAGCTATTCTCGATTAACTTGGTCGAAGGTTTGATCATAGGTGTATTCAGGATTTGAACTTATTGGGTTTGATATATGTTCCATGTAAAAAATATTAAATTCAGAGCTTCAGTTGAACCGATAGAAAATAGATTCCATCAGTCTCTAGGTTTGATAATAGATCATCTCTATTTGTTTACGCGCAACTCCGGTTGTGATTACTACCTTCTTCATTTTTGAGCCTTTTTCTTGTTGCCACCCTTTCCTGACTTCCTTTCTATTGTTAGTAATCTCTTAACATTACTTTGTAAACTGTTTGTGTTTACCTGACTTGCGGTTTATTTCAGAGCACCTATGGCTAAGAAGTCTCCCGCTCTGGGAAGTACTGCACCTACAAATCAAGCCAGTAAAGCAGGAAACAAGAAAGCAGGAAATAAGGATCCTAAACAAGGAAATATCCTATCATTTTTTAAGAAGAAGGCTTAGAGATGTGATTACCAAAAGGTAATCGAACTTTAGACTGATTCGCGTATGCATAGCTTTTTTAGGGCGTAGTTTGGATCACTTTCTTGTATGCGTGAATTCCCTGGTAGAGGAAAGGGCTGTAGGTGATGGCGCGTTCTGCTTCTTATCTAGAGAGGGGTGTTCAACCACTTGATTGTAAGGAGCGTACCCTGTTTCCGCATGACTTGTGACATTTCATTGTTTGTAAAGTTGCAGATTTTACTTGATGCTCAAACTTACAGAAGTTGGTAATGTGGTGCATCTCTTCTTTCCTTTACATACTGTGTGAAGAAGGCATACCACTCTTTTATACATTGCAATAATCTCATCATGCACTTGGAGCCAATTGGTCGGAAACAAATTATTCCGAGATAAATTATTCTAATGGGATAAATTATTTCATTACTATGGTATAGATAATTCAATGACTATTTAGGATACAATAATCTTACGTTTTATCTTGAGATTATTATACTTTATATACATCACATTGTTATGCGAAGTTTAATATTGATAACTCCGCTATTTGGTCATCAAGAATTTCAAAGCTCTTCATTTTGTAAACCTCATAAATCATATGAACCTACCTATATAATCCGGGGCGAAGCTAAAGTTTTCCTTAATAGGTTTGACATGATACAAAATTTCAGCCAAAATTATTATGTTCTGCATACAATATTGCGAAAAAGAGATGATCGTGAGTAGCGATACTACTTAACATTTCTACTCAATTGTTATGTCTCAATATCAACGTATAAAAAAGACCATCATTCAAGAGAGATCTCGTAGGCTTGAACTTTTACTCGCATATTGATACATGTGGGGAAAAAAAGTGGTAGATCGGTCATTTTTTCTTTTACATTTTGTTTCCAAAATGAAAATTGTATTTGAAAATGAGTTGTGTTTAACGATGAATATAAATTGAAATTATTTTGAGATTTTGTGAATAATTAGAGCGAAAAATACATCTATGTTATTTTTCAAATTATACTTTGACTTATTAATTTTTTTTAAAATGTAAGGAGTAAAAGAAATTTAATTTAATTTTTTCTATATGTAATAAAAATGTTGAACACTTCCAAAATATTTTCAAACATTTAATACTTTTCAATTTATTTATTAAAATTTTATCGAATTATTCAATTCTGCTTTAATAATATACGTGTCATTATATGATTGGAACAATGACATGGTAAATCAACACTCCTTCCTCTTTAAAATAAAAAAAAAAAATCAAAGCCGCCGGAGCTCATAGATCTGAAAGGAGAAAAACCCTTCTTCTCCTCCTCCTCCGTCCAAATCTCCGGTAAGGTTCGAATTTCTCTGCATTTTTCTTCGAAATTACTGTATGTATTTGTTCATTTCAAGTTTTATTTTGTGTTATTTAGCGACGAATTTTGTTCGTTTAATCTGTTTTTTTGAATTGCTAGTGAATCGGTTATAGATATAGATAAATTAGTTGAGATTGATATATATTTGATTGATGATTGATTTTATTGAATCTCAGATACATCAACAAGCCTTCACTTCGGTGAGTTAAGGCTCATTTTCTATGTATTTTCTCCAAATTACTGTACGCATTTGTTCATTTTGAAGTTTTATTTCGAGTTATTTAGCTTTTATTTATTTTTTGAATTGCAAGTAAATCGATTGTATATTTAGATATAGATAATTTGGTTGAGATTGAGGTTATATTTGATGGACTGATTGAATAGTTTTGAATCAAAACAAATTAGTTTGCTTGATTGGCAAAAATCTTAGTTTTGAAATCCCTGTTTTACTAGAGTGTTTTATGTATTTGATTAGTTTTTCCGTTTTAATACGAATTTGTATTTGGACAAGCAGGTTAAGTTGTAGAAAACAAGATGGGAGGTGGATTCAGAGTACTCCATCTTGTTCGTCCATTTCTCTCGTTCCTGCCTGAAGTTCAGAGTGCTGATCGAAAAATTCCATTCAGAGAGAAGGTTTTATACACTGTGATCTCTCTATTTATTTTCCTGGTATGTAGTCAGTTACCTTTGTATGGCATACACTCCACAACTGGTGCCGATCCGTTCTATTGGATGCGTGTTATCCTTGCTTCAAACCGTGGAACTGTCATGGAACTTGGAATCACCCCAATTGTGACTTCTGGATTGGTTATGCAACTTTTAGCTGGGTCAAAGATCATTGAAGTTGACAACAATGTACGGGAGGACCGAGCACTTCTGTAAGTACTATAGTTCAGTAAATATGTTTTGATGTTTGGTTATCCTAAACTTGCTGGATCCCTCTCTCACATGTTGCTTCCCTTTAGTTCCAGTTGAGCTGTGTGTTTGATTGGTTCCCACTCAGCTTTTAAGCTCGATTATGCAACAATTTTATTCGGATGATGCATTTGGGAACATGTCAAGTAAACCGGCCTATCTGTGCAACATGCTCGCAATATGGTTCTGCATACTTGTGCTTACTGTTTAGTCATGTTTAGTCCCGATCCTAATGTAAGCCAGCAAAAAATGTGCTGATGGGAACTTTGTAAGCTCCAGGCTCCCGTTTGTCCTTTTGTCAGTATCTTGACAGTTAACAACAGTCGTTGCATATTGCTAATAATAAGTTGTAGAAATGTTGAACTTGAATTGGAATTACATCTTTCATCAAGAATGTTTTATTCTAGCCCAGACAAGCAATGTCAATTTAGCCCTTCTAGACAGAGATAAACACAAAACTGCACCTTTCTCCTCTTACATCACCCAAGCTATGGTCAAAGTCCCAAGTTATTGACCACCAGTCTGCTAGTGGAACAAGTGTATTTGAGTTCCAAAGACAGCCAAACTTTCTTGGCTCCAAGAACGAGGTAAGACCTCAACAGGCACTGTACAAGAACCTGCATGGTTGCAGGTTTTGCCCGGATTTATACTTGTGACAATAGAGACCATTTATTCCTCAGCTGTTTGCTGACTGAGAAAGTGAAAAAGAAATTGTTAACTATTTCTGGGATAAGTATGTTCAATTTGCAAAAGGAAAATAGATGGAAGACTATAAATGAAGTAATTGAAAGTTTGGGTCTGCTATCTCTTTCTTAAGTGCATCTTATCTGTCAAGTGAAGTTTTAAGCGCGTCTTTCTGCATTTTTGCTATTGCACTGCACTCAATTAACCAGTTGTGAGTTTTAGTTTCGTTTGTATGCCTTTGTAGCTCCACTTTCTATATTTTTAGGCTATGTAGTCATTCTGATTAGCTATAATAATCTCGCAGCGCTTTCATGATATCACTCATAGATATATTCTATTTTGTTTCAGGAATGGTGCACAAAAGTTATTAGGGATTCTCATAGCTATTGGTGAAGCAGTTGCATATGTTCTCTCTGGCATGTACGGCAGTGTTAGTCAGCTTGGGGTTGGAAACGCAGTGCTGATAATCATTCAACTGTGGTTTGCTGGCATAATTGTTATTTGCCTTGATGAGCTCCTTCAGAAAGGATATGGTCTGGGCTCCGGTATCTCACTTTTTATAGCTACCAACATGTGGTAAGCTTCTGATCTTATCTCCTCTCAGTTACACAGGTACTACAACTTGTTCCAAACTTTTTTGAAATTTTGCTGGTTTCTTCTCCAGCGAGAACATCATCTGGAAAGCATTTAGTCCAACCACAATCAACAGTGGTCGTGGAGCTGAATTTGAAGGAGCTGTTATAGCTTTATTCCATTTATTGATCACTCGAACTGACAAGGTTCGTGGACTTCGTGAGGCATTTTACCGGCAGAACCTTCCGAACGTAACAAACTTGCTTGCCACAGTCTTGATCTTCCTTATTGTTATCTACCTGCAAGGCTTCCGTGTTGTTTTGCCCGTAAGGTCAAAGAATGCCCGTGGACAGCAGGGTTCATATCCAATTAAGCTGTTCTACACTTCCAATATGCCCATTATCTTACAATCAGCACTTGTATCCAATGTTTACTTCATTTCCCAGGTATATGCCTTTTCTGCAGATAACATTAAATAAATGTTAGTGGTTACCTAGTTCTTTAAGCTCTTTACAGCGTCATCATCTGAATACATTTGTATGTTCGCAGTTGCTGGATAGGAAGTACAGTGGCAATTTCTTTGTGAACCTCTTGGGCAAGTGGAAAGAATCTGAATATTCTGGTCAATCTATACCTGTTGGTGGTCTTGCCTATTATATTACTGCACCATCAAGGTAACTTATCTCTCTGTCTCACTATAAGCCTCAATATATGGGAATTTCTTTCTCAAAACTTCACTTACACTTATGACTCCCAATTGCAGCTTGGCGGATATGGTAGCACATCCTTTCCACGCTATATTCTACATTGTGTTCATGTTATCAGCATGTGCCTTATTCTCAAAGACTTGGATAGAAGTCTCAGGATCATCAGCAAGAGATGTGGCTAAGCAGTTAAAGGTATAAGCTGATGATTTTGTCTATTTTCACATTCTTGTGTGCTTTTATACGAGCAAAATAAATGGGGACAACACTTCACAGTTAGAAGAATTACAATGAAAAGAGCTTGCTTGTGGCTTAAATTTGTTTATGCTAGACAGATACAAGTAGTGATTATACCAGAATAGAATTGCATTGCTTTTTCTGCGTGAAGATTCTCAGTGTAGATCTTACTGCAAGACGGATTTGTAATCGAGAATATCCTTTTCTTTTATTTATCCAGGAACAACAAATGGTGATGCCTGGGCATAGGGAATCGAATTTGTACAAGGAGTTGAACCGTTATATACCAACAGCTGCAGCCTTTGGCGGTGTCTGCATTGGCCTGTTGACTGTGTTGGCTGATCTGATGGGGGCAATTGGTTCAGGGACAGGAATTCTATTGGCTGTTACGATCATCTACCAGTATTTCGAGACATTTGAGAAGGAAAAAGCCAGTGAAATGGGTTTCTTTGGTCTTTAAAACAACGCCTTCATTCAATTTTGTTTACCCTCTATCGCGTTGCAATGTGTAAGTAGGTTTTCCTTCTCTTATATAGTCCGAGATCAGAGAAGACTGAGTTTGTGATTAGCTTCTACGTCGTGTATCAACTATAGCTTGACTAGGTATAATCTATTTTGTATCAAAGGTACTTACTATTCCAGCTAGTTGATAAGGTTAGTGAAAATCTTTGAAGGAACATTTAACACACATTTTGAAGGTGTTTCATAATGAGTTATATAACTGAGCATTTGCAAGTCTATTGTGTAAATTTCCAGATTGCTTACAAATCCTTCTTTATTTGATTATTTGTGCAAAGTCAAGATTTTAGTTAGAACATGTACGTTACTACTTTTATGATTCAATTTGTTCGTCGAGTGGATATGATAATCTTTGAATTTTATGATCTTAAACATGTAACTTTACTATTTAGATTCGATATTTTAATTCGCAACCAAGTTTAAATTCTTGAAGAAAAGTTCGCTTATGATCAATGATCACTTACGAGAAATTATTAATTTATCATATGCATCATATAAGTTTAAATTCTTTAACAAAAATTTGCTTATGATCAACCAATTAGGAGAAATAAATAGGGCTGGGCATTAACACCGGAAAATTGAAATACCCTATCGAATTGATTTTTTTAATTTCGGTTTCGGTTTTTCGGTTTTCGATTCGGTATATGTTTATGTATTTTTTGGTATATCAGTTTGGTTTTTGGTATGTAATTTTGTGTTATTCGGTATTTCAGTTTACCGAAATATATTATATTAAATATATATTTATATTATATTAATTATTAATGTTAAATATTAAATATTATAATTTAAAATAAAAAATTAAAAAGTAAAAGACACTTTTTGATGTAACTATTTTAGCCCATTAAGCTGAAACAAACAAAAAAATTTCAAATTTTTAAAAGTCCAACTAATCAGGCCCATTAAAAAAATCAAAATAACAAAACCGAATCGAAATAATAAAATCGAACCGAATCGAATTATTTCGTTTTGATGTTCAATACACATGGTACAAGAATCGAAAATCGAAAAAAAAAATCTGAACCGAATTACCGAATGCCCACCCCTAAAAATAATTGGATAAGTTTAGAATGAATAAATTTTTTAACAATATTATTGATATATTTTTCCCTAAAAATTTAAAGCTACGATATCATTAAATAAACATAAAAAAAAAAACTGTATTTTCAGTTAAAATGTCTATGGAAGCTAACTAAGCAAATTTGAATGACCATGAAATCTAATTAAGAGAAGTTAGAATGACTTTTCAAAGATAAAAAAATTAATTTTAATATTATATTTCAAATTCATATTATAAAAGTGTAATAAATTTTATTCTAATCACCTTAAAAATTAAATATATTTAAATTTAAATCTTAAAAGTTAGATCTAACTCTAACAGTCCCATATTTTTCTTGATCTTGTCTTTTTTTTTTTCTCCTTCACATAATTTCACGAAAATAATGTACAGTATACCACGTGATCTTAGTTTTTAAAAAATGCTAAATATTAGATAAAATAAAATTCAAATTTAATGTAATAACTATTATTAGTATTTTTACTTTTTATTAATATTAGTTAGAAAATTTGTTACATAGCAACTTTTACTCATCTCTTTGGTATACTTTTGATACAAACGTATTTAACTGAGTATTCTTCGCTTTTTACAGCTGTTTTCTAACAACAATAGATCCCAAGATTGTCTCAACCAAAATCCTTTTTTTTTATATATAAATATACCAAAAAATAAATATCGAATACATCATTCAACATTTCGAGTTTTTAGAAATTACTGAACTCTCAATCAAACTTACTATTATTATTATTCCTGTTTCTACTTTAGAAATCTCATTTTCACTATGACAATAACTAACTTGAACGCCCCGTCACCGTCACCGGCACCAACTCCGGCACCGTCACCGGAACTAACTCCGAAACCGGCACCGGCACCGGCACCGGAACCAACTCCGTCACCGTTACCGTTACCGGAACCAACTCCGGCACCGTCACCGGAACTAACTCCGGCACCGTCACCGTCACCGGAACCAACTCCGTCACCGTCACCGTTACCGGAACCAACTCTGACACCGGCACCGGAACCAACTCCGGCACCGGCGTCAACATTGGTTGAACAAAAGGAGAATCCAATGAACAAGTCATGTGGACAGATAATCAATTGTAAAGAAGCGAAAAATCAAGTGTTGTTCTCCGTTCCGATGATTGTAGTGAACGGTTGTTTCTACTTCATCAGCCTCGTCTCCGTCATGTTTGCCGGACATCTCGGGAAGCTCGAGCTAGCTTCGTCGAATCTCGCTAATTCATGGGCAATGGTTACTGGTTTCTCATTCATGGTACGTAAAAATACATGACAAATTCTTAGCACTTGATACATTATGTTTAATTGTGTGATCATTTCGTTTAAACATTAAAGTTTGTCAGTATTATACTTTTATTTACTTAATTATATCTTTAACCTGTGAACTCGTTGATTGATCATCTATATATAGGTCGGGCTAAGTGGTGCACTTGAGACATTATGTGGTCAAGGATATGGCGCGAAAATGTTCAGGATGTTAGGGATACATCTTCAAACATCGAGCATCATATCGTTCTTTTTTTCTATCGTTGTTTCTGTCATTTGGTGGTATTCGGATCGAATTCTGATTTTGCTTCATCAAGAACCAGCCATAGCACATGAAGCAGGGGTGTTCTTGAAGTTCCTCATACCGGGATTGTTTGCGTATGCTTTCTTGCAAAACATTGTGAGGTTTCTTCAAGCTCAATCGATCATTTTACCTTTAGCTTGCATCGCGGTTGCAGCTCTAGTTCTCCACATTGGCATTGCTTATGCTCTGGTTCATTGGACACATCTTGGTTTCAAAGGAGCAGCATTAGCTGTTTCGATTTCATTTTGGATCACATTCATCGCGTTGAGTCTATACGTGCTTTTCTCCAAGAAATTTAGTCATATAAGGCCCGAAGGTCTCTCATCCGAGCCACTTCAACATCTTCTTTCAAACTTGAAGTTGGCTTTGCCCTCTGCTGGGATGGTGTGGTAAGAATATTTAGTCTCGTATCTGTTAATTTTTGGTATTACAATCAAACCTCTCTATAATGACGTCCTTTGTCTGAATATCTTAGTCGTTATAAAGAAAAAGTTGTACTCAATAAATAATGACTGTTACAGAGAGAGTCTGACTGTACAGTACTGATAGACTTTAATTGATGTGTAACAGCTTGGAGTATTGGGCGTTTGAGATTCTTGTGTTATTAGCTGGTTTGATGCCAAACGCGGAAACAACTACTTCTGTCGTTGCAATGTGGTAAGTTTTCAGCTCGGCTTTGAAACACAAGCAAATTTTTCGTATTTCTTGACAGTCGAATTTCAGTTGCTGATCTAGTTTTTTTTGTGTTACAGCGTAAATACAGAAACCATAGCCTACATGATATCTTATGGCCTCAGTGCAGCTGCAAGGTAATTTCTTATCTATTTATTTCCTTCTAATTCTAAAACATATCTACCGTTGAATTATGCGATAATATCATCAAAAGTTCAAAATATTAGAGATATCGCGACTTTAATTACTTGATTTTGTTTCCTAGCCCCTAGGCCAAGGTCTGCACGGAACACTATGTTGATTTGTGTGACCATGTCATCTGAGATTAGACGTATAACTCTTATTTACTTAATTATGTTCTCAACGTGCAGCACGAGGGTGTCAAACGAGATAGGAGCAGGAAATATCCGCAAAGCTAAACAAGCTATGGCTGTTACTCTCAAACTAGCTATTGTTGCTGCACTCATAGTTGATTTAGCCCTAGGTTTTGGTCACAATGCTTGGGCTGGCCTCTTCAGTGATGAAGCGGAGATTATTCGTAAATTTGCCTCAATGACACCTCTCCTATTAGTCTCTTTCTTGTTCGATTTCATACAAGGAATTCTATCAGGTTAATCAACTTACTTTGCATATATATATGTATATCTGTGTGTGTTTGCGACATTTACATTTTAGTTTTAACACGTTTAACTTGTAAATGAATATTGATCATCAGGAGTGGCAAGAGGATGTGGATGGCAACGTTTCGCAATGTGCATCAACTTGGCAAGTTTTTATTTCATTGGTATGACAATAGGCGCGATCCTGGCTTTCAAGTTCAACAAAGGATATAAGGTAATTCACGTTCAATATGTTTTATATAAGAGTTTTAACTTTTATATACTGACAGAGTATCGTTTTTGTGAATAATGCAGGGTTTATGGGTAGGGTTGATTTGTGGTCTAGCATGCCAATCTACTAGCTTGTTGCTATTGACATTCTTTATAAAATGGGGAAAAGAAGATCAAGTCTCAATGGATACCAACAATGAAAATGAATCCCAACCTTAAATTAAGCATAGAGTTCATCATGTAATTTACTTGCATTGATCATTGATGATTAATCGAGGGAATATATCTCGAACTATCGTAAATGGTAATGCCTGGGAACAAAAAGTCTAATTATTCAAGGAGTTGAAACCCTATGTATCAACAGCTGCAGCTTTTGGTGGTGTCTGCATCAGCTTGTTGATTGTGTTGGCTGATCTGACGGCGGCAATCGATTCACGACAATTCAAAGTTATTTTCATCAAACTCTTAAAATTCTGGACGGGTTTAACGGGTGGCTATAGTTTGGCTCATTTTTGAACACCCCTAATTGGACTCAAGAGTATTTGAATTGAGTTCAATCTCAATCTATTTTAAGAGAATCCTCGGTTGAGCCTAATTTAGTTTCTAGTTTCGACATGTTTTAAAAAAATTTATTTGCATTGATGTAACGTCTGTTTCTATATTGAATAAATGAATTTCAATCTACTTTTATCTTTTAAGATTTATCTATCCATTCGTAATTTCTTTTTTTCAATTTTTTTTTCTTGAGTTGAGATTCAAATTGTGGTTATGAAATATAAATAACAATAAATTAAAATGATTGATATTGCGTGGGTCAAGACCCAACCCGTTTTAAGCACATTTGAGCCTAAAGTCAACTTGGGTGGGTGGGTGGGGTCAGGATTCAACCCAATTTCTATTTCAATCCATTTTAATATCTCGAATTTCAACTCATATCCGCTCATTTGACACCCCTAAAATCAACCAAATTATTCAAGATTCCTAATATTCCATTAACTTCTATTAACATATAGTGTCAAAATCGCAATGATTTAAAGTAATAATTAATTCAGTCGATATTGTGATACTTGTAAAATTTCTAATTTAACATCAAACGCAACCATACAATAGTCTAGAGCAAGGCTAAACCAATAGATAATCTATGCCTAAAGTGAAAACTCATGCAAATTTTAATACTCAAAACAACTTTATATTTGATTTCTTCGGGCTCAAAACCTATTGAACAAATAAACTCCTCGTGATATATATTGAATTTCGAAATCTTACTTCTCCAATAATGGGATTGCAAATGGCAATATACGTCAGATCTCATATGCAAAATTAACCGTTATTCGAATCAAAACGATTATGATAGTAAATGATTCTTCAAAAATATTAGAAATGCCCTAATAATATTATTTTATTATTATATGTTTTAATTAGGGGTGAGCAAAAATCGAACCGACCAATCATCGAATCGGAAAAACGTTATTGGATTTATTAAAAAGAAGTTATTGGGTTATTGATTCAATATCGATTTCTTATTATTGAGTTATTGGGTTTGCATATTTAAAAAACAATAACAGATAATACACAAGACGAACCGAATCGACCGATGCATAGTCCTAATTTTAATGGTATGTTATTTAAGATATTTTTAGCGGTTTAGGTCAAAATTGAATTGTGTTTAGAATGAGTTCAATCTTAAATACATTGAAATATTTTTTTCCCTAAAAATTTAAAGCTACGACATCATTAAATAAGTATCGAAAAATGGTATTTTTCAGATAAAATGACAATGAAAGCTAACTAGGCAAAGTTAGAAAACTATGAAATCTAACTAGGAAAAGTTAGAATGATTTTTGTAAGATAAAACAAAATTGAGTGATTTTAATGACTCTAATATTATATTTCAAATACGTAATAGGGATAATGCACAAGTACCTATTTAATCTATGTCCGAAGTATCAGAGACATAGTTATACTATACTATTACCCTCCTGAACTTATTTTATTAATAATTTTCTAACCCTTTTCGGCCTACGTGACACTATCTTGTGGATCCAATGACGGTTGATTTTTTTTTTCAAGCTAGTAACACGTATGCCGAAAAGGAGTGGAAAATTACTTATAAAATAAGTTCAGGAGGGTAATAGGACCTTACTAAAGTATAATTGCGTCTCTGAGATTTCAGACATAGATTGAGGGGCTACTTGTGCATTTGTTCCAATTATCTTAAAAATTAAATATATTTATATTTAAATCTTAAATCAAACTCTGTATATCTAATATTTTTCTCGTCTTTCTTTTTCTTCTCTCCTCCACATAATTTCATGAAAATAACATCACGCGATCTTAGTTTTTAACGAAGTGCTTGATATTAAATAAATAAAATTCGAATTTACATGAATAATATAAATATTTAATTGCATTATACGTGTAATTTTTAATATGCAAATTTAAATATAATTATTGTGTAAATAATTTCATTATGAATAAATAGTAGATTTTTTTGCATAAAGAAAAGGGGAGGAAAATAATTGAGTAATTGTTTTGATATGTATGTGTACATTTTACATATCAAATTACTTATCACATAATAACTTTAAAATTTCACTTAAAATATTCGAAATTTAAATACTTAATATATATAAATATTAAGTAAATAAAAGGATGCGTAGACTTTTCAACCATTTTTAGTATTTACACCGAAATTCTTGCAATATGAGATTGAATGTCATAACTATTTATTAATATTTTTTAGTTTTTATTAATATTAGTTAGAAAATTTGTTACTTAGCAACTTTTACTCATCTCTTTGGTATACCTTCGATACAAACGTATTCAATTGAGCATTTTTCGCTAGTTATAGCTGTCTGACACTAACAAATCCCAAGATTGTCTCAACCAAAATCTTATTTTTATGTATAAATATACAAAAAAAAAAATATATCAAAGTCATTATTCATAATTTCGAGTTTTTAGAAATTATTACACTCGCAATCATCTTATTATTATTTCTATTCCTATTCCTGCTGTAGCAAGCTCGTTTTCACGATGACAATAACTAATTTGAACGCCCCGTCACCGGAGGAGATTGTCGTCCCATCGGCACCAGCATCATCACCGGCACCAACCCCGACACCGGCACCGGTACCAACTCCGGCACCGTCACCGGAAAAAACTCCGGCATGGTCACCGGAAAAAACTCCGGCACCGGCACTAACTCCGGGACCGGGACCAACTCCGGCACCGGTATCAACATTGGTTGAACAAAAGAACAATCTAATGAACAAGTCATGTGGACAGATAATCAATTGTAAAGAAGCGAAAAATCAAGTGTTGTTCTCCGTTCCGATGATCGTAGTGAACGGTTGTTTCTACTTCATCAGCCTCGTCTCCGTCATGTTTGCCGGACACCTCGGGAAACTCGAGCTGGCTTCCTCGAATCTCGCTAATTCATGGGCCATGGTTACTGGTTTCTCTTTCATGGTACGTAAAAATACATGACAAATGATAAGTTCTATGCACTGACAATAATATAAAAATAATACGTTCATTAAAAAGTTAGTGATAGTCAAGGTGGATCCACAATGTCAATTTTAAATTTACGTGAACGTAATAACTTTGATCCAAACTCTATATATATAATCAGGGCAAATCCAATAAATAGTGTTGTAGTATTATAACATATTGAGACATTATGTAATATGTTCAATTGTGTGATCATTTAGTCTAAACATTGAGTACTATACTTTTATTTACTTAATTATATTTTCAACGGGAGTGAACTCTGAACTCGTTGATTGATCATCTATATATAGGTCGGGCTAAGTGGTGCACTTGAGACATTATGTGGTCAAGGATACGGCGCGAAAATGTTCAGGATGTTAGGGATACATCTTCAAACATCGAGCATCATATCGTTCTTTTTTTCTATCGTTGTTTCTGTCATTTGGTGGTATTCGGATCGAATTCTGATTTTACTTCATCAAGAACCTGCCATAGCACATGAAGCAGGGGTGTTCTTGAAGTTCCTCATACCGGGATTGTTTGCGTATGCTTTCTTGCAAAACATTGTGAGGTTTCTTCAAGCTCAATCGATCATTTTACCTTTAGCTTGCATCGCGGTTGCAGCTCTAGTTCTCCACATTGGCATTGCATATGCTTTGGTTCATTGGACACATCTTGGTTTCAAAGGAGCAGCATTAGCTGTTTCGATTTCATTTTGGATCACATTCATCGCGTTGAGTCTATACGTGCTTTTCTCCAAGAAATTTAGTCATATAAGGCCCGAAGGTCTCTCATCCGAGCCACTTCAACATATTCTTTCAAACTTGAAGTTGGCTTTGCCCTCTGCTGGCATGGTGTGGTAAGTTTTTGCTATTAAACTCAAACCTCTCTATAATGACGTTGTTTGTCTGAATATATTTTGGTTGTTAAATGTTATTATCACATAATAACATGAAAATTGGTCCCAAGAAAAACTTAGTCGTTGTAGTGAAATGTTAGTTACATAGTCGGTATTCATAGTCTCTAATTGATGTGTAACAGCTTGGAGTACTGGGCGTTTGAGATCCTTGTGTTATTAGCTGGTTTGATGCCAAACGCGGAAACAACTACTTCTGTTGTTGCAATGTGGTAAGTTTTCAACGCGATTTTGAAGACACAAGCAAATTTTTCGTATTTCTTGAAAGTCGAGTTTTAGTTGCTGATCTAGTTTTTGTGTGTTACAGTGTAAATACAGAAACCATAGCCTACATGATATCTTATGGCCTCAGTGCAGCTGCAAGGTAATTTCACTCACAAAAATGTTTCCTTTAAAATGTATCTCGTGTTAAATTGTATGACGATCTCATTTAAATGTTTAAATCATTAGAGATATCACAACTTTATTTACTTAATTTGGTTGAACACGCCTCTTCATGTGTGTGCCTGATTCTGTTTCCTATGCTAAGGTCTGCACGGAACACTATGTTGACTTGTGTGACCATGTCATCTGTGATTAGACGTATAACTCTTATTTACTTAATTATGTTCTCAACGTGCAGCACGAGGGTGTCAAACGAGATAGGAGCAGGAAATATCCGCAAAGCTAAACAAGCTATGGCTGTTACTCTCAAACTAGCTATTGTTGCTGCACTCATAGTTGATTTAGCCCTAGGTTTTGGTCACAATGCCTGGGCTGGCCTCTTCAGTGATGAAGCGGAGATTATTCGTAAATTTGCCTCAATGACACCTCTCCTATTAGTCTCTTTCTTGTTCGATTTCATACAAGGAATTCTATCAGGTTAATCAACTTACTTTGCGTATGTATATATATGTATATCTGTGTGTGTTCGCGACATTTATATCTTAGTTTGAACATGTTGATCAGTAGAATCGAACAAGCTAAAATGTTTAACTTGTAAATGAATGTTGATCATCAGGAGTGGCAAGAGGATGTGGATGGCAACGTTTCGCAATGTGCATCAACTTGGCAAGTTTCTATTTCGTTGGTATGACAATAGGCGCGATCTTGGCTTTCAAGTTCAATAAAGGATATAAGGTAATTCACGTTCAATATGTTTTGTATAAAAGTTTAACTTTTATATACTGACAGAGTATCGTTTTTGTGAATATGCAGGGTTTATGGGTAGGGTTGATTTGTGGTCTAGCATGCCAATCTACTAGCTTGTTGCTATTGACATTCTTTATAAAATGGGGAAAAGAAGATCAAGTCTCAAAGGATACCAACAATGAAAATGAATCCCAACCTTAAATTAAGCATAGAGTTCATGTAATTTACTTGCATTGATCATTGATAATTAATTAATTCATTTGATTTGTAATGTTGAGAAAAATTTTGACGTATCGACGTAGTTTTAGAATAAATTGTGTATGTAGACATTATTTTATTTGCGCTTATGAAGGTCTGAATCTAAATTATATAGATTTCGATTCTCAAGCGTGTTTCTTTTGTTGTGTTCAAATTTTAATGAATGACTTTTTGTCAAGATAAATAGATCTGATACCAATACGGACTACCTATTTCAATTGTTGTGCTTTATGAAATTGCATACCTATACAAGGGTCGAGCACTCTCTTTTCTTTGTCCAATTCCGTCTTACCAAACAAGACTGACTTCTTACCAACCCGCGAAGGGTTGTGAGGCTGGACCAGGTACGAGGAATGAATCTATATCTGTGCACGGAAGTTGCTGGCCGGCGGCCGCTCAACTGTTCGAGCGCAATGCAGTGGTGTTGGTTCCGATTCGACAAAGGTTTTCGAAAAAATAATTTTGGAGAGAAGATTTTGAGAAGCGATTTATTTAGTACCAGTCTTTCTAAATAAGTGTGGAAATTAATCACATTGTCACTTGCTAATAGGCCAGATACACTACACTTTAAATTTATCGAGATATTTTATTTAGATACTTAAACTAAGATTACTAGCTCTCGAACACATAATCTATGCTCAAATTGTACCAATAAGACACAACTTGACAACGTGACAGAATATTTAATAAATTTTTTAAATAATAAATTAAAAAAAGTTAACGTGAATAAGTATAAGAAAGGGAACTAGTCTTATTTTACTATTCAAATGAAATAAAGAATTTTTATTAATTACCAACATAAAGAATATAAAAATTAGAAAAAAATAGATATTCCATGATTTATACTATGATGATATTATAAAAAAATATTTAATAATGTAAAAATAGAAAAACCAAAAAGAAATTGAGGTATGACTTTTTATTAGTTTTAATTGTCATACTTTTTTTTAATCTTTTTAAAAAAAAAGAATTTTAGCAATTTTTTGAACTCTACTTTATAACCTATATATGCTTAAAATTTTAAATAATAAAATTAAAAAATATTTTAATATATTTGTAACATAAAATTTTATTAACTTTTTTTAAAATTTTATAAATTCTACGTCAAATTAAATTAAAATAAAAGAAAAATTGAATGGATCAGAGTACTTCATTTTAGTCAATAACATAGAAAGTGGTGCATCATTTAATTTGATAAGTTGGGAGTTGCATCACATAAATAACCAAATAAATAATGAGAAGTTATTATATAAAAAGCGAAGTCAGAATTTTCTTTTTTATCTTTTATGTTTTAACATCTAGAAGTAATTAATTCTTAAAAGACTATTAATACTCGTTTCATTAATTTTTATTGTTATATATTAATTTGATTAATTTTCAAAATTAAATATAATTATATTAATTTAATATTTTATAATACAAATTTTTATATTAAAAAACACTATAAAAAATACTATAAATTACAATTTTACATATTAATATGATAAAATAGATACATTTTAAAATGTTAATTAAAATTCTTATAATTTACCTCTAAAAATAAAAAACTATAACAAATAATAGTGAATTGAAATAGTAAATTATTAAATTTTGATTTGACACGTTTAGTAGAGAAACAATGATTACCATAGCAATTTATCATGTTATTTTTATCAATTAATTAGAAAATATTTTACAAGTAAATAAGAATCGAGACACGATAGTAAACAGAAGAAAATATTTCTTCTTTAGATTTTTTATGTGTAAAAATAAAAATCTCAATCAGGTAACCAAAAATCTATTACTAACTCCTACACATTCACCATTTCACAAAGAATAATCTAGTTTGATTTGACACGAAATTTATGAAAAATAAAAAAAAATTTAATAATGTGATCTTAAAGTAAAGTCATTTCAAAATATACAAAATTATTATTTAATTTTATGGTTTTAAACATATCACGTGTAAAAAAGAAGAGGTCATTCCTTTTTTAAAACAGACTGAAAAAAAAATTTATTCTTTTTAAAACGGAGAAAATATAACGAAAATCTCGATTATAACCAAATTCCATGGTAGCTTGTTTCCCAATCAAAAATACCAGTAGACTTTCAAAGCAGAGCCCAAAAAGAAGAAAAAAAATCAGAAAAAATGGCTTCGGAGAATTGTTCATCGGGTCCGAAAATTCCCCTGTTAGCGTCTTCATCATCATCATCATCAGGCATTTCATCGAACAGTTTGTGTGCAAAGTTGATCGATGTAGAAGAAGCTAAGAATCAGATTTTATTTTCATTGCCAATGATTGTAGTGAACAGTTGTTTCTACTTCATCAACCTTGTTTCCGTCATGTTCGCCGGACACCTCGGGAAACTCGAGCTTGCTGCTTCAAATCTCGCTAATTCATGGGCTATGGTTACTGGTTTCAGTTTCATGGTATGTAAAAACTAATTGCTCTGTTTTAGATTTACAAATTTAAAAGTTTTATGTATCGACGATGAAAAAAATATTTATATAATCGAATCACTTAAAAAAACTAATTTATAGTCATCGTAGTGTGTAAATTTCATTATACTTTTAGTATATATAAGCGTTAACGATCAAAAACATATATAAATGATCATGTGCGAGAATTTCCTACATTATATATTACTAACTAATTTATCGAACATACTTCAACTATCAATTGTTCTCTTTTCCTACCTGAAATATCACTATCTTTCAGGTAGGACAAACGAACGATGGATAGTTGAGGTGTTCGAAACTCCTTGCCTGTGAAAGCAAGCGGTTTGCCTTCTGGGTCGAGCTTGTCGCAGGGGCGGACCCACATGGTGTCTGCCGGGTGCTCGAGCACCCATTAACTTCGTTACAAAATATATATATCTATGTAGAAATCGATAGGTATTTGTATAAAATTAACATAGAGCACCCAATGAATAAATCATATAGTTAGCCCAATGGTTCTTCGATGGATACTTAAGACTCTTTTAACCTTGTAGTACCAAGGTTCGAATCTCATTGTCAACATAATTTTTACAGCACCCACAACTTTAAAATCCTAGATCCGCCACTGGAGCTATTGTATAGGAACGGGGGTTTTACTGTGTCCACCCAAAGGATAGAAGTTTCCCTTGTCATAAAAAGAAAATTTAGGTAGGAAACTCAAATGCCTAATAGATCACATATGAAACTCGAAAAATCGGAATTCTTTAAATGTGTTTTTGACCATTAACATCCAAACAGAACTAGGGGGATTGAGGACTTGAAGTTTATGAGTTTCTAACGAAGATCTCAAGTTAACATATAATAACTGGATTTACAATCAAATATTTGTAAATGTTTAATGAAATAAGTTATTAGGTTCCATTTATCCAAGCTAAGAATCCAACTTTTACATGATGCCCTGTGCTTCCAATGTTACTGAAGCAAGTCTTAAACTTGTTAGTGAACAATCTATAGGTTGGTCTAAGTGGTGCACTTGAGACATTATGCGGCCAAGGATACGGAGCAAAAATGTACAGAATGTTGGGTATACATTTGCAGGCATCGTGCATCATATCGTTCTTCTTTTCCGTGGTGATTTCTGTCGTTTGGTGGTATTCTGATATGATTCTGATTTTACTTCATCAAGATCCTGACATAGCTAGAGAAGCCGGCGTATTCTTGAGGTTCCTCATTCCTGGATTGTTTGCATATAGTTTTCTGCAAAACATTTTGAGGTTTCTTCAGGCACAGTCAATCATCATGCCTCTGGCTTTCTGTTCAGTTGGATCTTTAGTTATCCACATTGGGATTTCCTATGCCTTGGTTCATTGGACAGGTCTTGCTTTTAAAGGAGCATCATTAGCGGCTTCTATTTCGATCTGGATCTCACTTCTCACGTTGGGCCTATACGTGCTCCTTTCGAAGAGATTCAACCATATCTGGAGAGATGGTCTCTCGTTCGAGCCATTTCATCATATCCTTACAAATTTGAAGTTGGCTTTGCCCTCTGCTGCCATGGTATGGTAAGAATTAACTGTAAAAATTTTGTTATTCAAGAAGAGTTAACTTAGTAACCTTCTATAGCATGTTAAATCACATTGCTAATATAAATATTTGTCATAATATATTCACAAACTCTCAAACTTGACCTCAGCTAGCGAGTGAAGATTCTAACTTTGAGTATGCACATCTACACACTTCATCTCGTCTCCTTTCTGTTAATTAAATACTCGAACTTACAAAATGATCATCTAAACACATCAAAAACTTGTGTTTCGCGTCAGCATTAGGTTCCACAAGAAAGGACACAGCGAGGACAAGGTGGAACGTTAAGTTGCAGTTGAGGTTTCTAATTGTGCGCTCTCAAAGCTTAAGTGCTTACTTGCCAACTGAGGCCAAGTTTGAGTGTCTGTTTATTTATTTTGCCTAAAATTTTCATTACACTGTCAAATCCTCACAGAATGAAACATGTTGTCATCGAAGTCGTACTTATAATTTCCTAATTTGATGTATACCAGCTTGGAGTACTGGGCTTTTGAGCTGCTTGTGTTATTGGCTGGTTTGATGCCAAACTCAGGAACAACTACTTCTGTGGTAGCTATGTGGTAAGCTTCTGTCCTTTTTATATAACAAATATTCATGATTTTTAAGACTGAGTTTTAGTTTCTGACACCAATTTGTTTTGGTTTATGACCTTTCAGTGTAAATACACAAAACATAGCCTACATGATATCTTATGGTCTGAGTGCAGCTGCAAGGTAATGTTACCAACAAAATATTGATATAGTTTTGACCCCCTTCTCCCCATCAGTTTTGTTACTAATACCAAATACGAATGCGAAAAAATGTTGTTTGGTAGTTGGTTCGAGTTATGCAGGTAATAGTAATATATGGGTTAGTTATGAGTGGATCCATGTATAATACATGTATTAGTTATGAAGGTTTAGATATTCCACGTTTTATTTTGCACAAAATAATTCATAGATTCGCTCATAACTTATATAACTTATACATGTATTAGTTATGTAAGTTTCTAAATTGCAAAAAAAAAAAAAAAAAAAAAACATATGTCTTAATTTTATACGTGAATAACTTACCTCCTAACAGGCCACCAAACGTGGTATTACTTATGTAGGATTTAATATATGCATAACGCACCTACAACCAGCTACCAAATGACCGTGTAGTATTGATTTGTGTGACAATCACATCTAAATGTTTAAATTGTTAGAGTGATCATACCTTTATTTATTTGATTATGCTTCAACTCGCCCCTTAACATGCGGATGGTTCTTTTTTACGGATGACTAAGGCTCAAACGCGAGAACTCTTTCTAAATCGGACCTGCTTGCTCTGGTACTATATAGAATTATGTAACCAGATTTAGAGAGAGTAAACGTACTTGTATTTACTTAATTATGTTTCAACGTGCAGCACTAGGGTGGCAAATGAGTTAGGAGCTGGAAATCCTGATAAAGCTAAGCATGCTATGTTTGTAACTCTCAAGCTATCTGTTCTTCTTGCCATTGCAGTTGATTTGGCTCTATTTTTAGGTCATGATGTCTGGGCTAGCCTATTCAGTGATAGCGCGGAGATAATTAACAAATTTGCCTCCATGACGCCTCTCCTCTTGATCTCCTTTGTGTTCGATTTCATTCAAGGAATCCTCTCAGGTTAAAATTTCACATAGCTGCAATGCACTATGCGCCATGACTTCTTCACTCCTGTTTTTTTTTTTTTTCCCGACATACTTTCATTTTTTCCCCCTTGAGCCAAGAGTCTATCAGATATCAGAAACAATCTCTTTACCTCCCAAGGTAGAGAGGTAAGGTCTGCATTGCTCAAACCTCACTTGTGAGACTACACTGAATATGTTGTTATTGTTGTTGCAATGCACTACACTTGTGTGTGCTCGTGTAAGTCATTTTTTTTTTAGTTTTATACATTCAGTAGAACGAGCTATAACGGAACTTGTAAATGAATTGATCAGGGGTTACTAGGGGGTGTGGATGGCAACATTTGGCTATGTGCATCAACTTGGCGACATTTTATTTCATCGGTATGCCAATAGCCGTCCTCCTTGCTTTCAAGTTCAACCTACATTCTCAGGTAATTCAAGTGCACCGTGCACGCCATGCTTCCAGTATAACTTCTATACACTGACAAAGTAAAAGAGTTTTAACTACATGTAACTGTTCATAATGATTGAAATTTAATAACCTGGAAAATAAGGTAGATAACTCGCTATAACAGATTAAGTTACAGCGATATATTATTTATTTTTGAAAATTATGTGATGCAGGGTTTATGGTTGGGCTTGATTTGTGGTCTAGCCTTCCAATCTTCTGGCTTGTTGCTACTTACATTGATGACCAGATGGGGAGAAGTACAAGTCTCAACAAATAGCAATAGAGAAAATGTACTCCTAGCTTAACCATGAGTTTAAAAGAATTACTTTTGGCTTTTCTTTATATATGATGATTGATTGGTTAATTAATTAGTTTATCTCTAGTGTAAACAAAAAAAAAAAGTGATATATCCTAACATAATTTAAAATGAATCATAGATTCTACATAACATTGAGCGTTTTACCCTTTGTATAGAAAATTATTATATTATAGAACATTGCTAAAAACTTATTTTCCTATAGATAATATTTTCCATAAAATTTAACCAAACAAACCTGGTAAAATTGGGTACACCTTAAGTTCAGATAACATTAAGTTTCTTGGTGAACTTGATGGCTGAAAACCTGATTTCATAACGACAAGAGTAATCTGTAATCCTATGAAGAACAGTAAAGAATATAAGCAGAAAAAAGGTTCTGTAATAGAGAGAGTTCAAAATTTATACAGAAGAAACAGCTAATTCAACAAAGAAAACAGTATACGTCAATCCAGGCATAACGAAGCAAAAACATAGCCAATGATTAAAGAAAAGTTTGTGTACATGACCAAATTTTGGATTCAAACAGACGGTAACAATCCATAAGGCTCAATTGTGCGCTCACACTTTATTTTATTTCTTTCCTCGAAGTTTCGCTCCAAGAGCTCTCTCCAGTTTTGAGATTATTTGTTGGTTTGGAATTGCCTTTCCTGATTCGTATTCTTGGATGATCTGTGGCTTCTCATTTATCAACTGCAAAATAAAAAAGGAGCTTATCAGATTTATTTTGCGACAAATTAACAATCCCCTGTGCATGTGTCCATTTCATTTTTTTTTCCGTTTTGGGAAGTCCAAAGTGAGTAAAGAGGTATTTACTTGAGCAAGTTGAGACTGAGTCAGCTTTTTGTCTTGTCGTGCTTGCATGATAGCTTTCTTCAGTTCAGTTGGTACCTTTTCATCTGAAAAAATAAATCAAAGTGACGTCAGACGCTTTCAAAGGAGAATGATATCGTGGTATACACTATGGACAAAATAACATTAGAACGAAGGCAGAACTGCTCAAACATCCCAGGTTCTAAAATATCAAGACACTGATTAGGGGAAACAAAAGATAGAAAGAATAGATTAAAGATCCAAGGAATTGACAGAGTCTAAATCGGGTGAGGTAAATGTATGTTTGGGTTGTGTTAGGATGAAGCCCCATGAATTGTATATGTGGCAAGTAAAAATACACGGCAAATTGTAGTTGGGTAGCTAACACAACATTGGAAAAAAGAACAGGGGAACAAACTACAAAGACACTATAGAATACTATGCCTAGGAGAAACTCCATAGAGATGACTAGTGAATTAGTTTTCCTTTTAAAATGTATAGATTGTGAATTCTTCCTGTTTCGAAAGTGTAATGGATATATAGAGAGAGCGCAACACAAAAGGATGTAGAAGAAGTACACAATGTGTTTTGGGAAATGTATGTTCCTCAACTATTTCAAATTGAAGATATTGCATGTCCATCCAGTATATAGAGTAGGCAGAATATTTAGTAAATACTATGACTTTTACTCGCATACACAGAGATTAAGCATCATAGTTCTCCACCAGAAGTTTTCCTAATTATGCAATAAAAGGTGTAGCTCAAAACTTACGAGACAAGTTCTCGGTGTCTTCATCAAGTTTCCTAGTGTTCAATGATGTACTACTAGAGGCAGCCCTGTTTGAGCCCGCATTAGCTGCATTAGAAAAAAAAAAAGGCATCAAGAGAACAGCTTATCGCCACAAGAGAATTCCAAGAGACTACAAAAGCAATAACATGCGACTTGGGAACAGGAACAGGAACAGGGAACAAAGCATCTGAATGTTAAAACTGATAGCTGAACTTGAAGAGAAAAAGAACTACACCAGCAAGAGAACACTCCAAACAGTTAATTGTGTTCACACCTAAATGAGCATATGTTTTCAGAAGGTTCCACACTAACAATGTAAGTTTTTAACCTTCAGTAATTAACCAATATCAAAAAATACAGAAAAGTAGGTAAGATAAGACCAAAGAGTAAATAAGTGCATTCTGTTACCATAACTTGATCGACTAGAAACAACAAGAACTGCTGAAGTGAGAAGGTAATTGATTCCAAGAGAGTAACTTCAGTTAACAAATTTCAAAGTTCAAGTTAACCAATTATCCAACCTCAGTAGTTCAGTTATATTTTGGAAGGAATTTAAGATACTACCATTTTCTAATTTCTCATGATTTCAGTTAGTAAACATTGGTAATACAATAAATCTGAATATAGAAATTACTCTACCAGCACACCAGGATCATGATACAAGAGCAATCAACAAACACATAAGGTAAAATTGGATGTTTATATTGCAAAGGTAGTATGAAAGACTGATAAAAAATCGATCATATTAGGCATAAAAAACACATACAGCAGAGCAATAATTCAAAACTACAACCATGAATAGCATAAATTAAAAATATTTATTAAATAGATTTAGGTCCATTAGCAATTGTAAGCATATACAACAAATTGACCATTGATAAATTGACATGTGCAAATTATCTGATAATCTAACAGAAAAAGGATATATCCCAGCGAAGATAGAAGTAGCATTCAGAGTGCACTGGATTAATAGGTAGACAAATTGAAGTAACAAATCAAAAGAAATAGCTACACACAGACTGACAATAACTACAATTACGCCTATTTGAAGTTGGCTATATGAATCTCCATGTCTATTATGTTATATACATACTATAAAAGCAAATATGAGCTAGAGATGAAAACAAGTAATTGAGCAAACGACAAAACAGACTAATGACTACAGCTATGCCCAAACCCAGACTTGCTGAGGTAGCTAAAATTCTCCATATTTCATCTGTTAAATACAGAATTATAATAAATACTGAAATAAAAAGAGATAGAGTTGATAAGGTGAACATCAGGCTAACAACAACTATTACCACACGTCTACACCACAATCTCAAACTAGTTGAGGTGAAGAATTCTCAAATTCCTCCATATCAATTCCCTGAATATTACAATAAAAAGAGAGAGCAAGATAGAGAGAAACAAGCAACACAGGTGGAGCCTGGGATGACAAAATGGTTCTTCAATAGTAAAAACTGAGTTCAGAATCCTACTTCACAAAAGTAGCTCAACAAACACATTTTACAAAAATTTCTACACAAGATGGTACAGATGATAAGATGAACACAGGCAAACAACAACTACCACAATCTCAAACTAGTTTAGGTGAATACTCCAGATTAATTCCCTAGATTCCACAAAAAAAGAGAGGAGAGAGAGAGAGAAACAAGCACTACAAGTGGAGCCTGGGATGATGAAAATGATAGTAAAAACTGAGTTCAGAATCCTACTTCACAAAAACAGCTCAACAAAAACATTTTACAAAAAGTTCTACACAAGATAGTATAGATGCTAAGATGAACACAGGTTAACAACAACTACCAATACACCACAATCTCAAACTAGTTTAGGTGGATACTCCAGATTAATTCCCTAGATTCCACCAAAAAACAGAGAGAGATAGAAAAAAGCAATACAAATGGAGCTAGGGATGATAGAAGTACTTATTTCGATTGAAAAACTGAGTTCAGAATCCTGTTACACAAAACAGCTCAAGCATTTTTTACAAAAGTTCTATATGAGATATTAAGCTGAAGACAGTCTAACTACTACTACTAGTACTACTGCACAATCTCAAGCTAGTTGAGGTAAATTCTCCATATCAATTCCCTCAATACCATCAAAAAACGTACAGAGAGAAACAAGCAATTCAAATGGAACCAGGATGATAATAGCAATTTTTCAATTGAAATAACTTAACTCAGATTCCTATTCTACAAAAACATCTCAACAAACACTTTCTACAAATATGAGATAGTACGGAGAGGAAATCTCGACCGATCGAGAGATGACAAAACTGAGTTCAGAAATTTTATTTCACAAAAACAGCTCAACAAACAATTTATCACATAGATTTCTACACTAGATGATACATAGATAAAGCGTGTTCATAGATAGATAGAGAGAGAAAAAGGTATAGGATAAGATACACTTCTTGACGGTTTCGATCTCGGCACCGGAGCGACGGGCGGCGTTAACGGCCTTCTCATCCTTGCGAGCGGCGGAGGTAGGCGCCTTCTTCCTGATAACTACCGGCTCCCAGTCTTGCGATATTCCACTCATCGTTTTTTCTTCTTCTCTGAAATATCTCTACTGTTTGAAGAAATGCGTTTGTCTCGTAGTTTATATATATGGGGAGAAAGGGCCTTTTGGGGATTTTCCATTTCAAGGTTTTCCTTTTCACTATCCTTTAACCTCGTAGATTACGTTGCTCGGAATATTTAAAAATGCAATAGATTATGTGTTCGTTCCTTCAAAACTAACGCATATTCAATATAAATCGATAAAATCTTGGAGAATTAGAATCACTTGTCTTCTTAGCAATTGAATATGAAATAAAATTCAATTAACATTTTACTTTGTTGAGATGAAGATTTCTGAAGTAGTAAATGGAGATGTTCGTCATCATGGTTGGAGAGGGGGTTGGCAATAATGGTTGTGATGTTAGTGATTAGTTATGGTGGCTAGTAGAGGTGATTGATGCACAACGACGCAATTATCAGTGGTTCGCACAGTGAGAAAAACCTCATCCTTCTCTTTCCTTTTCTCGCCTCCATGTCACCAAACCGGGGAACATAGGGACATAAAAAAGGGGATCGTTCATAAATCTCATAAAAAGTACCTAAAGATTTATAGTGAACTTTGATTGGACTTTCTCTTGAAGCAATAACGCGTAGACTATCTAAATTGATACGGGTAAAAACTAACTAGTGGCAGGAGATTCACACATATTTTGTGAAATTAATCGAGAAACGTACAAGCCTCAACCATCATAGTTGTAAATAAAACATGGGGCGCAGAGATAATAACTAAAGCATAGGCCTCCCATGTATAAAAAACTTTCTCAACAGCACAGACACTGATGAGTGCATCTTCTCAATTTCATGCATACAATACAGACAAATCACTAAGGTATCATCAGTTTTAAAGTTATGTCTTCTCATACAAACTAATTTCACCTATATCACTAACTTATAGATTTTCCCTCAATCATATACTAATCATTATAATGAAGGAGATGATCTCCTGGAACGGGAGCTCTCGAAAGCATGAGCTGTTTCACGTTGCATTCTCAAACTTCTTGAATAATATAAGTCCATCAACATTCAACTCTCCTCGCTGACGACATCATTGTTTTCTTCATTTGCAACAATGATATCATCTGGCAATGGTTCCTGGATGACAGACAGTATCCATATTTTAGATCAAAAGTAATGACATCGAATATATGAATTTGTTACAAGTCTAAGAAAGTAAGAGGGAACTAGTAGTTAAATGACGATAAAACTGGGACACTGGGAAATTGCAAGAACCCGGGAAGTGACAACTCAATGCTGAGTAGCACTTTTCTCTTTGGCAGTGGATATAGAAAAGACAAGTTAACTACGTGAAATATGCTTCATAATTATGTGCAATCCTTTATAATTTTTCCATCTTACCCGTCGTGTAAATCCAATTCCTTTTGGTAGAATGGGTAAAAGCAGGTGATGTGATTTATAACCATGTGAAAGTTTTACATCTTAATTTATTTTGTTTGATCACTTTTAGAATGAGATTATAGATGGGAGCATTGAGTGGGATGCAACACATCACCGACGAGAGAACATTGAGAGACTGCAAAAAGGCGGATGAATTTCTGACTACTTTAAGTCAGATTCAGTGGTTTTAAACTTAAGAGGCCTATCCTTTATAGACAGCTAACCCAGTCCGAAAAGCAACACTCTTTCTAACATATGTACTCACGGTCCACCTAGCTCCAAACTCTGTCTATGATAAAACTCCATTTTTTTGATGAGCTATCTATCTATCATCCAACAGCTTTTGAAGATTAATTCGGATTGTAGCTGCAAGGATGGATACTGTGGAGGCGGGGAAGTGATAAGGGATCAGTCGGGCTCACTAGTTTTCACCTACTCTTTGAACCCCGGCCAAGGAACTAGCAACTCGGCAGAGGCAAAAGCTATGTTGTATGGAGTTCAATGGTGCATCAGTAATAAATATGAATTCATTTTAGCAGAGAGCGACTCCAGGTTGCTGGTAAATTGTGTGAACGACTTAATCATCACCCCTTGGAGAATACATGATGAAGTAAAGGAGCTGAAGGATCACATGGAAAATACTGGATTCATCATTAATCACTGCTACAGAGAGGCAAATAAGGTGGCTGATGCACCAGCATCCATGAGCTCCTCGAATCCTGGAAACACACTTTATGAAGATTTTGTAGACCTACCTGCTGGAGTGAAGGGACTCATGACCATGGACAGATGCGGAGACCAATTTACTAACCAAACAAAAGACGAAGCAGGATTTAATATGGGATCCTCCATAAGGACCTTGCGACGACTAGTCAATTATATCTTTTTGCACACAGGCTCTTTACTTAGAAGCCAATTGACAAATGCTATCTTTTGTATTTACTTCATCTCATATAGGATCTTGTATCCTTCATATCTAGTTGGGAGGAGTAATTCACTCATTGTAACCTCCCTCAGATCATCATGTACCTTTTTAATGGATGATCAATAACATACAATTTCTATAAAATAAATAAAAAAAGGGCCTTATCCTGTGTGGACTGCTAACTAAGTTTGGAGGAACAACCCTCTTTCTCTCAGCCATGCTTAGCGGTCACCTACCTCCAAAATTTTGTCTAGGATTGTCTCATTTTTGTGATGAGCTATCTCTAACTTACATTTAGAAACTTCCTTTTTATTAGTTAAGTACATGTTTATCAAATATTAAAAAATGGATATGTTGAGTTGCTGGAAGAGATACAAGAAAAGTGATAGTTAACAAATTATTCATCTAAGAAACACAAAGAAGGCAACAAACCAGAAACAGATCTTAACAGAACAAACTTTCAATGAAGAATGCTAGACCAAAAGCCTTACCAGACAATTGGATGCACCATCTGCGTTCTCTTTTGCTGTTTTGGGTATATCATTGCTAACATCTTCATTTGCATTGGTTTCAGTTGTGGACTAGTGCAAAAGATAGAGTACAGGTCAGCTACCACTGACATTATTTCCTTCAATATGGTCTAATATAAGGTATCTGACCAAACATATAGAAGCTGAATAGATCTAACCTCTAACGTTGTGGAGAAACCACCATTTTCTGGCTGGTTTTCATCACCGGAAGACCTGTTTTGCTGAGATAACTCACTACTGCCAATATTTACAGTATCTCTGGAATTGCTTTGACCACTTAAACTGTTCTTACCACCATCACCCTCATTCCCCTGCAATATTTCAAAATGTTTACAGATTCAATTACATTTATCCCTACAAGACCTAATGTAACTACAGCAACAACAATCATGCCCTAATCCCAATTGGTGATGACTATGTCCAATTAAGATCCGATGGAATATCAGTAATTAACCTGAGCCTTAAAATTTCTCAGAAGATTCACCAAGCTTACAGCCTGCAGATAAAACAATGGATAGAAGCGTATATGCACCATCCAAGATAAAACAATGGATACAAGCCTGATGTACCTGCCTTTTGTTTGTGTTGACTATAACAATTGAATGCAGAACAAGTGCTCCACTAACCTACTACCTCTTCCTCCTTTTCTTCCCCAGTAACACAGAAGACAATGAAATTCGCCACTATCACGGTTCTCATCACAATACTATCACAACAAAGCATCCTCCCCAAAAATTAACACAAAAAGTTACTCCAATTGACGATTAACAACCGGACAATGCCGGCAAAACAGAAAGTTGATCCTCATTCTCAACTCATGACTCATCATCCACAACCTCAAACGCGTATTCGTTTCCGTTAACATTCAAAGAATCCTACCCAAAAACCCCAATTCCCTTAAAACGCTTCTTCACTAAGCACTGAAAATAGTTACCACTTACCACAACATAAGCCAGAAAGGACTGAAAGAAGACACACCATGTCTAAGATGAACATGAAAATGGAATTTTTCATTGGAGAAAGGAAGAGACAAAGGAGGGGTAGCAGTGGATCTTCGAGAAAGCTTGATCTCAGAAACACAAACTAAATAAGGTAAGTAACCCAGAAGTAGGTTTTCATCAAACAACTTTTCAACAACCAAAAATCTTACCGTACAATTGGATACACCCTCTGTGTTCTCCTTTGTTGTTTCAGGAATCACTTCGCTTATATTGGCTTCAATTAGGGATTTGTTCTAAAGAAAGAATACAAGCTACCACTCACAATCTTATCCAATACTTTATAAGATCAAGAATATAGAAACTGCATAAAACTAACCTCTAATTTTGTGGAGCCACCACCATTTTCTTGTTGGTTTTCATTACTAAAAGACTGTTTTTGTTGAGATAATTCATCACTGCCAATATTTACAGCATCTGTTGTATTGCTTAGACCACTCGTATCATCTTTACCACCAGCATCCTTATTCCCCTGCAATGTTTTATTGAATTTGTCATTCAAATTGACCAAATTTGAAGTCTGAAATTTGGAGCCTAATAGCTAAAGATAGACCCCAGTCAAATACAATACTATTTCTGTTTATGATTACTGTGTGTGAATACAAACAGTTAGACTTTTCTCGAATAGACAGACTATTCTTTTAGTCTCTTCATTTTATGAAATATATTGTGGTTTTATCTCATGTACTTCCTAGAGCTTTCCCTTATTCTCTCTCGATTTCCTGTTCGATTCTTGGTATTTGCATATTTAAAAAAGTTACAATTCATGGGACAACAATACTTGTACAACCAGTATTTTGCTTTGCTTGCAAAATCAATGCAAACTAGAATGGTTGAGCTTATGCCTTCATGGTTTAACAACTGAAACTTGACCACACTGATATACACTTATACTTTTTAATGTAAAAGGGGACAACGAAAAACATGTATCACAATTATGTTTCCTTGTTCTCGCTTCCCTTCCCAACTCTCCCCTCTGCCAAAAAGAACCACCAATGAAATGCTCTTCCTGATTATAAGTAATTTTGTGACCATTGGAGTCCTTTTCTTATTGGTAATAATTTTTATTTTATTTTTATGACAGGGAAAACCATAGTCGCTACCCTTTCAGTGCCCATTGTGTATCAACTCTGCTCCTATGCAATAGCCCGTAAACCGCACATGAGAGGTAACCCTTATTGGTAATAGTTAAAAGATAAATTCCTCTTCTAATAGTAGATTGCGTTGAGTTTTTCACAAATTGAATCTTTGCCAGTTTTTGTGCTTCTAATTTAGAGCTTGTTAAATCCTCAGTATCCTTAAGGACAGTCTTTTGACACGCCTCAAGCTATGAGAATTCCCTATATAAGTGTGCCTCAAGCTACGAGAATTCCCTATATGAGTGTTCATGATGAAGTATTTTTCGTGAAATTTTCAATATACTCGACGGACATAACAAGCAATCAAACAGTTCAAACTAACTAGGTTGCCAAAATGAATTCTCCATCTGTTCCACTCTTTCGGGACACATTTCATACTAATCTCTTTAATACATAACACAAAATTAATAACAACGACAATGCCTTGATAAATCCAATTGAATAACAGTAAATTACCTGAGCCTCCACCGGTTTATCAGAAGATTCACTAGGCTTACCACCAGCGGACAAAACAATGGATGGAAGCCTATTAATATCCCATCCAAGAATTCGACAAATGACCTGACCATAAGCCCTATGTGTCTGCCTCTTGTTCGATATAGTAATCGAATGCTGAACAAGACCCACACAATCCTTAAACCTCTTCCTCCACCCTTTCTTACCAACCCCACTACACACAAGACAAATAAATCCCCCACCATTTTCACTATTCTTCTCATAATACTCTCTCAATCCATCATTCTCCTCAAACAACTTTGCGAAAAAGTTCAAATTTTTCTCCCCCTTTTCCACTTCCATATCATCCTCATCTTCATCTTCATACATATCCTCCTCATCATCATCAATTGAGTACTTCAAATACTCCGATACCGCCTTCAATGCCTGTTGCTGAGCCCGGTTCCCAGCAACACTAGCCAATTCTTCAGCAGTGGGCAAATGGGGTCGCGATTTTGGTTGTGCAGTGAAACTGGGCCAGCCGGATTCACTGACCGGATACGATTCAGCAGGAGATGGACACACCCATTCAACACCAGAATCTACTATAGTTTCCTTCAGCCTTTTGGATTTCTGCTTATTTTTTTTCTTGAACTGAGTAGAACCGGAGGGTTGTAGACTCACTGGGGTTTGGGGGTGGAGATTGGGGTGGATATGGGGGTGGAGATTGGGTTGAGGAGGACCTTGATGCCATAAAGAATGGAGGTAGTGAACCTCTTGTATTAATCTCTGCTCATCGTAAGGAATCACTGGAAAACGTGACATTCTTGACTATCTGAGCAGAAGGGCTTTGGTTGCTACTGTTAATATGCCGGGGAATCGCCGGAAAAGAAGGGCTCAGAGCGATATCTCCGATTCCGGTGAAAAAAATGGTTTCTTGGCGGCAGAAACCGGGAACTGAGAAAGGGATTTCGGGATGCTCTGTTTTTCAGATTCGATTTTTCAAAAATATTGAATATTCATTCAATTTCAATTTTTATTTATATTTCAACTTTCAACAAAATTTGAGTTAAATTTTATTTAATATTATTTATTGGTTTAATATATTAGTCATCTATAATTAATAATGAAATAGTATATATACATATGGAGCCTAAAGTCAAATTTTAAAGTGAACCTAATAAAAAAAATTGTCTATTTTTTAAAAAGAAAATAAAATATTGTAACACATCTTTATTTACAATATTTTGCTTTTTACTCATTTGTTTGGGGTCCGTATTAGAGCACCAATTAAATTTGAACAGATTCAGATTTAATCGAGGCTATTCAAATAGCGAGTGAGAACTCAAAAAAAACAAATCAAGTTTGAACCTAAATTATATTCTTTTCTTTTTCTTGACGCTCTTTGTTTTGGGCAACCCAAAAGTTCTCCTTTTCAGTTTTCAATTTATGCTTTTAAAACCCCATTTCTTCATCGAAATTGGAGAGTTTGCTCATAATCCTTCAATTTTCGATGATTCTCCGACATTTTTACAGTAAAAAAGATTGGAGCAAGAGGTTTAAGGATCATGTGGGTCTTGTTCAGTATTCGATTACTATATTGAACACGAGACAGACACTTAAAGCCTATGGTCATGAGCTTAGAATGAGGATTACGGACCACAAATCCCATTAGTGAAATTTATATTAAATTTTATCCAATGGGTTTAAACTACAATCAATAGAAGTTTAAATCAATGGACGGTAGATCCAATCCATAAAATATATATTGAATTTTAAGGCTTAAAAGTTCATTCTACCGGCCTAAACTATGACATGCACAAGGTTTCACGACATGTAGATGGGTCCGTAAGAATTGGACCCCAAAATTTGACTCTCTGAGATTCTTCACGACTTGACAGTACTACGATAAGTAGAAGGGTTTCGTTGTTCACTATTTCAGTAAACTCTATTGTTGTAGTCTCTAGTAAAATGACCAAAACTTTTTACTCTAATCTCGAAATGAGACAAGCTTGATGGCGTTAGAAATAGGACTCATAGATAATTTGATTGGTCATGGACAACCTAATTCATCATGTGCCGAGAGATATGATCATCTTATAGGTCATATGATCAAGAAATGCAAAGCCAACGTAAGGAAATTGTCATTATTATATGGGAGGATTATACTAAAGACTAGTTGTTTGATAAAATGGTTATTTAAGTGGAAACAAATAGATTAGTAATAATATATTATGTGATTTTATAATTTTTTGTTTATTCGATAAGATTGAATAAACAATTGAGACTATTTTAATAAGAATTTGTTTCTTTTACTCAAAATCTACAGTATATTAGTCAGCTGATGATACTCACAAAGCTCAATCATCAATGGCTGCCTCCTCTTCCATTTTCTTAGTTTATTTCTTGCTACCCTTATTTTCCACAGCAACCCTCCACAGTACTTCTTCTCTTTATAGATCCCAACTCATCACTCAGCAAGAATCTTCATCCAAAAATGCCACCCCCACAACATTTTTTGAAGTCACAAAACCTATAAAATTACCCAAAACCAAACCTTTTTCACACCTAATTCTTGAACATGATTTTGGTTCCACTTACAGAAAACCCCCAATTCTTGCTAACTACACACCCCCTTTTAATTGCCCATCTCAGAAATTTTCCAAAATTGTGCTGGAATGGAGAGCAACTTGTAAAGGGAGGCAATTTGATAGAATTTTTGGTGTTTGGGTTAGTGGGGTTGAGATTTTCAGAAGCTGCACTGCTGAACCAACTAAAAATGGGATCTTTTGGACTGTCAAGAAGGACATTACTAGGTATTCTTCTTTGCTTATGAAAAATCAAATCTTTGCTGTTTATTTAGGGAATATTGTTGATAGTACATATACTGGTGTGTACCATGTGGAAATTTTTGTTCATTTTTATCCTGCTAAAGTGAGATTGGGTGGATTTGATTCTGGGGCTGATTTGATTGTTCCCATTTCAAGAAATATGCATTTGAATGATGGGTTGTGGTTTGAGATTGAAAATTCAACAGATGTACAGTCAAAGGATTTCAAGATTCCCACAAATGTGTATAGGGCTGTATTGGAAGTTTATGTTTCATTTCATGAGAATGATGAGTTTTGGTATGGGAATCCACCTAATGAGTATATAAGTTCGAATAATCTTAGTATCGCGGGGAATGGAGCTTTTAGGGAGGTGGTGGTTAGTTTGGATGAAATGGTAGTTGGTGTAGTTTGGCCTTTTACTGTGATCTATACTGGGGGTGTTAATCCCCTCTTTTGGAGACCGATTAGTGGGATTGGATCGTTCAATCTTCCTTCTTATGACATTGAAATTACCCCGTTGTTAGGAAAGATTTTAGATGGAAATAGTCATAAGATTTCATTTAGAGTCACGGATGCTCTGAACGTGTGGTATGTTGATGCAAATTTGCATCTTTGGTTGGACGGGAAAAGAATGAAAACGGAAGGGAAGTTGTTGAAATACAGCTGCTTGCCCCTTTCTTTATCGGTGCTGACCAATTTTACAGGTTTTAATGGATCCTTTATTACAAATGCTAGTAGGTCCATTACATTGACCGGAATGGTGAAGTCGTCTTATGGAACTATCACTACTAAGTCGTCTCAAAGTTTAAGTTATAGCAACCATATGGTAATGGGAAATGAAGGGAACTTGCAAATAGTGGATCAGATAATCGAATTCAATGATACTGTTTATGCCACGACGCCATCTTCTTCTGTTCACTCGCTTGAGTCCTCCAAAAAGTATCTGTTGAAGATGTATTCTGACAGTGTAGATCAAGGAAACCAAAGCTATACCTCGATATCAAACTTGACATTGGGATTAGATGACAAGAGGGTAAAGGGTTCCATGTATGGATCCTCAGTCAGCTCTGTGAATAATTTGCAAAACGCGCAGGGCTATATGATTGTAAAGGGCCACTTAGTAGTCAAAGGACTTGGAAGTACCCAACAAGTATATAAACATATCGATGATTCGTGCTGCTACTCCAGGAACATAAGCAGCTCAAATTACACAATACTTTACGATAAGGTAAGCAATAGCTGCAGCAATAGTACTTGGTCTCATTGGCCTTTGAGGATTGACAAAAGGCGGTCTCTTCCTGGTTGAAGAGTCCTTTTTGCAATCACATCTTGACTCTTCCGAATTCCACTTTCACTCATTTGCTGCTAAAGCTACTTATTATTATGATGCAAATGCACCACTGCAGTGCCTCTTGTATTCTTGGACTTGTTAATTTTGCTAATATGCATGCTGTTTTGCTAAATGAATCTCTGAAACTTGACTTTGCCTATTTATCTTTTGATGTTACGTCTTTCTTCAAACACGAGAAAATTTAGTATTTTGTCAAAGTTTACAGGCCTACAATCCTTGAGAAATTGTTGAATCCATTCTTTCTTGATGGCTTCTCTTTGCACCTGTTTCACCCCTCTACTGCCACTCTATTGGTTTCGGGAGGGGGAGGAGGTTGAAGATTTGTTCAAAATGCAACTTCGTAGACATTCTTTCTACATAACACGATATCTTCATACGAAGAACTTTGTTCAGCTGTCAATGTTGCATTTGAAGTTTGGTATTTTGTGAAAAGTATACCAGGTTTCTCTTCCTATTGGCTCAACGCGAAATGTTTGTGGCTGAAGAAGCAACAAAAGCTATATTTTGAAACTTTATCTTCTCCTTAGCTCAAAGCTTTAGTCCTGCCAAGGTAGGGATAAGGTCTGTTTATACTCTACTATCCCGAGACCCCATTTGTGGGACTATACTGGGTATGTCCGTCTTCTTGTTGTTGTTAGCTCGAAGCTATATTCTGAGGTATTGTTGTATGAACTTGATAAATCTTGATCTAGTGGGAGCAAGTATGATCTTAGTTGATCTGTAATCCTATATTCCAAATGGAAAGATCATTACTTGATACTGTGATTACTTTCGTCTACTTTCTTTTGTAGTTTCTTGTACTTCAACTATCATATTATTTTGTTACAATATTACTATCTGTTGTTTTTCTCTCATACATCAAACTGAAAATACAAATTCGAAACTTTTGATCAAGAACAAACTATTGCATCAGGTCTTTTCTTTCGGGATGTAACTATATCTTAGATACAAAATAGTATTGACACAATAAACTTCACATGTCTAAATTTTTCGAAAAACAAATTCCAAATCGATCACCAAATATAATTTAAAATTGCCCTCAAGTCGAAATTTATTAGGAATCAAAGGCAAAATGATACTTTTTCCTTACTAATATTAGATCAAAAGTTTAACGGAACACAAAATGCTCAATTTCCAATAATGCCAGGAATTTCTTTTATTTTATTCTTTTGCCAATTTTGCTTTCTTTAATTAATTTATTTATTTTCAAAAAAACTATTTTCAGATATTTATAAATTTTTGTGATTGGTATTTCTTTACATGATAATTCTTAAGAAAACTAAATGATATTTTTACAAAAAATAAACACATTTCATATATATATATATATAGATATATATATATATATATATATATATATATTATATATATATATATATATATATATATATATATTATATTACTGAGGTATAATATTATGTAATGATAAATAAAGAAAAAACACATAATAACTATCTAAACAATTTCTTTTTTTTTCCTCCTCTTTTTGCAATTAGTTGATTTATTGAGTTCATTGCTATCTAACGATAAAAAGTAGTATCATTTTATGTAACAATCGATCTGATATGATCATGTAATACCTCATCTTTTTAAAAAAAAAAAATTATTTTGACTTATTATCTAATAATCTTATTTGAACTTACCTTCTACGATTTTATCATAGTTTATACTTCACTTTACTTTTTATTATTATATAAATTTATCTTTAAATTATGAGGTATAATATTATGTAATGATCAAAATACATAACAACCACTCTAAACAATTTCTTAAATGTTATAACAACCATTGAAGTTGTTACAATTTTCTATTTTTTCCTTATTTTATTTTGATTTCATCTAATAATCTTATTTTACGTTATTTTTTATCTTTTTATAGTAATTTTTTTGTCGTGTACCTTTATTTTTAAATATATTAATTTTTTGATTCGAGACTTTCCATTGTCACATATGACTTATCTAATGCAGTTTACATCTCATGTATAATTTGTAGGCTATTATATAGTGAGGATTTATCTTGTACGTGTAAATTCTTATCCAACGGATAAAGACTATGGCAAAAGTCATAACGACTATAAATTATCTTAGATTTTTAAAAAAAAAAAATTATGTAACGATAGAAAATAATCATTTATTATATATATGTTATAACATTTTATTTTATTTTGGCAATTAGCTAAGTTTATAAACAAGAAAGATAAGGAGAGCAGAGGGAGTCTACTTTCTCCCTCAATCAAATGGCTATGGCTCTTTCTCCATTAACAACAAGGTTTGAGCTTTTTAAAGTACCCATTTTTCCCTTTTTCACATTCCCATTTCTCTGTTATAATTCAATTTTTTTGCTAATTTACATAATTTTTTGATTTAATGCATTTTTCTGGGTTTTTCTCCATTAACAACAAGAATTGAGCTTTATTCTACACAAAGTTCTTCCCTTTTTCACTTTCCCATTTCTGTATTTTAACTATTTTTTAGTGAATTCTTTTCTCTGTGCAGAATTTTTGAATTAATGTATTTTCTGTTTTTTTTTTTTTTTTTTTTTGTGTAGTGGGTGTAGTAGTTATTGCAATCTTGGATTAAGCTGGAAATCGTCGAGCTTGTTTGTGGAATTAGGGTTTCTTTCAAATGGGTCAAAAGGGGTTTCTGCTAAACCCGCAAAGCTCAATGCTAGTAAAGTTTTTCGGGCTTGTGCTTCTTCTTCTTCCTCTGGTATAAATCTGTAGAGTTGACTTTTTGTTTTCTTCATGTATTTGTGTTCTTTATATATGGTTACATTTTTACACATTGCTCAAATATTTTGGTTGGTTATTGTAATTTGAGTTTATCATCTGTTAGTTTATTATGTATGATGATGATATGAAATGAGCTAAAATGAAGAAGTGAAGATTCATATAGCAGTCTCTGTCTTGTTTGGGATTAAGGTGTTGTAGTAGTAATTGTTGTTGTTATAGTAATGAGTACTCTCCCTGTCTCGATGTAAATTGACGGAGTCGTGTAGGAGGGTTGAAGTACCTAATTTTCTGTGTGCATTCAGGTATGATTCCGTAAAGTTTTGGGTAAAGTTTAAATATTTAGGAACTAGATTGAGGTATTATAGTAAAATATAATGTTTAACCGATGTTGAAGAACTATAGTTGAAGGAAATTCTTTTTGACTACATGTTATAGTAATTCAGGAGTAAAATGAGATGGAGGGAGTAACATATGTTTATCCTTCGGTGTAGATTTTGGTAAGATACTCAGTCCCAGTAAACTGTGGTTTGGGTTTTCTATCGAGTAGATCAGGATCTTACGTCTTAGCAAATGGGCTTTTGAGGTGGATGGAATTGTGTATCGTATTTGATGATGGAAAGGAAGAAAGAGCTAGCTTTATGCGTAATCAAACATCCTCGATCAAGCTCAAGTCTTGACTACAGTAGTTCAACCATGAGCTCATCCATTGCTACATAAGTACACATTACTAGCATAGAAATTACAGGCGGGAAGAGAGAGTAGTATTTGTTGTAGCGTAGGTGGATGGTTCTATGAAGATGGATCATAATGCTTAATTAGGGTGTCTGTGAAAAGGCGAGAAGCTAGAGAAGTTCTTAGAAGATTGATCACTTTGTTCAGTTTTCTTAAAATTGTAGTTACGAGCAAGCTGCAACTTTTTGGTGAGGATTCAGAATGCAACTTATCTCTTGCCTTGTGATTCTTTGTACTCTTACAGTATGTTGTCGTTATCATTGATGTGTAACATTACATTTTCTAAAATACTTTTATCACTCTTAGAACTTGGTAAATAGAGTACCCTTACAATTATATCTATGACATGTTTAATGATTATTTCATATTAGTACCTTCTTATTGAATGGTTAATATATTTCCAGATCCTTCGGGAATGCAATGGTATAATTTGTTTTATCCCTCTGCATTGTAGCTTATGATTGTATATCTGGTTGGATATTAGATGTAATTTTGGTTACATTGTAGTCTTAAAGAATGTGTCTTCAGGATTTCAATTACTACCTCTCTTCCATTATGAGCAAATACTGAGATAAACTGATAAACTTAAAACGGTGCTCTAGTCACGATTCAAGGTGTTAACTGTTCATAGCGGAACCATGTTGCTTAGTTGCTATTGGTTTACTTGATCTTGCCAGATCCTAAAACTGCATTATAGATACCCTAATAATGCAAAAGCTTTCTCGTTGTAAGAGTATATAGTGTTTACGTTCCTACAAGTTCTTTTGTCCCTCTGCACCAGAGAGGGGGATTGAGGGTTAGTTCAAGCTATCAGGTTTTCTGTGTCACTTCAGTTCATCTTTCAGATTCTTTGTGGGGAACCCAACATTTTGCTTTCAAATGTATGTTTTTCAGATCCTCTTTTGGTGAAGGCTGCAAGAAGAGAACGGGTGAGTCGCCCACCCGCTTGGATGATGCGTCAAGCGGGAAGGTATATGGCTGTTTACCGAAAGCTTGCGGAGAAACATCCATCCTTCAGAGAGAGATCAGAGACAACTGATCTCATTGTGGAAATTTCTTTGCAGCCCTGGGAAGCTTTTCATCCAGATGGTGTAATCATCTTTTCGGACATACTTACCCCACTACCAGCATTTGGTGTCCAATTTGACATTGAAGATGTAAGAGGCCCAGTCATTCAGTCTCCCATTCGTTCTGAAGAGGGATTGAAATCTTTGCATTCCATTGACTTGGAGAAACTACAATTTGTGGGAGACTCACTTAGTATTTTGAGGAAGGAGGTATCTTTTTTAATTCCATGCTATTTGTGCTGAAAGGATTCTTATTATGATGTCTCTGGATCTAAAGTTAAATGCGACAAAGTATTAAAAGCTAAGGATTTTTCCTCTCCCACGAAATGTCAGGTTGGAGAACAAGCTGCAATTTTGGGTTTTGTCGGAGCGCCTTGGACAATTGCTACCTACATAGTTGAAGGAGGTACAACTCGTACATATACGAAGATTAAGGACATGTGCCATACCGCTCCTCATGTTTTGAGAGCTTTGTTATCTCATTTATCAAAAGCAATTGCTGAGTATATTGTGTATCAAGTGGAGTCTGGAGCTCATTGCATCCAGATATTTGATTCATGGGGTGGACAACTCCCACCTCATATGTGGGACTGCTGGTCAAAGCCTTATATTGATGAGGTAGGCTAGATTATTCATTTTTTTTGGTTAGTCATGGAAACGAACAATTCCTTGTGCCCAAATAGCACATTCATATGGGGGCATAGATTGGATGGGGTGGTCAATTGCGAAAATTTACTGGATTTCTAATTTGGGTAACATTGAAGCATCCCAGAAAGTCTTAGTTGTTCAATAATGCTTTCAAGGCATGTTTGGTAATCAGTTAAAATTATGTGATTTTAGGAAGAGTAGCGTTGCATCTGATATCTGATGCATATATATATATAACTGATGAGTCCTTATAGTAGTTAGTGGATTAGGCATGGAAATAAGGTTCATACATTAGAGTCATAAGTGTTACCTATCATGAATGATGTTTGGATTAAAGAAGGATTCTTTGGGTGATTTAATAGGCGGTTGTGTCGAAATGTCATTTCTTTATTAATCATTATGTAAACTTTCTCTCATTCTATTTCCTTTTTGAACACCTCTCAGATTTTTGAATGCAGATAGTTGGTATAATTAAAAGAAAGTGCCCACAAACACCTCTTGTGCTCTACATTAACGGAAATGGTGGACTTCTTGAACGGATGAAAACAACTGGAGTTGATGTAATTGGACTTGACTGGACAGTTGATATGGCAGATGGAAGGCGGCGACTAGGAACAGATATTGGTATACAGGGGAATGTGGATCCCGCTACCTTGTTTTGTCCTCTTCCTGCATTGACAGATGAAATTAAAAGGTTTGTTGTTGCTTAACTGAACCTTATGCTATAGTCATCGCTAACAAATTACAAACTTAAATACTGACTTCGCTCCTCTACCCTTAAGGTAGTAGTTGGAAGATGTTTTCTTGTTCATGTACCACTTTAACGCGAATAGTGCCTGTGTTTAATGATTTCTAGAGGTAATCATCTGATGAAACCATGAAAAATACGAAAAACGGATGGAGGGGTTTGGTGTTAGATAGTTCGTTTGAAAGGGCTCCACGGGGCATTCGACATCTCTTCTAGTACTGTGAAAAGGATCTGAGACTATTTTTCTTTGACAGGGTTGTCAAGAGTGCAGGGACTAGTGGTCACATCCTCAATCTTGGCCACGGTGTGCTCGTGGGTACGCCTGAAGAAGCCGTAGCTCACTTCTTTGATGTTGCTAAGAGTTTCGATTTCGATCAGGTTGAGGATCATGTATCTGAGGCAGATAAAGTTGTAGCTTGAAGACAACAATTTTGTAATGCAGGCTGGAAGCCTAGGATGCTTGGTTTCACCTTAGGTCCTTTGAGTTGGTTGAGTTGGTTGAGGAGACTACTAATGCTTGTGATTAAACTAGCATCTTTATTTTATCTTCTTTTTTTTCGAAATATCGAGCAAATTTGTTATATTATTAGTTATTCTATCAGAAGGGAAGTTATCTCTGTGTGACATATAAGTCACGGATTCAAGTTATAGAATCAATCACTTTGTGTCAAATCGACTACATGCATTACACCCTCTTAGGGTGTGACTCTTACCTGGACCTTACGTAAAACGCAAGATGCTTTGTGCATTGTGCTGGGCTCGTTATCAGTTTTTCTATCAGTTTTTTTTTCTAGATTCTTTGTTAGGATAAGGAAATGGGACCCAACACCACCTAAAACGTACTCAATAAACTTCTTTTAGACAATATATTCTTGCGCAAGATTATTAAAAATTTAATCGAATTCATAATTTCAATGATAAATCTGCCTCCTCATTTGACCCCACACTCATCAATGTTAATTTTTTTCTTTAGACAAAAATTGATACCCCAAAGTCTCATCCCCACCCAATAAATTCTGGTTCAAACTCCAACATCCACCATTGCAAACATGACTCAGCAAAATCCCTTGCATATGTTTGACCAAATATAAAAAAGAGAAAGCTTACCCTAGTTATCGTTAAGAGTTCATCGCATCAGATTTGTCTATTTTGCTATATGATTAGTGATTGAATATACATTCGAAAAATAGCAATTGCGAATTTTCTCGACAATTCTTATAAGAGAAAACATGATAAACAAAAATGTATCAATAAAAAGACAAGAAAACAGGATGATCTACGTTTGATACTATAGTTATATCTCTACAATAAACATTTCACTATAATAATCGAGTTTTTATCAAATATATATATATATATATATATGTATATATATATATATATATATATATATATAATATATATATATATATATTTGATAAACAAAAATGTATCAATAAAAAGACAAGAAAACAGGATGATCTACGTTTGATACTATAGTTATATCTCTACAATAAACATTTCACTATAATAATCGAGTTTTTATCAATATATATATATATATATATATATATATATATATATATATAATATATATATATATATATATAATATATATATATATATATATAAAGAGAAACACCTTGTAATAATTATGAATAAACATGGACAACCTTTTGAAAAAGTTAAAGGAGTATGTTGTTTATTTTAGGTTGATTTGAAGTTAAGGTGGCAAAAGAAACATAGTACCATGTCAATTAGAAGCAAGACAAAAAGGGTGACTAAGGTTTGGCAAATCTCTTCAAAAAGTTTAAAAAATCATGACAATGAAAATTTTATTTATGGACACATTCATCGTAAAAATTAGTTCAGATAAATCCTCGGCTCAAGAACCAACTTAATTTTTATTATAATTAATCTAGTTTTAATTATTTTAGTTTTTTTTTTTAAAAAAAGGAGAGAGAATAGTCATCAATGAGAATTTGGAAAACAAATCACAAATTTTAATTCTAACTTAGAAGAAAGTTTAATTTAAGACTTAAAACCAAGAAAAATTCACCTTGATTGGTAATTAGTAAAATGGAGACTAATTACAATTTTGGTCAATGTCCATATCAATGAAAAGTTGAAAGATTTGGTAAAGTTGGAAAAAAAATAATAGGGCCTCTTATAATTTTTTAAAATATATTCTTATTCTCTAGATATGGTATCTCTTGCTTTTTTTTTTGTTTGATTGATATTTTACAAGGCAAAGATCCTTTTTTTTCTCAATATGTTTATTTGGTATTATTGTTCTTTCCTATTTACTTTATTGCTATATGTTTATTTAACAAAACTAATTTGTACATAATCTTAATATTGTTTGTTTAAGAATTAATTAATTAATAACCATGGTACTTCCATGAGAATTTTTTTTTAATCACCTTCTTCAACAAAGTTAAAATGTCTTTAGCGATTCATCGAGACAAGTTTTTTGTTGAAAAGAAAAAAATATTTTTCTCATAAAATATTTAATTTATTCGACTTTTGTAATTTTATGCACAGAAAGTATAAAGTTATTTACACTTAAAAAAATGATTGCATTTAATTCTATAAAAAAAATTGATCGATAATCTAGAATAAATGATAAATAATCAGTCAAATATAAAATGAGATTCACTTTATGATTATTTCCCACTTACTATATTTCTCTATTATTTAAATTTATCTTATACTAATATTATACAAAATTAAAGTAAGAAATATAGTTCTTTATATGTAGATTGACATAAAATTAAATTTTCTAATAGGAGGATCAAGACATCCTAGAAAGCAAAAGACCTAAAATAAATGTATGTAATAACATGAGCAAAGTATATTCCCAACCACTTGGTACTTTCTCTATTGACGAAGAGTTTGGTCAGATGGTAAGCAACAAGTACATATTAATTATCTCTAAGTTTAAGATCGTGAATTTGAATCACCAAAAAAGTAAAAATGTGAGCTTTTACTTATCATATTTTCTTTTTTAAGAATCAAACTATATAAAGTTCGATCGATATATTGAGATGTATTTTTTTTATCATATTGATATTAGATAAATTGTGACTTGTATCGTACTTCTCATTTAGTTTGGATTTTTAAAAAAATATTCAACATTAACTAATTTTATCCAATTTTTCACCCAAAATTAATCAAATAGACTTATAAGAATCAAAATATGACAAATATTTTGAGACGCAGAATGACAGAAAGTATCACCTTTTATAAATCTTTTTCTTTCATCATATTATACATTTTAGTTAAATTTGTATTAGGTATTTTAAGATAAACTGCAACTGTATCTCTTATATTAAATTAATAATTTTCTCTAAAAAAAATAATATTATTATGATCTTTCAAATCAAGAATAACCACAATAATATGTCTATTCAATAAGCAAAACTGCAAAAGGACACTATATGGTATATACATGTATAGAATGAATTTGAATTTTCTTTTTCTATTCATAGCTAGAGATTTATGGTGATAGTTCTTACCCTAAATATTGAGATTTGCTTAATAAAGAAGTTTATTTATGAAGTGGGCCCTAGATAACTTCACATATTGTTTCAACTTATTGCTAATCACATCAAATGTATATAACTTTCATATGTCAATTAAGGTGTGAAGAAAAATAACACCATCCTTCATTAGTTAGTTGTTATTAGAATATGAGATAATATTTCATCGAAGGTCGAGTTTTTTCGTATTTAATTAAAGATTTCAAATTCAAGTTTAATCATTATATAAAATTTTCTGATGCGAATTTAAATTGATTGGGGCAATATATATGGTATAATAGGATGGAAGCAAGAGAAAAATGGAGGGTGGTGGATGATATGTGATGTAAATATAAAATTAATAAATATGTTATTTCCTCTATTTGACGGTTTAAACTTTTAGATTGATAAAACGATCTTATCATGACGTGGAACGAGAAGGTCGTTTTGACTCGAACCTTGAACCTAAACATGATTTCTAGGTTGAATTATTTCTTTGCAAAATACATAGTATACATAAATATATGAGGGATCATCATCAACAAAAGTAGATTTCAATTTAACAAGATTCTTTTAATTCTCTTAACACTCTTGAAATTTTGAATCCTAGCTAGCAATAATAATTCAAATAAATCAATCTATACACCAATAATATAAAAGAATTTTATAATATTGTGAAAACAACTACATTTTATAATAACTTGGAATATTATACAAAAATGGAAGTGATTAATTATTTCTTGTTCTTGAACATCTTCCAAAGGAATTCATATTATGTTGTTTAACATTTATGATAGAAAACTCGGTGTACTAAGCTTTGATTATACGCTGTGTTTAAAGAAGGGTCAAATCACAAGGATCTATTATACTCATGTACAGTCTGATTTTACTTTTTTACAAGAGACTATTTTCATATGAATTCAAACTCGTGAACCTCTTGATCATATAACAACAACTAATTTATCAGTTACGTCAAAATATTACTTCCTCATACTATGATAGACTCTATTTTTATTTTCTATATACAGAAGAATTATACTATATAGCTATGTGACCTTAATTTAATCTTCTAAATTATGCTTAATGGCACCAATTAATTAATAGTAGAATCCCAAATGAGATTACAATTTTTTTTTTAAATAAAAAGCACAATGATATACATTTCTAGAGAGAGGATTATCATAAACCAAAAATTGATAGTGCCCAAAATAAGAATCCATTTTTTCTCTTATTTTTAATAATATATATTCTTACTGATCAACCAATTTTTCATCACTTAAAACTAAGAACAAGCTATGTAATTTAGGGTTTTCAAACTCTAGTTTTAGCTAGGGTTTTATCGATAAAGCTCGATTCGAGTCTTAACAATTTTTAGCACGAATACGAACAGTAAAAGCATAGCCAAAAGATAATAAAAAAAACATTCAGAGTTCAGACAAAAATCCAAATCGAGCTCATTAAATAAAATTTTTGTCCATATAATATAATCCGCAATATCTACAACAACAATATTCCAATAATCCAAGCATCATAGAAAAATTAAAACACCTTAATTCAAAAGTATTTAATTATATGTATAGTAAGTACTATATTAATTAATTAACACATAACAAAAAACAAATACTTTTATTAATTATAATTAAAAACTCAAAATTTTACCCTTTTTCTTTTATCGTCGATCTCGATGAAATTGATATTCCAATCTTTTATTCCATAGCAATCTAAGTAGTAGATTGTAGCTGAAAATTTGCAGAAGTAGCCCCATCATTGTTGTTACTAGCCTTAATTTGCATATTTAGCCTCTTTTTCTTCTTTTTTTTCTTATATGGAATTCCTCTTGCTTTTGCTTGTGAATCTCTCACTTCTCTTAAATAGACACGTATAGCACCACTTGCAAAAGGGTTAGTTTCTTGCAAACCACCATTTTCTTCATAGGCTGCCCTAAGTCTACCAATTAGGGCATCTAGGCTTCCCCAAGCTTGTCTTAACGGACACGTGCACGGACCAGGCGGTTCGGGTTGTCCGAAAAATAAGCAACCATGTAAGTGAACCTTAGTCTTTCCAAATTGATCGAGGTATCGAAGAAAATCTAACACGTGGTTGTAGTTACACTGAGGTAACGATACAGGTGGTCGTTGATTTTTCAAGTATTGACCAAACGTGTTCCAATCGCGACGTTTTTGCGACTCGTATCGACTTAACTGTGGTGCTGGTGCTGGTGTTGGTGTTGGTGCTAGTGTTGATAACGATGATGATGATGATTGACGATGATGATGGTTGTTAAGAGGGGTTGTTGCTATAATACTAATAGCACCACCACTTGATGATGATCCTTCTCCTACTTCTCTAATTTTCTCACTTGACATCATAGTTTTGATGTAATAATATAAACACTAGGTATTTGAAACTTTTTTTTTGTGAATTTTTTTTGATGTATAAAAATGTTATAAATGAAGAGATGAGAGAAGAAGAAGTGTGTATAGTGGAGAAAAAAATTTGGAAATAAATTAAATCAAATTAATCATGGGGGCACTAAGGAGACATGATATGGGGTCCAAATGGAAGTGCTTTAATTCATCTTTTCTTCTTTCACTATATTGTTTTTTTTTTCTTTAATTGTACCATTAGCAATAAGATTGGCTTTTTGAAAAAATTTCCTTATTTTTTTAAAATATAAATTGTGCTAGAGCATCATACATGCAATCATTATCAAGAATATTAGTAAAATCAAGCACTTTAAATTAACCCTATAGTTACAAGCTATGGACTATAGTAACCCTATAGTAAATTGTATTTAAACTACAGTAAAGTGTGTATGCAAAATTTACCATGAGCGATTATAATTAATTAAAAGTATTCCAGAGTTTGTGTCTTAAAACAAAAGAACCTATAATAAGAGCGCTAGGCGTAAAGAAAGAAAATTGTTTGATTATTAGGTGTAAGATTTGTTGTTCGTATTTATTTAGTAAAAAACAATATTTGGATGAACACAAAATGTATAAGAATTTGGCTAATTAACAATATTTGTATGAACGCAAAATATATACAAAATTTACCATGAGCGATTATAATTAATTAAAAGTATTCTAGAGTTTGTGTCTTAAAACAAAGAAACCTATAATAAGAAGCGCTAGGCAAAAAGAAAGAAAATTGTTTGATTATTAGGTGTAAAATATGTTGTTCGTATTTATTTATTATAAAAATCAATATTTGGATGAACGCAAAATGTATGGGAATTTGGCTAATTTACTAATTTGTATGAATAGATAACAATTTTTCATCGATTCATCTGTGGTTAATATATAGAAGTTAAACACTTTCTATATATATATATATGTAAATCCTATGTGTTTTTGAAAAAATGACTGAATTTTATTTGACATCCACTATACTGCATTTTTTAAAAATTCAAAAATTATAAATTTAAAATTTTGAATCAGCTCAGACGATAATGATTTATGAAAAATAATCAAATATACAAGCAAATATCTCAATACTAAGAATATTTTTAGAAAAAAATCCAACTTATGAGTTGTCTAATTAGTCATTATATTTAGAAGTTGAAAACTAAGAATTAAGATACCAAAAGAACCCTCATTAGCAACTTATTTACATAATCTGAGTCGAGATTTAAAGCTTACATATTTTAAATTTTTATAATATTTTCAAAATTACTACATTTCAAGTTAATAATGTCTGCATATATCATGAACTTTTACGAAAAAAAATACAAAATTTAAAATAATAATATTATATTCAGTTAAATCCGTAACGAATACTCTAACTCCGCTATTAACTTTTTTAATCAGACAAATGAGAGTTTGTTACGCTAGGAAAATCATCATTTTCTAGTATTTAAGAAAGAGACAACCATGAAAGGTGTATTTGTAAATAGTGATGGCTACTTCTATTTTTTTATTATGTAAGATATGGTCCCATTTAATTATTTTTCTATCAAAAATTTTCTACTACTATTATTATTGATTTTCCTGTAGATTTACCCACCATTACGTTTTAAAATAAGATTAGTTTAATAAAAAAAATTATTTAAAAAACTATCGAGCAGGAGTAATAATATAATAAGTAAATACATAGTTTAGTATGATCAGACAACGATAGAGCGACGTATAAAAAAAAAAGAAGCAAGAAATATGATTAGTTTGTTCTTCACCTATATTCTTATATTATTTGTTGATAATTTTAAATTTTCGAGAAGTATTTATTAAAGAAAAATAATTTAGTTAAGTGCACATTATATTTATTATTTTTTAATGGACATGATTTTTGTTAAAAAAACAATTATTTTGGTGGAAAAAGAAAATATACATTAAAAAGAAAAGGAAGTAATTAGGGATTTTATAAAAATCGCATTAGAGTTTAATTTATATATAATTTTTTTTTTTTATAATATTAGATCATTTAAAAAGTATTTATAGATATAATTAAGTCGTTGTAAAAGTGAAATTGTTTATACTATCTAAAACAAGAAGATTTTGTTATATGGTTACTTAACTAATATTCAGTTTAATTTATATATAATGATTTTTTTTATAATATTAGACCATTTAAAAAGTATTTATAGATATAATTAAGTCGTTGTAAAAGTGAAATTGTTTATACTATTTCAGCAAGAAAATTTCTTATATGGTTATTTAACTAATATTTAATTTAATTTATATATAATGTAAATTTTTTATAATATTAGACCATTTAAAAAGTATTTATAGATATAATTAAGTCGTTGTAAAAGTGAAATTGTTTATAATATTTAAAACAAGAAGATTTCTTATATGGTTACTTAACTAATAATAACTATAATTTCTAAAATTAATTTTTATCTGTCGAAAAAAAATTGCAATTAAGAAATTCTTGACAAAATATCCACTAGCTATATTTCGAAATTATTTTTTTAAATAAACATAGTCATTATTGTGGCGTTTCAAATTTCACATGTGAAATTTCCTAATAATATCCTAAAATCAAAATTTAAAATTTCGTGATAATGTGAGTTCAAGAGATTAAAGTGATTATTTATGAATTTTATCTATTACTGAAAAATGACGAAAATTTCTAAGCAAAATCATCAATTGGCTCGTCAAAAATTTTTCCGATTAACATTACACTAAAATTTCATATTTTTAAAATTTTAATTAAAAATAAAGAGATTTCGATCATCCCATCGGTATACGTGTGAACTCACAACATAAGCAAAAGAAGTTTCTTATACAAGACACGTATTAATGTGATAAAGAATTTAATTAAGCTAGTTGATTACTACAGCTGTGGCACTAATAATATTTTCCTAATTATAATCACACATTAAACAGCACTGCTTATAATGCTTAATGATACTATTATCCAACTAATTATAAATTACTAATAATGTGCTTTTAATGTGTCACTCATGTTTTTGTTTTTATTTTTTGTTTGAGGATCTAATTTCCTTGTCCTTTCATTTTTTGTTTTGATCTTTTAGGGTTTTAAGTTACTTACTATGTTAATAATATATTTATAGTCGAAAGCAGATTAAAGATTTGAAGATAAATAAGTAATACTAATATATAAATATAAATTAAATAACATAACTATCTTATACCTCGTGTATTTCGTGAATCGATGATTTGGGCTACGTAGGTTAGGTTGAATATTTATAACTTGTCACCTATACTTTTTAAGCTCGTTTTAAATTATCAGCTAAAATTGAAAATGATGTAGCCTAGACCCAAAGATAAATATAAATTAAATAACATAACTATTTTATAGCTCGTGTATTTCGTGAACCAATGACTTGGGCATCACTTTATGTACGTTAGGTTGAATATTTATAACTTGTCACCTATACTTTTTAAGCTCGTTTTAAATTATCAGCTAAAATCGAAAATAATGTAGCCTAGACCCAAAGATAAATATAAATTAGATAACATAACTATTTTATAGCTCGTGTATTTCGTGAACCGATGACTTGGGCATCACTTTACGTACGTTAGGTTGAATATTTATAACTTGTCACCTATACTTTTTCAGCTCTTTTTAAATTATCAGCTAAAATCGAAAATGATGTAGCCTAGACCCAAACTTGGGTCGCACACCTATGCTCAAGGGCCTTAGGCAGCTATCATCTCGTTATTTCACTTCAAAACGGTATAACACTACGTAAAATTAAGTTTATGACAAAATGATAAGTACTTCTCCGTTTTAACTACAGATATTATATTCGTGTCTTGATTATGAAGTTATTTTATTTTAATGTGAGACGTATTAGCATGGATTCAAAATTAGTTAAGCACAATATCACAAAATGAGCGAGAATTTAAAATTTATGAATTACGATCTAAGTTAGTCACTAATCTCATAGTCATAGACGCTCCTCTTAGTTATTGTGTTTGTTGTCAAATATTTATTTATATTTTTTTAAATATAAATATAAAGTATAAATAAAAGTTTTTGTATTTGTACGAAATGCTCTAATCACACAATTATTCAATACGAAATCAAATATCGAATAAAAAAAATAAAAAAAAGCTTTCTATGGAAGTTAGTTTTATTTATTGTCTTTTTTCTCCATGTGAGAAGATTTGTTATTTTTTAAAACTATAAATCCAATTTATTACAACTCAAATACATGTCAACAAAAAGGGGGGAATTCCAAATGAACACGAATGTGTGAACTAATATATAAACAAAATTAATTTATTAGCGTAATTTTACGAGTGATATTTAGAGAGAGTATTTATTATATGTATAAATTTTATTTTTATTTTTATGAGATTAAAGAGGATGTTTTCAATGAACTTTCGATTTTTTTTTGAAAAAAAAAAAAGAAGAAGAGTTAATTAATGGTAAAATTATACATCTAAATAGTTATGATTTTTTGAGTTTTATATCTGAACTATGAAAAAGATTTAATCAATTTTAATTCTAATTTGATTAGATAATTAGCTGTACATTTAAAACAAGCATATGCACTAACCCCACTTAATTCCTACTAATCCATTTTTATGCACTAATTAAGTCATTTTGATCAATTTGTTAAATGAGGTAACATATTGGGTGGCTCTTCTCTAATTTTGAATCTAAATTAATTGGTAATTTACTATCACTCTCTTATAATTTGCAAATAATTCCTAATTAATTAGTGGCTTCTTAAGATTAAACATCTTAAGCTGTTAATTTTTTATTGCAAATATAACAATTAATTATTCCAAATAGAATATTGTTCACCAGCTCATATTTATAAATGGAAGTGATAATTATTCAAGTAGAAGTGTTAAATTAATATTGCTACCAAAGTTTAGTCATAATGGTAAATGATATATTTGCGAGATAAAGAGGATGTTTTCGATGAACACTCAACTCTAAAAAAAGATTAGATCAAAAATATATTTTAACTATTTTCATTTTACAAGCTTCGTATCTTAATTATCAAAAAAAATTAATTAAGAATAATTCAAATTATAATTATTCATTTAAAACAAGCATATTAGTTATTGAAATGTCATTAATAAATGAATTCGATGAATGTGATCTATGAATTAAGTTTGACAAGCATGATTTAGAACTTACAATTTTTATTTTTATTTTTATTATTTAACTTAAAATAAGTACTCAATTTTTTTTAATCCATAAATCATAAACTACTTTAAAATTAATAAATTTAAACATGTTCTTACATGTTATTTTTCTCAAATATATTTACAAGTTGTAATGAAATTTACAAATGAAAACGACAATTCACTAAGTGGTTTGGTATGACGAAAGTCATATTCTGAAAAATGTTTTAAATTTTTTTAAAATTTAAAATTTTTTTAAAAGTTTTTAATTTTTTTTTAATAAATTGAAGAGTGGGGGTGAGGGTCGTAGGATTAGGGTATGAGGTGGGGTAAAAAATGAAATTTTAAAAGCTTAAAGTTTTTTATCAAATAATTTTTTGTAGGGGGGGGGGGGGGGGGGGAAGGGGTAGGGATAGTCGGGATTGGTTGAGGTGAATTTTTTTTTTTCAAAATATGAAATATATTTCAAAAATAATTTTTTAAAATTTTATTTTTTGTTTGGAGAAGGGGGTGGTTTTAGGGTAGGGGTAACTTTTATTAAAAATTTTAAGGATGGGGAGGGTTGGATACAGGGTACGAGATAAGGAAGGTCGGATACAAGAAACAAAATAGGGTAAAAAAATATTGGAATTTAAAAATAAAATATGAATTTAAAAACATTTTGCTTAATTTTTTAGTAGCTAGTGTTCAAAAATCAAGGCTTTTATTTAACTAATTTTGAAATTATTTAAACTTTAATTATGATTAATCTTTGATTCAATGTATAATTCACAAAAGACAAGAGCAAATTCTTTGTGTGTGACAATGCATAGTACAAAAAAGTCAAGGGTAAATTCTTTATAGTGATGGATCAAGAAATTACTTCTATATGATTAATCATTTTAAAGTTTTATTTCATTGATGTGATTTAAAGTGGACTTGTGATAGGGAATTTCATTTGAAAGTGACAAATTAAAGAGTATTTTTTTTTTAAAAAAAAAATATTGATCTTAAAAGTTCAAGAACTCATTTAATTTATAATTTTCATGTTTGTTTTTAGAATGAAAGTTTCTTCTTTATTCTTTTTTCTCATATTATAGCTATAAAGATTATTTTTAAAAGGGAAAAGAGTTTGATATACCCCTCAACTTTGTCATTTGAAGCTGATATACCCCTCGTTATGAAAGTGGCTCATATATGTCCTTACCGTTATACAAACGGCTCACATATACCTCTGCGGTTACAAAATGAGCTTACATATACCCTTCATTTAACGGAAGTTAAAAATTAGTTTTAAATTTCTATTTTTACTTTTACTTTTTTAAAAAAAATATTTAGAGGTATATATGATTCCTCTATCAAAGTTCAAGGTATATTTTATTTTTTTCATACATAAATTATATTTTAACTTCTTTTATTATAATTATATTATTTGAGTTTCTTATTTTTTTTTATTTTTTTCTTTCATTCCTTAGTTTAAAGAAAAAAATTTAAACTATTTTTTTGTCTATATTGTAATTTGATTTTTGTATGCGAAAAAAAACATTTGGTCATCTACAATTAGTTCTTACAAAAATATTAGTGAAACATAAATAAATTTGATTATCAAAATAATAGTTCTAAATTAGATATTGAAATAAAAAAAAAGTCAAAAAGAAATATGTTTGACGAGGATTAAATTTACTCAAATGGGATTATATTTTTTAGAACAAAATTATAAAAAATTATATTAAAATTATTATTTTTTCATTTCCGTTAGAGGAAAAGGGTATATGCGAGCCATTTGTTTATAAGTAGGGGTATATATGAGTCACTTTCATAACAAGGGGTATATTAGCTCTAAATGACAAGGTTGAGACGTATATCAGACCCTTTTCCCTTTTTAAAAAAAAATTATGAATAAAGTAAATGGTATTTTCTGAAATGGCTTTTTTAAGAAATATGTATTTTCAAGAAGTCTCCATATTTATAGATATTTACTTTTAGGCTCAAATATTTTGATAATTTATTAGATTATGAATTGGAACATATCTATGTATAAATATATATATTTATATGTGAGTCTATAAAATAGAAATTACTAACAAAAACTACTCTAAATCTTTACTATTTACAAATTTTAACTAGTATGATCATTGTTTAATATGAACTTTACCCTTAGGTGAACTTGGCTTAACATAATTTGTTGGAGCTTCAAAACATATGGATTATGAAGCCCAATGGGCTACTTTTGTTGGGCTGCATATAGTAAAAAATATAAGCGGAAATTACTGAAATACACATCTTACGTTTTTCTTATTTTCAATATTCCCTTCTATTTCTAAAAAAAATTCTAAAAGTTCTTATTTCTTTAATGTATCTGAGCCAATATTTAATGTATCCAAGGTATATATTATGTATATGATTTATTTTATAATTATCCGAACTAATTTTTAATGTAATCAAGCTATATATTATGTATTCGAGCTAGTTTTTAATGTATTCGAGCTACATATTATGTATCCGGTTTATGTTATAATGTATCCGAGATACTCTTTAATGTATCGAGCAACATAATATGTATCCAGTTTATGTATATAATATATTCGAGATACTCTTTAATATATCCGAGCTACATATTATGTATCCGGTTTGTGTTATTTTTAAATGATTTTATAAACTGAAGAGTGATAAATTGTAATTTTATATTAAAAATATGGGATTTATGTAAAATGCAAATATATAATTTTGTGAAATTAGCTATCTAGTTATAATACTTGGCATAATTAGTCAAAACAACAATAATTTAAATTATTTATTTAAAATGTCAGAATGATAATATTTTCAAAAATAATTTGTATCCATGTTTTATTATTTATATTTCATTTTATTTATTAAAAGAGTCCATCATTGGACCAAACTCTAACCAATAACTATTAAATATCGATACACAATTCTTAATTTCTTTACAAATTATAATCACTAGTTGAACAATGTCCAGTATATCTTAGATTACTATTTACATTAATTTACTATGATACAAAATAATATTTGTATTTTAAAAAAGAATTTTGAACTAAATAAAACATATAATTTCATCGAGGAACTAATGGGATACGAAAATCTCATATTGTTACTATTAACATTAAACATAATGGGATACAAAAATATTGTATGCATTCAAATAAAAAGAAAACAACTATGAAACTAAAAAAGAATCAAGCACTTTTCAATCGTTCTTCATCATAGAGTGGATACAAAACATTCAAAAAAAAAAACTAAAAATATTAAACCATACAAAGATTTCATCGATTCAAAATAATTAACAAAAATAAAAATACCTGATACACGAATATTTCATTCAAACAAATAAAATAATCAACAAAAATAAAAATACTTGATGTCAAGATTTTTTGAATTCGATGGAACTGGCGAAATTATAGTCGTGAATTTTGAAGACATTTGTTTTAAGAATATATCGAAGTCAACTCAAAACATTTTAAAAGAACTAAAAATATTAAACCATACAAAGATTTCACCGATTCAAAATAATTACCAACAATAAAAATACCTGATATATGAATATATTATCCAAACAAATAAAATAATCAACAAAAACAAAAAATACTTGATGTCAAAATATCTCGAATTCGATGGAACTGGTGAAATTATAGTCGTGAATTTTGAAGACATTTGTTTTAAGAATATATCGAAGTCAACTCAAACAAGCTATGAAGATTATCGATTGAATGATTCGGAAGACAAAACTATTTTTTGCAAAAAAACTTTCTTGGAATTCTTGAGAACGCAGGGCAAAAAAACGCTCAAAAGATAAAATTGCAACATATGCTCTTTCTAAACGTAACTGATTTATATTTAAAATCAATTTTTCCTTTTTTAAAATTTTTTATTCCATGATTTTATCTATTCTGTTATTAATTATTTGTATTCTTTCAAATTAATCAGAATAAAATAAATGCACTCATCTTTTAACAAACTAAAATATTCTCATTTTTAATAAATAGTTAAATTATTGCTAAGGAGTCCCATTAAAGGCTAAAATATTGTTGTTTTAAAAATTTTCCCCGACTCTTGGGCTTATAGGACCTTTGAGGGCAAACCCTTTGTTCTTCCTCTAATTTTTGTTATTTTTTGAATTTTTTATTGATTTCAGGCGGTAGCTTATCTTTCTCAAGAAAGTAACAGAGCTATTGTAAAATTGATTCACCTCAAGAATGCTCTTCTCCCTCTCTATAAATCTATAAACGGTGAAGTGGTAATTAGGACTAGGTGGCCAATTGATCATATAGCTAGTAATTTATGAATATCATCTACAAGATATTCTAGGCAAGTGAGAAATCAAAATTAGACGACGTTTGTTGATTGTAAAGTAAAGTCTTCTTCACTTCAATCTTATCTCCTAACATCATCTATCTCCCCTTCTAACTAACTACTGACATTTCAGTTATTGACTTCAGATCATTGAAATTTACCAAGGATTCAAAAATCCTAAATGCAAAGAAACCGGTAAAGGTAGTACCTAATTAGATTCATTTGATTACTAATTTGAGAGGTGTGCTTGAAGATGGTGTGGAATTGAGGGAATCTAGTAAATGTAGTGGTGCAAAGGTAGTTACGATAATTTTTAATGAGTTGAAGTCAAAAGCTAAGATAAGAAAAGTCCAGAGTAAGTTAGAAGGCGAGCTAGACGAAGTCAGGAGAATTGTAAAGAAGATTGAAGTTAAGGAGACTTCCTTTACAATGGTAACAACAATTTTGAATTCTCATTCTCCTAAAATATCTTATAGATATTCACACTTTACTGGTTATATGATCGATCGGGCATCTAGTCCTAATTACCACCCCACAGTTTGTGGAATTTTACAGATGGACAAGAGGATACGTAAGGTGAACTAATGTTACAATAACTCTGAATATTTTCTTGGGACTATTGACTAGAATAAGTAAAAAATCAAATAGTAACAAAAACAATAGGAAGAACAAAGGGGTTCCCCTTAATAGGAACGGATAGACTTGCCCATAGCCACTAATAGAGATACTCGTCATCCTATTCACTTTCTCGATGAGTATCAAATACTTAGACATATCCTTCATCGAAGAATTTCAGAAAGGTGTAGGTCAATTACCTAAACAACTAATCATCCGAGAAAGAAAAAGTCCTCGAATAAGAGGGACATGACGACTAAAAATATCCAGAAACTTAATAGAGGTCTTAGGAATTTACCACAAAAAAATCTTGGTACAGTTATTGAGGTCATTAAGAAAAGAGGCATACTATATAAGCAGAATAAAGAGAAGCTTCAACTAGACATAGACAATATTGAAGTGACCAAAATAGGTATTCTTGAACAAGTCAAGTTGTTTTTCTAAAGTTGAATTAAAAATGTATTACTACATACTAAAGTTGAATTGAATATGAGTTACACAAACTACGTAACAAAGCAAGATAATAATCAGTATACAATCATTCCTAAACAACAATTAACAAAGAAAAACACATAGAAATAGATTCAAAATACTATAACATACTAGATATCTACTTTCTGATATAATGACATTTTTGGGTTATTAATCTGATTTTTGCATCCTTCAATGGATTTTCATGTAACACCCAAAACTAGTAGGTGAAACTAGAGTTGTACGTAAGAGTTTTAGAGTTTGGTGTGTGGGTTAGAATTGTAAAATGGATTATCGTACTTAGAATGAAGGGTTTAGGATTTAAACGTCAAGGTATGACTTCTTAAGAACCAACCAAGGGTCCTTGAGGAGGACCCTAAAAGTTCACCCAAAAATCGCCAAAAAAGACACACCTACGAATGGCACCTATGGCCGATAGGTGGACCCATGCCTCATGGTTGGGTGTCGTGGGTCAAGGGACAAGGTGAGGAGATGCAGGCTATGAACCACAGACCTGCAGCATGTACCGCAGACCCAACCACAGTCCGTGGGGCTGCCAGATTTCGGCCAATGCTAGGGACTTTTTGGTAACTTCCTTTTTATTTAATTTGATGTGGGGTCATTTTATTGTTTTAATATACTTATATAAGTGTTTTTAATTCATTAACTAATCCTTACACCTCATAAATCCAAAGACCAAAATCCATAACCAATTTTTCCTAAAATCTTCCCTCTAGAATCTCAAGGAAGAAGCTAGGGTTGAAGAATCAAACTTTTCTTCCCAAATTCATGGTGAGTCTGAATTAAGGTACGGTAGCTTTTCCAAACTTTACTCATAGAGCCCTTCCAAAACCCTTAATTTTAAAACTTGAAAACTAAAAGTTAGGGTTTGACTTCAATCTCATGGATTACTTTCAAATTCTCTTTAATTGATTGAATTATGTTTTTATGGATATATTGATAATTTTAAATTATTTCAAGTTGAATTCCTCAAGAACTCATGTATTTCTCTTATTTTCTCAAAATGAATCTTAAGTGTGTATATTGATTGATGTAAGTTAAATATTACATAATTATGAACGTGATCAATCGATTTACTTGAATTATGTATTAATTTAGGAATTTGTATTGTTTTGATGTTGAATTTCCTCTAAAACCCCATGAACCCTCAAGTCCCCAATTTGTGGCTTTATGGTTGGGTGAATTGTTGTGAGATAAATATTAGGAGATTATATTGTAGTAGTTTATTTATTTGAATCATGTTACCATCCATGTCTAATGTAGTAATTCTAGATATGTTAGGTTGAATGTGACCTATAGTTCTTGTAGCGCAAAACATGAGAATTTGCTATGTGAATGAGACTTGTGTGTTCGCAATGAGATTGTTTTAAGAGTAAAGTGAATTAGATTGCTTCGAGAGTAAAGTGAATATACTATGATCTAATTGTTGTGTTGATTAAATAATTACACTCATGTACACACTTAGGTATGAATATCATATAATGTGAAAGGTTTGTCACATATAGTGATTCTAAGGTTGGAAGACTAGTTTCACCTATTGAATCTAGGAGATTTAGCATGAGTTTGGTGGATTAAGTGTCAAGACACTCTTCCATAATTATCAATTTAAGTCAATACTTAATATGAACTCAACGGGGATGATGTTTAGCACTGCGTGGATAGTGATATGAGATGGAAGTCCTCACGATAGTAGAGGCCGGATTTCTAGGAACAATCTCTTGGGATAGAAGTTCTCAGTTAGTAGAAACCAGGGTTTTCTAGTAGCTCCCCTTATCCCATAAACTAGTGGATTCACCTAAACTAATAGTTTGGTCCTACCTTAGGCAAGTAGGATAACCTCTTTTCGTTGTGGCATAGACACCAAATTCCATAATTATGCTCACCTTGTCTATGTGGTTAAAGTTAATTCCCACAAGGTCAAGTTTAGGTGAACTATAGTTATTCAAGAAGTACTACTTAATGTTGGTGGGGGTATGAGACTTCAACAATACATTGCACAAGTAGGCTTTGAGAGTAGTTATGGTAGGTTTCTCTTTTGTCATGATGACTCATGTAATAAATGTGCTTGTGACTAAATGGCAATTGCATTTGATGTTAATACTACTTGTAATGTTGTATGCTATTTGAATTGTTGCCATGACTTTCTTTTTTTGATATGGTTGATTAAAAGTGCATGTTTCCTTGTCTATGAGAAATAGGCTAAAAATGATATCCAAAGAGGGTAAACATGAATGAGGATCTGAAGTGTATGGGTGGGATTATGGAATCTTATCCATACATTGCAAGAACTTGCCTTGAGGTGGCTTATGAAGTGTTTCTATCATTATGTGCTAAAATTATATTGTATTGACTATGTATATGTTCATAATGGTATTTCTTATACTCACTAATTTTGAGTGTTATCTACCATGTTATAGTCTATGTCTTCTCTTATGCTAATGACTTGTGTTTTTACACTATCTTCAAAATGATGGTTTAAACTAGTAAAGGGCATGCATTCAACTAAATTGTCCCTTTTGCTTGTTCTCAAAGGTTTTTTTTGCATGGCGGTCATACTTTGTGCATTTTCTTAGTAATTCATATTTCTTCTACATTTTCCACTAAGTGTAGTGTTTGGTGATATCGACTTTCATCCTCATGACTAGGATCGTAGTAGATCAAGAAGAAGAAGTTTAGTGAGTCCTCATAGCATTTGAGGGCTTGACCATTGTGTCATTTTTGTCTTTCTTTTATGTTTTAGACTTTTATGGAATGTCACATTTTTTTGTCAGAATATCCAAAGTATGTACTCCCAAAGATTTTATTCTTAGTGTTATAGATGGTTTGAGACATAGTATTGTAGACTTTCACTTATTTTTATAAAAAAGACTTGATTATATGGATAAAATTTTAAATTTCTGCACCTTTTTTCTATTTTCTTATGCTATGATATGCTAAGAGGCTTGTATGAGACTCTTCAGAGTCTTATACGACGTGTTACATCTATGGAGTACTCCTAGGTCGTTACACTTCATCTCCGAGACATCATTATTTTTCAATTTTTTGACTTAAACTAAAGAGGTAAATCCTCAAAATAGTCATCGGTGTCCATGATTTCTTTGACATAGATGCAAAATCAACACATTTTTTTTTAAAAAAAAATTCACATTATTCATCTCTTTAACATATTTTTACCTTGCGATAAACATGCATTCTCTCATCCTTATTCTACTCACCTGATACTTGTGAAATTCTAAATTAAAATTAGGACTTGTAATTAACTTCATCAATAAACACACAATGGATGACTAAGGAAAGTCACCAGATTAGGTGGAAAGCACACTTCTCTATTGAATTGCATTTGCGGGATGAAATTTCTTGCCTTATCATCTGTCAGAGTTTCTTTAACAAAAGGAGTAAAATGTAGAGGGAGGGCTACAACTTAGGTCTTTACTAAGACTATATATAGGCCAACGATAACAAAAACAAGAAAACAATAATATAGCCTATAGAAATTCAACATGCAAAAAGGACTCGCAACAAAAAAGGGAGAGTCATTAGGTCAGATTGGCACCTGGGAATTGACATTCACTGAAAGGGTCTGGTGATTCTGAGCATTCCATTATCTTCATACCACCTACACCTGGAAGATAAACAAATATGAAGAATATGAAGAAGAAAAAAGAAAGTCAAGAATGAAGTTAAAAGTGTACCTAAGGTGCTTCTCCCAAAAGACGGACCTTATAAAATCACCAAAAAAGGAGATAATCCTTATCCACAAGAGAACACAACTGAAAATGACAGAAAAGTTGGTGAGGACACAACTGAAAAAATAACATAGATCAGAGGTATGTACTTACTCTATAAGTTGATTGAAGGGATGAAGACCCACGAAGGTGAATGTTGATCACCCAAAAAGGAGGAAATGGAGTTAGGAGGACCAATAAGTGAACACTTTTAAGGAGAAGAGCAGCAGGATGACGGAATGGAAAGAGGAGTTTTGATTAGAAAACCCTACTTTACTAATATATAAAGTCTCAGCTAGTTGTTGGGCTGGGCTTTCTTTTGATAGCATAGGTTTTATTTTATTTATCTTATTGTTGTGAGACGTTTCTTTGGGCTGGGCTATGCTTGTGGAGATGTAAGGTTTTGTCATGTCGACTATTAATAAAATCTCAAAAGTTTTTTTAAAAAAAGAAATCCAGTAAAAGCTAAAATTTGACCCCGCATCTAACTAATATAAGCCTCTTGATTTGAAGTATCAACATCACAAGTATCCAAGGACTTCTTCTAGGCGACTTTCGTTTTAAAAGAGGGTATCAACGAATGAATGTTCCCGATTTGACACAACATATTTTGCTAAGTTGGAAATTCTTAAAACAAAATTGTTATTGCTAAAAGTTAAGAAAATTAGTAATAAATAAAAGTAAAATTAAAAAGTGGTGATTATTAAATAAAAGACCTTCACTTATATAACTTTTTCTATTTAAAACATAGACCAAGCCATTTCAAAATCGTCTTCAAACTGAGATTTTAATAATTAAATTTCAAATATATAAATTTGCTAAAGTCTAACTTTAGACATGCCAAATCGACCAACAAAGAGAATCTTGAATTTTGAGAATAGCATTGGAACTTGAAATAGGCCCAAATAAAACAAAATGGAAATCTCTCAAAGAGTGCTAAAGCCAATAATTAAATGTTTAGATCAAGTTCGATATATTTAAGTGGTATAATACATATATTGAATTCTAAATTTGGTTTCAAATTTTAACTTTGATCTCTAACTTTCATAATGCACAAACAGACACTTTACTATCCAACTTTTAAATAAATAAACACATGAGTCCTACATGGCAAAATACATGTAGGACAAAAAATGGCATATAGGATGACATGTAGGACATGTGTGTCTATTTGTTAAACTTTATACAAGTTTAAGTGTCTACGTGTGCACACCCGACATAAATGTGATTCGAAGCCAAGTTAAAGGGCACATTTATGTATTATACCTATTTAAGTTTTATTTACATTTTTATTCAATAATTTAATGTATAAAATTGTTAACTATAAATAAACAAAAATTAAAAACATATTATTCATTAAAAGAAACAATAATTCCAATTGATGTGTATGTGTCTCATTTGATACTTAAAGTTAAAAGAAAGAAAGACTTTCAATCCCAATTAACATGGTGTTTCATTTGGCGCACAAAGTTAAAAGATTTTTTTTAAAAAAAATTGTGATCTAAATCAAACTGTAGACATTCATATGACTATAAATTATTTTATTAAGGGCAAAAATGAAAAGTTTTAAGATTTTCAAGGAATGACATATCATTGAGACAAAGGAAGTAGACATTATTTAATTGGACAATTTTTTTTTCCTTTGAGTTGAATAAACTATCAAATTCTGCTTATGGATCCGAAAGAAAATAAAGTATATGTAAATATTATATTAATTTTAACTAAAGTTAACTTGAGACAAAAATGTATTGAAGTTAGATATAGTTGTTGTTCAAGCATTTCTACCTAAAGATTATGAACAAAATGACTAGATTTTAACTATAAGAAGCTTTGGATAATAGATTTATATTTTTTTACGCAGTCCAAATATGATTTACATATCAATCCAAAAATTGTATTTTTGTACTCCAAATATGTTTCATAACATTCACATTTCCTTCGGGATAGTTCAGTTGGATTGGAGGGTGGTTATCTATACGGATGACCCGGGATCAATCTCACCTCAATGCCTTCTGAGTCGAGCATGTCGCATAGGTATTGCCTAGTGCGGTTTACATCCCCTGTGTGGCTTGCAGGCTATTACACAGTTGGGGATTTACTCAATGCACATAAAATGCTCACCCGAAGGGCTAAGGTTATAGCGGCTACGGGTTATCCTGGGGTTCAAAAGAAAAATAAACATTCGTATAAAATGAGTATTTTGGTCTCTCAACTATCTAATATATTTTAATTTTGATTCTTGAGATATACAAATGAGTACATGTACTTTTTTAATTAATTACAATGTGCTCTTTGATGGATTAAATATTTTATACTATAACTATAGCATACAAATATGATTTTATAGTTTGCATAATTGCGTTTTATAAAAAAAAAATTAAATATGTATATTTTGCTATACATATACAAAAAAAGTAATTGTGTAGTTCGCTATTCATGTATAAAGAAAACAGTTGTATAATTTGCTCTACATATACAAAAGAACTAAAACTTATTTTTACCTCAAATAAATCCCTAAACGAAATAGAAAAGAAATAGGTGAAAAGACTAGTTTGTCGTTCTTTAAACCCGGATTGAGACCTATCTCAATCCAACAGACCAACTTCCGATAGACATATCTCCCTCATGTGATATTGAAAATGCACAAACTCGGCGGCGTTGAAAAGAGGGTTTTCCAACCATATAAAGAACTACTTCTAACTCATCCTTAGCTAGGAGCTATGATCGTTTGAAAATGACCAAAACTCACTTTTTAAACTAAGAAAAATTTCAAGATTTCGCCTTTTCTTTTCAAAAGTGATTATTAGTTTTTTAGCTCATTCCTAGCTATTTTGAGTTACGAGATGTTACAAACGAGGGTGGCGAGCAATAATCTGGGAGAGGGGAACAAAAATATATGTGTATATATAATTTCTTCTCGCTTTATACAAACACAAATGCTTAAACGAGAGAGGCGAGCGAAACTGACACCAAACGAGAGTGGCGAGGGAGATTCCACCAGAGAGAGGCGAAAATAAGAATAGTTTGCTATAGGGTACAATTTTTAATCAGAATATATTTATAATTTTCCCTTTTTAGAAATATATAAGCCTTAAAATGGTAAATAATATAATTTTGCCATAACATATCTACTGAATGATGAAATAATTAATAATTCTGTTTTTTTATAAAAAAAAATCATAGGAAGATGGGTCAGAAGTATATTTCAAGTATAATGCACCAAAAAATCATAAAAATTAAATTATGATTTATCAAATAATTAAGAAACTAAAAGTTCTATCCCATCCAAGTTTAAAACTTATATAATTGCAGAAAAAGATTTGATAAATGGAATAATCAAATAGTGCCTTTTTTCTCTTTTTATTTTCTCTAGTTTTTCCCAATTAATTAAATTGGATTTGCGTTAAAAAATCTTTTTTTTAATAAGTTAAGTGTCTATCGAAAATAATTTTATCCTCAAAATTTAAATCTAAGGCATTTGATTAAAAATAAAAAATTAGTTACCATCGATGTCAACAAATAATAATGTTAATAAATTAATGCCTCATTTAATTATTGTACTAATTTATTAAAGGACTCAAATTAAAATATTCTATAAAGTTTGGATCCATAGACTTATCTTGTGCTGGCGGGTTATTCGGATCTGAAAATTATTAAATCAAAATTAGGTAACATATTAAACAAGTATTTTTTTTTTATTTTTTTTATTAGTTATTTAGTGCCATCATTCATTTCGAGCCAGAAAATCTCACTTTAAAAGATAAAAATATTTTTTAATTCCTAACACGAGTTATTTATAGAATTCGAACCAAAAACCTTTAAGGTAAGAAATAGTGAAAAAGGATAAATATACCTCCGAACTATCGTAAATGATATGTAAATACCCTCCGTCATATTTTTGGGATATTGATGTCTATGCCGTATAAAAACTAGAGTGTATATGTTCTTCATTCTAACGAAAGACTAAATAAGAACATGAAAGACTAAATAAGAACACACGGCGCAATCTTATACATTGATCTGATTCCGGATCGGTGGGTAAAATTATGACACGTGTATATCCGTTACTATAAATGATATATATACTCTAATTTTTAGACGACAGAGGCACCAATGTCCTTAAATATGACAGAGGGTATCTCATACCATTTACAATAATTTGAGAATGTATTTATCCCTTTTTTCCTAAAAAATAAATACATATCTCTCATTCAACACATCTTTTAACAACATATTAATTAATCGTAATAAAATAATCAAAATATATATATAAAAAGAACATATATTCATTTATTAATCAGATCGACGTAGACACCTAGTACGATAAGAAAACTCTCACATGCCGTGATCCCCAATTTCATCAACTACCTCACACTAGGTACTTATCTAATTTTAAATTCACCGATTTAGCATATTCAAATATAATTTTAATTCAGAACTTATATTTATATATTAAAAAAAATAATAATAAAAATAACTTTTAGCAATAATAAATAGACACATCAATAAAGAGTGTTAGAGTCTTAAACGACACTACTTAATTAGATTCAATATCGCTAAAGGTTTTAGAAACATGTACGAACATTACTAATTGTCGCTAAAAGTACATAGTTAACGACAATTAAGCTATCGTCTCTAATTAATTACCGCTAAAAGATCATTAATGTAGTGAAATAGCAAATATAGAATCCAATAAACTTTTAAAAAAATTATAATCTAAAACCTATAATTTTTTAAAATATTGATTCTTGATAGTGAGGTATGTAATGACATTATTTCACAATTTTTTATTTTTTTTTGTATATGATAAGGAGCTTTATTAAGAGATCTTTAATGATAAGTAGTTGAATAATTAAAATAATTTATTATTGTAATAATTCATTGAACTTATCATATATTTATTTTTCAATAAAGTCAAAAGATCACCGACCATAATATTTCAAACAAAACGGTTGCACGTTAATAATTAATTATATAGAGACTGGCATATTCAATTTGACTAAGAATATGCTCTAAAAAGTAAAAATCATTCTATAAAGAAAATAAAAAATTCATACTAAAATTATAGGATATATAACAATATAATTTGAAATTGATCTGAGTTGTGATGAAATAATTGAAATATATTTTTATTTTTCATTTAAAAATTTCAAATATTCCATTTTTTATTTATAAATGAAGATATTAATTTTATTGAAAACATCACACTTAAAAATAAATTTCGTAATATGAAAAATTGAACTTAATCAATTCTTATGAATGTTGAACGCGAAACAAAAAAGGAGAGTTGGACTATTCATGTTTGACTATATAGTATACAGAAAAGATGATTCTAGAAACAAATGCTGTAAAGATTTTCTAATGCGTTATAAAGACGGAGATAAAAATTTAATAAGCGATGCGTATATTTATTTTTAGTTAGGTGAAGGATACAAAAAGATTAAATATATATTCATAATAATTAATATTTAATATTTGTACACCACACATTTTCTTAATGAAAAAAAAGTATCAAAGCATGAGTTTTCACTTAAAATCGCTCTATTCATCATCTGTATCATACTGTAGTAGATTGATAGAAATTTTGATTCTTGACTAAATATTTTGAATTTAAACAAGAAATATCTTTAAAATGTTACCTTAAAAGATAAATCTTATGTTAATATATAAATACATATTTAATTTGATTCTAATATAATATCAAATATCGTGTTTAAAAAAATATGAATGACAAATACTTGGCAACTTACTATTCATGGTTGACTTACTACACAATAATGTCTTTTCTTAATATTTTTTCTTACTTGGAAGTTGGCAAATTGGTCTCCTCTCTTGACAATCCCAATTATTATTATTTATTTAGGTGATATTCGAAGTTTATTGTTTGATTAATTGAATTTGTATCGTATATAGAGGTTAATAAAGGAAAACTTTATTCTTAGAGTTTGGATGCAAAACTTCTATTTAACGATGAAATTAATTCTTTATTTAATCATATTTTTTCAAAGTACATATCATTTTTATTCATAACAAAGTTAAGAATTATTTCAATTAAACTTATTAACCGATCAATAGTATCTAAATCTAAGTATTTGGTAATACAAATAGTGTTTAAGAGTGAAGTGTTTATAAGTTTAAACAAGTTCAAAGTCATAAATTGATTAATTCTCGATCTAATTTATCATTTTTCTGTTTATACTTATTTTAGTTTAATTAAACCTTTTATTATTTTCTTTGTATCATCGATATACTGACATCCAATACATAATTAACTAAATAAAAATTTTCTTCTGTAAAATCTATGTTGTTTTAGATGAGATTTTCTAAATATTCTTCGTAAAACATTACCTTAATTTATTTATTTTTAATCTATATTTATTATTCGTTTATTTTTATATAAAAATACTTTAAAATTTTTCATTTTTCTGTTTATACTTATTTTTAATTTAATTAAACTTTTATTATTTTCTTTTTAGCATCGATATACTGACACATAATTAACTAAATAAAAAATTTCTTCTATAAAATCTATGTTGTTTAGATGAGATTTTCTAAATATTCTTCGTAAAATATCACCTTAATTTATTTATTTTTAATCTATATTTATTATTCGTCTATTTTTATATTAAATTACTTTAAAATTTATAATTTTAGGAGAAAAACTTTTGAAACTATCATCAAAATTATGACTTCTTTACCAATATTTTATATCATAATTATAAAGCTTACATCCCAACACACATGACACATTGACTCATGATTTAATTAATTAGGATGCTTAATTTTTTTTTTTTATTATTATTAGGTCTTCTATATAGTTTACTTATATATTCTTACCTAAACCTAATACACTCACGTTTCGATCACTGACTACACAACCACTAAAACATTTTTTATAAGTTAAAATAGAATCAAACATTATTGATACCACTTCCTTTGATGTATCAATAAAATAGGTGACATAAAGTTAAATTAAAAAAAAGGATAATGGTATCCAATAGCAAATTAATAACTTAAAATAAATGGATTAGTTATAGTTTGATTTAATTGTGCTCCAAAGTAAACGTTTTTGAAAGTTTGTCAGTCGCCTCTCTCCCAAATTTCTCGCTCGATACTCTTGCATTCTCGCTCGCCACTCTCCCTCTGCTCGCCTCTCTTGCTTTATACACAGAAGTGTATAAATTGTGTTTTGGTTTTGTATAAAACAAGAAAAAATTGTATATACACATGCAAAAACATATGCTATACACTTAATTATACAATTTACAAGCATATTACTTCTATTCAATTGTAGACAAATGCAAATTTTATACAAATATTGTAGCGAAAAAGGCCAACGAATTATACAATTGCGAATTATATAATTGCAGTGAAATACGATTTTATCTCGCTTTATACAACAGAAGTGTATAAATTGTGTTTCTGTTTTTGTACAAAGCGAGAGAAAAACATATATCTTCTTTCTATACACTTATAATTATACAATATACAAACATTTTACTTAGATTCAATTGTATGCAAAACAAATTTTATACAAATATTGCAGCGAAATAGGCAACGAATTATACAATTGCGCATTATACAATTGCAGTGAAATAGGCCAGCGAATTATACAATTGCAGCGAAATAGCCAGCGAATTATACAATTTAGGCCAGCGAATCATACAATCGTATATGTATAGCAAGGCCAGCGAATTATACGATTTAGGCCAGCAAATTATACAATTGTATATGTATAGCGAATTATACAGTTATATGTTTCCTATGGAGCGCAATTATGTAAACTTTGCTATAGCATACAAATATGAATTTTTTGTTTGCTATATGTGAAAGTTGCCCTAAACAAATTATATACACTTTGAGTGTGTCTTTAAAAAGAAAAACTCTTATAATTGTTCTTAAGAATTTTCTAACAAAATAAGTATTTTTTTCGTCTCAATTTAAGTAGTATTGGTTAAAGTTCAAAAGTCAAAATACATTTCTTTTAATTATGATTTTTTTATATCTTTTAAGTATATTTAGAATTATCAGTTTTTCTAACTTCAATATATTTACATAGTTTTTAAAATATGTTTTCAAAAAACTTAAAAAATTTCAAGTCTCAAGTCACGATTAAAAACAATTAATTGATGAGTATATTCCACCATTTTTAAATTAGACGTTCCTAAATTCAATATAATAAACGTCTATCGTCATTCTAGGCTTCTAGCCTTTTACTTTTTTAAAAAAAATTAATAGGTTGGTTAAGTTTCTATAAATTCTTAACTACAAAGTCAAATTGGGTCACTCTCAATTTTATTTTTGGGGTCTTTGAATCAAATAATTTTGTATAATAAAATCCACAAATAGAAAGTGGAATATGATTAGTTAGTAACATGGGCTGAATCATCCTATAATATATAGTTTAATTATACAACTGCAAGATTCCTACATCACATAATAATGCATATTTTTAAAAAATCATTTAATTTATTTTCATAAATATATTTAAATCAATATTCATTGAATTCCTCCCAAATCCCAATTTTTATTAATGTATAATTGCTATTATTGTTCATAATTTAATCATTCCATGTTGATGATTAATCTTTTTTAATAAGATGTTAAAAATAACTTGATAAAGTGAAAATATAATATACATAAAAATTAATAGAAGTTAAAACCTATAATTAATATCTAAAAGTCTATGCAACATTATTTAAGCTATAGGCTTGAACTTTTTCCCTTTGTTTAAAGGTGTTTTAAAAGATTATATATAGTTTTTATATTAGTTTTTTCCTTAATTACAATATACAAAATATGCATTTTTATCCATGGTGGATGTGGTGTATGAATAGCACTATGTATCTAAGATATTATATTTGTTTCGTTTTTCAAAAAACGATATATTTTGTGTATCGGACTATTGATAATTATTTTTTTGGAAAGTTTTGAATTCTCGAATTTTCTTTAACTTTTAGTTCATTTATATCCTTATTGATATTATTGTTAGTAAATTATTTTTTGTATAATCCTTATCATTAATGGAATTTTAATGTAAAATAGATAAGATTTTAGAATTTAATTACCATAAGATGGAGAGTAAAAATACAATAAATTTGGTAAATTTATAAATATTTACAAACAAATGAATCAAATGCATATTTCAATTAATTAAAATTAAATATAATTAGTTAAATATCACATGACTTAAAATAAAAAAATGCTAACAATTGAGGGTCCAAACTCCAAATGTGTCATGAGTCCTTTATAATGTGTTTTTTTTAAATAGGAAAAAAGATCTGAAATATATTCGAATTTGTTGTTATAATATCAAAATTTGGAAAAGATATTACCCCTTTTACTATTTAATAATATATATTAAAGGTATATATGTGCTACGTGGACACAAAAAATATTATTTTATAATTATAAAAAGTAATGTGTCTACTTGGGCACATATATACGTTTAAAATACACTATTAAATAATTCATAGGTAAAAAATCCTTTATAAAATTTGATATCGTAACAATAATTTTAGCCAAAATTAAAATATTTTTAATTTTTTTTCTTCTTTAAATATAAATTAATAAATCTATGAAATAAATTATTATTGAACCAGATATAAGGTGACTTTTGATTCTTGAAATTTTAGTAATCCTCGATAAGGCAATAAAAGATCTTTAGGCATATTCCTTGCAGAAAAAAGTTGAACCAAAAAGCACTTTATTGAAAGTTGAAAAGTAATTCATTTCAAATTTAGGCATTATAAAATATTAAAATTCTGTCCCGCTAGTAAGTAAGTATTTTAATTTCGAAAATATATATATATATATTTTTTAATTTATAACTAAATATTTTAATGTTTTTTTATGTCTCGTGAATATCCGAGTTTAACATCACAGATAATATTTTAGACAATTATTTTATAAATTAGAGTATTCAATTAACTTACTAAAAACACGTTAATGTGTCAAATGTACATACTCACAATTAGTGTATCAGTTAAGATCAAGCTTAAGTGTTTGTTTAAACTTTAACCCGAGGCATGAAATGGGCCAATCACATAGCAAAAAACAAACGTAACATACGTGTGTCGGAATCAACTAAAATTTTTAATTGTTAATAAAAAATATTTCTGTCGAGCTTGAAATGAATGAAATCTTAACAAAAAAGTCATTTCGATAAGAAGTTTCCCTAACGAGCTTTAACATAAACTGAATCACACCACAAAATCAATACCAAACACTAAATCGGTAGAATTCTTCGAATAATGAGACGAATACCAAACACCAAATCGAAATATATAATAATTCCAAAACCACTTTAAACTTTTTGAGGCATGAAATGAGCCAATCAAATCAATTCAAATAAAATAAATCCAACATTATTAATGGTGAAGTTGCTATAGGAGTAGAGAGTGTCTCCATCTATAAATATAGCTAGCATTGTTCATAGTTTTTTGCATCACAACAACTCTCTTCCCTCATAAATCAATTTTTAAAAAAAACCCAAAATTTGCCTCCATAGGAAAAAGAGATTGTTGTGTGTGTCTTCTTTTTTTTCATCAAAAAATTTCAAGATTCAGGTACTCTTATATCTATGTTATAGTTACACTCAACACCCATTTTTCCAATTTTCTCAAAGTTCAAAACTTTATTATTATTTTTTAGTTTTATTCACTCACACCATGTAGCTACATTTGTGAAGAAATTTGTTATAAACTCCTTTTTTTTTGTGTGTAGTTGTTATTTGAGTGGATCCAATGTCAATTATTTTTCTTTTGATTTTGTAAAGACTGTTTTTATAATTATAAATAAATGGATTTGAATGATAAAGTTTGAATCTTTGACCTTTTTGAATTCAACTGACTTGACCTGCCCTATATGGTATTCCTAAATTTCCTCCATTTGTAGGAAAGAGATTGTTTTGTGTGTGTTTCTTGTTGTTGTTGTTCATTTGTACATCAAATTTCAAGATTCAGGTACTCTGTATCTGTGTAAACAGTTACATTCAACACCCATTTCTCCATTTTTCAATTTCAATTCAACCTAACCCCACCTTGTTGTATATTATTTTTTTGTTGTAAAAGAGATGTCTTTTTAAACACCCATTGGCCATTTCTGCAGTGTGAATCATGTGGATCAGATCTCCTTGACAATTTTTCTTTTGATTTTGTGTAAATCCATCAATTGTAAGTTTGGTAGATGTAGATTGGGACTTGTGGGGTCATCTTCTAGCTTTGATTCATACTCTGCATTTATGTTAAATGATTCACTAAATGAACATTAATAATTGATTTTGAATGAGTAAATGAAACAAGTTGTAATAGAAAAGGTAACCTGAACCTATAAAGTTTGAATCTTGGAGCCGATATAGAGTCTTGCTTATGGATTCATTCGAAACCAGTAGTTTTAACTCAGACCTTATATATGTTGTATAAGAGTTGTGGTAGAATCTGAACCTGAACCCATAAAGTTCAAATCTTGGAGTGGATGTAGAGTCTTACTTATGAATTCGTTCGAATTAATCCAGTAGTTTTGACTCAAACCTTGTATGTGTGTTAAAATGCATTGTGGTAGAATCTGAATCCAAAGTCATAAAGTTTGAATCTTGGATTCGCGTTCTGGTGTATTTGTTGATAGGAATTTAACTCACTGGATTTTGCATTTGGATTTTTTCTTTTGGCATAGGAATGTGGCTTACAATGGCCTTACCCTCATATTATACGGTTTCTGTGATTTGTTAAATCTGAATGACTTCAATTTCTTGTTATGACAATCTTTTTGTAGGATCTTGATAGTTGAATTTACGAGTGGATAGGGTGTGGGAGAGTGAGAAAATGACGACTCGGAATTTGGAGAAATTGGCTTCCATTGATGCCCAACTGAGGGCTTTGGTTCCTGGTAAGGTTTCTGAGGATGACAAACTGGTTGAGTATGATGCTTTGCTTTTGGATAGTTTCCTCGACATCCTTCAGGATTTGCATGGAGTGGATCTCAAGGAAACGGTATATACTTTATGTTTTTTGTTTCACTTTTGTTGTTACAGCCACACTTATTGTTCTGATTTTGAGGAATTATGTTTAATCTGGGCAATTCTTAACCAATTTTTGGTCATCTTCCAAGCACCTGTTTCGAATCCTCCAATCATACACTACTTTTGGCGGATCTAAGATGTACCCGACAAACATTTTGAAGAGTCTTGAACAACATTGCTTCCAAGTTTCAATGATTTTACTTTGTTTAGATGAGCAAAATCGTATTGGATTTGGTGGGGAGGGCAAGGGGTGGGGGAATGCATTTTGCTTTGTTTTTCTTGTCTGAATCTAAAGATTGGACCTTTATATATATTTTGATGGAGTTGAACATAATATTCAGTATTTAACATTTTAAAACTAAACTGTATTAAGTGGCTGTTGATTGGGTAGTTTGACCGAGGCAGTGGAAAATATTCCGATTTTTATAGTCATTTGATGAGATCCTAAGCTGGGTTCAATGAAGTGTCCTTTGAGTTGACTGTTCTTTATTTACATAGATTAATGGACAAAGTACTTATAATTATAAGACTGGCCTCAGGATTTGGATCAAATGTCGAAGGTGGTAAAACATGGATGCCTAGCAAGCGTATGTCAATAGGATATTTAAGTGGAGAAGGGTAGAGGGGTGGACTCGTTATACATTGAATTTTGATGTTGAAAACAAACAGAGTGATTAATTATCTAAAAAAATATGACTTCATGTAAGACTGGTCAGTATTGAAGTGTTCTTTATGTTTTCTTTAATCTGACTGTAGGTCCAAGAGTGTTATGAACTTTCTGCGGAGTACGAAGGGAAGCATGATCCAAAGAAGCTGGAGGAGCTTGGAAATGTGTTGACAAGTTTGGATCCAGGGGATTCCATTGTCATTGCTAAAGCTTTCTCTCACATGCTTAATTTGGCCAACTTGGCTGAGGAGGTGCAGATTGCCTACCGTCGACGACAAAAGTTGAAAAAGGGGGACTTTGCTGATGAGAACAATGCAACAACTGAATCTGATATTGAAGAAACTTTCAAGAAACTTGTAGAGGAGTTGAAAAAGTCTCCTCAAGAAGTTTTCGAAGCACTGAAGAATCAGACGGTGGATCTAGTCTTAACTGCTCATCCTACTCAATCCGTCCGAAGATCTTTGCTTCAAAAGCATGGAAGGTCTGCTCATTAATTACCAATCTTCTTTTTTTTAGAAGTTACAGACTGTTTCTCAGTCTCTCCTAAAATGCTGCTGTACCAGGTCGGATCCTCTAATTATGTATTACTTTTGGAGGATCCAACACAAAACGTCAGCATTTTTGTTGAGTCTAAGCAACATATTCTTAGACTTGTAGGTATTTCCTGTTCTGACTTTTCTTATGTTTAGGATCCGAGATTGCTTGGCTCAGCTGTATGCTAAAGACATCACACCCGATGATAAACAAGAGCTTGATGAGGCATTACAGAGGGAGGTAATATCTGTTTTTTACTTAATGCATGTCATTTTTCCTGAATGATTTCTGCAGTTTTAATCTTAATTTCTAGTGCTTTCCTATGGACTTCCTGACTATTTGTCACTATCTATCTATCTATACATATAGTATTAGCTCAGATTAACTTTTGAGATTTTTAAAGTTCTGTCACACACTCACACTGCTGACATGAACAATAGGAATGATTTGTGATCTCTGTAAACTTACTATTGTTCTCTTTGGTTATTTAATTTACTGTCGAAAACATTAGTAAGCTTGTTATACTAGAGGAAGTGACCTCTACTCAACAACAACAACAACTACAACATCTCAGTCCCAAGCAAGTTGGAGTCGACTTTATGAATTTTCACTAACCTTTTTACTCCATTTAAAGTCATCTCAGCCCGTATTAGATAAAATAAAAATAAACGTATAAAGTACTCCCTCCATTTCAATTTGTTTGTCTTGCTTCATTTTTAGTCTGTTTCAAAAAGAAACCCTCTTTCCTTTTTCACTAACTCTTTAATTCTAAACTTTCCACAAGGCATGTTTAAGTCCATTAGATTAAAGGGAATTTTGGTAAATTCTACATATTTTTAGTTTAAGATGCAAGGTTCAAAAGTCTTCTTTACTTGCTTAAAATCTTTTACTTGCTTAAAATCCGTGTCAAGTCAACACCAACAAACAAATTAGAATGGAGGGAGTACTAGAAGTTCTTTATATATTTTCTACTTCTCAAAAAGATTAAATACTGCTATAAAAGTATAGGACGTAAAGTATAAATGCTAACATGACTAAAATATATTCTCAACTTATAGGTATCTCCTATACAGATCTTTTTCTTCCATTTTGCTAATTTTTCGCTAAGTCTACTTGAATCCCAAGAAATTGTAGGTCCTTCATGCATTCTGGTAGAGTTCGAACTCAACCTCTTTATTTCCTCCAGCAATGTGAATTGTGACCATTCTTTTCACTCCTTCATTCTTCATTCTTCATTTTGACATGATAAATATAAGAAATATTTGTATTCCTATCAAACAAAATTGGTAGCTGAAGGCAATAGTGATTGTTTACTCTCTTTAATCTGTATATCTGTCATCCAAGTAAAACTGAAATGTGTAGTGCCGAGCTTCATATTTGAAAAAATATGTTAAACTCTCCTTGAATCATGATGTAGTGCTAAGAGGGCTTCCTTGGTTCTGTTAACAATTCTATCTTCTGATTTTTGCAGATTCAAGCTGCTTTCCGCACTGATGAGATCCGGAGGACTGCTCCAACTCCACAAGATGAAATGAGAGCTGGAATGAGCTACTTTCATGAAACTATTTGGAAGGGTGTTCCAAAGTTCCTTCGCCGTGTTGACACAGCTCTTAAAAACATAGGGATTAACGAACGAGTTCCTTACAATGCTCCTCTAATTCAATTCTCCTCTTGGATGGGTGGTGATCGGGATGGTACGCTCCATTCTGATATATAATATTTTAATATATACACACACATACTTCTCTGTTCTCGATTTGGGAAGACTCCCTCTTAAGTTTGTCACTTAGCAGTTGTCTGATACTAAATGCAGGCAATCCAAGAGTGACTCCCGAGGTCACAAGAGATGTCTGTTTATTAGCAAGAATGATGGCAGCGAACTTATACTATTCGCAAATAGAGGAGCTCATGTTTGAGGTATCAAAGAGCAACTTAACGTTTTTCCAGTTTACTCTTTGATCCATCCTGAAGCATTACGTCAGTTCCATAATCTTTTATATGCTTCTAACTCGTATGTTGTTTTAGTTATCTATGTGGCGTTGCAACGATGAAGTTCGTATTCGAGCAGACGAACTTTACAGGTCCTCAAGGCAAGACACCAAGCACTACATAGGTAACTAGTGTTATTGTTTTTAAGATAATGGTCAAAAACAGAAGATAATGGTCAACACACACCTAGTAGTTCATGTAGGAAACACAAACACTTGATAGTTCAGGTATGAAGCTTGAAAAAAAGTGATACTCAAAATTGCACCAATATCAATCAGGACACACATGAAGTTCTACATTAGTGTTTATTGACCAGAAATTGCATCATGTAGTCCCTTGCAATCTCTATTTGGATGGTGCAATTGTATAATTCTGATCTGTAACTTTTCCTTTTGATGTAGAATTCTGGAAAACAATTCCACCAAGTGAACCATATCGTGTAATTCTTGGCGATGTGAGAGATAAGCTCTATCAGACACGTGAGCGTACTCGCCAAGTGTTAGCCCATGGAATCTCTGATATTCCTGAGGATGCAACTTATAATAGCATTGAGCAGGTATCTAATATTTGTGACCTTCTATATGAAGAATATTATAAATCTAAGCAGGGAACAGTCGCTAATGTGATGCTTATGTGTTGAACATTTTATGCAGTTCTTGGAACCTCTTGAGCTCTGCTACAAATCACTTTGTGATTGTGGTGATCGTCCCATTGCCGATGGAAGCCTTCTGGATTTTCTTAGACAAGTTTCTACCTTTGGACTCTCATTTGTGAGACTTGACATAAGACAAGAGTCAGACCGTCACACTGACGTCCTTGATGCCATTACTCAGCATTTGGAAATTGGTTCATATCGTGAGTGGTCTGAAGAACATAGACAGGAGTGGCTTCTTTCTGAACTCAGCGGCAAGAGACCTTTATTTGGACCTGATCTTCCAAAAACAGAAGAAATTGCTGATGTCTTGGATACACTCCATGTCATAGCAGAACTTCCATCAGACTGCTTCGGGGCATACATCATCTCAATGGCCACCGCACCATCTGATGTGCTTGCAGTTGAGCTCCTACAACGTGAATGCCATGTGAAGCAACCTTTACGAGTGGTTCCACTTTTTGAGAAATTGGATGATCTGGAGGCTGCTCCTGCTGCTGTTGCACGTCTCTTCTCGATTGAGTGGTACAGAAACCGGATTAAAGGCAAACAAGAGGTCATGATTGGGTATTCGGACTCTGGTAAGGATGCTGGTCGGTTTTCAGCAGCCTGGCAGCTATATAAGGCTCAAGAGGAGCTTGTAAAAGTTGCTAAAGAACATGGTGTGAAGCTAACCATGTTCCATGGTAGAGGTGGTACAGTTGGAAGAGGAGGTGGCCCCACCCATCTTGCTATATTGTCTCAACCACCCGACACTATTAACGGATCTTTCCGTGTCACAGTTCAGGGCGAGGTCATTGAGCAATCGTTTGGGGAGGAACACTTGTGTTTTAGAACTCTCCAACGTTTCACTGCTGCTACCCTTGAACATGGTATGAATCCACCTGTCTCTCCAAAACCCGAATGGCGTGCACTTATGGATGAAATTGCAGTTATTGCTACAGAGAAGTATAGGTCAATCGTGTTCAAAGAACCCCGATTTGTTGAGTATTTCCGCTTGGTAAGTCTGCTAGGAAATTCAGCATTATATCGTATCTCAACAAATATTGCATTGAGCTAACTTGTTTTCTTTCTTTTGATAACCATCACAGGCCACACCTGAGCTAGAATATGGTCGAATGAACATTGGCAGCCGTCCGTCAAAGCGTAAACCCAGTGGAGGCATAGAATCGCTCAGAGCTATTCCATGGATCTTCGCCTGGACCCAGACAAGGTTTCATCTCCCTGTCTGGCTTGGCTTTGGGGCAGCATTTAGGTATGCTGTTGACAAGGATATCAAAAACCTACGCATGTTTCACGAGATGTACAATGCATGGCCATTCTTTAGGGTAACTATTGACTTAGTTGAGATGGTGTTCGCCAAGGGTGACCCGGGTATTGCAGCTCTGTACGACAAGCTTCTTGTTTCAGAAGATCTGTGGTCCTTCGGTGAGCTTTTGAGGTCCAAGTACGAAGAGACAAGAACCCTCCTGCTCCAGGTAACTATTCATGAATTCTGAAAAGTATTACTCAAATTGTTTGTCTTCCTTTCCTTTTTTAGGCTGTTTCAGAAAGAATATCTTTTTCCTTTTTTGACAACTCTTTAATGCTAACTTTCCACATAGCATGTTTAATACCACACGGTTACAAGTCATTTTGGTACATTCCACATATCTTTAGTTTAAGATCACAAGATTCAAAAGTTTATTTACATTCTTAAACTCTATGCCACGTTAAAAACAAACAACCAAAATGAAATAGAGGGAGTATCTGTTATCACTTGTTATGTCTGATTTCTTAAAATCCGTCTTGGATCAATGGTAAAGTTGTCTTTCGTGTGACCTACAGATCATGGCTTAGAGCCTGTTTGGATTGACTTATTTAAGTACTTTTAAGCACTGTTTTGGTATTTGGGTAAATTAAACAAGTGTTTATAAGCCAAAAGTCAATCCAAACAGGCTTTACTCTAAAACTTGTGTCAGGGTAGGCTGCCTACACCACACTCCCGTAGTGTGTACCTTCCCTCAGACCCTACATAAACGGGGGATGCTTCGTGCATCAGGCTGCCTTTTTTATGTGCTTGAGAATCCATGGTTCTAAGTTACATTTTTGACTGTTCTTTCTTAATAGATTGCTGGACACAAGGATCTTCTGGAGGGAGACCCCTACCTTAAACAACGACTCAGGCTGCGTGATTCCTACATCACAACCTTAAACGTGTTGCAAGCCTACACTCTAAAGCGTATACGTGATCCAAACTACCATGTCAAGCTGAGGCCTCATATTTCCAAGGAATACATGGAATCGAAGTCAGCTGCTGAACTAGTGCAACTGAATCCGACAAGTGAATATGCCCCTGGATTGGAGGACACACTTATCTTGACCATGAAGGGTATTGCTGCTGGAATGCAGAACACAGGCTAAACGCAAAGAACCTCGTTCATGTTTTTTTTTGTAATTTTATACTCGAAAAAGCATCAATCTGGTTTACGAAAGATGATGTTTTTTTCATCCTGTTCTGTTTTTATGTTGTGTGTTTGAGGTGGTGTTGTATTTTATGCCCACCCTATAGAGATCATGTTTGATCAAGTTGCTCGTCGCAACGCCTCGAGAATAAGACTGCAGTTGAGCAAATGTTGCACCAGCATGTGTAATCTCATTTGCTGGCTTAATGAAATATCTATTTGCTTCCAACATCCATTTTTATGGCCCTCTTTTTTTTTTATAGGTAAAGATTGTATATTGTAACCATGCACTTCATATTCGCCCAGAGTTTGCTTCCAGAAACATCGCCCCCTCACGTCAATTTTATGAGCCTCTTATTCATTTTCATTGAAAGACGATAGTGGAGCTAATCCGATTAGAACATTAGATTCCACCACATCAAAGTAATTCTCTACCATTGAGTTACATACCTTATTTGCCCTATCGAAAAATAGGACTGACTAACTTTAAGTTAAATGATGAATTAAACATTATATATATCAAGATATGCAGTAGTCAATTTTTTTTTTATCAACACTCTCATATATATATTCGGAAAACATTTTCCATGCACTAAACTCAAAATAAAATTTTTTTTGAACATAACAATTTATTATTTAAATTTCAATAAAAATAAATATATTAAGTAAATTTTTCGTATCTATACAAATACTTGCATCGAAAATCGGTGAAAAGTAACAAATAACCCTATATAAAATTAGTTAAAATGCACGCAACGCAACGTGACCACAACCAAAAGATAATGTGACAAATTCACTGTCACCAATCAAAGTGAAACTTAGCCCCCATTTGTTGACCAATCTTGAGATATACTTAGTGCACACGGAAAGGATACTTACATGTGAAGCTCAATTACTGGGTTTATTTTAAATTATTTATCGTGATTTTTAAAAAATATAATATATATTTATATTTATGTTTTTCAATTTTGAGTATATACAAGTAAACATTTAAATTTATATAAAACAGAGCAAGTAGACACACACCCTACGTAATATATTACACAAATGACATCATATAAGATGCAAATTATATCATATGGAAATCAGTAAGGCATACGTATTTACCAGTTCAATTTTATATGATTTCGAATAATATACTAAAAAAATATAATGATGAAATGATGATGTTTTCTTGATGATGTATATGTTGATTATATTCTTTCTATTTAATTTCCATGGTCAATAGTTGGTGATTAATTGTTTCCTAGAAATTACCTAAGTCTACATCAAGTCTTCTTTAAATAATAACTTTATTATAAAGTCCATTAAAATATAAAACGATTTCCCATTATATATATTTGAAAATTTGATCTCTTTAGCCCATTCATTCAAGTAAAGAATCTCAGTTCTCAATTTCACAAAAAAAAAAAAAAAATGTCTCCTGAAGAAATGTCGAATATGAAATCATTGATATCGACTATTGCATCTGTTACTGCAACAGCTATGCTTGTTCGAAGCATAGCTAGTGACTTTATCCCAAAAGAATATCGTAGCTACGTCTTCGATAGCTTCCACAACCTTTTTCATCGTTTCTCTTCGCAATTCACTATCTTGATTCATGAATTCCAGGGTCCGTCTCCAAACCTTGTGTTCGAGGCAGTTGAGGTTTATTTAGGAACTATAGTGAACTCGTCTACTAAGAGTATTCGATTAGGGAAGACGGAGAATGACAAAGGCTAGTTATTACAATGGATAAAGACGAAGAGATCATCGATGTTTTTGAGGATGTTAAGGTGACATGGAGGATGGAATGTAGACGAATCGAGTCAGGGAGTCAGAACGATGAGATAAAGGATATGATAGCTGCATTGTGTTCGGAGCTGAGATGTTATGAGTTGAAATTTCATAATAAACATAAGGAGAAGGTGATGAAATCGTATTTACCTTACATTATGGAGAGATCAAAATACGCGAAAGAAGAATCCAGGGTTATAAAATTGTATTCGAATTTCAGGAATTGGGGTTCTGATGGAATGAATCTCGAACATCCTATGACATTCGACACTCTAGCCATGGACGAAGAGGTGAAAAACGCGTTGATTGATGATTTAGAAAGTTTTGTTAAAGGGAAAGAGTACTATAGCAGGATTGGTAAAGCGTGGAAAAGAGGTTACTTGCTTTATGGACCTCCGGGAACTGGTAAATCGAGTTTGATTGCTGCTATGGCGAATCATTTGAACTATGATATCTATGATTTAGATCTTACAGAAGTACGTAGCAATTCAAATCTTCGATCATTGTTACTTGGTATGTCTGGCCGATCAATACTTGTAATCGAAGACATTGATTGCAGCATTAATTTAGAAAACAGAGAACAGAAGGAAGAAAAGGAAAATAAGCACAACAGAGTAAGTTATAAGTTCGATTTTGAGACTATGTTTCATATTTTTTTTTACCTATTAAACTAATTTTGGTTTCGATTTTTCACAAGGTTACTCTGTCGGGGATACTTAATTTTCTCGATGGGATATGGTCGTGTTGTGGAGAGGAACGAGTAATTGTGGTTACGACGAATCACATTGACAAACTTGATGCAGCATTGTTGAGACCTGGAAGAATGGATATGCACATCAACATGTCATACTGCAAGTCATCGGCGTTTAAACAATTAGTTTTCAATTATTTAAATATTCGTGATCACGAACTGTTTGATCAAATCGGAGAGCTATTACAAGTTGTGGAGGTTACACCGGCAGATGTTGCAGGGGAACTGTTGAAAAGCAAGAATCCAACTATATCCCTTCGAGGGCTCGTTGAATTTTTGAAAATAAAATTGCAGAAAGAAGAGATGTTGAAATCGCAAAATGGAGGACCAGAGGCAGAGGAAGCATTCAAAGATGAAACGAAACATGAATGTATACAGGATTACTCCGAGGATCTGAGTAATATTGTTGATCTGTAAACGAAGACGGAGACACATTTTTTACTTTATTCTTCTTGTATGTTGATGAATAAATAGATTATTGAAGCTAACAAGTATTGTGAGCTATCTGTTCAGTTAAATCTTTTAGACAGTTTTATAGATATAAATTACAAACACAAAACAAAGTTGATACATTAGTATACATACATTAAAAATAATTCGATTTAACTTCGTTGTGTAAGTTCCCTGCGAAGGGATGGATATCAATCGACTCTCCTCGGATAAGGGTAGCTCCATCCTGCATCCTATGTACTTAACTTGTTGGTGTGTATATCTATCTCGTATCCTATTTTTTGCCTTCTGTTTGTTGGTGGGTAGATCTCTTATATAGTCAACTGTTGTCTTGTATCTGTTGGTGTGTAGATGTATTCAGTATAGATGTACCATGTATCCTTTTATTTTTTGGAACCCCTTGGTAGCTCCATCATATATAGACAAGTATTATTGACCTTATGTTTGTTGGTGTGTAGATGTATTCTGTATAGATCTACGCCGTATCCTTTTTTTTTTTTGGGAACCCCTTGGATAAAGGATAGCTCTATCCTATATAGTCAATTGTTGCCTTATGTTTGTTGGTTGGTGTGTAGACGTATCCCGTATAGATCTACCCCGTATTTTTTTGGGAACCTTTTGGATAAGGGTAGCTCCATCCTACATAGTTAACCGTTGTCTTCTTTCTGTTGGGTGTGTAAATGTATCCTGTATATAGTTAACTATTGTCTTCTGTCTGTTGGTGTGTAGATGTATCTCATATAGATCTATCTCATATTCTTTTTTTTTAACCTTTCGGATAAGGATAGTTAACTGTTGACTTCTGTCTGTTGCTGTATAGATGTATCTCATATACATCTATTTTTTTTTAGGAACCTTGAATTAGGGTAGCTTCATCATATATAGTCAATTGTTCCCTTCTCTCTATTGGAGCCAGGGGCGGACCCAGTAAGCCAGACGCGGGTGCTCGAGCACCCATTGATTTTCGAAATTTTTGTATATATAGATATAGAAAATATGATACATATGTTATTATAATTTAAATGAGCGTCCATAAAACAAAGGCAGTTGTGTGTGAGTTGGTTTAAACCTTTGAATAAGCGGCGCGTGAAGACACTGGCGAGGGTTCAAATCCCGCTAGTAGCATTTCTTTTTTTAAATTTTTTTCCAGCAAATTTTACTAGATGTACTTCGTATCTTTTGTCTGTTGGTGTCGACATACTCGACTCAGAAGGTACTGAAGAAGGATCGATTCTGGATTATTTGTGTGGTTAACCACCCTCCAAATCAACTAAGTCATCCTGAAGGACGATATCCTATTTTTTTTTTCTCGTAGGTTTATCATTTAAATTACTATTGTGTGATAGTTTTGTAACGTAGGGAAATAATACCATTAATCTAAACGTTATATTCAACAAAATTTAGGAAAATACCCAGTACCACCCTACCCCTCAACCTATGCCCGAAATCCCAGGACACACTTATACTATACTAAGGTCTATATACCATCCTTTACCCCCTGAACTTATTTTATATGTAATTTTTTCTACCCTTTTTAGCCTACGTGGCACTAGTTTGAAAAAAAAGTCAAACATCGTTGGGCCCACAAGATAGTGCCACGTAAGCTAAAAAGGGGTTAAAAATTATTATAAATAAAGTTCAGGGGGTAATAGGACCATTAGTATAGTATAGTGTGTCTCTGAGATTTCGGGCATAGGTTGAGGGGGTATTTGGGCATTATCCCAAATAATTACGATACATTTAAAAATATTTCGTGACCTCTCAATTATTGCAAATTCTAAGCCATCCCAAGTTTTGAGGCTAATATTTTTTACTATACTATTTTTACAACCACAAAAACATAAAAAAAAATAAACCGAGTCAATTGCTACCAATCACTTCATTATTAATTTTAATTAATATTATGTGGTTATATATGAAACTGTTAGAGAAATAATAGCTCCACCATATTTTTTTTCTCAATTTATTTTCACTATAAAAAGGCTATTTCATTATCATCAAAACAAGACACACACAAAGAGAAGGAGCAATAAAATAAAAGTAAACAAGATTTGTGTGTTAAAAAAAAAAAAGTACACACACCAAAAAAAAAAAAAATTCCAATTTAAAATGGCAAAGGCTATTATGCTCCTCTCTGCTCTTTGCATTTTGGCCCTTGCCAATTTTGCACATTGCCGCCCTGAAGTTTTTGATGTTGAAGGAAAGGTCTACTGTGATACTTGCCGCGTTCAATTCGAAACGAAACTCAGCGAGAACCTTGAAGGTATATACTATATTATATAGATATAGATATATTTTCATTCACTTCGTTCTGTTCAGACTCATTTCATCTTATATATATATTTACATTCACTTTGTTCTATTCAGACTCATCTTTATCTTATATATATTTACATTCACTTTGTTCTATTCAGACTCATTTCATCTTATATATTTACATTCACTTCGTTCTATTCAGACTCATTTCATCTTATATATATTTACATTCACTTCGTTCTATTCAGATTCATTTCATCTTATATATATATTTACATTTACTTCCTTCTATTCAGACTCATTTCATCTTATATATATTTTCATTCACTTCGTTCTATTCAGACTCATTTCATCTTATATATATTTACATTCACTTCGTTCTATTCAAACTCATTTCATCTTATATATATTTACATTCACTTCATTCTATTCAGACTCATTTCATTTTATTTATATTTACATTCACTTTGTTCTGTTCAGACTCATTTCATCTTATATATATTTACATTCACTTCCTTCTATTCAGACTCATTTCATCTATATATATATTTACATTCACTTCGTTCTATTCAGACTAATTTCATCTAATAACTAAATATAAATAACTCCGTATTGATAATGTTTTGTTTTGTTGCAATAGGTGCAACTGTGAAGTTGCAATGCAGGAACATCAGCTCAGAGGCTGAGACGTTTTCAGTGGAAGGTGTGACTGATAAGGATGGCAAGTACAAATTAACCGTTAATGGAGACCACGAGAACGATATTTGCGAGGTGACAGTTGTGAAAAGCCCAAGGGAGGACTGCAAAGAGAGTGTGTCTGGATATGAAAAGGCAAGAATTGAGTGTAGTGACAATGTTGGTATCCACAATGCTGTGAGATTTGCCAATCCACTTTTCTTCATGAAGGCTGAGTCTGTTCAAGGATGCAAAGAAGCTCTTGATGAGTTGGGTTTATTCCCCCTTGAATTCTAAGAAAGTCTTTTCTTTTTTTAACGTGACAGAAAATAAATTAGTCCTTTTCATGTTGTAATGCGAAATAATAAATGTATGAGGAAAAGATGGATTTTCTCATTTATATGTATTCATATGGGATGATAAGTTCCATGTATTTGTTTTTAATGAGAAGATCTTGATCATATTTTAAGAAACTCTGTTCTCATCTTCTTGGTGTTTGGACTTGTTATAACTTTATGATGTTCTGATCAAGTTTTCTCATATTTCGATAGTATGTATAGTTATAATATCCTTACTTAGTTCTCGTATAAGAAAACGTTTCACATACTTTAAGAAACTTTGTTCTCCTCTTCTTGGTGTTTGGACTTGTTATAACTTTATGATATTTTGATCAGTTTTCTCATATTTCGATAGTATGTATAGTCATAATGTCCACATCATGATCAACTTAGTTCTCATGAAAGAAAACGTTTCACATACTTTAAGAAACTTAGTTCTTCTCTTCTTGGTGTTTGGACTTGTTATAACTTTATGATGTTCTGATTCCCTTGCTCATATTTCGATAGTATGTATAGTTATAATATCCTTACTTAGTTCTCGTGAAAGAAAACGTTTCACATACTTTAAGAAAGGTCAAATACGTAAACAAATCCCTAAACTTGTTAAGTTTTTTCCCTCAGGGATCTCAACTACGTCATTTTTCTATTGATCATTGAACCACACATAGTTTGTTCCTTTAAAACAATGTTGGTTGATTTTGATCGATTTTTCTATTGTAAATGCCTTCTATTGTGTTCGAATTGTATTAATTTTAATTAAATGGATGAAGACAAACCGTGTTAGTCTCATTTGTTTTCTAATGTGTTCAAATGACTTAAGTAAAACACAATTATTATCGAACGTTTTCACTATCAATTGGACTAATGAGTTGTGGAACAACATATGTATCCTCTATCAATACCCCTCACAAATCTGGTTCCACATCAGACAATAGTGTTTATTTAAAAGGAAAAATTATGGGGGTCCAATGATTCAATAGAAAAATGACGTAGTTGAGGTACCTGAAGGAAAAAACCCAACAAGTATAGGGATCTGCTTATGTATTTGTCCTTTAAGAAACTTTGTTCTCCTCTTCTTGGTGTTTGGACTTGTTATAACTTTATGATGTTCTGATCAACTTTCTCATATTTCGATAGTATGTATAGTTATAATGTCCATATCATGATCAACTTAGTTCTCACGAAAGAAAACGTTTCACATACTTTAAGAAACTTTGTTCTCCTCTTCTTGGTGTTTGGACTTGTTACATTTTTTTTTGGTTAACTATGATGTTATGATTATATTGTGTATTCTTATATCAATAATATTTATAATTATGGTGTCCTGATCAGCTTGGTTCTCCGAGAAGGAAAAGTTTCACCATCCATGTATTGTTTAGTGAAAAGATCTTGATTATATTTTATGAATTTTTAAATTCTCACGTGTTATACTTTTAAAAATAATTATAGTGTTCAAGTTAGTCGATGTATTGTTAAATGAGAAGGTTTTGATCATATTTTAAGAAACTAGTTTATTCTCCTCTTGGTGTTTGGATGTGTTATTATTTTTATTATACATAATTATAGTGTTTGAATCAGTTTATTTGCATCTCGATTATGATTGTGAGAAAGTTTTTGATGTGTTGTTGAGTTTATTCCTACTTGAATTCTAAAATTGATAAATGTTTTGAGCGGAAAACAAATTAATAGTTTTTTCCATTTCTTTTTGAAATTAATAGTGAATAAATAAGGAAAAATAACGCGGTTAAACAAACTTATACTATTTAATTATTCATCATAGTTACAGTTTAATTACCACTCGCGATTAATATTATAAATTAATTACGTGGGTTGACTTCGAGTTTGTATAATAATCACGTTTGTGTATATGTATATTCGCCAGAATACACAAATACATATGTATAATTTACAATTATCTAACTGATATACATACACATTTCACCTTTCTCCCTGTCTAGCTTCTCTTGCTCGCCTCTCACCTTCCTCGCCCAATATCGCTTGCAATATATACAAATGTATATGTATAATATTTCATTATATAACTGATATATATATACAATTCATCTCTCTCTCACTCTCTGCCCTCTCTCTCGCCTCTCTCCTCCCTCTCATAATCTCGCTTGCCATATATACAAATACATATGTATAATATATAATTATTTAACCGATTTACATATACAATTCACCTCTCTCTCACTTTTTGCCTCTCTCTCTCGCCTCTATCCTCTCTCTCCTAGTCTTGCTCGCCTTTCTCTTCCCTATAACATGTAGCTACGAATTGTAATTATCAAACTATAACTACAGAGAGTAATTAGACTATTTTTGAGTGGTTATATGTGAAAGTTCGTTAAAATAAATAATGAAATAAAAATAATATAGAAAGAATTTTAATCATTTTTAATTAAAAAAATACAATTATTTTTAAGTAATTTATTTTTTTGGACAGAATCTTTTGCTTTTGACAACAATAATACAAAAAAATAAAAAATAAAAAAACATATAATAAAAAATTCAATCGAACCCTATTAAGCACAACTTTTTAGTGAGAGAAACAGTGCTTCTGAAACTCCCAATCCATTTCTCTACTTTCTCTCTCTAGAAAAAGTGCGTTTTAGCTTAAATTTTCTGCGAACCAACTTTTTTTTTTTTCCAATCGATTCAATTTCAATGGCTAACAGCAATCTTCCTCGAAGAATCATCAAGGTGAATTTTTCCTCCTTTTTCGATCGATCGTTTTTTTTTTTTTATAAAAATTTTGGAAACCCATTTTGTGTTTGATCACTAGGGTTTTGATCTACTGTACTTCGATTTAGTTTGATTTTGAGTTCGATTAAGTTTGAATTTTGATGTTTTTTTTTTGTTTTTTTTTTATTTACAGGAAACTCAGCGTCTTCTAAGTGAACCTGGTAAATATATATATACATCTGTGAAAGCCATGTATTTTTAAATTTGTTTATTAGAAATGAAATTATTTGAGTATTGGAATGAAATTGCCTCAGTTTGAGCTGAATGGATGGAGAATATGGAGGATTTTGTATAGATGAACTTGACTAGTTAGGGATTTAGTTGTTTACGCAGTGGCGGAGCTAGAAATTTGAACGGGGATTCTAAAACGAAGTTCTTATGCTGGGGATTCAACAAATTATATATACGCAAATTAAAGATTATTGTTTTGCCTTGTTTAAATAGTATAATTGAGCCCCTTTGCACCCATCTGCGCCTCTGCACCCTACTATTGTTGTTTAATAAATCATGCTAAAAAGTTCTTGAGTTTGTCTCCAAATAATTTCAGTTTAAAAGGTATTTACTACAAAGATATCAGCTTTGAGCTATTTCTCTCCTCTCCTTCCATTCAAGATGCAATTTTGAGCTCTTTGAAGCATTTAAGTTAATCTTCATTAACTACATGAACGTATTTCCTAGATTAATTGGACTAAGGTGCGGATATCCGACGCTGATGTGATTCGACAAAATTTAAATTTTTAGGTTCAGGTGTATTGATCCAATTATGGATAAGGATGCTGGGATTCGGTTAAAAAAATTAAAATGATAAAATAGAGCTATTAAGATATTCGAAATCTTGAAAGATCTTCTAGGTCATCTTCCCCAAGATCGAAACTTCTTTCAAACTCTCTGGTAGTCTGGTTCTTCCCCTCGAAAAAGAAAAAGAAAGTCATTCTAGGCCTTCCAACTCTCCTTATAAATCATTGCTACTATCTCGCAGAAGTCAGAACAACTGCTTGAATTCTTAGTTTCTCTCCGTTTGGCTTTGAATGTGAAGCAACAAATGTTGACCTAGAGGAAAAGCTAAAAAGGAGACAAAAGGACTATAAAATTGATGTTGTGCAACTTCCCATGTCTTAAATATATTTAATCTTCTATTTTGAGAAATCAAAATCTCAATATCCCCAAATTTGCCAATGTACTCTGATCAAAATATCCGATGTGCATTGACCTTATCCCACACGTATCCCTCTCCTGCACCCATCTCCTATTGACATGGGTGCGGCTGCGAAAATGAGGAGTCCGCGCAACCTTGCCTATTTCTCCTCTCTGTTCACCCTAGGTGCATTTTTTGTGTTCTCTTCCTGAATTTCAGAGTATAGTAGACTTGATTTTGTTTGTTAACTTTGGTACGGGCAAATGTTTATGCTCCTTGAGGCTTATTGTGAGGTTGTTCATTGGATTGTGGTTTTGCTTGATTCATGATCTATCTTGCTATGAGAGTTTTTTTAAAAGTTTTTGTGTGGTTTAACTTTGATTGCAGCACCAGGAATAAGTGCTTCTCCCTCAGAAGAAAATATGCGATATTTTAATGTCATGATTCTTGGTCCAACGCAGTCTCCTTATGAAGGTAATTTGCTCAATAAATTATGCTAAGAAAATAGAAAAATAGTTATGCTAAGTACATGAAAGTCCATGTTGCTATTGTGTGTCACATTTAATAAATTGTGTGCTTTCTCTTGTATTGGTTCTTCACTTGTACATAGTTCTTGGTAAGTTTGTTCACTAGTTTTCTTTTCCTGTTTCATGCTCCTACTTTCATTTGCCTACCTGGTCACTCTTTGTAATGTTTGGGATCTGAGTTATATTTGGCTTTGCAAATCTTGTTGTGGGTCGGTTTAATGTAAAAAAGATAAACGGAACATGAAATCTTCTGGTCTCCTGACTAATTAATCCTGCTAAAGTTGAAATGAACTTGACTAGCTTACTGCAATACCGGTAGGATGCAGGGTTGTATCCCATAGTTTCAGTATCATTGTGTGCATGCTTATTATGTATATCTGAACGTATTTCTGACTGCAACATAGTGGATAGCTAGCTGTCCTTTTGCAGTTTTTTGAGATAATTCTAGTAGAAATGTGTTGACTGTGAGTGTCATTTAGATGAAAGACATCTATCGTTGATCTTCCAGTGTTTACTTTGATTTGCATTTATGTTACTTTCTTTTGCTTTTAGTTCAGCTGGTTTACCCTTATTGCTGGACCATACATAATATGTTATTCTTTATTCTTTGAGTGACACAGTGGCGGATCCAGAAATTTTGTATCATGGGTGCTCAACTATTTTTATCTCCGAAATTGCAACATATAATGGCTGCTCAGTTAATATATTTCAATGAATTACTAAATTTTGTACATAATAAGTCTCTACATAGTTCCACCACTGGAGTGACATATATCTTTTCTACCCTGTATAGTGTTTTTCTGCTGTAATTTTCTTCACATAATTTCACTGATTCCTGCTTTTGTGTAGGAGGTGTTTTCAAACTGGAACTCTTTTTGCCTGAAGAGTACCCAATGGCCGCTCCAAAGGTATTTGAACCCATTTATGGATGTTTTGGCATCTTTAACAGATGATCAGAATCTCAGTCAGGCTTTTCTAATTGCATATTCTAGAATTATATTGCTTGTGTTTGTATGGAGTTACATTTTTTTTAATTGTGCCCCCAAAGTTCAGAACAGATGAATTACTTGATTGGACTTATTTGTCCAGAAGCATTAACTGCAATCTCCTTCCTAAATCATGTATCAGCTCATCTTTGCTGTTGATTGTGATATTCACTGCTTTGTGGAGTTTCCATCTCTAATTCGGCTATGAACCCTCATTAGAAGTTATTTGCTTGAAAGTTAGTCTGTTGTCTTCATGTCTAAACTTGTGATTTATTGTTCAAAATTTCCTGATACATCTCTTTACATTGGATATTAAATTGGAGAACTTCTCTACTTGTATTCTTTTACCATCTTAATTATCATACATAATGTACTAATCTGTAAATGTTCAGTTTTAATGTGTAATGCATGGATATTAGCGCTGATGATGATAACATAAGTTTAGGCATAAGTTAAGACTGCTCTCCTATATGTACTGGTTGTTTGCTCTTCTCTCTTTCCCCTCCTTTTCCAGTGATGTGCACAATGGGTGGGTTGTATTACCTTTAACTTGACTAGCTAGAAGTTAGTTTCAATGAAATTATGAGAACTGTCAAATGTTAATTTTAGGAAAATAAGTATGAATGATCAAACATAATTCTTAAACCGCCGTTGTGAAATTTTTCCTAAAAATTTGATCTCACTTCTACACAAGGTAGTACTGCACAATTGGACATAGATCACCAAAATCCCAAAATTATGAAGACCTTAATTATGGGTGTACCCTTATTACTCATGTTCGTTTTTTCAGAAGTTTACAGCCGTACATTCATCAATTCAATTGGTTTGTTTTTTTGACTAGTTTAGGATGCCGCTTCAATTTTTTTTTCTGGGAACAGAATGGTCGTCTGTCATTAACTGGAACTGTTGAAGGAAGATTTCCTCGTCGCGATGGTGATTAGAGCAGTTATAGCTAGTGTTTCTCTTCTTGAAAGTGTTCTTTTGTTGCTGAGACACCTTTTAGTGTTGTTGTTGTGGTGGTGGTGGTGGTGGGGGTTCTCCCCTTTATAAGTCCTGTTCGTGATGAATATCTTAATTCAGGCTGTTTTTCCTGGGGCAACATTTTGTGTATCAGTGGGTTTTAACTCCCAAGATGATAGTATATCGTTAACTCTGCAGATATTTATTATCTTAGAAGCATCTCTTGAATTTGCTTTCCTGGGAACTGAGTTACAACCATGACACATTTTTGAACCTCGCTTGGAGGACAAGATGCCTCTGGTCTTGAGATGCTATGATTCGTATGTTGCTTTTGCCCATAATGCTTGGGGGTTCATAGCCAAACACAATATAGGATTTCATATAGAGGTACAAAGACACAAAAGTTGCAAAAATATTGCCTGCTTTCCTAAGTCACATCTAGATTTGAAGCTTCCTTGACCTCCTTGTTCATGGTCTTTGCATGAGGCTTGCCCTTCCTAAATGATCATGGGCTTTTACGTATGTGCAGTATGTAGGGTTGATCGCATATTGGTTGTAGAGATTATATGCTCGTTTGTGTTCTTGCAGTATGAATTAAAACGCAAATTAAGTTTGTGCTATTTTTGTTGCTGCTGTTAATTCAGTCATTGATCAAGTTGCATACTATTTACAGGTTCGATTCCTCACCAAAATCTATCATCCGAATATAGATAAGGTTTGTTCTATTATTTGATTTTGTTATACATAATTTCTAAGCCACAAGCTGCCTCGCTTATGTTGACCATCATTATGAAGCTTGGAAGGATATGCCTTGATATTCTGAAGGACAAGTGGAGTCCTGCTCTTCAGATTCGTACGTTCTTTTGAGGTATTAAATAATTTCTTTGACAATCTTTGTTCTAATGAATTTTAAAAATATCATCACCAAATTTTGGCTATAAGATGGTAGACGTTAACAATCGGTGCTTCTTTTTCAGCATTCAAGCACTTTTGAGTGCTCCAAATCCAGACGATCCACTCTCTGAGAACATTGCAAAGCACTGGAAGTCAAACGAGGCTGAAGCTGTTGAAACTGGTAATTTGTCTTTATGATCTTTCCATTATGTACCAGTACAAAGTCGAACAATGAAGGAAGGCACTCAGTGCCTGATTATGCATTTGCGATTTGTCCTTGATTCAGTTTCCTTTCTTCAACCTTGCAGCTAAAGAATGGACACGTCTTTATGCAAGTGGTGCCTGAAGACCATAATTAGTGAAAAAAAACCCATGGAATGTTATCGATCCACTGTTTAATCCGAATGGGACGTGGGAGGACTGAAGCTGAACGCTTTGAATTACCCATCTAAAATTGTTTCCCTGTCCTTGAAATTGTACAATTGAACGATGCACCTTTTTTTCAAGTTGAATTGGTCTTTAGTTCTAGACCAGAAACGGTTCTAAAGTATTATCTCACAGAACACTGAATTGGAGGACAACGTTTGTTGCGCGAGCAGGTTGCTTTCTCCCCTTCTCTTTTTGAACCAAGGGTCTATCGGAAATCACCTCTCTACCTACCCCATAAAGGTAGGTAGGGGTAAGGCTTTGTGTACATGTTATCCTCTCAAACCTAACTTGTGGGGTTACATGTGCTCCCGTTGTCATATAAAGATCATGTACTTCCTTGACAAGACTTGCCCATAGCTTCTTGAAAAGTACCATGCGTTTCGCTTTAGATGTTATCTTCTTCGGTTCAATCTTCTGTCGGCGTATAATATTAGTTTGTGTCATTACAACAGTTTTTGGGAAAAGAAGATGGTTTGACAAAATAGGCTTGAAAAACTTTGGAAAGAAAGTCGCGCAATTTATAGGTGATCATATTTTTTTTTTTTAATTTCGCGATTAAGTCAAGTATATAAATGAATTGCTTATTATGTATTTTTCTTTGAGATTTACAATCCTTAAAATACATTTTGACTCTAATTTTGACGGTACATGAGTTGCATTTTTTCCATTCAAGTGTTTCAAGAGATTTACAATCCTTAAGATACATTTTAACTCCTCTTTTTTTCGGTACACGAGTTGCCTTTTTTCCATTTAAGTTCATAGACTCCAATTTTGACGGTACATGGGTTACATTATTTCCATTCAAGTGTTTCAAGAGATTTACAATCCTTAACATATATTTTGACTCCACTTTTATCGGTACACGAGTTGCATTTAAACTGTTTTAAGAGATTTACGATCCTTAAAATATATTTTGATTCCATTTTTAACGGTACATGAGTTATATTTTTTCCATTCAAGTGCTTAGATAAATTTACATTCTTGAAAATACGTTTTGACTCTAGTTTTGATGGTACATGAATTAAATTTTTTTCATTCAAGTGTTTCAAGAAATTTAAAATATTTAAAATACACTTTAACTGCAATTTTGACGGTATTTAAGTGTTTCAAGAGATTAACAATCCTTAAAATACATTGTGACTCCAATTTTAACGGTATGTGAATTGCATTTTTTTCATTAAAGTGTTTTAAGAGATTTGCAATCGTTAAAATACATTTTGATTCTAATTTTGACGGTATCTGAGTTACATTTTTTCCATTCAGGTGACGTCTTCTAACTTTTCCAAAGTTACTCTAGTTTAAAAATTGGCTATTTTTAATTATTTTTTAAAAAACTTTTTTAGATTTATAAAATAAGTAATTTATAATTATTTTTCCACTAGGAATTTTGCTGACACTTCGCGCGGTCATAAATAATTGCGTCAACTTGCTTATAATTCTCTACTAATATTCATATATTTGTCACCGTAATTTTTTATGGACATCTGTCACGACCTTATTAATGACGTGAGTTGTTTCCGAGGGGAAAACAAACACATTTTCAAGTTCAAAAGAGCCCAAAGCGGGAAAAATCAAATTTATTAGACTTCCATTTTGTAGTTCATGGAATTTTAGTGATACATAATTAATATCGACTTGTTTTTGCTCAAAATTATTCATGGGCGTCTGTTACGACCTTATAAATGACGTGAGTTGGTCTCGAGAGGCACCAATGCATTTTTAAATTCAAACGAGTTTCAATGTAGGAAAATCAAATTTATTGATTTTCATGTGTTATAGTTCATGGATTTTCAGTTATATGTAATGCAAAGTTGTTTTTGGACAAAATTTTTCATGAAGTCCATAACAACTTTATTAATGGCACATAGTCGCATTTTCAAGTTCAAACGAGTCCCAATGTAGGAAAAATCTAATTTACCAATTTTCATGTGTTATATTTTATGAATTTTTGGTGATACGTAATACCGACTTGTTTTTTACAATTTTTTTTTCATGAAAGTCAATTACTATCTTATTAATATCATGAGTTGGTCTTGAGGGGAAAATGAACATGTTATAAAACGAGCCCCAATGGGGAATAAACTAAATTTATCAATTTTCGTGTGCTATAGTCTATGGATTTTTGGTGAAACGTGATCCCAATTTATTTTTCAGCGTAATTTTTCATGGACATCTGTTATGACTTTATTAATGGCGTGAATTGGTTCGAGGGAAATCAAACAAATTTTCAAGTTTAAACGAGCCTGAAAGCGGGAAAAACTAAACTTACCATTTTTGTGTGCTATAGTCCATGGATTTTCGGTGATACATCATCCCTGCTTATTTTTTGCCAAATTTTTTATGGACGTCCATCACAACCTTATTAATGGCGTGATTTGGTCTCGAGGAGCAAAAAGACGCATTTTCAAGTTCAAACGAGCTTCAATACAGGAAAAACCAAATATGCCAATTTTCGTGTGTTACATTTCCATAGATTTTTGATGATACATGATTCCGACTTGTTTTTGTCCAAATTTTTTTCATAAATGTCTATTACGGCCTTATTAATGGCGTGAGTGGGTCTCGAGGGTGCAACAAACGCCTTAAAGCTTATGTTCGAGCACACCAGCGTTTAGGATCATTGTTACTTAGGTAAGTTTTCTTTTTTGGCTCTGCCCCTGATTTTGAAATTTGAATTATCCGTATTTGTTTACAGTTTAGGACAGGTTGAAAAATGCAAGGAAGTGTTTATTTTCGCTAAATCAGATACCAGACGAAGCGGAGTTGCACAAGTTGGAAACAGTGGAGAACCAGATCAAATAAATGCACCGAGGCTCGGAGACTTGGAGAATGGACGAGTGTGTTAAAAGAAGCTGAAGCAGCAACTAGTCGTGGAGCTGAGGCGTCTGCTCAGGTAATCAATCAATCAATCACGTTGTGGCCGGATGAAATGAAATGTTGGTTCTGATATTGAATTGATTATACAGCTATTTGCGTGTCAAGCGGAAGCTCATTTGAAGCTATATCCATTGACGGATTCTGAATTTTGGATGTATAAAGCTAAGATGTATGAGGCATCTGCGAGAGCATACATATTCTTTGTCCAAGCTCAGATCGACAACACTCTTGCAAAGTGAAAGAAATTAGATAGTTCTGTGGGTGATACGATACTTTAAAAGTTAAAGGTGTTTTTATGCAAATACGAGACAACTTTGATGGTATCTTATATGTCTTTTATCTAACCAAACCGATCATGAATATCTGCAGGTTTGATAATGCCTGTGCTGCAATTGAAAGAGCTGCACAAGTTCCGGGCTGCGATTGCATCTGGTAGGCTTTCCTGCATCAGTCAGTATGTTAACTCAACAACTACTGTAGGTGCATTTGTGGTCTATTTTGATGAATTATCCAAACCACAATACACGTAAATCTCCTACGTCATGGATACCTTGAGCGCCAAATATCGTTCAGTAATTTTTCTCAAGGTAAACAATCATAGGCAACGCGTCGTGCTTTTCAGACAGACGGGAACACCTAGACTCTAAGCCGCTATTATATTTCTTACAATGCACAACAGGGGAAATGAAGAAAACTCGTACTAATTTTATCTGTTTTCTACTGAAAACGGAGCCCAGCAATCGCTACAGCAGAGAAAATTACATCAAATAAGAAACAATCACGATGCACGATCATTTTACTTTCGAGTTTCAACAATTAATTTAACAGTAAATCGGTCATACATTCACGATCTAATATCCACATCTGAGTACATAACATAAAATCTACATGTAAAGCACACTGCGTCGCTGTTCTTTAAGTACACAATCAAGTATCAATATGAATATGACATTAACAAACTTCAAATTTAACATTTTTTCGCATAATCTGGTAAGATAGAAATTATAGCAATAACATAAACATGAGCATCGCGATAGTCATTTTCAATTATAAGACGACACACATGTACCACTCATGCTAGATGATCACGATAAAAAATTGCGAAAGAAACTCCAAAGTAAAGAGAAAATAAATAACTGAATTTGATTATACAACGGATAATACAAAATTCAAAATCTGGTGCAGCGATTGCTGGGCTTTGTTCCACGTCCACCTTCAGTATAGAAAAAAAATATACATTACTATGAATTTTTTTCAATTCATTCCTATACGCATTGCCTATGATTGTTTACCTTGAGAAAAACTTACTGAACTATATTTGATGCTTAACGTATCCATTACTAAGGACGTCTGCTCGCATTGTTCGTTGGATGCTTCTTTAAGAAGGATCACAGATGTAGCTTGAGTAGAGTTGTATAGTAAAAATGATACAACGAAGATTAAGATATTAGCTATGCAGGAAAGTCTACCGTATAATGTAATTGCAGCGCGGAACTTGTCAAGATCCAAAACCTTGCCAACAAATGTCCTATTTTGAACATCTTCTCCTCATGACTTGTTTGATTCGATTCGGGAATGGAATAAAAAATCAGCAACCTCTCTGTCATATGGAAGTTGCTGCCGCAGAATCTCATAATCTCTCACAGCATCAGCTCATCTTTCCAGCTAGGGAAAAGGGTCTGATATACCCCTCAACTTTGTCATTTGGAGCTGATATACCCTCCTTATAAAAGTGGCACATATATGTCCTTACCGTTATACAAACGGCTCACATATACCCCTACCGTTACAAAATGGCTCACATATGCCCTTCATTTAACGGAAGTTAAAAATTAGTTTTAAATTTATATTTGTTACTTCTAATTTTTTTTTAAAATTATTTAGGCGTATATATGATTCTTCTATCAAAGTTCAAGGTATATTTTAATTTTTTTCATACATAAATTATTTTTTGACTTCTTTTATTATAATTATTTGAGTTTCTTATTCTTATTTTGTTTTTTTCTTTCATTAAAGAAAAAAAACTTAAACTATTTTTTCTGTGTATTGTAATTTAATTTCGTATTCGAAGAAAAAATTTGGTAATCTACAATAAGTTTTACAAGAATATTAGTGAAACATAAATAAATTTGATTATCAAAATAATAATTATAAATTAGTCATTGAAATAAAAAAAAGTCAAAAAAAATATGTTTGACTAGGATTAAATTTACTCATATGGGATTATATTTTTTAGAAAAAAATAATAAAAATTTAGATTAAATTTTTTTTTTCATTTCCGTTTAAAAAGGAAAAGGGTATATGTGAGTCATTTGTCTACAAGTAGGGATATATATGAGCCACTTTTATAACGAGGGGTATATCAGCTTTAAATGACAAAGTTGAGGAGTATATCAGACCTTTTTCCCTTCCAGCTATAATCCATTGAAGATCAATTTGTGCATCTCTTTCAATCGCAGCATACACATTGTCAAACCCGCAGAGATTCATGATCAACTTGTCCAACTCCGCTCCGTCTGGTGTTTGATCTACGGAAAATAAACACTTCCTTGCATTTTCAGCAAATCCTAAACTGTAAACAGGGTATGTAAATGCGAATAATTTAAATTCAAAATCAGGGGCAGACAGGGGCAAAAAAAAAAAAAAACTTACAAAAAGTAACAATGATCCTATACGCTGGTGTGCTCGAACATATGCTGGAGCTAATTCTTCACATTCTTTCAATGCTTCCGGTATTGGATTTAGACCCATTAACGACCGCAGCTCGATTACAATGCAATCTTCCATCGCCCGGAGAAATTGCTATAGCTTTGTCATAAAAATACGATGCTTCTAAATAATTACCTTTCACTTTCAATTCTTCCGAATTAATTTTGCAATTGGATTCCGGTGTATCACTACCTGAAGCCTGACGGGTTTTCGGAGTAGCTCCGGAAGGCATTATGCTCCCGTACCCATACATTTCGGGTATCATCTCATTGTATACCATTGATAAGGTCATAATGGACGTCCACAAAAATTGTTTAGCCAAAAACAAGTTTGGATATTGTATCACCAAAAGTCTATGGACTATAATACAAGAAAATTAGTAAATTTGGTTTTTAACCAATGGGGCTTGTTTGAAGTTGAAAAAAATCCGTATGTATGCCTCTCGGAACCAACTCACGCCATTCATAAAGTCGTAATAGACGTTTCTGAAATTTTTTGGCCAAAGATATGTTGGGATTACGTATCACCAAAAATCCATGACCTATAGAATATGAAATTCATTAAATTTAGATTTTCTTGCATTGGGGCTCGTTTAAACTTGAAAATGCGTCTTTTTGCCCCTAGGACAAACCCACGCCATTAATAAAGTCATAGCGGACGTCTATGAGAATTTTTGCCAAAAATAAGTCGGGATCACGTATCACCAAAAATTTATGGACTATCACAAAAATCGATAAATTTATTTTTTCCATATTTGGGCTCGTTTATATTTAAAAATGCATTTATTTTCCCCTCGCGACCAACTCAATCCATTAATAAGATCATAATTAGCCCCCGTAAAAACATTTCGACAAAAAACAAGTTGAGATCACATATCACCAAAAATCCATGAACTAGCACATGAAAATCAGAAAATTTTATTTTTCCCGCATTAGGAATCGTTTGAACTTGAAAATACATCTGTTTTCTCCTAATGACAAACTCACCCCATTTAAAAGGTCGTATCGGACGTTCATTAAATTTTTCGGCAAAAAACAACTCGGGATCACGTATCATAAAAAATTAATGGACTATAGCAAATTAAAATCTATAAATTTGGTCTTCCCCTCAATGGGTTCTTTTGAAATTGAAAATGCATCAGTTTTCTCCTCAGGACCAACTAAGCCACTATTAGATCGTAGGGGACGTCCATGAAATTTTTGGCCAAAAACAAGTCAGGATCATGCATCACCAGAAGTCCATTTACTATAGAACATGAAGATAAGTAAATTTAGTTCTTAGCGCATTTGGAGCTCATTTGAAGTTGAAAATGCATCTGATTGCCCCTAGCAACCAACTTATGCCTTTTATGAAGTTGTATTAGATGTCCATGCATTTTTTTGCCAAAGACAAGTTGGAATCATATATCACTAAAAATCCATGGCCTATAGAATATGAAATTTCGTAAATTTGTTTTTTCTCATATTGGAGTTAGTTTGAACTGGAAAATGTGTCATTGTGCCCCGCAGGATAAACTCACACCAATTATAAAGTCGTATCGAACGTCTATGAAATTTTTTAGCCAAAAACAAGTTGGATCACTTATCACCAAAAAATTTATGGCCTATAACATAGGAAAATCAGTAAAAAAAATCCGCATTGGGGCTCGTTTGAACTTTAAAGTGCATCAATTTGTCCCTTTGGACCAATTCACACCATTAATAAGGTCATAATGGACGTCCATGAAAATTTTGGCCAAGAACAAGTCGGGATCACGTATCACCGAAATTTTATGGGTTATAGTACACGAAAATCGCGAAATTTGGTTTTTCCTGCTTTAAGGCTTGTTTCAACTTGAAAATGAGTTCATTCGCCCCTCGAACCAACTCACGCCATTAATAAGGTCATAACAAATTTCCATGAAAAATTTCAGCCAAAAACAATTCAGGATTACGTATCACCATAAAACAATGGACATAGCACATGAAAATCGGCAATTTTTGTTTTCCCGCATTGAGCTTGTTGTTTGTTTGCCTCTCCGAACCAACCTAGGTCATTAAATAAGGTCATTATGTACATCTATGAAAAAATTTGATAAAAAATAAGTCGGGATCACGTATCACCAAAAATCCAAGGTCTCCCGTGTTCATAAGACGATTTTTTATTTTTAAGTTATCATTTGGTTTATTTATTTTTATTCATATTTATTTATTACCAACACTTTTACTATGTCTTTACAAGTACCCCGAGGTGCTCCCCAGCTATTCGAATTAGGTTCGAATATTACTCGTATTCATTATTGTATATTATTTGACGGTAGGCAAATTTAGGCCTATTTCTATATTATTATTTTATCATATTACTTGTGTATACATGTTTATTATACTTGTACGTTATTTTATTCACCTCCTCAATTTGAAATAAAAAACTTAGTCGTGAACAACAATTGTGGATTTCGAAGGGTGTCCAACCCGTTCCCTTCGAAATGACTTGAACCCCATACTTAGAATCAACTGGTTTCGTAGACATTCTTTTAAGTTAATTGGTTTCCTAATTTTCCTAAAAAATTAGGTCGTAACTCCCTTTTTTTCTTTAAACCCTTTTAAACTTTTTACCTTTTTACCCTTTTAAAATTCTTTTAACAATTTTTTAATTGAATCGCCGCGACATTACTCCCGTTCAAAGGGTGTCAATAGGATCAAATCACATTAATAAGGTCTCAATGAAATCCCACAAAAAAATTCAGACAAGAATCGTCGGGATCAGTTATCACCCATAATCCATGGACTATTAAAAGATAAATTTAGTCATTCCCGCTCTGGGCCTCATTTGAAGTTGAAAATGCAGATGTTTGCCCCTCGCGACCAAATCACGCCATTAATAAAGTCATAAGACATCCACAAGAAATTTCGATAAAAAATAAGTCGGAATCACGTATCATAAAAAAATTCGTGGACTATAGCACGCAAAAATCAATTAGTTCAATTTTTCCGCTTTGGGGATCATTTGAACTTGAAAATGCGTCTGTTTGCCCATCTAGACCAACTCACTTAATTAATATGGTTGTAACAAACGTCCATGAAAATTGTTGGCCAAAAACAAGTTGAGATCACATATCAATAAACATTCGTGGACTATTGAACACGAAAATCACTAAAAAAATTTTGTGAAAATACCGACATTTATCCCTTTGAACCAACACCATTTAATAGGTCGTCAAAGACGCCGACAAAAAAAATTAGCCAGAAAACTGTCGAGCACACATATCACCCTAAATTCATGGACTATAACACATGAAAAATAGAAAAATTCATATTTCGGTTCTGAGCCTCATTTTTTCTCAAAATACTTACGTTTTCCCCTTTGAACTAATGTACGCCATTTAATAGGTCGTCGCGGACATCCACCAAAAGTTAGTTTTTATCTATGAAACAAGAGTTGAGAATATTACAAAATTTCAAGTTTAAAGTAATTTGTACACAATCACTGGTAGTGTGTCTTTCTCTTATTTTGAGGGTCGGACCATAGAGTAACACGGTGAATACGTATACGTCGAAGAAGACATAGTAGACTTGATCATCGACAACAAGTAATTCCACAGGTCGCATAACGTACTCTCTATTTGAAACATGAACAAACAAGACAAATGAATAGGGAAAAATGACAATTTTTATTAACCAGACCTGTTTATCCAAATCGAATTAGCACATTTACTTTCTCTTCTTTCTAACTCTTCAGCTATATATTGCCGCAATGCTAAGAATATCAAAAAGGTACGAATGGAAGGAGTATCGAAGATAGGGAATAAATGAACGAGGGTAAAAAAGGAGACTAGACTTTCCCTCTGTAGACCACGAACAACCATATAGTATACGTAAAATCCTTTCTAGATGGGACATAAGAGAGTGTCCCTAATCGAGAACTCCAACAAATCTGGAGTTGCGGTAACCATATCCACCTTACAACTGCCATCCTTGTAAAGCTTAAATGTAGATGCTACTGTAATATTCTCTGCTGTAGCGATTGCTGGACTCTGTTTCATGTCCACCTTCAGTAGAAAACAGATAAATTAGTACGAGTTTTCTTCATTGTAAGAAATATAATAGCAGCGTAGAGTCTAGGTGTTCCTGTCTGCCTGAAAAGCACAACGTATTGCCTACGATTGTTTACCTTGAGAAAAACTACTGAATGATATTTGACGCTCAAGGTACCCATGACGTAGGACTTCCACGTGCATAGTGGATTGGATAATTCATCAAAATAGACCACAGATGCACCTACAGTATTTGTTGAGTTATATAGTAAATGATATAAGGAAGAGGTTAACGTACTGATCGATGCAGGAAAGCCTACCAGATGCAATCGCAGCCCGGAACTTGTCAACATCTGAAACCAACTCCACCATGCCATTACCTTCTCTGTGTGACTTCGTTAATTCAGCTCGGGCATGGGATAAATTTTCAGCAACCTCTTCGTTACTTGGAAGTTCCTGCCACAGAATCTCATAATCTCTCACAGCGTCAGCCCATCTTTCCAGCTATAATGCATTGCATACGATCAAATTTACGATTTTTGCAGAAAAAGTAAAAAAGAAAAAATTACGTACGATTTAAAGGTGGCATGGCATGTCACCTTGATATTTAAGGCAGCTTTTCGTAAAAGAGCTTTAGTATGTTGTGGCCGGATAAGGAGAGCGCGGTTGCAATCATCCAAAGATTTTTCCCACTTTTTAAGTTTATACCAGCAAGCTGCTCTATTGCAGTAGAGAATCGGATCCAAAGAATCACGCGAAAGCCCTTCACCGTAAGCACTACAAGCTTCTATATATCTTCCAGATTTAAATAACTCGTTTCCAAGAGAACGAGCTCGCCCCACCAACCTCATGTTTTTTAGTAAACCAATAACTTCACTACTTTGAAGATCAACTTGTGCAGCTCTTTCAATCGCAGCACATGCATTATCAAACCTGCAGATATTCATGATTGGTTCGGTTAACTCATAATATGACTTTTTACATTATAAATGCCCAAAATCACAGAGACACAATTATACTATACTAAGGTCCTATTACCCCCTGAACTTATTTTATGAATAATTTTCTACCCCTTTTCGACTTACGTGACACTATCTTGTGGGCTCAACACTGGTTGACTTTTTCTTTCAAACTAGTGCCACGTAGGCCTAAAAGGGGTAGAAAATTACTTATAAAATAAGTTCAGGGGGTAATAGGACCTTAGTGTAGTATAAGTGTGTCTCTGGGATTTCGGGCATAGGTTGAGAGGGTACTTGTGTATTTTTCGTATTATAAATAAACTCACTTTCCAAGAGTGTTCTCGATCTGAGCTTGGACAAATAATATGTATGCTTCAGCTATCATCCCGAAAATTTTTGACTTGTATGGTCTCGCAGATGCCTCATACATCTTAGCTTTATACATCCACAATTCAGCATCCGTTAATTGATGTAGCTTCAAATGAGCTTCCGCTTGACACGCAAATAGCTGTATCATCAATTCAATATCAGAACCAACATTTCATTTCATCCGGCCACAACGTGATTGATTGATTGATTACCTGAGCAGACGCCTCAGCTCCACGACTAGTTGCTGCTTCAGCTTCTTTTAACACACTCGTCCATTCTCCAAGTCTCCGAGCCTCGGTGCATTTATTGATATGGTTCTCTACTGTTTCCAACTTGTGCAACTCCGCTTCGTCTGGTATCTGATCTAGCGAAAATAAACACTTCCTTGCATTTTCAACATGTCCTAAACTGTAAACAATACGAATAATTCAAATTTCAAAATCAGGGGCAGAGCGAAAAAAGAAAAAAAAAAAGAAAACTTACCTAAGTAACAATGATCCTAATCGCTGGTGTGCTCGAGCATATGCTGGAGCTAATCTAATAGCTTCTTCACATTCTTTCAATGCTTCCGGCATTCGCTTAAGACCCATCAATGCAGCAGCTCGATTACAACGCAATCTTCCATCACTCGGAGAAATTGCTATCGCTTTGTCATAAAAATATAATGCTTCGAAAAAATTACCCTTCTTGTAATTCTCATTACCTTTCACTCTCAATTCTTCCGAATTAATTTTCAAACTGGATTCCGGCGTATCACTACCGGAAACCCCACGGGTTCTCCGAGTAGCTCCGGCAGGCATTATGCTCCCGTACCCGTACATTCCGGGTATCATCTCATTATCACTCAACACAGTCCTAACTGGCTTACTACGCATCCCCGTTATCACCTTACCCGACGGGCAAATATTGCCAGCCGGAACTATTTCAACTCTAGATGAACCCGAACTAGAACTAGAACCCGAACCCGAATTTCCAGTACCGGAAGAACTCACACTCTGACCCGATGAACCTGTAGTACTACAACTCATTCGGGTCCTCAACGTTGAACCCAGTTTGAGTATTCGAGGATCGTCATATTTCATCCGATCGGCTAAAGGGGTAGAATTCATATCAGAATTTCGCTTTTTTTCTATATAATTCAACAATGTACTTACAAGGTTTCAAATAGAAGATGAAAAAGTCTTTTTTATACTACATAGTTATGATTTTAATAGGAAAATAGATAGCTTTTATATGGCTAGTATTTATTTTTTATTGTGACTTGTTCAAAATCATATATTTGTGAAATAGGTTTGAAGATTTCAAACTAGTATATCTCATCTAATTTGAATATTTTTACAAACAAAACTTTAGAAAATTGTAATACAACATATTAATATGTTTGAACATGAAAATGCGTTTGTTGTCCCTCGAGACAAACTCACGCCACTAATAAGGTCGTAACATATGTTTATGAAATTTTTTGACCAAAAATAAGTCGGGACTACGTATCCCCAGAAATTCATGAACTATAGTACACGAAGATTGGTAAATTTGTTTTTTCTACGTTGGGGCTCGTTTGAACTTGAAAATGCACTCGTTTTCCCCTCGGAAACAACTCACGGCATTAATAAGGTCATAACGGACGTCTATTATAAATTCGGGCCAAAAATTAGTAGGGATCATGTATCACAAAAAAATTCTGGACTATAATACAAAAAATAGAAAAAAATGATTTTTAGTGTTTTGAGGCTTGTTTGAACTTGAAAATCCTCTTGCCCCTCAAGACCAACTCACGCCATTAATATGGTCGTATTAGACTTCCATGAAAATTTTTGGCTAAAAAGAAGTCAGGATCACGTATCACTAAAAATTCATAGACTACACGAAAATCAATAAATTTGGTTTTTAGCTCTTTGGAGCTCGTTTGAACTTGTAAATGCGTCTCTTTGCCCATCGGGACTAACTCACACCATTAATAAGGTCATAACAGATGTCCGTAAAAAATTGCGGTGAAAAATAAATCGGGATCACGTTTCACCAAAAATCCATAAAATCAATAGACTATAGCACACGAAAATCGATAAATTTAGTTTTTCCCCATTGGGGCCCGCTTGAATAATGCGTCCATTTTCCCCTCGGGATCAACTCAAGCCATTAATAAGATCGTAATTGACTTTCATAAAAAAAATTGGCCAAAAACAAATCGGGATCATGTATTACCGAAAATCCATGAACTAGCACAAGAAACTTGAAAAAATGGTTTTTCCAGCATTAGGACTTGTTTCAACTTGTAAATACGTCTGTTTTTCCCTCGGGACGAACTCACGTATTTAATAAAGCCATAGCGGACGACCATGAAGAATAACAGCCTAAAATAAGTCTGGATCATGTATCACCAATAATTCATGGACTTTAGCACACAAAAATCGATAAATTTAGTTTTCCCCTGTTGGGGCTCATTTGAGCTTGAAGCTGCAAAAGTTTGCCCCTCGGGAAAAACTCACGCAATTAGTAAGAGTCGCAACAGACGTGTATGAAATTTCAGCCAAAACTTAGTCGGAATCACGTATCACCAAAAATGAGTTTGTTTTACCCGCAGGAAAAAGTCACATTATTAATAAGGCCGTAACAGGCGTTCATAAGAAATTTCAACAAAAAAAAGTCATGATCACGTATCACAAAAAAATCAATGGACTGTAGTACATAAAAATCGATAAATACCATTTTTCCCGCATTAGTAATCATTTGAACTTGAAAATGCATTTGGTTACTCCTCAAACCAACTCACGTAATTAATAAGGTCGTAACATGCGTCCATGAAAATTTTCAAAATAAAACAATTCGGGATCACGTATCACCAAAAATCCATGGACTATAGCACACGAAAATCGATTAATTTAGATTTTACTTCTTTCAGTTCGTTCAGGACGTACTCACTTCCATAATAAAAGTCATAATGGACGTCCATAAGAATCTTTGGCTTAAAACAATTCGGTATCATATATCACCAAAAAATATGAACTATTTTCCCCATTAAGGCTCATTTGAAATTGAAAATGATTTTTTTACCCCTCGGGACCAACTCGCGCCATTAATAAGGTCGTAACATACGTCTACGAAAAATTTCGACCAATAAAAAGTCGAGATCATGTATCACAAAAAATATGTGAAAAATAGCACAAGAAAATCGATAAATTAGATTTTCCTGCATTGGAGTTCGTTTGAACTTGAAAATGCATCTGTTTGTCCCTTGAGACCAAATCACAGTACTAAGAAGGTTGTAACAGACGTCCATGAAAAAGCATGGCAAAAAACAAATCAGGATCATATATAACTAAAAATTCATGGACTATTGCACACGAAAATGGATATATTTGGTTTTTCCTGCATTAGGGCTTGTTTGAACTTGAAAATACGTATGTTTGCCTCTCAAACCAAACTCACACCATTAGTAAAGTCGTAATGGATGTCCATGAAAAATTTCGACCAAAAATAAATCGAGATCAGGTATTAAACGAAAATTCATGAAGTATAGCACACGAAAATTGATAAATTTGGGTTTTCCTGCATTAGGGTTCGATTGAACTTGAAAATGCATCTATTTTACCTTAGAGACCAAATCGAACAATTTATAAGGTCTTAATGTACGTCCATGAAAAATTTCGGCCGAAACAAGTCAAAATCACGTATCACCAAAAAATCATTGACTACAATACAAGAAAATCGGTAATTTAGTTTTTTCCCTATTGGAGCTCGTTTGAACTTGAAAATGCATATTTTTCCTCTCTAAATCAACTGACACCATTAATAAGGTTGTAAAGGATGTTCATGAAAATGTTTGGCCAAAAACAAGTCGAGATCACGTATCACCAAAAATACATGGACTATATAGCATATGAAAATCGGTAGATTTGGTTTGTCCCTCTTTAAGGATATTTTGAACTTGAAATTATTTTTTTTCCCAACGAGATCAACTCACTCCATTAATAAGGCCGTAATGGATGTCTATAGAAAAGTTCGATAAAAAACAAGTGAGATCGTGTTTCACCATGAATCCATAAATTATAGTGCACAAAAATTGATAAATTTGGTTTTATCTTGCAAAGAGGCTCGCTTGAGATTAAAAATTAATGTGTTCAGAGGAGGATCTAGGATTTGGAGGTCGTGGGTGGCGCATTATTCAAGTGAGATAAGCGGGTCGGTTGCTTTAATTTTGGGTTTTAATCGAGTTATTTTTTCTTTTTTCTTTTTTTTTTATAATAAATCGATTAAACATGCATGTTACTAATATTATTTTTCAGATATATGAGACGGGAGTTAACTAAATAATTCAATTTTTATTTCTTTTTAGGAGTTAGTGGTCTTATTCACTGAAACTTTGAGGAATAAAGAATAAAAGAGATTTTTCACATTGAAATTTGAGTTTCTAATAGAGTTAACTTAATATATTCATGTGTTATTGCAAATATATAACAAAGAGAATACAAAATTTAGTCACTCTAGTCATCCTACTTAGCAAAAACGTTGGTGAAGATCAAAAGAACCTTCATATTAAAAGAATTATAATAATAATATTCATTGTTTTTAAAAATTATGTTTCTTAAAATTACTATTTAAATGTATTCTTAATATTATTTATGTCACGTTCACAATTCAGTAATCATTAATTGATAAAGAATAAACACGCGACACTAATATTATGAGATCAATAATTAGTGAAAGAGAAAGTAAAGGATTTTAAGAATTAATTATGGTGAATACGATTCATTAATAGAAATGAGAAACAAAAAAGAAAGAAAACTTCCAAAAGTTAATGTTGCAAGGAAGGTTCGAACTTGCGGATCAGTTATCACCCAAAATCCATGGATTATAGCACACGTAAAAGATAAATTTGGTCATTCCTGCTCTGGGCCTCATTTCAAGTTGAAAATGCATATGTTTGTCTTTAGCGACCAACTCACTCCATTAATAAGGTTGTAAGACATCCATAATTTTTGGCCAAAAATAAGTCGGAATCACGTACCATAAAAAAATCCATGGATTATAGCACACAAAAATCATTAATTTGATTTTTCCGCTTTGGAGATCGTTTGAACTTGAAAATGCGTATGTTTGCCCGTCTGGACCAACTCGCTTAATTAATATGGTTGTAACATACGTCCATGAAAAATTCGACAAAAAATAAGTCGAGATCACATATCACCAAAAATCTATAGACTATTAAACACGAAAACCAGTCTAAATTTCTGTGAACATGAAAATACCGATATTTATCCCTTTGAACCAACACATACCATTTAATAGGTCGTCACAGATGCCCACGAAATTTTTTAGCCAAAAAACAGTTGAGTGCACATATCACCCTAAATTCATAGACTATAACACATCAAAAATGAAAAAAATCGTATCTCCGATTCCGAGCCCCATTTGATCTCAAAATACTTATGTTTGCCCCTTTGAACTAATGCACGCCATTAATAATGTCAGTCACAGATACCCACCAAAAAGTTAGTTTTATCAATGAAACAAGAGTAGAGAATATTACAAAATTTCAAGTGTAACGTAATTTGTACACAAGCACTGGTAATGTGTCTTTCTCTTATTTTGGACCTTTTCTACACTGTTGTGTCCTTTTCCAAAACTGATATTCATTTGCCAAGATAGAGTAACACAGTGAATACGTATGCATCGAAGAATAAATCTAATGTAATTCCACAGGTCGCATAAAGTACTCTATTTGAAACAAGACAAATGAATAGGAAAATATGACAAACTTTTATTCAGCAGACATACACAATAGTAGTTTGTGTATACATGTTTATTTAACTCCAATTAGCACAGTTACTTTCTCTTCTCTTCTAACTCTTCAGCTATATATTGCCGCAAAATCACTAATATGTCAAAAAGGTACGAATGGAAGGAGTATCGGAGATGGGTAAAAAAGGAGACTAGACTTTCCGTCTGTAGACCACGAACAACCATATGGTGTCTGTAAAATCCTTTCTAGATGGGATTCAAGAGGGTTTCCTTAATCAAGAAATCCAAAAAATCTGGAATTGCAGTAACTGTCTCCACCTGACGATTGCCATCCTTGTAAAGCTTAAATGTAGGTGCTGCTGTAACTTTCTCTGCTGTAACAATTGCTGGGCTCTGTTCCATGTCCACCTTCAGTAGAAAACATAAGAAAAAAATACAAATTAGTATGAGTTTTCTTCATTCCCCTGTTGTGCATATAATAGCAGCTTATCTGCCTGAAAAGCACAATGTTGCCTATGATTGTTTACCTTGAGAAAAATTACTGAACCATATTTGGCGCTCAAGTTATCCATGACCGAGGACATCCACGTGCCTTGTAGTTTGGATAATTCATCAAAATAGACCACAGATGCACCTACAGTAGATGTTGAGTTATATAGTAAATGATGTAAGGAAGAGGTTAACATATTGACTGATGCTGGAAAGCCTACCAGATGCAATCGCAGCGCGGAACTTGTCAAGATCTGAAACCAACTCCACCTTGCCATTACCTTCTCTGCGTGACTTCCTTAATTCAGCTCGGGCATGGGATAAATTTTCAGCAACCTCTTCGTTACTTGGAAGTTCCTGCCGCAGAATCTCATAATCTCTCACAGCATCAGCCCATCTTTCCATCTATAATGCATTGCATACTATCAAATTTATGATTTTTGCAGAAAAAGTAAAAAAAAAGCAATTATGATTTAAAGGTGAGGCATGGCATGTCACCTTGATATTTGAGGCAGCTTTTCGAAAAAGAGCTTTAGTATATTGTGGCCGGATAAGGAGAGCATGGGTGCAATCATCCAAAGATTTTTCCCACTCTCCAAGTTTAAACCAGCAATTTGCTCTATTGTAGTAGAGAACTGAATTTGAAGAATCAAGTAAGATCCCTTCCCCATAAGCAGTACAAGCTTGGGCATATCTTTTAGCATTAAAATGCTCGTTGCCATGAGTACGAGCTTTACCCACCAGCCTCATGTTTTTGAGTTTACCAGTAACTTCAGCACTTAGAAGATCAATTTGTGCAGCTCTTTCAATGGCAATACACGCATCATCAAACCTGCAGATATTCAAGGATCATAATATGGCTGAACCTATTTTATTTCTATGTTACAACCTATGGAATACTGATACTCACTTTCCAAGACTGCTGTCAATCTGAGCTTGGACAAAGAATATGTATGCTTCAGAGAGCATTCCAAAAATTTTAGACCGGCATTCTGTGGCAGATAGCTCATACGTCCTAGCTTTATAAATCCACAATTCAGCATCCTTTAATTGGTGCAGCTTCAAATGAGCTTCCGCTTGACATGCAAACAGCTGTGAATTCAATATCAGCACTTGAATTTTCATTCTCCTGTTCGTCACAGAATGTAACCACTAAAGAAGCTTTACCTGAGGGGATGCATCAGCTCCAGAAGTAGTTGCTGCAACAGCTTTTTTTAACATAGTCGTCCAATCTTCATATCTCCGGGCTTCAGCGCATTTGCCGATATGATCCTCCACTGCCTGCAACTTCTCCAACGTGGCTTGATCTGGTTTCTGATCCAGGCAATGTAAGTACTCCCTTGCATTTTCAACCTGTCCTAAACTGCAAGTTTTACAGGAATGAGATTCAGATAAGGAATTGACCGAATGCTGTGGCAAGTTTAATTATAAACTGTAAAGAAACAAAGAGGTTTGATAATAGAATTGATGGTGGAAGCTACCAACAAAGAGGGGAAAAGAAAGGGAAAAACACAACTTCTCGGAGAACAATCGAACTAAAAGAACAGAACACCGAAACAGAAAATAGTTGATGGTAAAGTGCAGCCCGTTGCACCAATCAACACATGTCCTGCATCGAGTTTGACATTTCAATGGTAATATACATACACAAAAAACATCAATCAAGAAAGTTTTACATTAGCAAATAACAAGGCCAGCAAAGATAAGCAAAATAACACATTTCCCGCGTAATATCTAATATAACCTACAGAAAATTCACCACGTATTCAATATGCGAACGGGCATGTAGATTCTAAAGATTTGTACATTACATATCACTTGCCTAAGTAACAAAGATAGTAAAAGATTGTTGATAACTGATTAGCAAACACATATGGATTCTAAAGGTTGTATCGCCCTTTTTTATATCACTTACCTAAGTAACGTGATAATCAATTATCGTATTTAACACTTAATCTCCGATACATTTGTTAACTGATTCGCGAACACACACACATGGACTCTAAACATTTCAACAATTTATAATCTCCATTACCTAAGTAGCACAGATTAGCACATTTACCACTTAATCTCCATTACAATTCACCACATTTCAAAGATTCGTTTATAACTGATTCACGAACACTCATACACACAGATTCTAAACAGTTGAACCTTTTATATCACTTACCTAAGTTGCAAAAATAACCAAATATAGCACGTAATTTCCGATAAATTTCACAAGATTCATTGATCACGTATTTGCGAACACACAATAAAGATTATATCACTTACCAAAGTAGCAAAGTTCCCAAACGCTGGTATGCTCGAACATATGCTGGAGATAATCTAATGGCTTCTTCACATTCCTTCACTGCTTCGATTATTCGCTTCAGACCCATTAACGCAGCAGCTCGATTACAATGGAATCTACCATCTCGCGGACAAATTGCTATAGCTTTATCATAAAGACTCAACGCTTCTGCAAAATTACCCTTCCTGTAAATCTCATTCGCTTGTGTATTCAACTCCTCCGCATTGGATTCCGGCGAAGCACGAAGGGTTCTCTGCATTGCACCACCAGGCATTATGCTTCCATAGCCGTAAATTCCGGGTATCATCTTACTGTCATTTAACACAGTCCTTTCCGGCTTACAACGCATCCCAGTTATCACGTTACCGGACGGGCAAATATTGCCGGGGGGAACTATTTTAATTCTGTTTGAACTCGACGAACTCGAAGAACTCACATTCCGACCTGATCCCGATGCAGATGAACCCGAAGTGCTCATTGTATTACTAGAACTCCTTCCACTCCTTAATGTTGAAACAGGTGAACCCAGTTTCAGTATTCGAGGATCGCCTTCCTCAAATCTCATCTGATCAGCTGAAGAACTTGAACCCTTTTCAGAATCACTCTTCTTTTTAGAACCCCACATTTTTTTTTATCGAACCTACAATGTTAGAAAATTGAAAACTAATCAATAACAACAAAATGGAAAAAAAAAAATCGCTTCGAAGAAGAACAAGGACGGAGAAAAAAATGGGTTCAAACAGAATTTCTCTAAAACCCCATAAAATAATCTCCGCTTCTTCTTCTATACATATACAATTCAACAAGCTAAGAAGATTTTTGAACAAATATATATACATATATCCCTTTAGAACTTCAATTTTGAACTGGGTTTTTCTTATAATTGTAAAAAATTGACTAAAACAACTTACAATGTTAGAGAATTCAAAACTGCAAATCAATCATCAACAACAACAAAATGGAGAAAAAAAATGGCTCTGAAGACGAAAAAACTTGGGGCAAAAGAAAGATGGGGATCTCGTGATTTCAATGGTGGAAACAAAGAACGAATGTCAGCTTTTTTCTAGAGAGAGAAACAAGCGGTTTACAGAGAGCGGTTAACAGAGCTCTCTGTATACTGTTACAGAGAATTGTTGAAGAAGAAGGAGAAAGGAGCTACTATTTATATACTACAACATGTATTAAACTAATTTATTTTTTTTTAATTATTTTGATTTTAATTTTTTAAAAAAATATTTTTTTAAAACTAATTATTAATTAATTAAGTTTTAGTTTGTCACTGTCTGTGTAAGCTTGTTCATATTTTTTTTTATAAGAGTCGCGATAAGATGATAGTTAATTTTCTGTGACTCTGTTCAAAATTTCAGTAAAGAATTAAAAGGATTGCGATAAGATCATAATAATCTGACTGACTGTAATAAAATGACTGATGGTTTTTGTTCACATGGACGGTTTCGAGTTTGAGTAATGAGAGGAGGGTAGCGATAAGATGACAGTTGTTTTCAGATAACCGGTTACAAAATCTGAGTGAAAAAAGTCTTCACATTATTGGTTCCAATTAAATCTGAGTAAAGAAGAAGCGTAGCGACAAACTGACTAGTCAGGATAAAACTAACTGATCATGATGAATACAATTATTATGGTTATTGTCGAGATATGACGTAGATGACTTTAAATTATACTGTGTTAAATAGTCAAATATAGTCAGTGAGAATTTATTATACTATTTATGATGAATGATGATTCATATAGCCGATTTGAAAATTTACATTTGATTTGTTTAATTCCTTTATTACGAATAACTATGTACACTTGTATAGTGCGTGTGATCCTTGCATAGGGATCGTGCTAATCTTCTCCGTATCGTTTCAATTTTATCGGATGTCCCCTTGTATAGACTTATATTATCAATGGAAATAGATTTTTATTTTTAAAAAATAGGAAAAGGAACAAATATACCCTAAGCTATCGTAATGACATACAAATATTCTCCGTCATACTTTTGAGATATTAGTGACTCTGACGTTCAAAAACTAGCACACATATACATTTTATACTAACAAATATACACGTGTTATAATCTTATTCACCGATCCGATATTTATTAAATATTGGATCGACGGATAAGATTGTGACATGCACGTGTTCTATTTAGTCTTCTGTTAGGATGAATGACACATATGAGATAGTTTTTGGATGACATGGCACCAACGTCAGAATTAAGTATGAAGGAAGATATGTACATACCATTTACGATATTTTCAAAATATAATTATCATTTTTTCCTTAAAAAGGAGAGAAGAAGAAGAGATACGACAAACGACGATTGTAATATTTAACTAAATCAATTTATAATTCATTTTCATAATATGATTATTGTTGAGACATATTACAACAAATATTGAATTATTACAAACATAAATATTAGTAAGGCGTGATAAACTAAGTAAATTATCATCTAATGAGATTTTAAATAACAAAATATAATTGTTATTGTTTTATTTTATTTGTCTTGACAGGAAAATATTTTTTTTTTAAAAAAAATAGCTACATATGTATATTCATATAAAAAATAACAAAATCCTTCAAATTGATATTCGAGTTAAATCATAAAAAATACGTATGATTTAAACATTAGCTCTCTAAGTATATCATATGTTTTTTAGTTAATTTATTTATTGAGAACATGCATTTATTAAGTTAAGTATTATATACTAATGGCATGTGTTAAAAATCTTTTATTATTAATTAATGGCGTGTGTAAAAAATATTATTTAAGTATTAAATATTAATTGATTTATATTAAGTTATTGTTCTGTGATCAAAAGATTTGAAAGTTTAAGCTATCAAAATAATATATTCTATGAGTTTAACATATATGGTGATACAAGTATTCTAAATAACGAAATGAACCTCGATCGTTGCATCTAATAAGATACCACATACTGATATAAGTTTGGTTTGTTTTATTCGATCGATATTTGTATTAGAGCTCGATTAATCACGATTCGTATCAAGTAGTAAATGCTCTTTAAAAAAAAATTTAACCGTGACTATTAAAAAAGTAGCCTCATTCGCTACACCGTATATTTTTAGTAGTCTAATATGTTCCTTTTAAACCACCTCACGTTTATTAGAACTAATTCTGTTTTACCATAGCCATAAAATATTGAAAATAAATATAAAGAAATTAAAAAAGTATTCACACTTAAAATTGGCACCAAAAAGAGAAAAAAAAATACCGTAAATAAATGATGAGATTCGATTTTAGAGTGTTTTAGACGTAAAAGTCATAAAAGATTAGTTGATATTGAGTGTATACTTATAATTGAAATATAATTAGTTTATTATTAGTATTTTAAATGAGCATTTTGTTAAGTATTAATTTTTATAAGTGTTAATAAGTATAAAATGTATTTTTAAAAAATGGTAACTTGAAATATTTTGAAGACAAAAGTGTAAGTCTATTCAAATCATGGTCAAATAAATATTTGAATATTAATTTTCAAAATCGTTCAAATTTTTTGGTCAAACAGATATTTGAGGAAAAATTTTAAAACTTTATCAAATTTCTATTTTATTTCTTGGTCAAATTGAAATTTGAATAATTAAATTTCAAATCCAATCAAAGAACATGGTCAAACATATTTCTAAAGATAAATTTTTTAAATTAGATACAAAATCTGTAATCAAACGCTAATTTAGTTTGACTCATAAATACAAAAAAAATTCAGTCAAACTAAGACAAATAAATTAAAATAAATAAGCGATGGTATATTTTGCGATTACAATAAACATTTGAAAATGAATATATATATATATATATATATATAATATATATATATATAATATATATATATATATATATAATATATATATATATATATATATTATATATATATATATATAAAGGTTACCACATGTCACAAATTACACTTCACCATTTTGTTTTGGGCCCACATGGTTATGTGGCATCCACATAGACTTTATGCTGGGCCCCACCCAAATAATATCTTTGTGTCACAAATAGTAAGAATATTTTTATTTTCCTTAAAAAGTAAATAATTATTTGTTCTAGTTATACGTTATAATAATAATATCATACTTAATGTAATTTCACAAAATAAAATATAGAGAAGGTACTATACGCAGATCTTATTTTTAATCAAAAAATTTAGATATTTTTAATTGAACATCGGCTCAATATGGATTAAAGGATGTAACAAAAATGAAGAAGCTAGTAAGAAATATTAAGAATTACACTGTAAATAAATATATAATTAAAAGATAATTGAAGTACAAATTTGGAAAATAATAATAAAAATTGAGGAACAAGAAACTATATGAATAATACTACGACTATTAGTATAGAGATAAACGAGACCATATTTCTCCTCTCGTTACATGTTCGAGATAAATAAATCTCGCTTCTCACATCTTTTCCTTCACTAAAGCAACTTTCATGTTCTCTAGGGTAATTTCATTTATAATTCTATCTCTCTTAGTATATCTACGTATCTATCTCATCATCTTTATTTCTACAACTTTCATCTTTTGAACATGAGAGTTCTTAACTAGCTAACACTCTGCTACAACATAACTGGTCTAACAACCATCCTATAAAAACTTCTATAAGTTTTCATGACACTATTTCATCTCATAAGACTCGGGATGTGAGCATATATTTCATCCAACCTACATCAATATGGTGTGTGACATCATTATAAATTTCCACATACATGAACTATGTTGCCTAGAGGAACTTTTTGATGACCTATGCATATGTTACAACAACTAAAAACAACATAAATTACAATAATAACATACTCAGTGTGTAAATATATAATTAAAGTATAAGTGAAATATAGAGTATACACAGATATTATTCATATCTTATGTGAGGTAATAAAATTGTTTTCGATAAATCCTCGCTCAATACTCAAAAAAAAAATTAAGGTCTATTGAAAATAACATTTTTACTTCTAAAATAAAAATAATATAGCTATACATTTAAATCTTTTCTGCACCTCACTTTATAAAATTACACTGATTTTCAAAAACACATTTAGAGAACACAAAAGCAAAAAAAGCACTGATAAACTAAACTTAAATATTAACAATAAAATAGTGAAATAATCAAATAAAATGAACTAATTGCACTAATTAAAAATTTGCATTGGAAGTAAAAAAAAATGTTGCTTGTATTATATGCAACATGTTGCTATAAACAGAATCTTTTTTGTTTTTTTCTTCTAGTGGATAACAACAAAGATTCATGATGCATAGGATAAAATCATAAAATATTACTTTCTCTGTTTAATAATAATTATTTATTTAATTAACTAATTAAATCGCACGATAATATAATAAGGAGTGTTCTTAATTACTTAATCTATCAAAAATTAGTATTATACTCTTAATTGTCCATAATTATACTCTATATAGTAAATGTTTTTGTCATCACGAATCATTTGGTTTGTAGTAAATGTTTTTATCATTACACAAATTAAATGAACAATAAAAATAGTAAGATAATTAAAGCAAAAGAAATATACTAATCTTTTTTATTTTTTTCACTCTTTGTAAGTTAATCAATGACGACTTTTTGAAAAAGTATTTTCAAACAATAATTGAAAAAGTATTTTCAAACAATCAAATATAAGATCTACGTTAAACTTAATATAAAAATAACCTTAAGCGAGATTCAGACCCTGGTCTAGAGCGTGGTATCCTACATTCTACCAATTGTCCAAGAGCACTTCTATGTTTTTTATGGATGCGCTGTTGACTATATCTTACTTAATACCAATTTTTCAAAATAGATATACATATATACAACTGATTTTTTCGAAAGTTACCGGATGCACGTGCACCCGCACGACATAGGGTGGGTCCGCCCCTGACTACAAATTAAATATCCTTTAACAAACGTATCGTTGTGTATTTTGGATTAATTTTGTACTCACTTCGTTCCCATTTAGGCGCCATCATTATTATTAGGTTTCACGTTTTTTCAAGAAACTAAGTAAATTTATCATTATATCCTTGTATATTGTTCTCTAGACGTCATATTTTCAATAAATAAACAAGAATTAATTTATTTTTATTGATTAAGGTAATCAATAAACATGAATTAATAACTTAGTTTTCCTATATTGAGTCAAATGCATACTCTCAAAGTTAATAACTCTCAAGAGTAAAATAGGAAAAATAATGTTATTTGTGCACTGATTTGAAATAACAAGTACTCCCTCCGTTCGGTATTGTTTGTCAAGTTGCGCTTTTCGAAAGTCAATTTGATTAATTTTCAAAGTTAAATCAGATCACATTAATTCGATATTTTAAATAAAAAATTACATATTCTAAAACTATATGAAAAGTACTGTAATTGCAATTTTTTTACATATTAATATGATTTAAAATATTAATCAAAATTTTTATAATTTAACTCAAAAAATAAAAATCGTGACAAACAATATCGGAGGAAGCGAGTATTAATAAACACATATATTTAGTAATCAATCATTAGTTTGTCGGATTTTCGTGTTGATTGGCTCTTTTATTTCACAGAAAATCATAGCAACTTTAGATATATTATTAAATACATAAAGTTTAGTATATTTAATTGTTTTTGTTTTATCTCACTCTTACGTACACTTTTCACGTGTTCATGCAACTCAATTTCTTTTACAATAAAATAATATTCTCTACGTTTTAAAAAGAGTAATTTAGTTTGATTGTCGTAAATTTTGAGGAAAAAAAATTGAATCTTATTATCGCAAATTAAAATTATGTCAAACATGTAATATTTCATTTGTTCAGTATTATGTGTCATGGTTTTTATTTTCAGAGTCAAACTATTAAAATTTTGACTAACATTTTAAGATGTATTTTTTCGTCATATTAATATGCAAAAAATTGCAATTTATAACACTTTTCATATAGTTTTAGAATATCTAATTTTTTTAAAAAAATATTGAATTATTGTGATCTAATTTAACTTTAAAAATTAGTCAAATTAACTTTTGAAAAGCCCAACATTACAAATAAAAGTGGACAAAGAGAGTATTATTCTTTAATCTTGTGATTTTAAACATTCCATGTAAAAAAATTAAAATTAAAATATTACCAATAATTATTGCCGTTAAAAGAAAAATCTTTTGCCACTAATAGTTCCTTTGTTGTAGTGTCAACTAAAATGGGTTGAGATTTATTAAGTGTTTTTTATATAAATGGTCCTATTTCTGTTGTTGTTGTCTAACTTGGATTTCCGAATCCGAACATTGTAAAGTTAAAATCCTGAATTCGTCTGTAATCGAGAATGTATTTTATCAAGGACATTCTCCAAGATAAAAAGATGTGGATGTCTAGGATTTAAAGGTTAGTAACGTAGTCAAGCATCACAACTCTGTAATTCAGATTAACGCTCGTTTATACAAATAACAATCTATGTTGCTCGTACTCTCCAAAACTAATACTTTGATTTCCTCTCCCTAATGTCACTCGTTTGCCACGAATCCAAGATAGAGTAACACAGTTGAAGAAGATATAGTAGAGTTGATCATCAACAACAAGAATATATCCAATGTAATTTCACAAGTCGCATAACGTACAAATGAATAGGGAAAAATGTATACATGTTATGATCTTCATCTAACTCCAACCAGCAACAGCAAACTTTCTAACTCTGTAATCTTCACTAATGCTTCTAAAATGGAAGAGTATCGGAGATAGGGAACGAAATGAACGAATACACGAGGGTAAAATCCTTTCTAGATGGGATCGATGAGGTTGTCCTTAATCATGATCTCCAGCACATCTAAAGTCGCGGTACCCACACGACTACCATCCTTGTAAAGCCTAAACCTAGGCAGTGTTGTAATGTTCTCTGCTGCAGCTCGGCTCTGTTCCACGACCACCTTCAGAAAAGACCAAATATAAATTAGTATGAGTATAGGTGTTCCCGTCTGCCTGAAAAGCACAACGTGTTGCCTATGATTGTTTACCTTGAGAAAAATTACTGAAGGATATTTGGCGCTCAAGGTATCCATGACCGAGGACATCCATGCGTATTCTGGGTTGGTTAATTCATTGAAGTAGACCACAGATTCACCTACATGAGTACATAGTTGATCGAGTTACTACTGATCGAGTTACATACGGACTGATGCAGGATTTTTAAAGCCTACCAGATGCAATCACAGCCTGGAACTTCTCAACATCTGAAACCAACTCCACCTTCCCCTCTGGAGCTTCTCTGCGTAACTCAACTCGGGCATGATATAAATTTGCAGCAACCTCTCGGTCACGTGGAAGTTCCTGCCGCAGAATCTCATAATCTCTCACAGCATCAGCCCATCTTTTCAGCTGCAATGCATTGCATACGATCAAATTTATGATTTTATCGAGAAAAAGTAAGTGAAATGAATCAATTTATGTCGCACCTTGACATTTAAGACAGCTCTTAGGTGTAGAGCTTTAGCATATTGTGGCCAGTATAGGAGAGCACGGTTGCTATCAGCCAGAGATTTTTCCCTCTCTCCGAGTTTAGACCAGCAAGCTGCTCTATTGTAGTAGAGAGCTGGATTTGAAGGATCAACCCAGAGCCCTTCCTCATAAGAAGTAATAGCTTGTTCATATCTTTCGGAATAAAAATGCTCGTCGCCATGTTTCTGAGCTTCAACCACCAGCCTAATGTTTTCGAGTTCATCAGTAACTTCATCATTTTGATTATCAATTTGTGCAGCTTTTTCAATGGCAGTAAGCGCAGCAGCAAACCTGTAGATATTTATGATCATAATACGGCTGAACCTCTTTTATTTATATGTACTACTACGTGCAATACTCACTTTCCAACACTGCTGTGAATCTGAGCTTGGACAAAGAATACGTATGCTTCAGAGACCATTCCAAAAATTTTTGACTGTCGTGCTGTGAATGGCTTATGCATCCTAGCTATATAAATCCACGTTTCAGCATTCTCTATGTCGTTTAGCTTCAAATGAGCTTCCGCTCGACATGCAAATAGCTATATGAATTTTCATTCGTCAGTCACAGAATGTACGTAACCACTAAATACAAAGAGATGCTTTCTTTTACCTGAGGAGATGAATCAGCTCCAGAAGTAAATGCTGCCTTAGATTCTATTTTCATAGTCTCCCAATCTTCAACTCTCCGGGCTTGAGTGCATTTGTTGATATGTTCCTTCACTGCCTCCAACTTCCGCGACGTTGCTTCATCTGGTCTGTTACCCAGGAAATGTAAGTGATCCGTTGCATTTTCAACCTGTCCTAAACTGCATGTTTTACAGGAATTAGAGGGCAAAACACAATCAACACATATCCAGTTTTACATGAGCAAAGATAATCAAAGGCTTACCAAAGTAACAAAGAGGGGGAAAAGAAAGACTTCTCGGAGAACAATCGAACAAGAAAACAACGAATTCAGAAAATAAGTGCTCCCTTGCATTTTCAACCTTGTCCTAAACTGCACTTTTTACAGGAATTAGAGGGCAAAACACAATCAACACATATCCTGCATCCAGTTCTAGATTAGCAAAGCAACAAAGAGGGGGAAAAGGAAGACTTGAACAATCGAACACGAAAACAATGAAAAAGAAAATAGCTCTGCAGCCAAACATATTCAGAAAATAGCTGATCAACACATATCCTGCATCCAGTTTGACATTAGCAAATAACAAGGCCAACAAAGATAATCAAAGCGTTACGAAAGTACCAAAGAGGCGAAAAGAAAGACTTCTCGGAAAACAATCGAACAAGAAAACAACAAAACAGAAAATAGTTGATCAACACATATCCTGCATCCAGATTTACATTAGCAAAGTAACAGAGAGGGGGAAAAGAAAGACTTCTCGGAGAACAATCGAACAAGAAAACAACAAAACAGAAAATAGTTGATCAACACATATCCTGCATCCAGTTTAACATTAGCAAATAACAAAGCCAACAAAGATAATCAAAGCCTTACGAAAGTAACAAAGAGGCGAAAAGAAAAGACTTCTCGGAAAACAATCGAACAAGAAAACAACGATACAGAAAATAGTTGATCAACACATATCCTGCATCCAGTTTTACATTAGCAAAGTAACAAAGAGGGGGACTTCTCGGAGAACAATCGAACAAGAAAACAACGAAACAGAAAATAGTTGATCAACACATATCCTGCATCCAGTTTGACATTTGTATGCAAATAACAATCAAGAAAGTTTTACATTAGCAAAAAACAAAGCAGAGTGACTGTATATCACTTACGAAAGTAACCAAAGTCCGAAATCGTGGCGTGGTTGATAACGTCTTGGAGCCAAATTAATAGCTAATTCAAATTCCGCCATTGCTTCCGGATATCGCATCAGACCAATCAACGCACCAGCTCTATTACTATGTAATTTACAATCGTCCGGAGTAATTGCAATAGCTTCTTCATAAAATCTCAAAGCTTCATTATAATCTCTATTCACCAAACAATTATTCCCTATCTTATTCAACACTGCCGGACTCAACTGCTCCGGATAAACAGTAGCAGAACTACTCGAATTGTAACCAGATACCGATGCCGATCCTCCTTCCTCATCAGCTGTAGACCTACCACCCGCCCTCCTTCTTCTAGAACCCGACATTGCAATATTGAACTGTAAGTAAATCAATCGACGAAAATGGGGAAAAACAGAATTTCTCTAAAACCCCATTAATCTCCTCTTCTTCTAGAATGTGATTTTTGAACAATGTAGAGCTTCAATCTTGAACTGGGTTTTTCTCTAATTGAAAAATTGACTGAAACAGCTTACAATGTTAGAGAATTCAAAACTGTAAAGCAATCATCAACAAGAAAATGGGAAAAAGAAAATGGGGTTCTCGTGATTTCAATGGTGGAAACAAAGAATGAATGTGAGCTTTTTCTAGAGAGAGAAACAAGCCATTTACAGAGAGCTTGTTGTTGAAGAAGAAGAAGAAAGAAGAAATGAAGAAGAAAAGAAGTCTTTTATTATGGAGCTTCGTAAAAGTTGAATTACCATTTTGCCCCTTTGTTAAATTAAAATTGAATTGAATATAAATATTTTAATTACGTAATGGTACAATTTGAGTTTCAATAAATTATCATTTTCTTATAAATGATTATATTGATATTACTTTTAATCGTAATCATAAATCTCATAATGAAGAATTTGAAAAAGTTATGATATTGAAGGTCATTCATTACTTTAACGTACGAATCAATTTCATAAATCATTTCTTAATTCTATTTATGAACCAAACTTACAAAAATGGAAACTCACATTAGGAAATCGAATTTATGAAAATTGCACAATTCAACATTAAAAGATAAGAGAGTTAGAAGTTGCAAGTGACGATAACCAAAAAAATAATGAAAATTGATAATCAAGAAAGAAAACATAGTAGCGGAAAAAAGAGAGTAAATTTGATATACAGTGAACAGTTTTATGTTGACATGTTGTCGCTAACAATAACAAAAATTTCTTTTGGCATAATACATATATTAAACCCTAAACTTGGCTTCAAAATTTAACTTTAATCTCAAATTTTCATAATGTACAAATAGTCACTTTTAATTATCCTATCTTTCAATAAATAAACACGCGATTTTTGAAACCAAAGTGCGTGGAATGCAAACGCTCCCACGTGTATTAGTGAGTCAATCAGTGGCTGTCAACTAATTTAACATTTTACACGTCTTTAATTTTAAAAAATATTTTACACATCATTTAGAAACTAAAAAAAATTATAAAAGAGATTCATTAAGGATAGAATTGTCATTTCAAGATTATTTTTTTACCATTGTGGGCCTCGAAAATTACCCCTCACTCGCTTAGAATGCGTGCATTTCACACATTTTGTCAGGTAGGACTCGCATTTTTATTTATTAAAAGATATTATAGTTAAAGTGTTTATTTTTGCACTATAAAAGTTTGAGATCAAAGTTAAAATTTAAAGTCAAGTTTAGGGTCCAATATATGTATTATGCTTTTTTTCTCTATTCAGAGCATGAAGACTTTCTTTGTAATATCCTCAACGTTTCATTCTTGCTTTGTTTCTTTATTAACTTAATTTCCTATATTGATCAAATGCACACTTTCAAAACTATTAACTCTCAAGGATCAAATAGGAAAAATAATGTTATTTGTGCACTGATTTAAAATAATAAGTACTCCCTCCGTCCGATATTGTTTGTCATGTTGCTATAATGCATTGTATACGATCAAATTTATGATTTTCGCAGTAGAAGCTTAAGCACTACAAGCTTCTATATATCTTCCACATTTAAACTCAACCTCATGTTTTTGAGTAAATTAATAACTTCAGTACATTGCAGCACAGGCATTATCAAGCCTGTAGATATTCATGATCGGTTTGGTTAGAGAAAAGATATAAAGATATCATCAAAGTTGTCTCGTATTTGCATAAAGACACCTTTAACTTATAAAATGTCGTATCACCCACAGAACTATCTAATTTCTTTCACTTTGCAAGAGTGTTGTCGATCTGAGCTTGGACAAAGAATATGTATGCTTCAGATATCATCCCAAAAAGTTTTGATTTGTATGATCCTACCTTTATACATCAAAAATTCAGAATCCGTTAATTGATATAGCTTCAAATGAGCTTCCGCTTGACATGCAAATTTCAAAATCAGGGGCAGAGCGAAAAAATAAAACTTACCTAAGTAACAATGATCCTAAATGCTGGTGTGCTCGAACATATGCTTTAAGGCGTTTGTTGCACCCTCGAGACCCACTCACGCTATTAATAAGGCCGTAACAGATATTTATGAAAAAATTTCGGCCAAAAACAAATCGAAATCGTGTATCTCCAAAAATCTATTGAATGTAACAAACGAAAATTGGCATAGTTGGTTTTTCCTGTATTGAAGCTCGTTTGATCTTGAAAATACGTCTTTTTGCGTCTCGAGACCAAATTACGCCATTAATAAGGTTGTAATGGACTTCCATGAAAATTTTTAGCCAAAAATAAGTTGTGATGATGTATCCCCAAAAATTCATGGACTATAGCAAACAAAAATGGTAATTTAAATTTTTTCCGCTTTGAGGCTCGTTTAAACTTGAAATACATTTGATTTCCCCTCATGACCAACTCACGTCATTAATAAGGTCGTAACTGACGTTCATAATAAATTTTGGTCAAATAAAGTCGGGATCACGTATCACCAAATTTCATAGACTATACACAAATAATCGATAACTTTGATTTTTTTCGTATTGCTTATTTGAACTTGAAAATGCGTCTATTTACCTCTCAGAAACAATACACGCCATTCAATGATCATAATAGACGTATATGCAAATTTTTCAAAAACAAGTCAGGAATCATGTATCAGCAAAAATATGTATGTTTGCCCTTTAGGATCAACTCATGCTAATAGATAAGGTTGTAACAGACGTCCTTGAAAAAATTAAGTCAAAAACAAGTCGGGATCACGTATTGTGACTCGTTTGAACTAGAAAATGCGGTTGTTTGCCCCTCCGGACCAACTCACACCATTAATCGCATCGCAACAGACTTTCATGAAAAATTTTGGCAAAAAAATTCGGAATTCTGTATGACAAAAAATTCATGGGACTATTAAGCATAAGAACATTGGTAAATTTAGTTTTTCCCGCATTTGAACTCGTTTGAACTTGAAATTAATCTATTTAACACTCGGGACCAACTCACGCCAGTAATTAGGTCATTACAAACGTCCATGAAAAGTTCTGATCAAAACCAAGTCGGGGTCACGTATCATTAAAAAATCATTGACTATATTCACAAACCAAACTCAAGAGAGTTGCAAATTGAAAAATCTCCTTTACTATCAAAGTTCCGATCGCCTTGTGCAACAATGGTACAACAACAACTATGTCTCAATCGCGAGCAAGTTGAATTCAGCTATATGAATCATCTATCAGTATCAGTGTCACTCTATTTAAGTTTTGTGCAAACATCAATGGAAAAAAAATATTATATTTCTTATATCTATATATCTCATGAATGACTGGCTTACAAAATGCACATGTGACTTCCAGTTGATCGATCAAGACCATCAATCATCTTCTGATGGTAGAGTTGGACTCTTCGAGCAGACATCGTTTGCATGGAGTTCCAACATTTTCTTCTCGGGATTACACAGACCTAGAGGATAAAATGAATAAAACGCGGGTGTTAGATAGTTGAAAAGAACCAAGGAGAAATGTTGTCAGTGTCTGAAATATTATCAATGGCATCTAGCTGGTTCAATGGAGCGTTAATCGCACTTGATACCATTAACCATACTCAACGAATTTGGAGCATCTCAGACGATTCATAGAGATCAATGATGAAAAAAGAAACAACTGTCGAAATGCATTAACAAATAACTAGGCAGTGTATTTGTTAGGCTTGGAACATAATCACTGCATTTCTGCAAGAGGCTGTTTCCACAGCTCGAAGACTCCTCTTCAACTTCACCATAAGCTAATAACGCATGCTGGACATCTTTTTCTAGCAATATGTGCAATGAACCACGTGTAGGAAATACACACAAAATCAAACAATTTTTCATCCGCAAGCAAAAACACTATTTTCTATTTCGTCAACACAAATTTACACACCACGAGAGCACCTATGAGTGTTGCTCTTAATGAAAAACTGAGGGACAGACCTGAACACTTTGGAATATCCCACACAGCAATAGATGATTCTGTACACTCTGGTTGACATAGTTGCTTATTATTCTCATGATCGACATTCATTGCAAGCATCCAGGCTCCAATGGTAACATCCTCATTGCTAAACATTCGGAAACTGACAATTCACAGAAAAAGGAGAGAACTAATGAGCTATCACTCCTTCGACTTCAAAAGAAACAGACACAAAAGGCTCAATAAAATACAGAAAATGAATCCCAGAAACACTGTGACATGAAGCAAAATTTAAAGACTGTAATGCGAAAGGATATAGCCAGCTTTTTACCATAAAGATCTTGTGTTTAGTCTAGACTTTTAATCTTCCAAATGCCAATAGACGTTATCAACTTGAAGAATTATAAGAGCAATTTCTAGTTGCTGAAATCTACTGAAAAATGTCTATCTATGATAATTCTAGTTTTACATAAAAATCATCTCATCATGTCAAAGAAGTTGCCAACACATACTCCTTTTTCCTTATATATTAACAATGATTGACTTCCAATTAGTAACCTTAGCTTAGATGAAACAAGCTACTCCATTAGTCACATCATTTAAAATTTTGAATACTCAGACTGTTGCCTTATGATCAGAACGCATTCTAACTACAGCAACTTGAAGTTTCATGTTACCTGCACGGCAAGCTAATTTCAAGACCTACTTACTCAACAAGGACAGAAAATAATAACCATTACTCAAGTTGGAGAAAAAACAGAAGCAGCATTACATGAATAGTTAGCAGATGTTCTTGAATCAAGTCTTACATCATTCACAACAAACACTTTCACCTAACTGTTATAGACGATACACAGTTTGTAGGGTGGCAAATAAATCACTTCAGAACAGATGAGAGACATAAATATTTAATAAAAGCACACACTTGCCTGTTGTTCCTCAGGGCAACCAAACTTGCAACAACATCAGCAGAAAGAGCATAAATAGGACCATAAGCATGCAGAAAATACTCCTTCCCCAGAATAGATGAAAGTGGTTCATACCTGTAGCAGTTGAACAGATTCAATGAGACAATACTGAAGATAAGAACAACAATAATCCTGTAATTGAAAGCACAATTTTTCTTCACATTTAGTCATTGGTATGAATTTATCTACATCTTCTTTTCCTCAACATTATCACAAGCTTCATGGCATATATAAATAAATAAATAAGAGGACAAGATACATAATTATAAAAATACAATGTATTGTCGTGTTATTATTATGCATTACTTAATTTCCACCATAAAATTTGTGCCTTGCTTTCGTTTTCTTTTTCTGTTTTGGTTCTCCTCCAATTTAGCACATATTGATCTTCTCATTTTTGATGACCGAGAAATCTCTCTCAGCCAAATCTGTTGGACCAACCGCAACATTTGAAACTTGTAATGGGTCCACCTCCCTACTCTTCTCCGCTTAACTAACAGGCTTAGTTAGCATGGCGTAGGGGTTGAACCTGTGACCTACATCACAAGTACCTCAACCTTTGCCACTTGACTAAGCCTGGGGACATTTAGCACATTTTGATATTTCACTCTTTATCACTAGAAATATAGAGAGTAAGTTGCAATCTCAATGACATCCAGTATGAATCAGGTCTATAAAAATATCATATTTGAACACCCCCCCCCCCCCTTCTTAGTAGTCCTGCCAAGTAAAATTTAGGATAATCAACTTGGAATTCTTTTCATGCGTTAGCTTTTTTTTTTTTCCTATAACTTGAAAAAATTATGTTGCCAATTATATAAGTATATAGGAAACTCCTATTAGAATCAGACTAACCATTTGAGCTTGGGGTCAGTGAAAACTGGACCCTTTTTCATACATCCAAGGTATGTTTGTGAGTGAGACCGCTCTTTGGCCAAGAGTAATGAAAGGCGATCTGTTTACGGAATATCAAAGCAACATGAGATCATAAAAAGTTACAGTAGCATAGAAATCATAACAGAGTACCTCAATTAAAGAACAATAATAATAACAAAGCATCAGAATTCTAGCTACCTGGCCGTAAATATATGTCATCATCAGCTTTAACATAGAACTCGGAATCATAAAGTGCATAGGCAGCCTTGAAAAAGGCTAATCTGTAAAAGCATCTTGGTGTAAGTGTAAATCACAAACAGAAGAAACTAATGAATAAAAAATGTCAGAACTAACGTTTTGTATGGGAGCTTACTGTACTCTTCTTCAATGTCCAATAGTACAAAATCATCATATTCTGCTACCTCTTTCTTAAGTGCTGACATCTTGGATTTATCACTTGTTCTGCCAATAACAAATCTAAAAGCCAAGCCAGTGGCTTCTTCTAACCTGCAAAATTCATTCAGCTGGTTCAGCAAAATTCACAAATCTAGGGTAGTATAACTACACATAAAAGTAATTTGCAGGCCAATACACATGGTTATTGCAAAAACAAGTGAACCTTTAAAAATAAAAACTACAGCGGAAGAGATACAAGTTTGAAGTTGTTCGTTAGAAAAACAACAACTTCTGCTTAAGAAGTGCCTGAATGATTAACTATCTTCCAGGCAGTAAGTTCTTCCGTTCTCCTCTGTCTTTAACTTAACGACTCTGCAGAAAGCATTTAGTCACATTCCATTCATATTCCATTTTCGCGTGCATTATATAAGCTAATAATCTACAACATATTGGTCATTTTCCAGTAAGTTCTTGCTGGTCAAGTTTCAGGACAGTCAGATCACGAAGCATGTGACAAATGATTCAGAGAACATGAAATAATTAATTTTTTGAATCAAATTTATGGAAACCACACCCATATTGGGTGTCTTCCATGATACCATATTAGTGGTGAGAACATGAAATTATTCAAAATATACCTTCATTATGGTTAGGAAGGCAACAAACAATACATTAAGTAGTCCCACAACATCGTCCAAAAACAGTTTAAGACATACTTTTCATTTTATAACAACAATAATAACCCTTACGCTGTAAATATTACTACTGCAACTTCGTCCCTAAAGCTACATTAACTCAAAGAACCTGACCTTTTGTTCTCAAAAAGAAATCGAAGCTAGTTTTCACTTTCAAAACTGAAGTTAAACTCTATCAATCAGTCAATCAACTACACTCAATTCAAGCTAGTTGGGGTTGGCATATATGAATCAATTCTGCTCAACTAAGATCCAAGTGCAATTTAAGATCTGAAACTAAAATCTTCCAATTGTCCAACCCGTAGAATTAGTCTATGTGAGCACAAATTGGTCCAGATACCACAGTTATCAATAATATGAACTGAAACTTAAATCTTACACACTATCAACCCACATTCTGTAGATATTCCTACTTCAACTTCGTCCCCTAAAGCTGCGTAAACTCAAAGAACCCCCCTTTTTGTACTAGAAAAGCAAATTAAGCTATTTTTCACTTTCAAAACTAAAGCTGGAGTAGAGAGAGTTAAAATCTATAATCAGTCAAAAATCAACTACACCTCAATCCAAATTAGTAGAGCCTAGCATATGTGAATCAATTATCCTCTATTAGGATCCAAGAGCAATTTAAGATCTCCCTCTCTATCCCGCCAAAGTAGAGATAAGGTCTAGTACATTCCTACTCTACTCGTGGGATTACACGGGATATATTGTTGTTGTCCAGCAATCTATGATCTGAGACTAAAATCTTTCCATCTGTCCAACCCTACAGAATTAGTCTAGGTGCGTGCAAGCTAGTCTAGATACCACGGCTATCAAGGAAAAATGATCTGTAACTTAAATCTTACACAATATCCTCAACAGAGATAAAAGAGTATGAATAAAAGAGTATTTACATATAAAAGAAAAAAAAAGATATACTTTTGAAGCCCATTGTGATCAGATGGAAACCAAGTCCGGCGCAACGATCTCCGGCGAGCAACCGATCCAAACCCAGTCTGAATTCCAACAAAACCCATCACTTTATGCCTCTTATACCCTCCACCAGTAACCCCAATCCCATTTTCTTCCCTACTCATCACGTTCCTATCCCAAGCAACTGAAACAGATCTGGGTTCAGCATATTTACAGCTGTCACCAAAACCCCTCCTCGAAATCGCAATAAACCCGAACAAAAACCCAGCAAAACCAATTAGACAACATAGAATCAAGATTTTCGATCTACGGGAATGGTAAAAGTACGAATAGGATGATCTAGCAGTGAAAATTTTTGGGTTTGAAGGCATTTCTACGCAAATGGGGTTGTTGAAAATCTGAAAAAAGATTCAAGAATCGAATTACACAAACTGATTGCTGCAGATTTCTACTGAATTGAACTGAATACTCATCAAAATGTATATTGAGCTGACAGTTTGTTGGAATGGTTGTTACTTGTAACCTCTAGTGTTAGTTGGAGATTATAAAAGCATAAGCAAATTTCATTTTAGTTATTAGGTTTTCGTGAACTCGTTCTTGCCATTTTAAATCCGTCTCTAAATTCTCGGAGAATATAACGAAATAATTTTATCGTAAAGAGTTAATGATATAGTAGTATTTATAGATGAGACTCGAGGTGGAGTTAAGGTGAGATTTAAAGTTTGAAGACAAATTTTGGAGTCAAAAGATTTTAAGATAGGAATCAAAGAATACAGATTCGATTAGGTGTGGACATTTCGGTTTGGGCTTTCAAATTTCGAATTTGATAATCCGATAATTTGTATTTAAAAATAGACGTCAAATATCTTTTTTTTTTAGTTTTGATTTAGTAATTCGATAAACGGTAAATTAAATTTCAATGGGTATTTCTTTAATCATATATGGGCTTAGTTCCTTATTTCTTCAACATATGTACATTTTAGACTTATTTCGAAATTGATATTACGAGATATGATTCTATCATTATAAATCTATTAAAAAAATTTACTTCGTACGGAATTTTCAATCAACATGCTCAAATGCCAACCATGGTCAGTAGACACGCAAAAATTTAAAAACTATTTATAACAATTACATATTCGATATAACCTCGAGAGACTATTTTCGACTAGATTAGATGGGATGAGCACCGGGCTATATGAACAAAGAATTTTCAAGCCCGAAGTTTGATGTCAGGCCCATACATGCATTCTCTCCGAGCCCATTTAGGCCCGTTTCCGTTCTTCGATCCCCTTTTGGTCTCCACGACCATTAATTCACTTTCACTTTTGCTTCTAATGGCGTCTCCAAACCCTCACAGTTCGCCATCCGTCGCCGTTGACCAACGCCGCCTTCAATTTACTCCGGTTGATTTACCTCTCACTCCGCCGGTAAGTACTCCTCTTCGTCACTGTTGCTCGGAGCTTTTTGTGTTTTAGAATGACAACTTCAAGTGATAAAAACTGAGTTCTAAATCTAATGTTTATACATTTTTAATGAATTTCTTTGCACAAATACACTAATGGATCTTCATTTTGAAGACGAGAAGTTCTGTATTCTCTGCTTGAGTTGATGTTGATTAAAAGAGTTTGTTTTTATGCTTTGTGTATCTCTTGAGTTTGTTTGATTGATTCAATCTGTGTCCTTGCTGATAGACGTCGAATTAGCACACTGATGATTCATGGAAACTTAGCTTAAAGTAGAATTCAGCTAGTTTTGGAGCTTCTAGTGATGAATTTGGGATTCTTCGATGAGCTTATTCGGGGTTCCATTGAAAAAGGAGGTTGTAGATTTAAAAATTAAGTTCGAATAGTCACTTTTTTCGTAGCACGGGAGTGAAAAAAGTTTAAGTTTTTTTGGTCTAACCATCTGGTATCTGAAGCACCCTTGCCCGACTGATCTCTGTTCGCGCTGGAAAGACTAAATGGGTAAAGTGCACTCTAATAAGAAGTTCTTGATTCCGAGACTCTGAAATGATAATGACGGAAACATTAGATGGCGAATGTTTTTTCTTAGAGGCTACTTTGATACAGTATGTTTCTTTAGGAATTCCATCTTGCTGAGCCGTGGGACTAATGTATACTGAAGAATTTGAGATCTTAGCATTATTTAGACATGTCATCAATCAGTCTATTAATTGGATTGCGTTGCTGATGACTAAGACTAAAATGGTACCCCGGTGTACTAAAGCTCCCACAATCTCTGAGAAATACAAAAGAATGCAATGTGTTGTAGCTAGTGATTTGCCAAGCTTGATCCTTGCTTAGACAAAACTTCAAGCCGAACTCTTTGAAGTACCTGATTATAGTCTATTTAGTGCTTGACAAGGTGTGATACAATAATTCTCGAAAAGACAATGGTTGGTCATATTGATATGCTATCATGTATCCACTTTAAAATGTGTCTGCAGCTTCCGTTTCTTGGATATGGTGTTAAATTAGAGGATCTTCAAAATGACCTGTTGTTGCTATTATTTTGTTATATGAATTTATGTATGTTGTTGACATTCAGATACAGACATATAAAGAGCTCAAAGTTTGGGTTTACACTTTTGAAATTAAGTAACTTGTGTGATTTCATGTAAATGTTTAACGTGCATCAGCTGCGTTGGATTTCCTTCTTTATTGATATTTGTGAAGTGTTTGTTTTATTTAGATGGCAGATGCTATTCCTGAGGGTATTGTAGATCTAACCAGTCTGACTGAAGCAAGCACAGGCGAGAAGCGAAAAAGAGAAGGAAGATTAAGATCTAGAGTTTGGCAACACTTTACAAAGCTAATAAAGGAGGATGGAACTTGTGACAAATGCAAGTGTAATCATTGCCACAAAATTTTCACTTCTTCAACCCGAAGTGGAACAACTCATTTGCTTCGTCATATAAGTGAAGGAATATGCCCAGCATTTAAGAAAGTCAAAAAGGAGAACTCACCATCAATTTTCAGCTATATAGGTGGTAGCATAGACCGAAAAGTTGGTATTAACCCTTGGAAGTTTGATCAAGAACTAGGTCAAGCATCTTTTGAACAGTCAATTGACGCTCACGATGACTTGTTGCCATTGGGGTTAGATGATATTGAACGTCAAACATGCACTGCATCAGATGATTATGTCAGCCAAGCATCAATGCCTGTATTTTCAAAACTTCCTCAACAACCTGCTGTGAAGTCCCATCCTATTTTAGAACCATGGATGACTGAGTTGAAGGCTTGTGTAGGTAAACTCGTTGAACTCACAAACGGAGGAGTTTCAAAGCCTACTAGCACGGATAACAAGACTTGTGTAGCTGTTACTACTCCCGATCTCTCTATATCTTCTGTTGTTAAGTGCTTGAATGAGATGGAGGATATCCCACAATCAAGTGCAATGTATTTAGATGCTTTAGATCTCGTAAGGGATCCAGAAGAACGAGAGTGTTTCATCTGTTTAAACCCAGAGCCGCGTAGGAGATGGCTGCAAAGGATGTTGCATCGTCGCTTCCCCTTGCGCTATAGCACTGATGTTTGACCAACTGTAAGTAATCAACACAATCTGCTCGTGGAGGATCACAACACTTACTCAAGAACAAGGGAGATATCGTTTAACAACCGCGCAAGGTCTTTTCATGAAGGTTTGAAAGATTACTTGACCAAGCTCTGATTATCCATGATCTTATGTTGTAGTACTGTACTTATTGAAAGATAAAACAGGAAATGAAATATTGTACTACAATAATTATAAATAAACATATATTTGTTCAACACACTATTGTTATCAAATGGCTAAAAGAGCACAATCAATGCTTCTTTTTTGGATTTTGGTTTTCGTTTGCTGTTCGAAGCCTGCATTGAAACTCCCTCACTAGATTCAGATTACGCACTACATGATCCATTTAAGGGCCGTGCTTTTGATAGAATTTTCTCCATATCTAGCTTGAACTCGAAACCTTTAGTCAAGGGATAGAACAATCTTACTGTTGCAACATACCAGTGTAGTTTCTATAGTTACAAAAATCAAGAAACTATACGAGCAATCAATGAACACAAAATTAAAGTGTAGTTCCACAAAGTTGGATATAGTTACAAAAATTAAGGAACTATACGAGCAATCAACGAATATAAAATAAAAGTGTGTCATATAAATTGGACTAGAAAAATAGTTTTGATGATATTTTGGAAAATGAAATTATAACAAATAGGAATGATACACGTGTCTTTTGATAAACCCCATTTGGCTCACTCTTATTATATAAAACCCTTTCACCTCCTTCACTTTCTTTTTTAGGGTTTTTGGCAGAAATGGCGACTCGTTATCTTACTCGTTCTCTACTCACTACTCTCTCTCGCTCATACACTACTCTTTCTCTCTCTACACCTCTTCCATCTTCTTTCTCTCTCACCCGTTTTCGTCCTCTCATCGCCGTCGCAGCGAATCTTCGAACCTTTACTCCGGCAACGTTAACGGCGGCGACGTCGTTGAGAGGTTTCGCGACTCGTCAAACGTCGTCGTCGTTGAATGACCCGAACCCGAACTGGTCTAATCGTCCACCGAAGGAGACGATTTTGCTTGATGGATGTGATTTTGAGCACTGGCTTGTTGTGATGGAGAAGCCTGAAGGTGATCCTACAAGAGATGAGATTATTGATAGTTACATCAAAACTCTTGCTACGATTGTCGGAAGGTTCGAATTGAATTTTTTTTGTATTTTGTTTTGTTGTTTGCATCAATTAGTTGTACATATTGCTCTGTAGTTACTGCTTTCATTTCTAAAAAGCTTTATCTAAGCTGCTCTGTAGTTACTGCTTTCATTTCTGAAAAGCTTTATCTAAGCTGAGGGTTAAGGCTAAGGTCCGGGTACCGTACACTCTAAGCTTCTCATGCTCCACCTGTGGGATTAGACTGGTTATACTGTGGTTGTTGTCTATAGTACTATGCATTCAAATTGTCGACACAAATTTGTTAGAGATTTAAGGCATATTAGCTTGTGAGGACTGCTAGTGTGTTGTGATGTTTAGTTGATCAGAAATGGAGAGGACATATGAATTTGTGTCTGTAGTAAAAGTAGAGAACTTGGGAATCCTTAATTGATCTTGTTTTAAAAAATATTTTTTATTACATCATGGGTAGGGGAAGGGAAAAAAGAGAGGGCATTGCAACGTGGGGAATTGAATCCTCACGAACAAGTTAAAAGATCAGGTAGCCACCCAAATGAGACCCCCTTAGTTGGTTTTAGAAGACAAATTATTGAGTGTATGTATGAAACAGGTCAAATGGAGCAGAAAGGATATTGAGCGTTCATAGAGCTACCCCTAACTATAGCTTGCGATTGAGGCTTAGTTGTTGTGTGTTACTCTAAATAGTTTAAGCAACATGCCTGTAATGATATGCGGTTCTGTTTTTCTCGGACATCATTGAATCATCAATCAAGCCACTTCTCAATCTCTAGCTAGTTTGTATCTGCAGTATGAATCCTTTTGATAGTTAATAATCCTGAACAATACATTTTTCTAAACCATGAGATATATTGGCAGCTCCCAATCAATTGATTGGTCTGCATATTCCCTATGCGAGCAGCTAACTTATTGTAATGATTAATTGGTCAGAAATTGAAATATTAAGAAAGGAAAAGGGATGAGTTTGTATGTCTGGAGATAATGTTGAGAATCTGAGAATCTTTTAAATAGTTTTAGAAGACAAACTATTGAGTCTTATTATGAAATAGTGTTCAAATTAGTCGGAGTGGATATTGAGAATTCATATAGCTAATCCCAGCTAGTTGTTGTTTGCTTTAAAAATAGTTTAAGCAATTTGCATGTATTATAAAAGTGGATCATTTGCTGATGGGATACTACCAGACTGTATGAATTTGTGGGCTTGTGAAATACTTCCGAAGAAGTTTAGTTAATTACCGTGGAAGATTTATATGATTAATACACCTTGCAGTGAGGAGGAAGCAAGAATGAAGATCTACTCTGTCTCGACAAGACATTACTTTGCATTTGGAGCTCTTGTATCCGAAGAACTTTCTTACAAGCTCAAAGGTTGATGCATTTTTTAGCATCCTTTTCCATTAATATTTTTTTGGTGGTATCTTGATCTTATCCAAGTATTTTTAATGGTAATGAGGTGAAACTAAGCATTCTTTCTTCATCCTTGTGCAGAATTGCCCAAGGTTAGATGGGTGCTTCCTGATTCCTATCTGGATGTTAAAAATAAAGATTATGGAGGTAGGTAGTGACTAGTATTTTTTGTCACACAATTCTTGTGAAATTATTTGATTTTTTTTCACAAAAAACTTCAAGTGAGTAATATATGGTCAATAACAAAACGTTAGGCATTTGCTCCTGGCAAATAGACTTCGAAAGGGATTTCTTTCTTCAATTGTATCTCTCTGCCTGAATTCACTTCCAATCTGCTGGATTTGCTTTACTGTTTACATATGTAACTTTTGGGTAATCCTATTTTGTATAACGTAGTTTTCAGTGGCATCGAGATATTAAAATGTCAATTGACTTGTCTATGCCATTATCTTAATGGATTTAAAGCACTAGCTAAAGAAAATACCAAACAGTAGCTAACATTTGATCAGGAATAATGTAGTACTCTGTAGTTTTTTGATGAAATTGAATCCTTGAAATATTGTGGAAGTTAACATAAAGTACTGGTATTAGTTGAAGTATGTCAAGGAATGTACCAAGATAGAAAACTTCATGAAAATTGAGACGAGGAGATAATTGGAAAAATACAGTTGAAAATATGAAATGGTCGATTCTGAACAGTTAATTCATTTATGATTTAATACATTTGATAAATTTATTTTGTGAGCAGTGATGGTACAAGAAAAATTTATGAGAAATTCAACCTTGCATTTGCATGAAGAACGAACTTTCATACATGTCTATCTTGCCCTGTTCTGATATAATTATGTTCTCTTCTGGTACACCAGTATTGTATGACTAATTTGGTGCATGTTGCAGGAGAACCTTTTATTAATGGGCAGGCTGTACCCTATGACCCGAAATACCACGAGGAGTGGGTGAGGAACAATGCCCGAGCTAATGAGAGAAACAGACGTAATGACCGACCTCGTAACTTTGATAGATCCAGAAATTTTGAGAGAAGAAGAGAGATGCAGAACCCTGGATCCAATATGGGTGGTGGACCTCCCAATATGAGAAATGCTCCACCCCCTAACATGGGTGGAATGCAGCAGCAGCAGCAACCTAACATGGGTGGAATGCAGCAGCAGCAACCTAACATGGGAGGTATGCACCAGCAGCAGCAGCAGCAGCAGCCCAACATGGGCGGGATGCACCAGCCTGGCATGGGAGGGCCACCGCCTAACTATGGTGGAGGGCCTCCCAGAAACTATGGTGGAGCACCTCCCAATAACTATGGCGGAGCACCAAACAATCAATATAATGGTGGACCAAACAATGGGGGCATGCCTTACCAAACAGGTCCAGGACCAAACCAGAACTATGCTTCAAATAACCATTATCAGAACCCAAATATGGCCCCTCCAAGTCAGAACTATGCTCCGAATACGCCTGGTGGAAACCTTCATCAGAATCAAAACATGCCTGGAAGAGATCCAAATTATCAATAGGCCGCGCTGTAGATACTTATGAAATTTGTATTTCTAAAATTTTACTGCACCGAAGTCATAATCGTGGTTGAATAGGATGTTTGTTGCTCTTAGTAGTTGAATGTGCAATAAGATGTGCATGCCTGATTGTATTTTCATTGCAATGCTACTATTTCAACATCCTTTCAGTTTATCGATTGAATGTTATAATTTCATATGGTGAATGGTTAAGGCATCATTGCAGGTAGTGTTTGTGTCTTATGTTGTAATGTATAATATGATCTTATATTTTGAATTCATAAATTTCAAATAAATTGCTAAGTCATTTTCTTATAGGATCCGTCTCATATATGAATTATGGAATTTTTTGAGACAGTCTCTACTTTTTTAGGATATAAATACGGTTTGTTTACTCATTATCCTTTCTAGATTCAGAGGTGTATCCAGGATTTTGAGATGATAGATGCATTGTTATAAAAAAGTTGATCTATGATATAAATTTGATTAGTTCGACATTTAGAAAGAAAAATAGAACAAGATAAATATAAAATTTAAATTTCTGACCTCGCAAAGAGATGTGCACCAAGTCATAATCGTATTCGTGGCTTCATATATCTGGAATTTAATATTTTGTTAAAAAATATAACACTATTTTATATGATCTCGGGGAGAGGGATCGGACCATGGGTGCACGTGAATCCAGTGAACCTAGTTTTCTTTCGAAGAGCTAAACGTATTGCATCCAAAAATGGTAATAATATTTCGTTTAGTTCTCATTAACAAACTTGATTTCCATATCGCATGCATGATTAATTATTATAATCCTGGGATATATCACATGATTATTTTTCGTGAATCGACTATTCATGAGGGTAAAAGTGTAAATGTTATTTAATCAATGGTTAGCTAAGGTACATTTTCACATAAAAAATTTGATACAAACGCATATACAAGTAATTATTCGTCTATTTCGAAGTGAAAAATAACAACTATAAAAATGTAACAACGATATCATAGATTCCGACAATATCATAAAGCGGAGTGTTGATAATAAAGGCCGATTAAGCTTCATAACAAACTATTAATACTCTAAACTAGAAGAGGAATTAAATCTACAAATATTTAAAATTAATTTTGTAAAATTCTAATCAAACACAATATTTAAAATGCTGAGCTCAATACGTAGATATTAATTTTAATACATAAATAACTCATTTCTTAATCAATAAATAAATAATTTCTTAATATATAGTAATTAGCCTTTAATAATAATCAACATTTTAATATATTTTTATACAAGTGAAAATTGTAGAGTAATAATTGAAAATAATTAAATCTATTAGTTTCCAATAAAAATTTTTTGTACGGATTTCAAAATATTTTAAACTATAATTTATATAATACTCCGTAAATACCTAGGTGGAAAGTATTTAGAAACTGAAAAAATATACAAAAAAAGAAGAAAGAAATTGGCACAGAAATCTAGACACCTGGTCGGAAAGAACGAAGTGCCACGTCATCATTTGGTCACTGAAAGTAAATAAATAATCAAATTATTATTATTACAAAATCATTCAGACAACTTATATTCCGGCGCCGATGATCTTCTCCGATGGGCCGGCGACTATCTCCGGCTGAACGCCGATCACCTCGTAATAACTTCATTTTTTGATTAATTTTTTTTTGAAAACCCTATAATAAATGTGGAGTTGTTCATTGATTTTGCATATCATATATGATGAAATATATATATATATATATATATATATATATATATATATATATATATATATATATATATATATATATATATATATATATATATATATATATATATAATTGCTACATTGTCATTATTTTTTATAGTTATCGTCTTATATGAAATAAAGATTTATACGAAACAGACTCTCTACTTTCAAAGATATGAATATGATTTGTGTAATCATTATTCTCCTTAGACTCCACTTGTTAAGTCGTCAAGGTGTTATCTTTACGTTTCAACAAGTGCACATAATCTGCATCTTTAGAGACATGTCTATTTTAATCCATAAACTAAAGGAGACATCTTTTAAGCCACAAGTTTGCGAATCTGAAAAATAATGATATGTTTATATATCTAAAACCCTAGCTAGTTTGTTTTCGAAGAGCTAAATTTATTGCATCCGAAAATGGTAGTAATATTTCGTTTAGTTCTCGTAAACAAACTTGATTTCCTTATTGCATGATTAGTATTTATAATCTTGCGATATATCACCTTATCTTAGTGAATCGACGATCTTTGAGGGTAAAAGTGTAAAAGTCATATAATCAATGGCTATCTAATTAAGGTACATTTTCACATAAAAATTTAATATAAACGTATTTATCTACTTCGAAGTACAAAATCATGACAACTTTAAATGTAACAACGATACCATAAATTCCGATAATATCATAAAGCGGAAGTATTGATGGTAAAGGCCCGTTAAGCTTCATGGCAAACTACTAATACACTAAACTAGAAGAGGAAGTTAAATCTACTAATATTTAATCTTAAATAAAGTGATTAGAGTTAATAAAAAGAACTAAATATTATATAAGTTAAACTTATTATACTAATATTAAATCTACAAATATTTCAATAAATGAATAACTCATTTTTCTAATCAACAAGTAAACAATTCGTTTACATATAATTAGCCTTTAAGAAAATTAATAATTAATCAAAATTCAAATAAATTTTTATAGTAGTATAACTCTACAGATATATATTTTGATATAAAATATAAAAATAATGAAATTCATTGATGTCCAATTTTTTTTTAAATTTATGGATTTTAAAAATAAAAAAAATGATAAATTGCACAAAAATCTAGAACAGACACAAATCCCGAGGAATTTATCCTTGTCGGAAAAGTACAAATGCCAAGTCATCATAACTTGACTTAAAATATTAGTATAAATAATCACATTTTTATTATTATTATTACAAAAAAAAAAAAGAGAAAAAGATTCAGGCAAGTTAAATCCGGCGCCGATCATCTTCTCCGATCTGCCGCCGATTTTCTCCGATCAGCTTCATTTCTTCGCCGATCCAACACAGATCGCCTCGGATAACTTCCTTCACTTCTCCGATCTTCTTCTCCGACCCGACGCCGATCATCTCCAACAAGTTCGATTCTATCTCCGATCATCATCTCCGAGGCGGCAGCGGCCGTAATCGCTTCCATTCTCCTCTTCTTCACTTAGATTTTTTTTTTTTTGATTTTTTAGTGTTTTCAATTTTGGGGTTTTTTGTTTTTTCAGGTTATGGATTCCGATGATAGACGATTCTCCGGCAAAGTTTATAGCCGGAGAAACCGTACACCTTTCAAGAAAAATGTTTCTCCGGCCACTGCTGCCGATGTAACTGCACCAGAGACCAAGGTAAGAACTCAGATAGATCTTTTTTTTTGGAAACCCTAAGTTTCCTAATTGGGGTTTTTGTAATTTCAGGTTACATTTTCGGATGAAAGAAGATTCTCCGGCAAAGTTTATAGCCGGAGAAACCGTAAATCCAGCTTGAAGGAAGGTGTTTCTCTAGCCACTGCCGCCGGAGAAACCACTCTAGAGACCAAGGTTTCGGAAACCCTAGAGGCGGAGCAACCGGCCAAGGTTTCAGAAACCCTAGAGGCGGAGCAACCGACCAAGGTAATACCTCAGGCAGATCTTTTCATTACTGATTCCACCTCGGGATTTGTGCCCGAAGGTGGTGTGGAGTTGGGGGAAGGTAGCCGGCCTGACCGGTCATTGATTTCTAGGGCTGAAGATAGGGTTAGGGTTAGGTTAAATAAGTCGAGGTCGCCTGTTGCCATTGGAGAAGCTAGGAGGGTTTTTGAGGGCGAGCTTGATGAAGTCAGGGGAATGGTGACGAGGGTTGAAGCTAAGGAGAAGCTTCAACACACTTCAGGAAAACATCGCGGTTTAGTTTTAAAAACTACTCGTCCCATTAGCTCCTATAGAATTCCAAGATTTACGGCTGATTTTGAGTTGAAAAATCGTTGCCCTAATTTAGCGGGACGTGTTGATGTACCAAAACATCCATTTCGTCCACCTAGTCTTGCATCTATTGCTAATAATGGAATAGTTGAGAGGGAGAGGAGGGACAGAAAGCCGAATAGGTATTACTATAGCTCTGATTACCTTCTTGAGAACGACAAACTTCCTTTTGAAATCTACAAAAAATCGATGAAAAAACCCCAAAAGGAGGCGAAGAACAAAGGATTTGCTGCTGGATTGAAAGAAGGTACAAGTGGTAAGTGCCTTTTTACGTATGTTGAATCATCGTCTTAACCATTTAGACAATATATCACCACTCATTGTTTCGTGATGAATAGGTGGAATGCGTAGTAGTAGTATTCATGTTGAAGATGTAAGAGTGGCGAACAATGGAAACAGTGATTCAGGATCACCCTCGAGTGGATGAGGAGCTAGGATTTGAAGTAAGTAAGTGTTCGTTAACTAATGTATTTCGACTTACTACTCTCTTTATGCTCAGTTAGTATCAATGTTGTGAATATTTTACTGAATGTTTGTTTCCTTAGTGTTCTATTGTTTCCAATCTTAACATACATACGAAAAAACGAGGAATTTTAGACCATTTTCCAGAAATGTTTTAATACATTCACTCAAACTGTTCTTTTTATCTTGTTTTGCAGGAAATTTGTGTTACTGATCAGAGGGGCATTTTAATTGAAACAGTCTTTTGTTTATGGGAAATGAATTGTATGTATCATTGTAATTTACATTGGAAAAATTATAGCACCTGTAAACATTATATAGTTAAGTTGCTTGATGAGACATGTTATCTATTTTTATTGAATGAAATGTTTGTATGGGAGTATGGAGATAATATGCCTGTCTTGATGAATGTTTGTAGATGAGATTCTATGTTTTTTGAATAAAAAAACAAATATTTTCTTACCAGCTATGTTTCTAGGACTCTAAAAATATTGTCGTATCTGTGTCTAATCTTCTTTAAAAGATATCTTTCTCGCCTTATCCTGCTAACAGCTTATGAATGTGCGCTTGTCGGAAATCATCTTCAATCTTCGATTCCTAGTGCGCTGATTCGAGAACAAGCTCACTTTCGTTCGCTTCCTGCTGCTCCTGCTAATGCTATTGCTACCTCCTCCTTTGCTCCTTCGATACGTGCCTGGTCGAAATAATACAATATTTGGAGGATGGGATATGCATTCATCGACATTTTTTTTAAGAGTCCAAGTAATCAACCCAAGCTTAATTAGTAGTCCTACCATTTATGTCATGTCCTTGTTAGCTTGTCTCATAGTTATATATATATAGGTAGGTAGTAACATTTTTTTTGACAAACTTGATATTTTTTTATTCATGGTTAATATAATTTTGCGATATACCACCTTATCCTGTAAATCTAACGACCCTTGAAGGTAAAATTGTATGTACTAGTAATACAAGGATTATTATATACGTAGATTAACTATTCACGTATGGGTTATAATCTCATCTATCAATAAAATAATATATAAATCGACTCATAGCTTATACATAATTTATTTATGTTAGTATTGTTAAATGATAACCAAGATACTGTATTTGGTATTGATAGAATTTTTACATAAAGCAACTAAAAAAGCTAACAAACATGTATAGTCTTAACGTTGAGAGCCTCTTCGAAACTCTATAAAATATTTTATTTGGTATGATGAAATTACAAGGATTATCTAAATGCCAAGAAGCAATATTGTATAAATAATTTTTAATTATTGGGCTCTAATACAGATACAAAATAAAAATAGTGCTTAATTTGTATAAATATTTTTAATTCTTGGGCTCTAATACAGATACAAAATAAAAATAGTGCTCAATTGGGGCGGGTGTTAATTTGTATAAAATATTTTTTATGGCTTGCAAATGCAAGATAACACATTGGGAGACTCATTTGAGACAAATAACAATAACATATTCGTCGTAATTCCACAAGTAGAATCTCGCAAGAATAATATTTTAATTTTTATAGAGTTAAAGTCTGAAAGAGAATAGTGTGTACATAAAACCTTACACATGATAATGCATCGTTATGAGACAAGCTATCGAGAGAAGGAACCGAAAGAATTTGTTAAATATGAGTTTGAAGATTCAACCCCACAAGGACATTGAATGACATGAAATGTTGATAGGTGCATGTCGAAAGATCCAACACGAAACAGATAAAGTAATAAAAATTTGCCTTTCGATCTGGACATTAAAGAATTTAATTTTTTTATTTTTTATATCAAAGGAATCTGTAAAGTTATTATTCTCTATAATTTTCACTTTGTATAAAAATATATTGAAATTTAAATTATTATTAATTTTTCTTAAAGGCTAACTATATAATAAGGAATTGTTTACTTGTTGATTAGGAAATGAGTTATTTATGTATTAAAACTAATATCGGCATAATGAGCTCAGCATTTTAAATATTGTGTTAGATTAGCATTTTACAAAAGTTTCCAACTTTTTTTCCTAATTAGATTGGTTGCAATAAAAAGAGGTGTCAAAAATAAAAATAATAATTATATATTGCTACTTATCATTTACGAGTCGTTTGGTTTAAATATAAGGTCTGATGAAATTAGTTATTCAGAGATAAGTTATGTTGAGATATTTCTCATTAATTGTTTGGTCTGCACTTTTTTGCTTTCAAAATAATATGTATTATAAATTTCAGGAATGAGTTATTTATTTACAAAAGTATCTTTCATTAATATGAAAAGTGACGTATAAAGAGAATTTAAAGAAATATTTTTATCGTTTACCTATTTTTTCCCAGATTATCAAAAAACGATTTACTTCTTCTATTTGTTTTCCATCTCCTTTATTTTTTTTTTTTTTTTGAATAATTGGATGAAGAAAACCGTTAAGATCTTAGAATATGAGTAATATTTTAGTTCTTTTTATTAACTCTAATCACCTTTGTTAAGATTAAATATTTGCAGATTTAATTCCTCTTCTAGTTTAGAGTAATAGTAGTTTGACATGAAGGTTAACGAGCCTTTACTATCCATACTTTCGCTTTATGATAGTGCCGTAATTTATGGTATCGCTGTTACATTTAAAGTTATCATGATTTTTCACTTCGAAATAGATATATAAATACTTACTTGTAAATATATTTATATCAAATTTTTATGTGAAAATCTACCTTAGCTAACCATTGATTAAATGACATTTACACTTTTATCCTGATCAACGATCGTCGATTCACGAAACATTACCCATTCATAAAATAGACATGTCTCTAAAGATGCAAACTACGTGCACTTGTTGAAATGTAAGATAACGCCTTGGCGACTTAACAAGTGGAGTCTAGAAAGGATAATGAGTACACAAACATAATTCATATCCTAGAAAGTAGAGAGTCTGTTTCATATAAATCCTTATTTCATATAAGACGGATCCTATAAAAAAAATAATGACGATGTAGCAATTATATATATATTTCATCATTCAAGATACAACAATATGCAAAATGAATGAACAAACTTCATATAAGGATACTGAATCATTATGAGACAAGCAACTAAGAAGGCATCCAAAGAAAACCAAACCAATTAAGTTCAAACAAGAATTGAAGACTCAACTCCACAAGGACATGACATAAATATGACCAGACTAGTTGCTTCGACTCTTCAAAAATATCAACGAGTACAGAATCATTCAAAATTAGTGTATTTCTTAAAAAAAAACCAACATAATATAACAATATTTTTAGAGTCCGAACAACATAACTGATAAGAAAAATGTCTCCATACAAACATTCATTCAACATGTCTCATCAAGCAACTTACCTATATAATGTAAATTACAATGAGACAAATGATAACACCGGCGGTAGTGGCTAGAGAAACACCTTTCTTCAAGATTTTACTGTTTCTCCGGCTATAAACTTTGCCGGAGAATCGCCTTTCTTCCGAATCCACCGGAAATGTAGCCTGAAAATATCAACAAAAAAAAATTCCCAATTAGGAAACTTAGGGTTTCCAAATAAAAAATCGAAAAACAATTGTTAATCAAAAGATCTGTCTGAGCTCTTACCTTGATCTCTGGTTCAGTTACACAGACAGAAGTGGCCGGAGAAACATATTTCTTCAAAGATCTACGGTTTCTCCGGCTATAAACTTTGCCGGAGAATCGTCTTTTATCCGAATCCATAACCTGAAAAAACAAAAAACCCCAAAATTGGAAACCCTAAAAAAATTAGAAGAGGAAAACGGAAGAGATTACCACCGGCAGCACGGAGAAGATGATCGGAGAAGAAATGAAACTGATCGGAGAAAATCGGCGGCAGATCGGAAAGATGATCGGCGGCGGAATTAAACTTGACTGATTTTTATTTTTTTGTAATAATAATAATATTAATTTGATTATTTATATAAATATTTAAGACAAGTTATGATGACTTGAGATTTTGTACTTTTCTGACAAGGATTAGATTCTTGGATCTTGTGTCAATTTTTCTAGATTTTTGTGCAATTTATATTTTTATTTAAAATAATTTAAAATCCATAAAAAAAAAATAAAAATTGGACATGATGAATTGAGTTATTTTCATATTTTATATCAAAATATATTTGTACAGTTTATTATTCTATATAAAATGCACTTGTATAAAAATATACTTGAATTTTGATTATTATTATTTTTCTTAAAGGCTTAACTATATATAAACGAATTGTTTATTTGTTGATAAGAAAATGAGTTATTCGTGTATTAAAATTAATATTAGTATAATAAATATCATTTACCTATTTATCTAGAGGGTTGTAAAAATAATTTACTTTTTTTTTATCTTTTGGGATGAAGAAAACCCTTAAGAGCTTAGAATATAATATTTTAGTTCTTTTTATTAATTCAAATCACCTTTGTTAAGATTAAATATTTGTAGATTTAATTCCTCTTCTAGTTTAGAGTATTAGTAGTTTGCCATTGAAGCTTAAAGGTCTTTACCATTAATACTTTTGCTTTATGATATTGTCAGAATTAATAGTATCGTTATTTTCATTTCGAAATAGATAAATACTTATTTGTATATACGTTTATATCACATTTTTATATGAAAATATACCTTAGCTAACCATTAAATTAAATGATATTTACAATTTTATTCTGGTCAAGGATCATCGATTCACGAAGATAAAATGATATATCGCAGGGTTAATCATGCGATAAGGAAATGAAGTTTGTTAACGAGAGAGAACTAAACGAAATATTACTACCATTTTTAGATGCAATAAATTTAGCTCTTCGAAAGTAAAATAGGGTTTTAGATATATAAACACAACATTTTTATTGGCAAACTTATATCCATTAAATAAAATAGACATGTATCTAAAGATGCAAATTACGTGTACACCTTAAAATGTAAGATACCACCTTGGCGACTTAATAACGAGTGGAGTCTAGGGAGGATTGTAGGTACACAAACTTTATTTATATCCTAGAAGGTAGAAAGATTGTTTCATATATATCCTTAATTCATATGAAACAGATCCTATAAAAAATAATGACGATATAACAATTATATATATCTCCATAATTCAAGATACTACGATATGCAAAATCAATGAACAACTCCATATAAGGATACTGAATCGTTATGAGACAAGAAACTAACAAGGCATCGAAAGAAAACCAAACCAAGTTCAAACATGAGTTGAAGACTCAACTCCACAAGGATATGACATCCAGACCAGTTGCTTGGACTCTTAAAAAATATCGATGAGTACATGTCAGATCTTTAAAAAAATAGTGTATTTCTTAGAGAATTGACATAGACGTAACAATATTTTTAGAGTGTCTTCAACTCCACAAAGATATGACATCAGACCAGTTGCTTGGACTCTTAAAAAATATAGATGAGTACATGTCAGATCTTTAAAAAATAGTGCATTTCTTAAAGAACTGACATAGATGTAACAATATTTTTAGAGTGTCCTCAACTCCACAAGGATATGACATCCAGACCAGTTGCTTGGACTCTTAAAAAATATCGATGTGTACATGTCAGATCTTTAAAAAATAGTGTATTTCTTAAAGAACTGACATAAATGTAACAATATTTTTAGAGTGTCTTCAACTCCACAAGGATATGACATCAGACCAGTTGCTTGGACTCTTAAAAAATATCGATGAGTACATGTCAGATCTTTAAAAACAGTGTATTTCTTAAAGAACTGACATAGATCTAACAATATTTTTAGAGTCCGAACAACATAACTGGTAAACAAAATATATTGTACACTTTATCAAAAACCAGAATCTCATGAAACTCTCATTTCTACCAACTGAAAAGTAAATGTAACATACAAACTACATATCAAGAAAGATATGTCTCCATCCATACAAACATTTCATTCAATAAAAATAGATAAAACATGTCTTATCAAGCAACTTAACTATGTCATACAATTTATTTAAATCTCCATAATGGTTAAATCAAAATGCCCCTCTCAGTAACACAAATCTTCTGCAAAACAAGAAAACAACAGTTTAAAAGATTAGAAACTCAGTATATTGGAAACAACACAAGACTAAGAAAACAAAGATTCAGTAAAGTAAATAATGAATTGTTGTTATTACCACTAGGATGATCCTGGAGCGCTGTTTCCATTATCCGTCTCTTTGTCACCTTCAACATGAGTTCCATTATCCGTCTCTTTGTCACCTTCAACATGAGTACTATCAGTACGCATTTCACCTATTCAATCGTAAAAACAAAAGGGATACATGATTATGTTTATGTCTAACTAAATTTAAGACGATGATTCAACGTACGTACAAAAGGCAGTTACCACTTGTACCTTGTTTCAATCCAGTAGCAAACCCTTGGATCTTCGTCTTGATTTTGTTGTTCTTTGATCTTTTATAGATTTCAAACGGCAGTATGTCCTTCGCGAGATAATACTCAGAGTTGTCGTAAAACCTATTCGGCTTTCTGCTCCTCTTCTCCTTCTCTAGGGCTTGATCTTTTGGTACATCAACGGCCTTTTCCGGTTGCTCGGGCTCTGGTGCAGTTACAACGATGGCAGCGGCCGGAGAAACATCCTTACGGCTTCTACGGCGATAAACTTTGCCGGAGAATCGTCTGTCTTCGGAAGACATCACCTGAAAAAACAAGAAACCCTAGTTTATGAATTTAGGGTTTTCAAAAAAATCAAAAACGGAAGTGATCGTCGAAGATTACCAGTTAGCTGCGGATCGGAGTAGAAGATCGGCGTTCGGTCGGAGATAATCGCCGGCCTATCGGAGAAGATTGTCGGCGCCGGAAGTTTAAGTTGTCTGAATGATTCTGTAATAATAATTTGATTATTTATTAACTTTTTTCAGTGACCAAATGATGACGTGGCACCTCGTTTTTTCCGACCAGGTGTCTAAATTTCTGTGCCATTTTTTTCTTTTATTTTTTTATTTTTTTTGTTTTTCAGTTTCAAAAGATTTTCCACATAGGTATTAACGGAGAACTGTATAAATTATAGTTTAAAATATTTTGAAATCCGTACAATTTTTTTTTATTGGATATTAATGAATTTTAATTATTTTCAAAATATAATTAGATTTCAAAAATTATTTTCTGTGATTTTTTTTTTAAAGATTTCAGACGGTAGTTTGTCTTTTCTAAGAAGATAATTAGAGCTATTGTAATGTTGATTCACCTTTGGGATCGATCCTCTTCTCCAACTCTACAATTCCACAAACCGGAGGTTTGTAACATCGATTTGATCACCTTAGGGATTCTCGTCTCACTCTTTACATATCCACAAACCGCGGGGTGGTAATTAGGATTAGGCGGCTGAGTGATCATATAGCTTGTGAAGTGTGGATAACGACAAATAGATATTTTAGGAGGACGAGGAATCAAAACTAAACGATGCTTGTTGTTAGCATTGTGAAGTGAAGTCTCCTTAACTTCAACCTTCTTTACCATTCTCCTAACATCATCTTGATCGCCCTCTAACCTACTTCTCACATTTCTAATCTGAGCTGATTTCGATTCATTTAAACTTATTCTAACCACCTCCTCATCACTACAGTTACCAGCTAATTCCATCACTTCTACTCCACCTTGGAGAAGAAACTTACAAAAACAACAAAGCGAAGCGATCGAAAAAAGTTAGGGTTTTGAGATTTGAGAGATTTAAAGTAGAAGTGGCTGGAGAAGATGATCGAAAGTTGAATTGAATTACGTTTAACTATTTATTTTTTATAAAATATTTTTTAGTGAACACCTTGTACGTACTGGGTAAATCCCCACTGTATAATAACGTGCAAACCACATAAATATGTAACCGCACTAAGTAAGCTCTATTCGACAAACTCGACTCAGAAGGAATTGAGGGATCATCGATCCCGGATCATCCGTGTGGACAGTTACTCTCCAAACAAACTGAGTCATCCCAAAGGACTTTTTTTTTATATTTTGTAATAATAAAAATATTAATTTAATTATATAAATATTATCAGTCAACTTTTAAGATGACATGGCACTTCCCGACAGTGATTTAGCTGTTAAATTCTCTGTCTATTTTCTAGATTTCTATGTTATTTAATACTTTAATAATCTTGGCGTGAAAATTATTTACACTCTTAATTTTGTTTGAATTTTTTTTTCCAATATTAACATAAAATAAGTTTTTTTGACTTTTATGTATGCCTATTTATTACTTAATTATGATTAAATTATCTACTAATGGAAACAAGTTTTCCATTAAAGTAAATTAGATATATGTGATAACTCCCTCCGTTTATAATTATTTGTTCAATTTTTCATTTTTATTTGTCCATTTTCACAATTAAAAAAGGATAGTTTTTGTTTATTCATTATATTCTCAATTAATCAATTTTGAAAAAAGCAAAACTTTTTTAAAATCTGAATATTTTAATTGATTAACTTTATAATTAATAGGGATAAAATGATAAATTTAGTATGTCAATTATTGTTTTCTTAATATATAAATATGTCAATTTAAAAGTGGACAAATAATTAGAAACAATAAGAGTAATAAATTGGCTAAAATGGACAACACATAGGATAAATAGAGAAATTTGATTTATATTTAAAGTTGAGGGGGAGTTTGAATTTTAAAAGAAAATTGAAAGCTAAGGTGAAACAATTTTCACCCATAATTTTGACCTTGTAGGTGTTTTGATCATAAATTTAAAATGACTTTTTATTTATTTAATATTGATTTATAAAGTCAGATTATTATATATTGCAATTGCAAGTGATGATCATCAATATTTTGGTGTCATTAACTTATACAAATATCGTTTTTGAGTCTATTTATTTCTATTTTTTAAACAAAATAAATAAATCTGAATGGAACGATATTGAAATATTTGGTGAGCGATTTTATATTTGTCCTAACTCAACAAATCACATTTCGATGCTGACACTGTGAAATTACTGAAATTAGGTCTTAGGCCTAACTCAGACCCCAAAAGCTAGCTCAAAGGGAGTATGATTACCCAAGACTTATATAAGGAGTCCACCCATCTCATTAACTACCGATGTGGGACTTTTGTCATTCTTTAACACCCATCTCACGCCCAGTGCGTGGGCAATTTTGATTTTGGGAATCCCAACATCGAGTGAGACGGGCCCTGCTCTGATATCATGTGAAATTAGGTCTTAGGCCTAACTGACACATGTTAGTTTCGATTATGAGCAACCTTTCATTCAAGTCTCTATTGTATTTTTCTCAACTAGAATGTAATTGTGTTTGATTGTATGTTTTGTAACAAGAGACGAAAAATGCTTTATTTTAAATTTATGAAGATGAAATCGAAAAATAAGTTTGGATTAAAGTATTTTTTTAAAAAAAATAATCAAAATCCAACTTCAAATTTTATAACTAAAACACTAATTTTGAAGAATTATCGGACATAGATTTTTTTTTTTTAAATGGGGAATAATCAATAGTATAAGAATGACTACATGTAATCAATCACATCTACCCTTATATTATAGAAAATATAAAAAAAAAAAACTTTATTATAGATGTGTATTTAGAGGCAAGTGTATGATAAAATGATGTACTATTTTAGCAAGTGTATACATTTAATAGTCACTCCCTCCGTCCGGTATTGTTTGTCATGGTTTCTATTTTTAGAGTCAAACTATAAAAATTTTGACTATCATTTTCACATTTATTTTTTCATCATATTACTATGCAAAAAAATTGTAATTTATAGTACTTTTCATATAATTTTAAAATATCTAATTTTTTGTTTAAATTATCGAATTAAAGTGATTTAATTTACCTTTGAAAATTAGTTAAATTAACTTTCAATAAGCGCACTATGACAAACAATTCCAGACCGAGGGAATACAATATAGTTCGAGTTTAGGTACGATTCTTAGTTCTAATATTTAAACGAAACAATCATTAAGTTTAAAGACTGCATTTATATTTATTTAGTTTAAGTAAAAGTTCGATCAAATTTAAAATATTTATAATCTAAAAAATCATAAGTTAAAAAAGTTAACTACTAATATATTTAGGGATAATGCCCAAGTACCCCCTCAATCTATGCCCGAAATCTCAGAGACACACTTATAATATACTAAGGTCCTATTATCCCCCTGAACTTATTTTATTAATAATTTTTTACCCCTTTTTAGCCTACGTGGCACTATCTTGTGGGCCCAACGATGGTTGACTTTTTTTTTTCAAACTAGTGTCACGTAAGCTAAAAAGGGGTAGAAAATTACTTATAAAATAAATTCAGGGGGGTAATAGGACCTTAGTATAGTATAAGTGTGTCTCTGGGATTTTGGGCATAGATTGAGGGGATACTTGTGCATTTTCCCAATATATTTATAAAAAATTATAGACGGATGACTAGGTTTCTTTGTAGGATTTTCATCAAGTGGCAAAATTAGATATATACAATATGGATAAAGAAACTTTTAGAAAGTCAAATAATAATTAAGTAATTAGTACTACAAAAAAATCTTTGTTATTACGTAATTATTATAAAGAAAATACCATATGGATATATATGGAACTAATTAGTAGACATGCAATACCACATCATGAAGTTGATTTTCTTATATCATGCATTGTCATTATCATGATATAGGATTAGTATATGGATTAAATGTCAACTAAAATTTATACTTAAAACCCTTGATACTTGTGGAAAGTCTATGTGTAATCAAGAAAAAATAATTGGACTTATAATATGCTTTAAAAGATCTTATATCATAACTTTGAAAGTTATGGTGGAATCAAATAAATAAATAAATAAAGGTATTTAATCTCCTTGAATTAAATAACAAGAGCTTTTTTTTTTAATTTAAGAAATAGAGATTTTATTAATGAATATTTGTGAGTCCAGTCTGTTTATTTCTTGATTCTTCTCTCTTAAATATTATCTATAATTTGAGGATCGTTATCCGTTAGTGGAGTATTGCTCAAATTATATGATGATAATTAAGGATCTTCTTTTGATATATATACTTGATCACCAAGAACATAGAATATCATTTTGCTTTTTTAAAAAGGCAATATTCAATATCTTGATCTCTTTATTAATATAAATTTTTTTAAAAATTTTATATAATTTTTTTCACACATATATATATATATCATCTTTGTGGGGGGATTATGTCACATGTGGACCTATATGAGGTAGGCACTAATAAGGTTGACCAAAATATAGTGAAACCAAAATTAACACTTTTTTGATTTGTTGGATAATATTTCCATTTATAAAATAACAAGAAAACATAGTGGAATTAACCTTGTGGAGTCCAGAAGGAAGACAACAGAGTAACCCCAAAGGTCATAATTAAATAATCGATATGTTGAAAATGTAATTAAGTAAATATCTTTTATCAATTTAAATTTTTGAGACGAAATATTATTAAAAATTCTATCTAACAATTTTTTTTAATGTGTTGGGCTCAAAAGAAAGAATCAAGTCAGCATGCAAGGAGGGAGTGTTGACCACAAACAATTAAATTAATAAAAATATGTTTTTAAATTATTATGTTCAGATGAGCTCATTATATTATTCAAAATATAGTATGATGAGTCAAAAGTACTAAAATTAATAAAAATGTGTTTTTAAGTTATTATGTTCAGATGAGCTCATTATACCATTCAAAATATAATATGATGAGTCAAAAATACTAAAATCAATAAAAATGTGTTTTTAAATTATTATGTTCAGATGAGCTCATTACACCATTCAAAATATAGTATGATGAGTCAAAAATACCAAAATTGATAAAAATGCGTTTTTAAATTATTATGTTTAGATGAACTCATTATAACCATTCAAAATATAGTATGATGAGTCAAAAAAACTAAAATTAATAAAAATGTATTTTTAATGTTTAGATGAGTTCATTATACCATTCAAAATATAGTATGATGAGTCAAATAATAAAAATGTATTTTTAAATTATTATGTTTAGATGAGCTCATTATACCATTCAATATATAAGTATGATGATTCAAAAATACTAAAATTAATAAAAATGTGTTTTTTAAATATTATGTTTAGATGAGCTCATTATACCATTCAAAATATAGTATGATGAGTCAAAAATACTAAAATAATAAAGATGTGTTTTTAAATTATTATGTTTAGATGAGCTCATCATACCATTCAAAATATAGTATGATGAGTCAAAAAAACTAAAATTAATAAAAATGTATTTTTAATGTTTAGATGAGTTCATTATACCATTCAAAATATAGTATGATGAGTCAAATAATAAAAATGTATTTTTAAATTATTATGTTTAGATGAGCTCATTATACCATTCAATATATAGTATGATGAGTCAAAAATACTAAAATTAATAAAAATGTGTTTTTAAATTATTATGTTTAGATGAGCTCATTATACCATTCAAAATATAGTATGATGAGTCAAAAATACTAAAATAATAAAGATGTGTTTTTAAATTATTATGTTTAGATGAGTTCATTATATCATTCAAAATATAGTATGATGAGTCAAAAATACTAAAATCAATAAAAATGTGTTTTTAAATTATTATGTTCATATGAGCTCATTATACCATTCAAAATATAGTATGATGATGAGTAAAAAATATTAAAATTAATAAAAATGTGTTTTTAAATTATTATGTTTAGATGAGCTCATCATACCATTCAAAATATAGTATGATGAGTCAAAAAAACTAAAATTAATAAAAATGTATTTTTAATGTTTAGATGAGTTCATTATACCATTCAAAATATAGTATGATGAGTCAAATAATAAAAATGTATTTTTAAATTATTATGTTTAGATGAGCTCATTATACCATTCAATATATAGTATGATGAGTCAAAAATACTAAAATTAATAAAAATGTGTTTTTAAATTATTATGTTTAGATGAGCTCATTATACCATTCAAAATATAGTATGATGAGTCAAAAATACTAAAATTAATAAAGATGTGTTTTTAAATTATTATGTTTAGATGAGTTCATTATATCATTCAAAATATAGTATGATGAGTCAAAAATACTAAAATTGATAAAAATGTGTTTTTAAATTATTATATTTAGATGAGCTCATTATGCCATTCAAAATATAGTATGATGAGTCAAAAATACTAAAATAAATAAAAATGTATTTTTAAATTATTATGTTTAGATGAGCTCATTATACCATTCAAAATATAGTATGATGAGTCAAAAAAACTAAAAAAACTAAAAATCTGTTTTTAAATTATTAAGTTTAGATGAGCTCATTATACCATTCAAAATATAGTAAGATGAGTCAAAAATATTTTATTGGCTGAAAATATTATACTATTAGGCTTATGGAACAAAGATTCTTTTGATTTAAAAATATTATATATTAGGAGGCTGCTGACTCATAAGTTTGAAGAGATTAGGTATGCATTTATATAGATAGAGTTAAATATATAATTATATTTTATTATACTTTTTATATAAGAAGTTTAACATAAGTATTCGTGTTTAAATATAATTTTAAATGTAAAAAGTATATTTTATAATATATATAAGTCAAATAAAGTGGAAAAAAATTGAATGTAAGAAGTCAAATGGGGCTTCATGACAATGAAAGCAATATTTATTGGGAAGAAAAAGGGAGGTTTTTTTATGCAAAAAAATAAAAAAGTTTGAGTGGATTTTCTGTTTTTGATTGTTGTGTTTTGCAATGTTGGAACGTTAAAACGTGTGAATGAAAAATAAAGAGTTGTGACTGATGACAAGTTGTGATTTTATGAATAATTGTAACTTTTGTTAAAAATTGCGATTTTTATGAAGAGATGTAATATTGATGTAAAGTTGCAATTTTTATTATAAAATACGACTTTTATGAAAAATTGTAACTTTTATAATTAACAACTTTTATGTTATATTATTCGCGTTTTAGTTATTCAATTATATAGGACAATTTAATAAATTTAACAAGCAAAAGGCTCCTAACTCAACATCTTGTTTGTGAGGGAAGAATGGAGGGTCTATATATATATATATATATATATATATATATATATATATATATATATATATATATATATATATATATATATATATATATATATATATATATATATATATATATATATATGCACACACTTATACTCGATCATTTATTTTTTTACATAAATTATATAATTAATTACTCTATCAAAAATATATATATCCGTTATCCAATAGTCTCACATTCTAATGGGTGGGTGGTGGGGATGATATTTTATCCAAACACAAAACAAACGTCAATTTTAATAGAATAATTTAGCTTTTAGCTAATTAATAATTCGATACCAAATAAATAAATAATAATTGTTGAAGAAAATTAAATGAGCTAAAGCTATATAATAAGACTCATTTGACCTTTCAAGGTTATGTAATTCCATTAGTGTGCTAGCCAATATAAAGTCCAAGTCTTAGCATAAGTTAATTATGGCTTGGACAAGTATATAATTTTTACATTATTAATATAATTTGGCATGTGATCATGTACTACTATTTACTACATTTAATATAGATATTTATCAAGTAGATTCATCTATAATTATTTTTTTAAATGATGTAAATTGCACTTAAATGGAGTTTGGAGCCTAAAATTAATTATGCCTAGGTTGAGATACTTTTTTTTAAAAAAAAAATATTGAAAATCGTTGCCTAGGCAACGATTTTCAAAAAAAAGAAATTAAAAGTTGAAAATCTTTATTTTTTTTAAATGGAAAAGACAACGATTTTTATTTTTTAAAAAAAATTGAAAATCGCTGCCTAGGTAGCGATTTGAATTTTATTTTTTTTAAAAAAATCACATTTTGCAAAATGCTGCAGTAGCAGCGATTTTGGTTTTTCCGGTGGAGTAAATCGCTGTTGTTCCAACGATTTTGCCGTTTTGGTTAATATAAATTTTTATATACCATTTTGAAATTTTTGTTAATATTTTATACCCTTTAGGCTCTGAACTTCATTTAAATGTGTGACTTAATAATGAGTAATAAAATAAATTTGTTGAGCGAATCATGATGTCTAAAGGTCAAATTTTAGTGAGGATAATGTGCACTAAGTGATCTGAGAGAATCGGGTGAGTTTTAAACAGTGTTGATTCAGAAATCGTAAATAGTGATTGTGATACCCAATCATGTGAGTGAATATAATTTTTTTTGCGTTTTCACAAGACGTACCGAATACATATTAGCAGATACATATTAAATTAATTTTTTTAGATGTGTAGAAATAAATTAATAATATAATATAAAATAATAATGTGAATTTGAATTCTTTAAAATTTTATGTAAATGTCCTTTAGTAATATGTATAATCATAAATCATATTGGATAATAGACGGTACCAAAGTATGTCACACGCCATCACATAAAAACAAAAACAAATACAAACACAAAAAGTTGCATGAATATTCACTTGAATTTCTTTTTTGTTTTGTTTTGAATATTCAAATGGCTTCAGTGTGTGTTTGGTACAAATAAAAATATTTTTCTAACAATAAAATATATTTTTTATCTATTTTTGTATATATATATATATATATATATATATATATATATATATATATATATATATATATATATATATATATAAGTTGCATGAAATATTCACTTGTTTCTTTTGAATACTCAAATGGCTAGTGAGTGTTTGGTACAAATAAAAATGTTTTTCAAAATGTTTCGTATATATATATATATATATATATATATATATATGAAGTTGCATGAAATATTCACTTGCTTTCTTTTGAATACTCAAATGGCTAGTGAGTGTTTGGTACAAATAAAAATGTTTTTCAAAATGTTTTTATATATATATATATATATATATATATATCTATATATATATATATATATATATATATATATATATATATATGATAAATTTGTATATATTTAGAGAATTATATATTATGGGAGGTGAAGATTGTGCGGGGGGAATTGAGCAAAATTTTTAAAAGAGCAATAAAAATTGAGGATCAAACCAAAAGGCAATATTTGAATGGAAGGATGAACGTCATTAAATCTTTGATTGAACGGTGCACGCAAACATGCTCCTTACAAGAAGGCATGTCAGCGTGCGACTTCCAACCAACGATTTAACATCATCTGTTCTTCCATTCAAATGTTGTTCTTTTGGTTTGATCCTCAATTTTTGTTGCCCTTTTGGAAATTTGTCTCAATATTTTTTTTTTCCCTTTTTGCTCTTGACGTGAAAATAAGGCGTGTTGGAGGTCTTGAAGGACACAATCCGTACAGAATGTCAGTTGTAACTTGTTTTTCGTACTTGACCATTAGAAAAGTCTATTTCTTCATCTTTATGGAATTTATTTTTGCTAGCAAGAATATTTTCTAAATATTTTAACTAATCGAACATGAAAAAAATCGTAAAACTTCACCTACCAAAATACATCAAAATGGAAAGTAATAAAAAACCAAGTTGAGTTGTTGTTTCAAGTGGTATTCTTCACGCCGCATATATACTTGTGCAACTTGCTATATATGACCCATCCTTAATTAAATATAATGAAATTTAGTATCATAATGGTCTATATAAACCCAAATATTGTTTACATTTCATGCAATTAATTACCTTATTAAGAGTTCCTAACAAAAGGTTAATTTTCTTCATAGAAACAATGGCTAGTTCAATTAGGTTTTGGTTATGCTTCATTCTTATCTTGCTTTCATGTCCTAGCTTCGAAAGCCGTCCACTCGGGCTATTTACTCCGAAGAGAAAGGAGACAACGATGATGGAAACTGCTCGAAAAATTATACGAGAGAGAATGAGGCATGCAATCAAGTATGACGTGAAACGACTAAGTCCTCGTGGACCTAACCCTAAGCATCACTAGGGTACATTAATCGCAAAAGGAGGTAGAGATGAAAATAAGATTGAGACATGCATTAATTCATTAAGTACGATGTCTAACGATTAAGTCCTAGAGGACCTAACCCTAAAAATTAAATCATTAGGGTATCTTATAAGATTATATAATGTTAGTTCTTGGTGTGATATAGAAGTTATTAGTTTGATATCATATGATTCTTAATAATAAGTTATAACTTTTTTTTCCGTAAGATTTTATTCTCATACAGATAATTTATATATGTCTACGAATTAAAGTTACGGAAATGGTAGCATAAACGAGCAAATGCACCAAATCGAGCTTCATACCATCACTTTACTATTTTCTTTATCTATTTTATCGAATCATCGACTCTAATATTATATTGTTGGAATAAATCAATTGAGAAACACTCTTTATATAATGTGTTATTGTTTGTCTTGTACCAAATTATTTCACTTCAAATTGATTGACTTTTATATTTTTCAATATTCGCTTAATTTTTAGAACTTGATTGAATTCAATTAATACAATATTTTAAATTAATTTTTAAAAGTAATTCAAGTTATAATTTTTTAATGTCAATATAATTATATATATAAAAAATATTAGTCAAATTAATAAAATTTAACTCTTTAAATATATAATATAACAACTATTTTAGTATCGAAAATATTTATTTGTTCATATCATTAATTAATATAGAGGTCATGTATGAACTGAAAATTGGTATGCGCACTAAGATTGACCAAAGTATGTTGTATTAATATTAATATTACTTATTAAATTAAAACTTTTTAGTTGGTAATTGCATCATTTTCCCTTTTAAGAAAACAACGTTTATTTATTAAATATAGTGGAATATTGCGGGATTTATAATAAGACAATCTTTAAAAGATATATGAGTCAGTAGATTCTTAAGTCGAGGTATATTAAAAATAATTTTTTATTGAGTATTTGAGGATATATTGAGACACACTTATTCTTATTAGATTTTTTAATAGAAATATATTAAATATGTTATTGTTATTATTATGTTGTTATTATAATAAATTCATATATTAAGAAATAGTTTAATTTTAGATTTTCTTCTCTTTTTTTTTTGTCTTTTTTTAATTTTTCATCCGATCCTTAAGAAGATTAACAATTTTCTCACTTTATTTCTGCGTAATTTGAATTTTTAATCCATCGATTGATGATGGAGATATAGAACCACTTGATCTAGTCTCGCTAATTACTTGTCAACTTTAAATTTTTTTATTTTAATTTAGTTATAAAAGTAAATTAAGAGCCATACAACATTATGATTTATGATGAAGGATGATATGTTTAACCTTACAAGTTATTTTTATTGGATAATCGTGATACTTTTAAAAAATTAAAGTTATTGATTAATAGAAGAATAATTTTACTAACTAATGAGATATCAGAGTGGATGATTGACTCATTTTTTGTACTAGAAATAATCACAAAAAATTCTTTTGATACTTTTAAATATTTATTTGTAAATTTATTCCACTATAAAGATAATTAATGATCACTTGTGATTCCATTGAATCACAAAATTTTTCTTTTCTATGAAAAAGACATGCATCAATAATTTCATTTTTTTTTTATGAATTATTTTCTCAAACATGCATGTCAATAAAAAAAAGTTATGCATTAGTAGAAGAATTTTTTTAAAATTTTTCTTTTTGTTAAACCCATAAAAATGCTACTTTTACTTTTAGGATTATACGAGATTTATTTGATTATGAAATTTAATCCTAAAATACATCACTCCTCCCCCCTCTATTTCTTTTAATTATTATTTAGGGGTTTTGATACATTTCGTAATGTATAAAGCAATTTCACTAGTAATATTCTACTTCAATTAATTATACTTTTTTAAAGGAATAATGCACAAGTACCCCCTCAACCTATGCCCGAAATCTCAGAGACACACTTATACTATACTAAGGTCCTATTACCCCCCTAAACTTATTTTATTAATATTTTTCTACCCCTTTTCGGCCTACGTGGCACTATCTTGTGGGCCCAATGCTGGTTGAATTTTTTTTTCAAGTTAGTGACACGTAGGACGAAAAGGGGTAGAAAATTACTTCTAAAATAAGTTCAGGGGGAATAGGACCTTAGTATAGTATAAGTGTGTCTCTGAAATTTCGAGCATAGGTTGAAGGGGTAATTGTGCATTTTCCCATTTAAAAAAAAAAAAACAATTTAAGTATATACAAGTTAGAAGTTAATGCTGGATAATATATTAGGTTTATATATAAGGAAGGGGCACCACGAAAATGAAAGCAATAATTAATGGGAAGAAAAGGTTGGTTACTTCATGGAAAAAATAGTTTCCAATTAAAAAACCTTGATATTGGATAATAGAATCATCCTATATTATTTTATTTTATTATGATTTCTTTTTTCAAAAATAACAATCATAATAAGGCTTTGTAACTATAGTTTTTATAATTGCGTTTTGTAGCTATAGTTTTATTTGGTATGTTGATTGCGGTTTGTATATATATTTCAGTTGTCAATATACAAACTGAATAATTTATTGTGAACTATATTTATATCGTATAAAAATAGCTAGGATAATTAAACATACACAAATTTTGAATACATATAATGAAGAATCGAATTATACAATATTATAATATAAGGGAAAAGGGTCTGATATACCCCTCAACTTTGTCATTTAGAGCTGATATACCCCTTGTTATGAAAGTGGCTCATATATACCCCTACTTGTAAACAAATGAGTCACATATACCCTTTTCCTCTAACGGAAATGAAAAAAAATTAATTTTATCTAAATTTTTATTATTTTTTTCTAAAAAATATAATCCCATATGAGTAAATTTAATCCTCGTCAAACATATTTTTTTTGACTTTTTTTTGTTTCAATGACTATGACTAATTTATAATTATTATTTTGATAATCAAATTTATTTATGTTTCACTAAGATTTTGTAAAACTTATTGTAGATGACCAAATTTTTTTCTTCGAATACGAAATTAAATTACAATACACACACAAAAAATAGTTTAATTTTTTATTCTTTAAACTAAGGAATGAAAGAAAAAATAAAATAAGAATAAGAAACTCAAATAATTATAATAAAAGAAGTCAAAAAATAATTTATGCATGAAAAAAATTAAAATATACCTTGAACTTTGACAGAAGAATCATATATACCCCTAAATTTTTTTAAATAAATTAGAAGTAATAAATATAAATTTTAAACTAATTTTTTAACTTCCGTTAAATGAAGGGTATATGTGAGCCATTTTGTAACGGCAGGGGTATATGTGAGCCGTTTATATAACGGTAAGGGCATATATGAGCCATTTATATAACGAGGGGTATATCAGCTCCAAATGACAAAGTTGAGGAGTATATCAGACCCTTTTCCCTTTATATAATTAGGTGAATTATAAAAATTAAACGAATAGCAAGATTTGAAAAAAAAAATGAATTGCCAATCCTAAAGGAATCTAGGCTTAGGTAAGCTTTAATTCAACAAATTTTATATAAATATTTGGTGAAGAAAAGGAGCTAAGATAGGAACAGTGACCTTTCAGAACCTCAATGGGGAAAGCTACACACATTATATATATATATATATATATATATATATATATATATATATATATATGGGGCAATATTATGTATAGTGGCTAAGACACATACTATGAGGAACATTCGATTAAACATCTTTTATCGAAAAATTATATGTTCAATTATAAGTTTTACTCATATATCTTAATTTGAGCCCGGCTCATATATGATCATTTATAACTTTGCTAGCTTTCAACATTGCGAAAGACTGGAATTATAACCTTTCATTATCTATGCTCTCTCGATGGAAAAGTCCTATAAACGTACTTCTTCGTTGAAACTAATTAGGTCAAGACGTAGTTTTTATGATTTATACTGAGAGAAGTGGAAGGAGTTAGGAGAATGAAGCGCCACTATAAATATAAAACAAAATAATGTATTTTTTTAAAAAAAAAATCGTCTTGTAAGAATTTTTGTTTGTGGTATTGCTTAGGTATATATATATTATCCTTTGGCAATGAATGATTATATCATCACAAATCTTGAGATGCATTGGTTCACTGTGTGATAATGACCTTCGACTTAAAAAAAACAACAACAAGGTGCATCAATATATATATATATAATTAGTCAGATAAAATATTCAGTGTAATTCAACAAGTAAAATTTGAGAAGGATACAATATTTATAGACCTTTATCTCTACCAGTATGAGATAGATTAAAAGATTATTTCTATTAGACTCTCGACTCACAAAAATTGTAACCGACATGCATAAAAGTAAGACGAAAAAAAATTAAAAAGAGATAACAAAATAGCAATATATAAAATCTACTTGATATCTAAATCATACTATCTACTCCACCTGTTTCAAAATACTTGTCATATTTTTTTCATAGTTAAATGATATGAACTTCGACAATCGATATTCTAAAATATATATATATTTTTTTATCATATTGATATGAGAAAAATTTCAATTTATAATACTACTTTTTGTACAGTTTTTTTAATATAATAAATTTAATTTTAAAAAATAGATAAATTGACTCGTATATAATATAAAAACGTGACAAGTAAAATAGGATAGAGGTAGTGGTTGAAGTGTAGTGATGACCTAATTAAGTGGCATTTTTCATCTTCGCCGCATACTTATGTTAATTCATGCCCCTCCTTAATTAAATATAATTAATTAGGATCATAATGGCCTATATAAACCCCAAACATCTCAATAGAGACCTATAAAACACTAATTCATGCAAATTAATTACCTACAAGATTATCTTGCAAATTAAAATAACTCTATCTTCAAGAATGGCTATGTTTAGGTTTTTGTTATGCTTGATTCTTATCATCTTGCTTTCATGTCCTCCCTCCGAAAGTCGTCCGCTCGGGCAATCTTCGGGGAGGAGAGGGGAAACGATCACGATGATGGAAACTGCTCGAGAAATTATTAAGGAAAGATTAAGATATACAATCAAATATAACGTGAAACGGTTAAGTCCCGGAGGACCTGACCCTAGACATCATTAGGGTATGTAGTTTTGTAGTTTTCAAAGAAAGAAGGGACAAAAGTGGATATGAGGCTAAAGAGTCTATGAGCATACGTGGAATTTTCTGTTCTATTTTATTTGACATGTTTCAATGTGTTCTAGATTAGACGGTTTTCTGTATTTGGTAACTAGCTAATTAACTGTAACCTTTTCATTTGCTTTTTAATGTCGATCACTTTTACTGTCATTGAAATATGTCATGACATGTATAAGATCACAAGTTTTATGTATACTAAAGTATACGTGCCAATGTTCTCTCTTTCTTTCTTAAACTCTCCATACAATAAGCATTGTCATATAAAGTATAATAACGTCATTAATGCAACAAGTATGTGATAAAAAGTTAAATGTTGAGTTAAATAAATATACGTAAATTTTGAATCTGCTTTTGATCGGGACTGGTATTACGTACCTATATATGGTCCTCGTAAATTTTAAATGACTAAGTTGTTGTACGATCCGTTCACTTATAATTCGTATATATAGTGATTTTGATGTTTTATTTTTATTTTTATTTTTATGTGACGATTGAGTTGTAGCCTTTTGCTTTATGGATTAATATTCTTAAAAGTACAAAAAGAGAAGTCTATTCCTAGTTTAATAAATATTGTCGCAAGTACCCTTTCAAAAAATAAAATAATATATATATATATATATATATATATATATATATATATATATATATATATATATATATATATATTATATATATATTATATATATATTAGGTTTTATTTGTATATTTATGGACGAACCTTATTAAGACATTTTTTTAATTGAAAAATAGCCACATTTTAGTCAACAATATTGAAAATGACCATCAATTTTCTTTAGATTTGCATTTAAAGTTTAAATCTTAATTAAAATATTCTTGTTTTTCTTAAAAAATATTGTCGTTCTTGATTATATTTTTCTTTCCTATTTCTACAAATCAATCACATTTAAGTTACAAAATCTTTTTTTGTGATAAATGGGTAGTATTCATTGTTCCCATATATTTGGCAAAATTTGACTCTAAAACATGAAAGATTTCATGAAATCAATTTATTGAAATACATTTCCCCCTAGATTTTCTATTAATATATAGTCATAATAATATTTTATTGGAATAGATTTCTAATTTTATATTATATTTTTTATAACAACATTTTACTATATATAGAATTATAAAATTATTCAGGCAAATGACCGCTATTATAAAACAATTATTATAACAACCAAATTTCCTTTAAAAATCAATTTTAATCGTAATAGAATCATGTAGTCTTAGTGGTAGATATAGATTTTGTTTAATTTTTTCGCTAAAATTTATTATTAAGTCTATTAGGGTATTATATTGAGAGTCTTCAGTAGTGTGTAAACAGTGTCCTCCGTTTTCAAAATTACACTTATATATATATATATATATATATATTATATATATATATATGTATATATATATATATGGTGTTTTTAGTACTTTTTTATAACAACCATTCTCTGCAATATTTTTTTAGTATAATAGTAATTTTTTACTATAATAGTAAAATTCTTTTTTTTTGAATTGATTTTTAATATATATTCTCTATAACAATTAAAAAGTTTCTTGACAAATTAATTGTTTGTTATAGAAAGATCACTATTACTTTCCCTTGCCATCATCTTTTAAATCTCATGTAATTATATATTTTCTATAATAGTATTGTTATAACAATCAAAATAAAAATAAAAATATTCACTGTTCATTATTCTCATAATAATTAAATACCCAATCTTGACTTGCAAGATTTCATTTAAATTGAAATTCAATTATTATTATTATTATTCCCCTAAAACCATAGATTTTTTTTAATTCCTCTTAAATTTTCCATTTGGGTTTTTACCAAAAAAAAATCATTTTTTTTCTGTATCTTTGGAAAATGATAATCTATGTGCTGGATGTATTTTCTTTCCATATATAGCTACCGTTTTGGCTTTTACTAAAAAAATTCATACTCCTATGTTTAAATTTATTTCGACACGGATAAATAAATTTTTTGAATCTTATAATCGTAAATGAAAAAATATATAAAATATTACTAAATGTCTTTTAATATTATTCTCTTACACATATTATGTAAAAAATTGTAATTAAAATATTATCAAACATTAAAAAGATACATAGAATATATTAAATTTCTTTTAATATTGTTGTCTTACACATACTACATAGAAAATTGAAATTCAAAAAATTACCAAAAAAAGCAATTAAAAAGAAAAATAAAACAAATAAATTAAAACGGAAATATTATAAATTCTCATCATTCTAGAAAAATATACAATCTTGACTTCATGACCTGCAAGATTTGATATAATCAATTGATTAAAATTCAATTTTTTTCCCCCTAAAACCATATATTTTCCATTTGAGGTTTTACCAAAAAAAAAAAAAAAAACTCAGATTTTTCTGTATCTTTTGCAAAATTATATGGATTTTTTTTCCATATATAGCTACCCTTTTAACTTTACTATAAATTTTGCTCAATATTTGATGTTGAAGAACAAAAAAATGGCTAATATTAGATCATCAAAAAAGATGAATGAGACAAAAAAAATCCCACAAAGAGGACTTGGTGTTGCTCAACTTGAGAGGATTAGATTAGAGGAACAACATAAAAAAGATTCAATTTTTCGAACAATTCAATGCCCAAAATCTATACCAACATCATCAAGAATTGATTTTTCTTCGAAAGATTGTGTCTTTACGTCAAATCAATCAACCCCTTTTCTTGAAAATTCCTCTAAATTGTGGAATGGTGTGTATAGTCAAAAAATTGATCATCATGGTTTAGTCTTTGGGCATAATTTGAATCTTGCTAGTGTCCTGCAACAAAGATGTCAACAGTATCAGAAAACTTCTACTTCTACATCAATTGTAAGTCCGCTTCATCGAGTTTTAAGTATTCCTTCATACTTGACCAGAAGATTGATTTGGAAACAATCTCTCGCAGAAATGCAGGGTAAGGTTGTATATGATAGACCCTCGTGTTCCTGTTCATGCATATAGCAGAAGTTTAGTGCACAGGACACAACTTTATATATACTTAACCAGAAGTCTCGGGTTAGATTCTTGGTGACTTGTATTTGAATTGCTTTTTTTTTTTTTGTGGGAATTGTAGGTGAATATCTCATCATCATCATCATCTGCACAAAGTTTTCAGATGGAGCCCCCTTCAAACCAAAGTTATTATGGCTGTAAATGTTTACATCATTTGCCTGAAGAAGTTAAGGTACTTCTATTAGTTTGCTTGATAAAAATGAATAAATCCACTTTGTCGCCACAAACTAATACTCCCTCCGTTTCAATTTGTTTGTCGTACATACTGTGTTTGATAAATTTGATGTCTATTTTTCTGAATAGCTATAGTTTGGTTTGTTGGTGATGTAATATAGATGGCGAGTGTGAAGAGGCCCTATCCGTTCTCTCAAGAATGCTCGCATGTCCCTTCGTTTCAATGCAAAAAGTGTTGTGTTTCCCCTGTATCCAGATCACACGAATCTGCCTCCAGCAGCAACGAGTGCTCAATCAATGTAGAAGAGGGAAATGTGCTTAAAAGGTTCTATGTCTTACCTGAAAATCGATTAGTCTTAATACTCGTAAGCCTGATAATTAGTTATTTGGATTTTTTTACAGAGAAGTTGTGTCAAAGTCGAGAGCTTTGTCAGAGTCCGAACCATCGATTTCACTAAGAGAAACTAAAGCTCTCAATGGAGATTTTCTCAGATTAGCTCCTCCAGCAGCAGCATTGCCAAATTTAGGAGAAGTAAATCGGTGTTCTTTAACTGATTCCGCCCCACAATGCCTTCAGCTATTCGACTATGTTCCCTCTCGGGTGAGACTAAAAGGACTATAGCATTTATATTCTTGTTCATATACTCTGCTCTTTGAACTCGGTTTCACTACCTTCCGAACGTGTTTAATCTACAGGTTGCTGCTGCAGAGCATACCCCGGCTTCAGGACTAAGTATATCAGTTCAACAACCCATCCTCGGATTCTTCCCATCTGCGAAGGCGCAGATAGGTCGAGAAGGAACGCGTGGAAGTGACTTTCATACTGAAGTTGGAGGAAATGTTGATTTAGAACTGAAGCTATAGAAGTTAGTCCATGCCATATTTTTGTGATATCCTGGTGCATAAGGCTCGTGTTAGAGGTGTGTCCGTGGGACTTTAATTCTTTTACTTGATAGAAAGCGTTGCTTCGAGTGATTGTCCTGCCATTTATAGGGATAGTTTGTAGATAATTTTATATACTTGTTGGTGCTTGAAAAACATTGTGAAATGTGAATTACAGAAGAGAGGTTTTCATTAGACTCGAGATTCCGCTTTTTAGTTGAGTTTTTTTGATTTTTTTTTTCAGTTTAATAATCAATTATTTTGGCAAAATACGGAGAATTTGGGTTTTTCTTGATCTTGCTAGGTTCATCTACTGAGGCTGTGTTGCAAATTTTGAACCTAATATGTTTGTCGTATTTTGTGAGATCATCTCATCTAAAAGTAAAAATCGTTAGAGAAACACACTTTCAATTACTTAATTATGACTGTAATACACGGGGAGTCTTATCGCTCTGGAGAAACTCCCTACGCTCTTAATATTACTATTCCAATTACCAGAAACAGTATGGTCTTTATTCATGCAATTGCAGATCTATCAGTCTCCTTCTGCAGAAGCTTTTCCGTCGAAATTCTTCTGCATATCACAAATCATTTCATTATACAGTTAGGCCTCTCTATAATGACCAAGTTTTTTGGGAATCGATTTATCATGTTAGGTTATATTATGACATAATACGTAGACGCAACACTCAAACATGACCTGAGTTGACAAGTAAACACTCCAACTTTGAGAGTGCATATCTAGAGACCTCAAAATTGGTCTGAATTTGCAACTAAACACTCCAATTCGTCCACATTGTGTCTCATGGACACTTGACGCTTACATTATGCATAGATATTGGCAGTGTCTAGATGATAATTTTTGTAAGTTGGAGTGTTCAACTGATACAATGGAGACGAGTTGAGGACAATTTTGAGTTCTGTTTATGTATTATGCCTTATATAATTACATGTTCTCCATAACAACATTTCGCTACAGCAGCCAAAAGATATTCACATAGGACGCTGTTTTAGAGATGTTTGACGGTATATGTTCTTATATATACCGATCATTCATACATTATAGGACATATTCATGGATTATAGACTCTGAAGCAACATACATTCATCTTTATTCTTACTCTGTAGGTATCATCTTTGGACTCCGGTGGTAAATGAGAACGATGTCCTACATCGTGTAGACATTGGGAGAATAAGGTATCAAATTCCTCCACACTGATCATCTCGTCTCCACTCACGTCATATTGTTTGATAGATTTTTGTCTACCTTTTCATCAGCATCCAAAAATGTTGTTGCACCCATGTCGGATCTTTAAAATGTACTACTTTAGGAGGATACGACATGCACCTGATGGAATTTTTCAAAGAGTCCAAGCAACATAGTTGATCATTACAAGTAGTTACTCACTTTTTTAATAGCAGAAATATTTGGTTTCCTATCTTCTGTATACAGAGTTCCTACTGCAGTATTTTCGACATGTTGAAAAAAACTGAGAAAATAGGTTTCCTCATTTCGTGTTCTTCCCTTTTCTTTTTGAGCCAAGCCTACAGAATCTGCATAATCCAATGTGGAATTTACTACTCTTTGTATATCTTATCGACTTTTAAAAAGGGTAGCTTGGTGCACGAAGCATTCTGTGTTCACACAGGGTCTGGGTAAGGGCTGCACCCTAAGGGGGTGTGATGTAGACAATTTACCTACTCTTACACAAGCATCAGTCATTGCTTCCACGGCTCGAGCTCGTGACCTGTATGCTAAGATGCTCGGACTCTCCAAAAAGGATGTCACACATGGTATCAGATCTTCCAAAAATGCACTATTTTGGAGGATCTGACATGCAACCATTGACATTAAGAGTCCGAGCAACATAGACTATAGTTCATTGAAGGAGAATTCTACCTTCGCCTCAAAGCTCAACTTCTAGTTAGGAAAGTATACCTTTCAAGGATCTTATGGAATTGTATCTTTTACACATTGCATCCTTTGTTTCATCTATCCATCTTGTGAAACCTCTGACAAATTCATCCATATTGATCATTTCATCATCGTCGAGATCAAATTCTTCCATTACCTCATCCGTTTTTGTAATCCTTGTCGCGATATAATTTTCTTGATCTGATTTTCATGACAAGTTGTTTTAGCTCAGGTACTGACACAAACTTATATCTGTCCTGATCAGCCTGCATTGCGTCGATAAGTACATGTTTACTTTTTGCATGTTATGTACTGAAACTCCCACCTATGTTGCTTGGACACTCAAAATGTTGCCACATCTGTGATTGTCTTCCCAAAGTGCACTATTTTTGAAGGATCCAACACGCATCCGACAAACATTTTTGAAGAATCCAAGCAATATTGGTAATTCCCACTATGAGATTCATGAGCAGTATTGAATAGAGTTAAAAAAATATTACTTTGATATAGGAGGTAGATTAGGCGAACCGTCTTCTCGGAGGTGTTTCTCTGTGGTATGTTCCTGCACTTGTTTTAGTATTTTTACTACAAAATGCTCATGCTATATATTTTCTAGCCTCCTCTTCTGAATCCACAACTCGAATATCTGTAGAATTACTCGTGGTTTTCGGAAGGCTTTCAGTTTTAACATATAAAGATCACAACAAAATCATCAATAGGGGAATGGCTAGAAGATTCATTTGGAAATTACATGGTATAGATAGTCGATATTGAATTCTCTTGGTTTCTTCATGTGTACACTCCAAATTTGTCTCAGCAGGCAAGTAAGTACTCCAACTTTGAAAGTGCACATCTAGACACCTCAACTTGGTCTCAACGAGCAACTAAACACTCCAACTCGTCCCCATTGTGTCTTGTGAAGGTTTCTAGTTGATCATTTTGTAAGTTGGAATGTTTAACTGACACAATAGAGATGAGTTGAGGGGTCTAGATGTGCATACTCAAAGTTGGAGTGCTTACTAGCCGTCTGAGGCTAAGTTTGAGTGTTTGTTTAGGTGTTATGCCATTCTTTATATTTTGAATTCTGTTAGTGAATTGCATCGATATACGGATTTTGGATTACCTGGAAAAAAAGTAAGACAGTAGGAGTAGAATGGAAACCATATTATCACAGATAGGAACCATTCTGCTGTAATATTCATAAATTAAAGATATATAGAATGTATTAAAAATATATTTTGATCTTGTTATCTTAAACATGTTAGGTGGAAAATTAAATAAAACAATTACCAGAAATGAAAAGAGACATTTTAAAAAAAGACAGACTAAAAAGGAAAGTAAATAACACAAACAAATTGAAACGGAATGAGTATAAATTTCTCATCTTTTGATGGTTAAGAACTTAAAAGGGCTAATATTAGAGCTTTCATAAAAAGATGAATCTTTAAAGAAAGATTTGATGTAATCAATTTATTGAAATTCACTTTTTTCCCCTAAAACCATAAATTTTCCATTTGAGATTTTACCAAAAAAAGTCACAACTTTTTTTGGATCTTTGAAAAACCTTAGATTTTTTTAATGCCTCCTGCTATTCCATTTGAAGTTTTACCAAAAAAAAACTCAGGTTTTTTGGTATCATAATCTGTTGTGTTGGATGGATTTTCTTTCCATATATAGATTTTGGTTTTACTATAAATTTTGCTCGACATTTGATAGTCAACAACAAAAAATGGCTAATATTAGAGCATCAAAAAAGATGAATGAGAAAAAAAAAGTCCCTCAAAGAGGACTCGGTATTGCTCAACTTGAGAGGATTAGATTAGCGGAACAACATAAACAAGATTCAATTTTTCAAACAATTCGATCCCCCGAATACATACCAACATCATCAAGAATTGATTTTTCTTCAAAAGATTGTGTCTTTACACCAAATCAATCTGCCCCATTTCTTCACAATGGTGAGTATAGTCAAGGTGTGAATCAAAATGTTGATCATCATCCAGTTGTTGTTTTTGGGCAAAATTTGAAGTCTCCTAGTGTGCTGCAACAAAGACGTCAACAGCATCCGAAAACTAGTTCTACATCAACTGTAAGTCAGCTTCATTGAGTTTTAAGTATTCCTTTATGATATTTAACCAGAAGGGGAGCCTTGGCGCAATGTAAAGTCGCTGAGATGTGGAAACAACCTCTTGCAAAAATGCAGGGTAAGGTTGTGTCCAATAGATCCTCTTTTCGGATCCATACATCACGTAGATAAACATGTGGAGCTATATATATATATATGCATTGGGGTTTTATTTGTTGTTGCTACTTGTTCTTTTCTTTATTTTTTTCAACATGACTTCTTCGTTATTGTATTTGAATTAGAAACTTGATTTTTGGTTTGTTGGTGATGTAATATAGATGGCTGGCGTGAAGAGGCCCTACCCATTCGAAATAGTGTCAAGGTCAAGAGCTTTGTCTGAGTCCAAACCATCGATTTCAGTGAGAGAAACTAAAGCTCTCGACGGAGATTTTCTCAGCTTAGCTCCTCCGGCAGCAGCTTCACCACATTTAGAAGCAGTAAATCGGCGTTCTTTAACCGATTCAGCCCCACAATGCCTTCAGCTATTCAACTATGTTCCCTCTCAGGTGACTCTAAAGGACTTTAACATTTATATTCTTGTTCATGTACTGTGATGTTTTATCTCGGTTTCACTATCTAACGAATGCATTTTTAATTCGCAGGTAGCGGCTGCAGAGCATATGCCTCCTTCAGGTCTAAGCATATCAGTTCAACAGCCGATCCTCGGGTTCTTACCATCTGCAATGGTGCAAATTGGTCGAGAAGGAACTCATGGAGGTGACTTGCATACTGAAGTAGGAGAAGATGTTGATTTGGAACTGAAGCTATAGAAGTTATATCTTCAACACGCCCTCTCATGTGCAGACTTGATTCCTTATTATAATCAAGCATTTGATTTTTGATTTTTTTTTTTTTTGATAATGGGTGGTGGTGCGACTCGATTCCAAGACATCTACCTATTGTAGTGCAATATTGAATTGTGTGGTCATCTTGTTGAAAAGCTTAATTTGTGTCTTTAAGATGTTGATTCCCTAGACTTCTTCGTATGTTTACTTTGTTATATTTCTAATCTCCGTAATGAAAACCCTGACTCGTTGTTGGGTTATGTCACTCATTAACTCAATGTAATGGTGTCTTCAAACTGGCAGGGCATCCCATTATTCCACAAACTAGTAGCACACTAACCACTTCAGTTGAGAAGTTCCAAGCCAATTCCCGGAAATATATTACCTTTGTAATGAGTTGGGGAAGTGTTACATCTAGTCCCTTTGTGTTTTCACGCATATTTTCTCATTTACGAGCAAAATTTTAAGAATTACCCAACTTTTACCGATTCCGTGTGTGTTAGCCCATGGATCTCGCGCATTAAGGAACCCGGAACTTTTTTCTTAAAAACTATATGAGAACCTCCGTAATGAGTTGTGAAAGAATAAATTTTTTTCACGAATATTTCCGCATTTACGAGCCAACTTTTACGAATTACCCAATTTTTGCCAATTTCATGTGTATTAGTCCATGGATCTTGCGCCTTTTGACAACTTAAATTTTTTTATTAAAAAACTATATGAAGACCTGCGTAATGAATTGCAAAACCATTAAGTATAGTCCCAAAGTTTTTTTTCACAAATATTTCCGTATTTATGAGTTAATTTGTTGGAATTATCCGACTTTCGTCAATTTTATGTGTATTAGTCCATGGATCTTGCGCCTTTGGGGCAACAAAAAAAAAAATTCTTAAAAGCAATTTGATGACCACCGTAATAAGTTGGAAAAGAATTACGTCTAGTCCCACATATTTTTTTAAAAATATTTCATTATTTATGAGCCAACTTTTAGGAATTACCCAACTTTCCCCAATTTCATGTGTATTACTCTTTGGATCTTGCGCCTTTGAGGCAACTGGAATTTTTTTCTGAAAAAATAATATGACGACCTCTGTAATGAGTTGGAAAGTATTGTGTACAGTCTCACTATTTTTTTCACGAATATTTCTGTATTTACAAGCCAACTTTTAGAAATTACCCAACTTTTGTTGATTTCATGTGTATTAGTTCATGGATCTTGCACTTTTAAGGCAACTGAAATTTTTTTTTTGAAAAAACTATATGAAGACATCTGCTATTAGTTGGGAAAGCATTACATATAATCCCACAATTTTTTTTCAGGAATATTTCTGCATTTACGAGCCAACTTCTAAGAATTACCGAACTTTCATTGATTTCATATATATTAGTCCATGGATCTTGCGCTTTGAGGACATCTGAATATTTTTTCTGAAAAAAATTATATTAGGACCTCTATAATGAGTTGGAAAATCATTACGTATAGTGCCAAATATCTTTCATAAATATTTTCGCATTTACGAACCATCAATTAGGAATTACTCGACTAGTCAATGGATCTTGCGCTTTTGGGCAACTGAAATTTTTTTCTAGAGAAACTATATGAGAACCACCGTAATGAGTTGGAAAAACATTACGTATAGTCCAACAATTTTACTCACAAATTTTGTGCATTTACCACACAACTTTTAGAAATTATCCGACTTTTGCCAATTTCATGTGTATTAGTCCATGGATATTGTGTCATTGGGCAGCTGAAATTTTTTTCTAAAAAAACTATATGAGGACCTCCATAATGAGTTCGGCAAGCGTTATGTATAGTCCAACAATTTTTTTCATGAATATTTCCGCATTTACGAGCCAACTTTTAGGAATTACAAGACTTTCGTCAATTTCATGTGTATTAGTTAGTGGATCTTGCGCCTTTGGGGCAACTGAAATTTTTTTTCTGGAAAAATTGTATGAGGACCTCTGTAACGAGTTTGGAAAGCATTACGTATAGTCCTAAAAAAAATTTCACGAATATTTCTTCATTTACGAGCCAACTTTTACGAATTACCCATTTTTTGCAAATTTCATGTGTATTAGTCCATGGATCTTACACCTTTTGACAACTTAAATTTTTTTCTTAAAAAACTATATGAAGACCTACGTAATGAGTTGCAAAACCATTAAGTATATTCCCAAAGTTTTTTTTCACAAATATTTCCGCATTTATGAGTTAATTTTTAGGAATTACCCGACTTTCGTCAATTTCATGTGTATTAGTCCATGGATCTTGCGCCTTTGGGGCAACAAAAATTTTTTTCTCAAAAAACAATTTGATGACCTCCGTAATGAGTTGGAAAAGAATTACGTCTAGTCCCACATATTTTTTTAAGAATATTTCATTATTTACGAGCCAACTTTTAGGAATTAACAAACTTTCCCCAATTTCATGTGTATTACTCTTTGGATCTTGCGCCTTTGAGGAAACTGGAATTTTTTTCTGAAAAAATAATATGACAACCTCTGTAATGAGTTGGGAAAGCATTGCGTACAGACTCACTATTTTTTTCACGAATATTTTCGTATTTACGAGCCAACTTTTAGGAATTACCCAACTTTCGTTGATTTCATGTGTATTAGTTCATGGATCTTGCGCTTTTAAGGCAACTGAAATTTTTTTCTGAAAAAACTATATGAAGACATCTGCTATTAGTTGGGAAAGCATTACATATAGTCCCACAATTTTTTTTCACGAATATTTCTGAATTTACGAGCCAACTTTTAAGAATTACCGGAGTTTCGTTGATTTCATATATATTAGTCCATGGATCTTGCGCCTTGAGGACATCTAAATCTTTTTTCTGAAAAAAATTATACTAGGACCTCTATAATGAGTTGGAAAAGCATTACGTATAGTGCCAAATATCTTTCATAAATATTTTCGCATTTACGAACCATCAGTTAGGAATTACTCGACTAGTCAATGGATCTTGCGCTTATGGGCAACTAAAATTTTTTTCTAGAAAAATTATATGAGGACCAACATAATGAGTTGGGAAAACATTACGTATAGTCCAACAGTTTTACTCACGAATTTTGTGCATTTACCACACAAATTTTAGAAATTATCCGACTTTTGCCAATTTCATGTGTATTAGTCTATGGATATTGTGTCATTGGGATCCTGAAATTTTTTTCTAAAAAAAATATATGAGGACCTCCATAATGAGTTCGGCAAGCGTTATGTATAGTCCTACATTTTTTTTCATGAATATTTCCGCATTTACGAGCCAACTTTTAGTAATTACTCGACTTTCGTCAATTTCATGTGTATTAGTCCATCTATCTTGTGCCTTTGGGCAGCTGAAATTTTTTTCTAGAGAAACTATATGAAAACCACCGTAATGAGTTGGAAAAACATTACGTATAGTCCAACAACTTTACTCACAAATTTTGTGCATTTTACTACACAAATTTTAGGAATTATCCGACTTTTGCCAATTTCATGTGTATTAGTCCATGGATATTGTCTCATTGGGATCCTGAAATTTTTTTCTAAATAAACTATATGAGGACCTCCATAATGATTTCGGCAAGCGTTATGTATAGTCCAACATTTTTTTTCATGAATTTTTCCGCATTTACGAGTCAACTTTTATTAATTACCCGACTTTCGTCAATTTCATGTGTATTAGTTAGTGGATCTTGCGCCTTTGCGAAATTGAAATTTTTTACTGGAAAAATTGTATGAGGACCTCTGTAACGAGTTGGGAAAGCATTATATATAGTCCTACAATTTTTTTCACGAATATTTCCGCATTTACGAGCCAACTTTTACGAATTACCCAATTTTTGCCAATTTCATGTGTATTAGTCCATGGATCATGCTCCTTTTGACAACTGAAATTTTTTTCTGAAAAAACTATATGAAGACCTACGTAATGAGTTGCAAAACCATTACGTATAGTCCCAAAGTTTTTTTCAAATCCGCATTTAAGAGTTAATTTTTAGGAATTACCCGACTTTCGTCAATTTTATCTGTATTAGTCCATGGATCTTGCGCCTTTGGGGCAACAAAAAAAATTTTCTCAAAAAACAATTTGATGACCTCCGTAATGAAATGGAAAAGAATTACGTCTAGTCCCACATATTTCTTTTAAGAATATTTCACTATTTACGAGCCAACTTTTAGGAATTACCCAACTTTCCCCAATTTCACGTGTATTACTCTTTGGATCTTGCGCCTTTGAGGCAACTGGAATTTTTTTCTGAAAAAATAATATGACGACCTCTGTAATGAGTTGGGAAAGCATTACGTACAGTCTCACTATTTTTTTCACGAATATTTTCGTATTTACGAGCAAAATTTTAGGAATTACCCAACTTTCGTTGATTTCATGTGTATTAGTTCATGGATCTTGCGCTTATGAGGCAACTGAAATTTTTTTCTGAAAAAACTATATGAAGACAACTGTTATGAGTTAGGAAGGCATTATATATAGTTCCACAAATTTTTTTCACGAACATTCTGCAATTACGAGCCAACTTTTAAGAATTTTTGGACTTTCGCCGATTTTATATATATTAGTCCAAGGACATCTGAATCTTTTTTCTGAAAAAATTATATTAGGACCTCTATAATGAGTTGGAAAAGCATTACGTATAGTCCCAAATATCTTTCATAAATATTTTTGCATTTACTAACCATCTATTAGAAATTGCTCGACTTTCAACGATTTCATGAGTTATAGTCAATGGATCTTCCGCTTTTGGGCAACTGAAATTTTTTTTTTGAAAAAACTATATGAGGGCCTCTGTAATGAGATTGGAAAGCATTACATATAGTACCACAAATTTTTTCATGAATATTTTCGCATTTACGAGCCAACTTTTAGGAATTACCCGACTTTCATCAATTTGATGTGTATTAGTCCATGGATCTTGTGCCTTTGGGCAACTGAATTTTTTTTCTAGAAACACTATATGAGGACCACCGTAATGAGTTGGAAAAATATTACGTATATTACAACAATTTTACTCACGAATTTTGTGCATTTACCACACAACTTTTAGGGATTATCCGAATTTTGCCAATTTCATGTGTATTAGTCCATGGACATTGTGTCAATTGGGATCCTGAAATTTTTTTCTAAAAAAACTATATGAGGACCTCCATAATGAGTTCGGCAAGCGTTATGTATAGTCGAACATTTTTTTTCATCAATATTTCCGCATTTACGAGCTAACTTTTAGGAATTACAGGACTTTCGTCAATTTCATGTGTATTAGTTAGTGGATCTTGCGCCTTTGGGGCAACTGAAATTTTTTTCTTGAAAAATTGTATGAGGACCTCTGTAACGAGTTGGGAAAACATTACGTATAGTCCTACAATTTTTTTCACGAATATTCCCGCATTTACGAGCCAACTTTTACGAATTACCCAATTTTTGCCAATTTCATGTGTATTAGTGCATGGATCTTGCGCCTTTGGGGCAACAAAAAAAAATTTCTTCAAAAACAATTTGATGACCTCCGTAATGAGTTGGAAAATAATTACGTCTAGTCCCACATATTTTTTTTAAGAATATTTGATTATACCCAACTTTCCCCAATTTCATGTGTATTACTCTTTGGATCTTGCGCCTTTGAGGCAACTGGAATTTTTTTCTGAAAAAATAATATGACAACCTTTGTAATGAGTTGGGAAAGCATTGCGTACAGTTTCACTATTTTTTTTCACGAATATTTCCGTATTTACGAGCCAACTTTTAGGAATTACCCAACTTTCGTTGATTTCATGTGTATTAGTTCATGAATCTTGCGCTTTTAAGGCAACTGAAATTTTTTTCTGAAAAAACTATATGAAGACATCTGCTATTAGTTGGGAAAGCATTACATATAATCCCACAATTTTTTTTCACGAATATTTCTGCATTAACGAGCCAACTTTTAAGAATTACCGAACTTTCATTGATTTCATATATATTAGTCCATGGATCTTGCGCCTTGAAGACATCTGAATCTTTTTTATGAAAAAAATTATGTTAGGACCTCTATAATGAGTTGGAAAAGCATTACGTATAGTGCCAAATATCTTTCATAAATATTTTCGCATTTACGAACCATCAATTAGGAATTACTCGACTAGTCAATGGATCTTGCGCTTATGGGCAACTAAAAATTTTTTCTAGAAAAATTATATGAGGACCAACGTAATGAGTTGGGAAACATTACGTATAGTCCAATAGTTTTACTCACGAATTTTGTGCATTTACCACACAACTTTTAGAAATTATCCGACTTTTGCCACTTTCATGTGTATTAGTCCATGGATATTGTGTCATTGGGATCCTGAACTTTTTTCTAAAAAAACTATATGAGGACCTCCATAATGAGTTCGGCAAGCGTTATGTATAGTCCAACATTTTTTTTCATGAATATTTCCGCATTTACGAGCCAACTTTTAGAAATTACCCGACTTTTGTCAATTTCATGTGTATTAGTTAGTGGATCTTGCGCCTTTGGGCAACTGAAATATTTTTCTTGAAAAACTGTATGAGGACCTCTGTAACGAGTTGGGAAAGCATTACGTATAGTCCTACAATTTTTTTCACGAATATTTCCGCATTTACGAGCCAACTTTTACGAATTACCCAATTTTTGCCAATTTCATGTGTATTAGTGCATGGATCTTGCGCCTTTGGGGCAACAAAAAAAAAATTTCTGAAAAAACAATTTGATGACCTCCGTAATAAGTTGGAAAAGAATTACGTCTAGTCCCACATATTTTTCTAAGAATATTTCATTATTTACGAGCCAACTTTTAGGAATTACCCAACTTTTCCCAATTTCATGTGTATTACTCTTTGGATCTTGCGCCTTTGAGGCAACTGGAAATTTTTTCTGAAAAAACAATATGAGGACCTTAGTAATGAGTTGGGAAAGCATTACGTACAGTCCCACTATTTTTTTTCACGAATATTTCCGTAATTACGAGCCAACTTTCATGTGTATTAGCCTATGGAGCTTGCGCTTTTGCAACAGCTAAAAATTTTTTCTGAAAAAACAATTTGATGACCTCTGTAATGAGTTGGAAAAGAATTATGTATAGTCCCACAATTTTTTTCACGAATATTTCATTATTTACGAGCCGACTTTTAGGAATTACTCAACTTTCGCCGATTTCATGTGTATTAGTCCATGGATCATGCGCCTTGAGGAAATCTGGAACTTTTATATGAAAAAATTATATGAGGACCTCTGTAATGAGTTGGGAAAGCATTACGTATAGTCCCAAATATTTTTCATAAATATTTTCACATTTACGAGCCATTTTTTAGGAATTACTCGACTTTCAATGATTTCATGTGTATTAGCCAATGGATCTTGCGCCTTTGAGCAACTAAATTTTTTTTCGAAAAAACTATATGAGGACCTCGTAATGAGTTGGGAAAGTATAACGTATAGTCCCATAGTTTTCATCACGAATATTTCCACATTTACAAGCCAACTTTTAGTAATTATCCGACTTTTGCGGATTTCATGTGTATTAGTCCATGGATCTTGCGCCTTTGGGCAGCTTAATTTATTTTCTAAACAAACTATATGAGGACCTCTTTAATGAACTGGGAAAGCATTACGTATAGTCCCATGATTTTTTTCACGAATATTTTCGCATTTACGAGCCAACTTTTAGGAATTACCCGACTTTCGCCGATTTTATGTGTATTAGTCCATAGATATTGCGCCTTTTGGGCAGCTAAAAAATTTTTCTAAAAAAACTATATGAGGACCTCCGTAATAAGTTGGGAAAGCATTACGTATAGTCCCACAATTTTTTTCACGAATATTTCCGCATTTATGAACCAACTTTTAAGAATTACCCGATTTTCGTCATTTGATGCGTATTAGTCAATGGATCTTGCGCCTTATGGGCTGCTGAATCTTTTTTCTGAAAAAACTATATGAAAACCTTCGTAGTGAGTTGAGGAAGCATTTCATATAGTCCCACAGTTTTTATCACGAATATTTCCGCATTTACGAGTCAACTTAGGAATTACCCAACTTTCGTCAATTTTATGTGTATTAGACCATGGATCTTCCGTCTTTGGGGCAGCTGAAATTTTTTTCTAAAAAAAAACATATGAAGACCTCCGTAGTGAATCGAGGAAACATTACTTATAGTCCAGATATTCTTTTGATATTTTCACATTAACAAGCCAACTTTTAAGAATTTCCCGACTTTCACCGTTTTTCAGGTAAATAAAACCATGTTTGAGATATGCATATACATGAGAATAGTTTAATTCATATAATGGTAGACATATATGCAATAAAGTGGAGTTCATGTGTAATGATAGGAAACTTATGTTATTTACAGGTTTAGTTAATGCTATTAAGGGAGAAAACAAAGAATTGCATTGAAGATCAGTAATAATAAATAAATGCATTCCGTGAATGCAATTTATGAACAGTTTGAAAAAAATTTTGAAAAAACTATATGAGAATCTCCGTAATGAGTCGGAAAGCATTACGTATAATTTTCCTTACGAATATTTTCGCATTATGAGCCAACTTTATGAATTTTCAAACTTTCACCATTTTTCGTGTATATTAGCTCATACTTGAGATATGTGTATTTATATAAGAATAATTAAATTCATAAAGTGGTGAAAATAAATGCAATAAAGTGGAGTTCTTGTGTACATAGGAAATATTTGTTACTTACTGGTTCAACTAATACTCCCTTCGTCCACAGTTTTTCCTTTTGTAGTGCTTCAACGAAGGGCTAAAGGATGTGTAGCATGCATCCCGTAGAATTTGTCGAGATGACGTGCAAGTTGACCTCCGACATCACGGTTATCAAAAAATAAAGGGAAAAGGGTCTGATATACCCCTCAACTTTATCATTTGGAGCTGATATACCCTCGTTATAAAAGTGACTCAGATATGCCCTTACCTTTATACAAACGGCTCACATATACCCCTGTCGTTACAAAATGGCTTACATATACCCTTCATTTAACGAAAGTTAAAAAATTAGTTTTAAATTTATACTTATTACTTCTAATTTTTTAAAAAAAATTATTTAGGGGTATATATGATTCTTCTATTAAAGTTCAAGGTATATTTTAATTTTTTCATACATAAATTTTTTTTTACTTCTTTTATTATAATTATTTGAATTTCTTGTTCTTATTTTGTTTTTTTTTCTTTCATTCCTTAGCTTAAAGAATAAAAAATTAAACTATTTTTTTGTGTGTATTGTAATTTAATTTCGTATTCGAAGAAAAAATTTGGTCATCTACAATAAGTTTTACTAGAATATTAGTGAGACATAAATAAATTTAATTATCAAAATAATAATTATAAATTAGTCATTGAAACAAAAAAAAGTCAAAAAGTATGTTTGGCAAGGATTACATTTACTCATATGGGATTATATTTTTTAAAAAAAAAAAACGAAAATTTAGATTAAAATTATTTTTTTTTTCATTTCCGTTAGAGGAAAAGGGTATATTTGAGCCATTTGTTTACAAGTAGGGGTATATATGAGCCACTTTCATAACAAGGGGTATATCAGTTTTAAATGACAAAATTGAAGGGTATATCAGACCCTTTTCCCAAAAATAAATATGAAACCCTCAGGAAGGAAGCCAAGTATCTGAAATGCAATTGCACCAAATACACTACTTGGACCAAGAATCTTCAAAATTCTTTCACCTCCCATTGCCACAATAGTTTTCTCCATGAAACAAACAAATATTCACACACTACAATGAGGGAAATGCCCTGAAATACTCTTTGAACATGGCGAAAATCCATACCTTTGTTCACACTTCTCCAATGAATCCACTGTATACAGACGTATGAACGATGATTGCCTTTGAATCTCATCAACGTCGTCTGAATCTGTGTTGTAATGATATGGTAATGTTCGAAAACTGGTAACTTTGATGATAGCTAGTGGCAATAGAAGAAGAAGAAGAAACATAAGAGCAAATGAAAGATTTCATAAATTTTTCCAAGCAGTAAAAAACGAACCATAATTTATATGCAACAGCTTAATATAAATACTAATGTATTATTATAGGCTCATAGTACACAGACTTAAGAATACATATTGAAAATAAAATACCATCTCTAAGCAATCTACAGAATCAGAACCTCCGTCAATGAACCTGCCTAAATAAGTCGTCTGGGTCGCCATAAGATATGTCCATCATACCAATGGTAAAGATCACCTAATCGTTCAGCTCGCCACAAGATATATCCAATTCACACCAGTGGGAAAAATCACCTGATTGTTCTGCAACTAATTTAACGCTACAGTGGAGTGAGCACGTTAGTGATATGACCGTCCTCTTCCACGACCACGCCAACTCCTACCACCTCTTCCGCTGCTTCTTCCACTATCATAGATACCTGAAAATGCCTTGTTAACTAGCTGGTGTTGCGTACCACCGGCTCCTCGGCCCTTTTTTAAAGGGTTATTGTTTGACCCATTTGTTGCAGCAGCCGGTCGCTTCTGACTGTGACCACAATATCATAATATTAATAGACATAACTATCTTAGTCAATTTGTAATACTACTGATGACTAAAATTACGCAGAATATCTATCTACATACCCTGCAACAGTAGCAGTTGAAGGACCTGAAGGCTTCGCAGCTTCTTTCCATGACAAATTTGTTTTTTGATCGCCTATAAATTTTGGTGTTTTTGCATTCAATGGCTGTAATATATATATGTGATGTCAGCTCAAGCAGACGATGTGTAACATGCTGATTGTAGAGCAAAAAATGCAAAATCAGCAGATTTTACCTGGGTCATTGCTAATATATTGTTGCAAGCTCGGAGCGCAAAGGTAGCATTAAGCTTTTGGGTTTTCTGCAGATTAAAGATAACAACTAAGTTCGCACCAACAGAAAGGAATAAATCCATCACAAGGGAAGGAGAGGTGAAAGAGAAGGTAAAACTCACAATAGCATCCTTTTCTTCTTCTGTTTTAGCAGCAGCAAGAGCTTTGTTTTGATCTGCCATCCCTTGGGTTAATTTCTTGATCATAGCCCGGGCCAAATCCTCAACTATGCTTAATCTGTTTCATCAACATGAAAGACATCAACAACATACCCAGTGTAATCTTTTGGGGGTCTGGGGAGGGTAGAATTTACAGACCTTACCTCTGCCATATGGGGCAGAGAGGTTGTTACCGAAAGACTCTCGGATCAAAAGTGGAGCAGAAAAAGAAAGACTACAAAAGGAAGGAAGAGAGAAAAAAGATTAAGAAGCATGGAAGTTAAAAGCAATACAATAGAAAGATGCTGAGCAAATGAGCACCAGATCGTAAAACACATTGAAGAATAAGAAGCTATGCGAATACTAAATAATACTACTTATACCGAGAAGTGTAGAGGTTAGCCCCTTGCCTATACCACCTAAACTCTGACACCACTCGGCTACCTTCTAACCAACCCCTCACACCGCCTTACTGGAGCATCCACGCACCTCCTCTTCACATGCCCAAATCATCTTACCCTCGCTCATCATTTCCCCCCACGGAATCCACTACCACCTTATACCGTATAACTTCATTCTGAATCAAATCTCTCATAGTATGCCCACCACACACCATTCCATACATCCTAATCTCAGCTACATTCATCTTCTGGACGTGGGCATACTTGACCGGCAACATGAAAGACATCGTGAGCTTAAAAGATTGAAGTGAAAACCAGAAATCACTACAATATGGCAGACTACAGTTTCTGCTCTCGTTCTGTCAGAACAGCTAAGGTCCCCTCTTTTGGCTAGCAGGAGCATGCCATGTACCACCCACATCCTCCTCTCCTCGTAAGTTCTGGTTACGAACAGACAAGAAAAAGAATCTACCCACCCACCCCCACAAGGTTCTGCCTTCTTACCTACTAGCCAGAAAAAGAAAAGGACAACGAGCCTTCAGTTGTCTTAATTCTGAAGTATGGCAAACTGGTACATCATACATGACTATTTTAGGGCATTCATGGGATATTTATATCATCAGAGCAAAGTAAGCAGACTAACAATGCTGTAAAATTGCCTTGTCCACACAAATTGCCATAGTCAACATAGGTAAGGGGGAGGGGATGTAGGATGATTTCTTTGTGTTGAGCAAAATGTCATATAAATTCTCCCACAAGAATGATGCTACTTGACTTGGATGCATATAGAGGTGTATACACTAAAAATTAGGTGGCTTTCCATAAACCAGAATGTCAAAATTGAAGGCCAGTATCCAATTTTGTGGTTCAGCAAGAATTTTCGTTTCAGTAATCCAGAAGCTGAAAATGTGATCAAATCTTAATTGGCATCAACCAAGCATAGCATCTTTGGCTCGAGTTATAACATCAAGGAATAGAAGAACAAGTAGAAGCACCTCTCAGTAAAGTCCTTATATTGCTCCGAGAAATCCTCCCCCAGTCTATCTGATGGTTGTCCAGTGACAATCTTGTACCCACAGAGACTGTTTGTGGCATTTGGAGTCTATCAGATTCAAATGGAAAAGTATAAGCAGGTTTGATTATATGCATTAGGTAATAATATTATCCATGTTCAAGAAATTAAAACTCTTACCTTGTGAGCTAAATGGTGGAAGGTATACAATAGACACTCGATACATGTGCAGTTAATTTCTTCAATCTTTCTTCGAACCATATATTTCTGAGAAAAAACAAGAAACTCGTTTTCATCAAGATCTCCAAAGCATTTGAATCGAGAGATCCTACTGACTGGAAACTCAGAAAATCTAGTATGAGTGTAACCAACTCAGGTTATATAAACAGGACTTGATTAGAAGAGCAAAGATGACTAATATGCTTAAACAAATGCTAAATGGTAAATGCAATTAACAAGTATGAATGACAGAAGCACAGCATACGACACTAAGCAACCAGAGAACACAGGCCACTATTTTCTGTAGTACAAGTAATTCAAGAATCATAGCAAGAGCAAGAATTTATTGTATGTTCTCTGAGTACTTTTAGTAATAAACAATACTAGAAGCATTGACATGACGAGCAAAAGGTTAAGCAGAAATGCAGGAACAAATTTAAAAATCTCCAAATCTACCCAACACTAAGGTTAAAATTCAATTCATGAGAATTTCAAAGACAACCTTTAATAGCTGAACTACAGATGGAAGCAGCTGTCGAGAATCCTGAGTCGTTGCACAAAGTGAGCACTCGGCGAGGTTCTTGAGCAAGTCCAACTTCCCTTGTTCTGGAAGCTGAAAAAACAAAAGAATTGCACTTGATAATTTGAACAACGTAATTGTAGGATATGGACCAGTGAAGGATGGTTAAAAAACAAGAACATAACTCAATTATTTTTTTCGAATATGGTACATTTGTATCATAGTCGGTATTTAGGTAGTACTGGAAAAACCATATTGACAGAATGAGGAAAGAAAGAAAATTTTAAACAGAAGCTACAATCATAGACAGACTCTAAAACATCCATTCAGTCTCATCCGAATAAACCTTTGTACACCAAAAGCAGAATAACAATATATTGCACTTTATTTTTTATTTTATTTTTTTGATGAAGTGAGATTTCATCAAGATTTAAGGCATCCAGTAGATGCAAAGATACAAAAGGTGGTGTCTGTCAGCTCAGTAAGAACTAAAAAAATTATAGATTTAAGGAGCTGACAAAATCCAGGTAGTGGTCTAAGTTCATTACAGGGGAAGTGTTGGCCCAACTAAAAAGGTTAACCAAACAACTAGCCTTAAGCTTCCCAGCAAGCATTTGGTGGACAATATGGAAGGAGAGGAATTATTGGTGTTTTTAGAGCATAGAGAACAGTATGCAATGGATTAAGCTTAATTGCAGCTTGTTATTGTGTTTTTCGTGTAATCAGTTACTTTTAAATTATCCTGTCTCTATCATTGATGTTTTAGACTCTTTATAGACATGGGATCATAGAATCATAGATGTAGGTAGTACTTTGTAAATATGGGGCTGCTACTACTCTTGTAAGATTCGGATTCTAACACATTGACAAAGTTACCAGTTCAAAAAAAAAGAATTGAAAATCCATCAAAATTTATCCTGTTCTTTCATTCCAAATAACCCAAAAAATACAGCTGGGGTCATGATCCAGATTTTCCAGATGGATCTTCTAACTTCCATAGAGCTCAAACTAGTGTAGGCATCTCTTAAAGTGGACCAACTTATACCAAAAAAGCACTAGGAACATGTTACAAAAGTGTGTTGCAAAAAGGCACTGAAGCATGAGGTGGTTGATGCTTTCTGAAGTTGACTGGCACATGTAACACCTATTGACCAGTTGAATTCAAGAAATATTGTACTTTACAAGGTACACCGAAACCGGGTCAAGCTGTAACATTTATCTTCGCTTAAAAGGAGCCTTATACAATAAAGGGACACTATGAATATTGTGATGCTATTTTGGGAAGGAAAAAGATCTGCATAGTTTTAAAAAGGGTATAAATCTCCTCATTCATTAGCCTATCAATCTAAACTTTACAAAAGTTGCTTTTTTGAAATGTATGATGCAGCTGCAGACCTAGTCTGCTAGATAAGATGCCTAAAGAATCTACGAGCACACGCTGTTCCTAGAATTCCTTAGTTTCCTTGTCTTTAAACATCATAACTACTCATTGATCCCGAAAAAGACCATGTGGCCCTCATTTCTTCTGTTTTGGCACTTCAATACATTGTTTAGTTGTCATCAAATCGAAAGCATGTCCTCCCTCATCAGCAAACTAATTAACTTACTATAACTGCTGATAAGCTGTCCTACACCGCATATAGAATAGTGAAAGGAACTTATGCATTCTAACCATAATGACAAAAAACAAATGATTCTTCAGTATCAATACATAATAGGGTAAAAATATACAATAAAGCTTGACGGGGAGATATTCTGAAGGAAAACCTCATGCATCTCTATTTTGAAGGAAAAATCATAGAGCTAGAATCATATAAACTTTCTCAATGTTCTCCATAATTCTCCACTTAAAAATAGCTAGCAACATCCCTGTTTATAATAGTACAAATACTTCGACTAGAAACTAGAAAACCTATTCCTTGAGCTGAGGGTCCTTTGGAAACAGCCTCTCTACCTCCATGAGGTAGGGCTAAGGTCCGCGTACACTCTATCCTCCCCAGACCCCACTTGTGGCATTGCATTCCACAAGGTATGTTGTTGTTGTATAAATCATATTCAGGCATGAACTAAAAAACAAGCAAATAATAATCCAAAACAATTTTGGTTCTCACTCCAAACTTTGAATTAGTCTTCAACATATTGCATTAGTTACTAAAGACTAAATGCATGTTACCCAACTGATAAGTGCATCAAATGCACTTGCTGCATTAAGAAACTAATAAATATAGGAGTTACAAGAATTACCTTGTCAAAAACAGGCATGATTTGCTTGTTCAGATAGTTGAGGAACTTACTGCCTGATGCACCCCTCTGAAAACAAATAAATGTCAAGTGAATGACTATTCGTAACAGTCATCTACATTTAACAGATAAAGGGAAAACAGCACACACCTTGAAGAAGGGAAAGGTCATTGAAAGGCAAGATATGAACCTCTCGATATGATCAGCATCAGACACCTACCAAAAAGCAAACAAGCACTTAGATTCATATCGCAAAGACAGTAGGGATCAATTTCCCAGGTTTTGTTTAAAGAAGGTTGCAGAGAACGACAAGAAGAATGTGGCCAGGAACTCCATCAGAGAAAAGGATTGAGATACATGAGTAAGAAAATCAATCTAATGAGTAAGAAAATCAATCTAACTGTAGAACTTCATTAAACCATTGAAATATTATCATCTTTGAGCACTGTGTAAAACAGTACCAAGAGACGCTGTACCAGAGATTATTCAACAAAATGGTAAACTACAAAAACTTTCCGATCAAATACACCTCAACCCCCCTAAAAACACTTTGTATTAGAGCCAACATACTCATTTTTAAACCAAAAAAAAAACTGTAATCTTTTATCCTACAACAAAGAGACCTGGAAACATATTCAGTTCAACATTCAAGTGAACTCTCTAATCAAACACCAGGACATTGACCTCTAATAACTGGGAATATCTCAAGATTCGAATGGGGAGAAATGCACAAAGTAAGCAAAACTCAATATTGAGCACGAAGTGAGAAAAATCATGGACTTTTAACAGGGAACAAAAACACAGCAATAAAACATGAGTAATTAAAGCTATGAACTGAGCATTGTCAAGAAAATGAAATGTCGCTTAAAACCAATAACATAACCAGCACATAAAATTAGAGTTGGCTCCCAAAAAAAGAAAAGGAACTACCACTTACATTGAACTGAGCATCAAGATCTGCCTGACCTTCAATTATCTCAACAAGCTCCTGGATACGCTCTGCAGGAGCCTTATGGCCAAATAAGCTCAAGCTTTTCAAGAAGTCCATGAACATTTTGAATTCAGCAGCTGTTACATCTTGCAAATTCTACAAAACATTAATTTTAGGGTTGTTAGCAAGAGCAAGGATAGTTGAAAACAAATATTACCATAATAGAATCATCAGATGTGTATTAATATCTTAAGCACTAAAATTAAAAATAAATTACCATTTCCTAAAAAAGTGGAAAATTATAAGAGAACCACATTGAGAAAATTAACAGGATACCAATCCATACGGACCATACCTGCTTCACCAAAGTAGTTATGTGCCTCTCCATCAGCTCCTGTGGAACTAGGAGCTCCGTCTTTAGAGGGAACACCTGCAAAGTAATGAAAATTTATAACAGCAATGATGGGCCACAAACTTATGAAGTTCATTAGTAGTCCTTATAAGTAGACAGTAAGCACTTTTGAAAAGATAAAAGCGGCTAGTCCGAGTCGAGTTATCTGCAAATAATATCCATTATCATGTTTCCAACAAGGATCTTCTGGTCACCATGTTGAATTCTTTCCCTTCTTTGTCAAATGACCACAAGAAAGTCACTTGGAAACAGTCCATTTTCCTTTTCCTTAACAAAATTCTTCAAGGGCAGAGAAATAGTAACCTTATCTCTTAGAAATAGAAGAACTTTTTTGCGAATGCTGTCCCAAGTGCTAAAATCCTCAGCACTCTGATCCTCGATGCTCCCAATATGCTTAAACAAAGCAGTTAGAGAAGCTGCAGTAGACAAGTGCAACCAAATCGTAAGCAGGATAACCAGTGTGAATTGAACAACTCACAAGCATGTGGATAGAAATAATAATTCGAACATCATATCCATATGCACTCACATATTTAATGTAAACCATAAAACCAGTAAGTTTACCATTTTACATAACATGGTAGCTTTTAGTATCAATGAGGTGATGGAGAGATGTGAGAAAAGACTCTCAAGATGGAAAAGTCAGTACCTATCACTAGGGGGTAGTTGACTCTCATCAAGTCAGTTTTAGATGGGTTACCTACCTACATGATGAGTCTATTTCCAATACCCAAGAGCATTATGAAGAAAATCAACAGAATGAGATGATCCTTCATTTGGCAAGGGAACAAAGAAAAGAAAGGCTACAACTTGGTGAAATGGGAGACACTCACTTTGAGCAGAAAACAAGGTGGCCTTGGCATGAGAAATCTTAGCATCCAGAACAATTGCTTGCTACAAAAATGGCTATGGAGATTTTGTACTGAAGATGGAGCCCTATAAAGAAGATTCATAGCAGGGAAATATGGCTTGTTTAGCCAACAGACTACTGAGGAGGTGATGGGGTCGTTTGGATGCTCTGTGTAGAAGACCATCAGAAGGTTGTGGCCACAGTTCAATAACAATATTTATATAATGTGGGCAATGGTCTGAAAATAGAGTTCTGGAATGAAATCTGTAAAGGGGATGATAGCCTAAGGAACTTATTCCCAAACTTCTACACCTTGAGCTAACAAAGATCTGCTACTGTTGCTCAAGTATGGAGCCAACAAGGGTGGAACTTAGTGTTCAGAAGGGCTTTGAATGACTGGGAAATTGAGGATGTGGCCAGGCTACTAGAGGTGCTAAACACCCCTCCAGCCATATCTCAAAGAAAGGATAAACCAATTTGGAAGTTACATAGCAAAGGAATGTTCACAGTTCAAGTCCTGCTACTGGATTTAAATGTCAATCAGTCAGTGACTAAAAAATGGCCTTGGAAACTAGTGTGGAAGACAAGAAGCCCATTAAAAGTAGCATGTTTTGTCTGGTTGGTCATAAGAAAAGCTTGCCTTACACATGAGGCATTACAAAAAAGGGGGATGCAGTTTTGCTCAAGATGCTTTATGTGTGAGCAGAAAGCAGAAGTAAATAATCATTTGTTCATTCACTGTAAAGCAGCTTCAAAATTGTGGAATGTGTTTTTGTGTATACTAGGGAGTTAGTTGGGTGATGCCAAAGACAACCATGGAGCTCCTTGATAGCTCCTACAATTATGCTGCTAATAATAGATGTATAAGTGGAATGATTGACCACAATATTCTTAAGACTTCTATGGTTTTTGGGAATCGGAGATATTATGACTAAACTTCAGGAACAGAAACGTACTCTTCACATCCTGACGTAACACGGTCATAAGAGCCTTGTGTACAGCATCACGCTCTACATTTTCTCCTGACATAATTGGAATAAATTGTATCAACATGAAGAAATGATGCAAACCAACCAGTTCACAAGCCATTGAACACAAAACTTACCTGCAATGAGGAGCTGACCAAGAATGTCAACAATTTTAGTCAACTGCTCAGGTGTATCTTTGCAGAAAAGCGGAAGTCCGCGGATCGCTTGTACACGGACCTGGAAATCAATAAAAGAAGGTACAAAATTTAGTTGATTACACATGGTTAAACTCAAACTTGTTGTGAAACATACCAACCTCTTTACTAATAAGCAATACTGTGATCACATATAATTTCTGACAATTTCTATTAGATAATAATGAGGACTAACCCACCATAACCTCTGAAACAAGTGAGAACAGTTATTTTCCTACGGCAAGCAACCAAATAAATTGGCTAAATATATACACCAGGTATGTCGCTTAGTATGTAGAATGGCTACACGGAGGATTCGGAACAGAACAATTAATATCTTCTAGTTAAATATCAAAGAGTCATATTTATTAACTTTTCTACTCATTGGTGGATCAACATAGGAGGTGGAGGTGCACGTGCACCAATGATAACCCAGCAAGGACTCTCTAAAGCAGCTCATAGTTATACTAAGGGTGTGCAGCAATAGAAAGTTTAGATGCCCTGGTTTGGGTTTAGTAGTGGAGATACTCAATTACATACTGGTAGGAGTTCAAAACCCCTTGGTCCAGCAGTTGCTATGTTGCTCAAACTCTTCAGAAATGTCAACGAGTTCGTTTCTCCGAAAGTAGTGTATTTTTTGAGAATCCGACACGGAAGTGGCATCGAAAGTGAAGAGTCCGTGCAACTTAGAGCACTTGGAACTTTTTCCTCTTCCTTGACAAATTATTCTATTTTGAATTCTCCTAAATAGAAGATCTCTTAATTTTTTGGAAAGAGAAGATTCTGCTAAGTCTTCTCACCATAAATCACCAATAAACCCCCCTAAAATTACTTCATCCTTCTCTCCTGTAATCTTCTCTCTTTCTCTAATTCATACCTCAATCGACAAAAACCTTTTCAGTATCATCGTCTTTGTTGATTCTGAAGTAAATTCTTTCTAATTTCCACATTGCTTGTGCTTTCCTTGCAAATTTGATTGTAACGCTCATTATATTTTGATTTTACATAATTGTTTCTAATTCTAAATTTTAAACATATTTTCCTTTTTTTGTTACGTTTTTTAAAAGGAAAAGCTGGTCAAGTTCTTAAAGAATTGCTATTTGAACATAAAACTTGGACATATTTATGAGTTGAAGTTAGCTTGTTGTTTTGTTTTATGTATTCAAGTTAAAACTCTAAATATTTAGGTGATATACTTCAGGGCCTTATTGTTTGAGTCTTGGCTAGCTGAGGAACTTTGTGAGACCTTTCAATAGTAAGAACTTTTCCTTTTATGAATATAATTTATAGTTTAGTTAAAAATCCAAGTATGTTAGTTTGCTATATATTTGTCCATCAAAGAACTGAAAGTTCAAAGAGAATTTTCCATCAAAGAGCAGAAATCCAAAGGCACAAAACCGAATGCCCACCAGATACAAAGACTTACTTAGACATGTTGCTAGGGTAGCTCTACACCGAAGGCAATGGCGCACCATACGGTTCAAATCATGCATCCGACATTGTTTCTACTTGAGATATGATAAACACTAAGTTGCACAAATTAAAGTGTTTGAATAAGTCAAAAACCCTAAAGGTTTTATAAGTTTAAAAGGACTGTAGAGCACCTCAAGGCTATGTCATAACTCATGAACCATGTCTAAATCATGAAAACCTGATGAGAAGAAGTTGATCATGCGTAGCAGATGCTATTTATAAGAGAAACCCAATGAATCTGTGGATCATATGAATTTACTTTGCCTGTGGTCCATATTTATGGCTAACTTTGGCTTTTTTGGACAAGTCCTATGAAGTTTAGAATTTGTTAGTGTGTTGAAAAACTGCCTGCCCAAAAGTGTACCAAAAAAGGATTTTGAGAGCCATCCCTCTCACCATAGCCTGGACTATATGGAAAGAAAGAAATAAGAGATGTTTTAAAAGCAACAAGAGCAAATTCAGTTTATGAAATATAGCTGTTTTAAGTTATTTGTACTATGGGAGATGTAAATGTTGTATTTAGCATACAAAAAACGTCGTTCATGCTTGAGTACTTGGGTTTGATGTCGTTTAGCCAGTATTATCTTAACACTTTACTGTTACTATCCCTACAAAAAATTATCTTTGTGCTTTGGCGGCATCAACTTGAAACTGTTTTTGTTCTGATAAAATTTTAACTCATCAACCAAAATAAACTTGGGCGGACTGACTCATCAGCAATAACCTGACCAATTAGTATCGAAGTAAGATGTTGATATACAGCCGAAATGTTGAACGCCCAAGAATGTGCCTAGTGGTCAATGAAGTGAGTACCATGAGGTTTAAGATCCAAAATTGATACATGTGCTAGTAAGAGGCAGTATATAACCCCGAGGAATTATAGCTTATCAGGCCGAGCTTCTAAAATCACAGAAGTACAGTGAGAAACCGTTTGTGTTTGGACAATCAATTTAAAAAACACTTTTGAGCAACAATTAGTGCTTCATCAGCCTTGTTAAAAGTGCTTCTAAGTGAATTTTCTCAGAAGTGATCCCAAAAAAAAAAAATGCTTTTGGGCAAAAGATACTTTTTTTTGGTTCCCAAGCACTTATTTTCTCCCAAAAGCTTGATCAAAAACCTCCCCTTTTCAAAATAAGCACTTTTGGCCTCCCAAAAGCTTGGACAAACAGGGTTACTAGTCTAGATGAATGCAAACCGTCCCGACACCACTGCTACCAAAAAAATACAGCCTTGTGGCCTCCCAAAAGCTAGGCCAAGCAAGCTATAGTCTTGGTGATTACAAGTTGACACCACTGCTATTACAAAAAAAAAAATAGTCTTTTGGCTGAAGAAATGTTATTAAGCCGCATTGAATCGTTAATACGCTATAATCTACTCAATGTTAAAACAAACACGCATATATGAATCGAATACTAACCCCAAGCTCTTGATCTTCAATCAAATTTAAGTGCTGATCAAGTGCCTGCTCCGCTAACTCAGGGAAAAACTTAACAAACTTAGGGATAAGCTGCGCAGCAAGTTGTTTAGCCTTCACACTTCCATTCGCTGCCGCAATAATTCCTTCATAGTCCTGCTTATTCTGTTTAACCAAACTAAATAAAATCACAACATGCTCACCGTAACCTTCTATAAACCCTAACAAACACAAAAAAAAAACGAAAAAAATACAGTGAAGTTGAAGAAAGTACTAACCTCAGACTTGTCCTTTGCGTCGTTGAGACTTTCACCGAACTCGTAGAGCTTGTCTATGTCGTCAGCAGCATCCGCCATTGAAGTATAGAATAGGAGAAAGTGCACCGGTGAAAAGCTAGGGTTTAGGAAAAGTGAACGGAGGTTGAAGGAAGAAGAGAGGGAAGATTTTGGATAGTTGTAACTATTACTTATATGTTTTATTATTTTCACCGAAAAAATCAAATATGGCTCTAAACTATTCGAAAAGGTTTACATATATTCTTCGTTTAAAGTTTGGTTCATTCATGCCTTCGCCGTCTAACTTTTGTCTAAACATGTTCGTTATGATTGTTAGTTGTCATGTTGGACATATCCAACTCATTTTTCATTTCTTTAAATGTCACATGGAATTGTCATGTCATTTTGACATTACCACATAATATTTATATGAAAATGAAAAGTTTTTCGGATTCATAAACACCTAATTCGATCCATAAATAAACTCCTTTTAAATTGACTATCCGACCCATTTTTTTAACAATTTTGTTTAATTTTTATTATTACTAAATCCCGAAAATGAGTAATTGATTAATAAAAAATAGGAAAAATATGAAAGAAAAATATATAAAATTAACGCCAAAAATTCACAAATAAATATGGTAACCTTAAATCTAACATTTTAATTTTTTTAATTTTTTTATTTTTCAATAAATCTCGAAAATGAATAATTGATTAATAAAAAATATGAAAAGTATGAAAATATAATTAACGCCAAAAGTTCACAAATAAATATAGTAACATTTCAATCTACAATTTTTTAAAATTTTTTATGTTTTTCGGCAAATCACGAAAATGAGTAAATTTTTAATAAAAAGGGAAAAATATGAAAATAAAATAAAAATATACGTCAAAATTCACAAATAAATATAGTAAACTTAATTCAATATTTTCAATAATTTTTTTATTTTATATTTTTTTCTTATTTTCCTATTTTTTATTTGTGAATTTTTGCGTAATTTTTATATTTTTTCATATTTTTTTTGTTAATATACTCATTTTGGGATTTGTCCAAAAAATTAAAAAATATGTTGAAATTGTTGAATTTAAGGTTACTGTATTTATTTTTTAATTTTTGGCGTAATTTTTATCTTTTTTTCATACATTTTATTAATCAGTTACTCATTTTGGGATTTATCGAAAAAAATTAAAAAAAAGTGTTTAAATTGAATTTAAGGTTACTATAATTATTTATGACTTTTTTGCGTTAATTTTATACTTATTTCATATTTTCCTATTCTTTTATTAATCAATTACTCATTTTCGGAATTTATCAAAAAAAATTAAAATCAAACAAAATTGTTGAAATTGGTCGAATAATTTATTTAAAAGGGGGTTGATTTATGGGTTGGATTAGGTGTTTATGAGTCCGAACATCTTTCCATTTTCATATAAATGTTATGTGGTAAGCTCAAAATGACATGGCAATTTCATGTGGCATTTTAAAGAAATAAAAAATGAGTTGGATATGTCCAACATGGCAACTAACGCTCATAAGGACATATTTGGACCAAAAGTTGGATGGCGAGGGCATCAATGAACCAAACTTTAAATGGAGGGTATACCTAGACCTTTTCTAATAGTTTAGGGGCATATTTGACCTTTTTTCCCTTATTTTAATTAATATAATATTTTGATAGATTCTCTATTTTTATCTATCTATTATAATTCGAAAGGTAAATAGAATAATATTATAAAAATATGTTAAAAGATGAAATATAATATCATATATTCATATAAAGAGAATTTTAGGCTCGCCTACGTGGCGCCACCAGAAATCATAATTCCCTTTTAAATTTATTCATTTTCAAAACTTCCATTCCATTTTCATAAAAAGTTGTCACTTTATGAAAAGTTACGTCTTTTTTGAAAAGTTGTTACAATTATGAAAAGTTGTGATTTTTTTGAAAAGTCGTGACTTTTATGAAGAGTTGTGATTTTTATGAAAAACTCATATTTCTATGAAAGATTGTGACATTTCTAAAGGGTTGTAACTTTTTCAAAGAGTTGTGACATTTCCGATAAGACACAATAAATATTTGTTTACACTACCCTATATTTTTCTATAAATAAAGAAATTTCTTGCTACTATAATTTGTAAGTGTTTTCCCCACCATAGGATAGTCAAAATAAAATACATTAATTGAATTTTTTTTATGAAGTTTGTTTCATTTTTGAAAGTTTTCATGTAGCTTAAACTTTATTATAAGTCATAGTGATTCATCTAACTATGATAATTTCTTTTTTCTATTATGGTGACCTTTTTTAAACTCTGTTAAAATTTCAGCAAGGATGATTGAAATTTGATCTTCTCTTTGCCCCTTTCTAGAGGGTTCTTCATATAAACAAAGGAAATTGATTTCAATTGGATTGCTACATTACTACTCTTGGACCTATTAGTACACAACTCATACACTGCTAAATTGTTGATGGTTGAATTCATTATATTTGGTTCTCAAATCTTTTATTTCTATTTTAATTATTTGTATGTTTTTTTTTCGAATTCAAATACATTAATAAGTTTCTTATAAAGTGTATTTCATTTCTCAAAGTTTTCTTCCTCCTATTTCATGAAGTTTAATTTTTTACTTTAAATCATAGTGATGCATGTATCTATTGCAACTTCTTTTTGCTATTTTGGTGACTTTTTTTTTTAATTATGATCAAAATTCAAGTGAGGAAGATTGAAAAATTTATTTTCTCTTTTGTTGCTTTCTACAGGTTCTCTTCATATACTTTTTGAGAAAATTGCTAATACGTAATCAATGATGAAATTTTTTAAAAAGAACCAAAGTTATTGCTCTCTTGCTTGCCACAGTTAGTATATTATATTGATTATTTTTTTAGGTACAAACATTTTGTATGTCATTGCACTATTTCTAGAATATTTGTATAGCCACATTTTATATTGCAAGTTTACTAATTTTTCATATTTCTTCTTCTCTTCTTTTTTAGCGTAATAAGATATTAAGTTTTGGTGAAAACTAACAAATGTCTAAAATAAACTATAACAAAAATATTTTTTTATCGGCAATAAATATGCACATTCACAAAGATTGCTACAACATTACCGACATTAATTAATTGTCATTTAATTCAATGTTTCTATAGACTTTAGGTACATTTATACACATTATCAATAGCCACTGAACATACATATCTAACGATAATTAAGCTATTAATTATCATGAAAGATTATTTTTGATGTAGTGGTAACTCATTCTTTTGATAAAGTTTTTAAATTTTGATAAAGAAGAAATATTTTTTTCTTTTTTATTCATTCAAATCAATTAAATTTGTGAATTGTAAACTTTGATACAACCCCAAAAGATTATATTATTGAAAAATATATTTGAAACATGCCTTTTTCTTCTTGATTGTTAGGAAAATAAGATCTTTTTTTTAATTATTATTTTTGGATATTTGTGTGTTCAAGTGCTCACCCAAAATTATGTTGTGAGATTTTAATATGTTATGTGTCAAAATTTTGATTTACTATACTCCTTGTGAACATTCAGATGTCACCTACTGCTTGGCAATAATTGCATTAATTTTTTGTAACTATATACTATAACCATAACAATAACTATGCTTAATCCAAATAAGTTGGGGCCGGTGATATGAAATCGTAAAAATAGCAATGACTATTTTGAAACAACGACAAAAAACATTTATGATAATAACAATTTTAGGGTCATTTTAAGCATATACTTGATATGACATACAATAGTAAAAAAGAGATTAATTGAGGTTCAAAAGAAAGGAGTCCGAGATCGTCCATTGAATTTAGTTACGTATGATCTTGTATGGGCTTGATTTTCCACTTTACTTGGGACTGTTGTTCAATGGTTTTCGGTCTCTTTTTCAACGTCTAATACTATTCTTTATAATTTCTTACAATTTAAAAAATTTTCTTTACATCTTACAAACTATTTTCAGGAAGATTTTCTTAAACTTTTATCTCATACTTCACATCAATCTATGACTCATAAATTCTGTATAACAAAAATAAAATTTTAAAAAATATAGCAGTTAAAAATTTCGGAGAAACGTTTTCCTAAAGATAAAATGTTTTTGCCAATTATGTATTGAAAATACGAATATTATTAAAGGATAATATGTAAGCTTAATAAAGTAATTCAATCCCGTGTGAAGCAAGGATAATTTACCTAGTTCAAATAATAATTTAACATATCAATGTAATCAAACTAAATCGGTTGCTATATAAATTAGTTTTTTTGCTGTTACCTAATAATAAATTTAAACGATATACAATTAAAACAATTATACTTAAAGTAAAAATACAATATAGTGACTAATAGTTATCCAAACAAGGTAATAGTCTGAGTCGATTTAAATCGTTTATTGATTAAACTTAAATATATTTATCGATATGATTGTATCAAATGCGATTAGATTTTATTTTATTTGATAATTTGATTGTTAATTATATAAAAAACAAAAAGGAGGAAGAGAAAAATAAATTAGTTAATAAATAGACATGTCTATGTTATAATGTACTTTTTTTAAAATATGAACAGTATAATTTAAACAAATTATACATAAAACTCAAAAAATTTGATTCCATTTCTATCATCACATAACCTTTAATCCTTTTTTGATAATTATATTATCATGTCCATGTTGAATGCATCAATAGTGTAGAACAATTAGCTCAAAAAATAAACAAATATATGTTAAAAATGAGAGCAAAGTGATATGATACACTATTCTCTTGCTAGTCTATATTGCTCGAACTTTTCAAAAATAATATCAGGTGTACGTCAAATGCTCCAAAAGGATCCAACAATTATGTAACAATATTTTTGAAAGACCCGAGCATCATGAAACAGTTTGCATGCACCACATTTCACAAGGTGCGTACAACCTCCCGCTAATACAAGTACTGAATAGCTCAATCCATCACACAAGTATTGAATAACTAAATCCACCAAGGTTGAGGCACGTGAAAAGAAATCACCTAGTGTTTTTTCCGAAAAAAATATACCAAAAGAAACTTCAAAGGCAACCTTTTTGCATCAGCATTAACAAGAAAAACCATTACACAAGAACACATCAACAACAATAACCAAAGAGTAATTGTCTGAAAGGGGATAAAATGCCCATTAAGAGGTCTGTAGTAAGTACAACTACAGGAGACAGACCAAAAAAAACTACAAGTTTCTGTACAACTTCACATGACATAGATAAAGGTCAACAGGTTGTTTTTTGGACATGTTGACAGTCAGTCATATCATGCCGAATATATATACAAAAATACAGTACATTTGTACAGTTTCAGTAACGTTTTCCTACTCATCGGAGAATAAATATTTAGCAACAGATTCAGAATGTTTGCTCTTTAGTTCATTCAGGTGATCATATATCGCCTATTTTCAGGAATCCTTTGCTTCTGCGCACAATGCTGTGGACTTGCATATGGGACAATTGTTCTTCAGAATCAACCAATTTGTTACGCACTCTGCATGATATTCATGCCCACAATCAAGAGTTCCCACGTTCTCTTGGTCCTTGTAATCGGACTGAAACAAAGTATATAAACGGAGGCCATCAGAGATTTACTTTTTGGTGGGGGAAAGGAGCAACAAAAAGAATGCAACTTGGATGAATAGCGAAGCTTGTGAACTAACACCATATGATGACATAAACACGGTAAAAGTACGAAGCTCACCTTTGAAGAAATAGACATAGGCCAGAAATAGTAAATATATCCAACTTCTAAAGTATAGATGCCTTGCAAAGATTTAGTAAGGCAATAAAAAGGGCAGCCGGGTGCACTAAGCTCCCTCTATGCATGGAATCCAGGGAAGGACAGGATCTCAATGGTCTATTATACGCAACCTTACCCTACATTTCTGAGAGGCTGTTTGCACGGTTCAAATGAGACCACATGGCAGTAACTTTACAAGGTACGTCAAGACTCCCTATTTTTAGGAAGGCAACGGCACATAAATACCAGTGGTGTTCTTAATGAACTTGAAAAACTAAGTTTAACTCAATAAGCTACGGGAATCCTAAAAAGTTCCTGGAATAAAGTCACAAGTTGGGCAATTAATGACACCTCTGGAAAAATGTATTCAAATATTTCCCATGTCAACCTTAAGTCAGCATAGAGGTAAGTACCTGGCAAATGACACAAAAATCAGTCTTGTGATCTAAACATGCAGCATTTTCCAAATTGCAAGGAATTTCCGCAGATGAAAATGATCTTGTTTTCAAATGGCCAACAATAACCTCCTCCGATAACCCAGTTTTTGCAGTGCCAATCTGCTCTCCCAATGCAAGAAGCTCCTGGAGTAGGAGATAAAAAAAAGAAAAACAATATTAGTTTCCAGAAGTTACAACAATAAGTTGCTACTTGAACATTATAAAGTAGTATTCCCTCCATTTCAATTTGTTTGTCTGTATTTTGACTTGGCAAGGAGTTTAAGAAAATAAAGAGAACTTTTGAATATTTGTGATCTTAAATTAAAAGATACATAGATATACCAAAATTTTCTTTAATCTTGCGGTCTTAATCATGCCATGTGGAAAGTTGAAATTAAGAGTTGCCAAACATGGTAAGGGGCATTCTTTTTCAAAGAGACTAAAAAGGAAAGTAAGACAAACAAATTGAAATGGAGGGAGTATATAACTTACGAAAAAAGGAAAATGGAGAAGTAGCATATACTCGTTAACCATCATGATAAATACAAACCGGTTAAAACTGAGGAAACTTCTATCTTCCTACCTCATAAGACATGTGATCTACGTCCATACGCATCTCCCTGTGCTGATCAACAGAATCACGTACTTCATGATAGCCAGGAATATCCAGCATTGCCACACCCTACATACAACCACCAAATAAGGATAAACCGTTATCTTGATTCCAGAACTTTTACTGCATTAAATTAGACCATAAATGTGAAAAGAAGTTCTGGTAAACAGAAACATATTTACATCCTCCGGAAGAACTCTCATGTTAGGTAGGTTGTGAAGTCTAGTATTTGTTCCAAGCATGAATTCCCCTCGCTGAGGTCTGTACAATCTAAAGGCAGTCGGTGGGAATGGTCTAATATATCTAGACCCTGCCTCTACAAGGGCAAATGGATTGATAGTGCTGTCAAACGAGCTACTTGGTAGGTGTCTGTGTGAAGAAGCAGTCATCTGAGGAGGGAGAGTGATAAATTGAGGTCTCACTCCTTGAATATGTGGAGGTAGATGACGAAGGTTTGGGTGCCCTTGAGGAATGGATGGATATATAAAACTAGTCAAACCTCCATTTCCGTTTGTTACTTGATATCCTTGCACGCTGATATTTCCACCATCTTCACAGCCTTGAGTATCACCTAAAGTAATGGGAAAAAAGCAGAAGAGACATGCAATCAGTTCAGGAAGTTAAAGTTGGAGATACAAAGACCTAGAGTTTCCCTTGAAGATTGAAGGAAGGGCTAAAAAACAGTCCGAAAGACGTATAAAGTATAGGAGAGAGATATCATTTCTCAATGTTAACTTTTAAATCAATCAAATCAACTCTACAACAATCCCAAACTCGTTGAATAGCTACACGAATCTTTTATAATCATTCCATGCTAAACAAAGTTAACTTTTAGCACGTAGAATAAATATGAGATGAGCTTCGGAAGAGAACGTGGGAATGGAGAAGGAAAGAATAAGATTTGTTTCCCGTGGATATATCCTTTTAACATATACGAATGCAGAAGGAAAGCTCACACTTTTCAACTAGGTGACACAGCAGTAGCACATATTAGAACAAAACTTAAAAGAACACTGACTTTGATGAACATTAAATGAAGAGACGAATAGGAAGTATTCTCTGTTTTTAGCTGAGCAACTTTTTGCTTCTTTTTTTTTTTTCCTTTTCTGGGAAAAAAAGGACAAAAATAGGGAAAGACATTCATGACTGAAAAAGGAGAAGTGTAACATGCAAATTCCCCAGAAGTTGTATCAATTCAGGAGAGAGCTTGAGGGCGCGGGTGGGGTGTTCCTAGTCTTCTCCTAGTAAGAAAACAAGGTTTTTACTGTTTTAGAATTTAGGAACAATCTCTCCAAACTTAGATCCCGAATACTAACATTTCACCCAGCCCTCTATAACTGAACTTGCACATCAATATCTCTCATTTTTGGATAAATTTGGGCTAGCTTCTAGAGGAGGAATGTTGACAATATCTTGTGATTGAAGATGCAAGGGAACTCTTCTATCCTACGAAACAAGTTTTCGGCAAATTAGGCAAATAAATAAAATAAAATGGATAGTCAAAAAGCAAGAAATATCATTAAGGAAAGAAACAGAAACTCATCTCTGGATCCCTTAGAAACGAAGCGATATAGGTTATAATAGATCCCTAGAAGTCAAATGAAAAATGAGTAGAGTGTACCAGGTATATAAGGTAGACGAGCACTATGATTCCAGGCCCATGTTTCACTCTCCCTAGCACTGCTGTTGAACTGCAAGCCTGACCAAAAATTGCCAGGAAATTCACAGGCTTGGCCGACATAGTTCCCTTGAAGCTGATGATTGTTCATACCTCTCGGTGCTCCATCCTCGGTGAATGATAATGAGCCATTCCCTCTGTATTCAGGTGGTACAAAGGACGCAGCATTCATTGAGGCAAGAGGAAAGCTGGAGCCTACCAAAGCATGTTGATACTGAAAGTTCACAGGGATCCCTTCAGCATTCTTTCTCTTAAACGAGCCTCCAACACCATCTACATAAGGATTGTTCCTTCCATAACTGCCTTCATTAACTCCAAGGTTGCCTTGAGTGCTTGCAAATGGAAGCTGCTCATGTTGCCCATGGTTTACTGGAATGGGGAAATCTCTAGGAGCGGATGGAGCAGCCATGTAATGGTTATAGTGATTTGACGATGAAGCAATGGCTGGGTCAAGATTGGTGGCAGGATGCTGATATTGAACCCCGTCATACTGCAACTTTCCATAAACTAATGTACCTTCTTGATGGTACTGTGGATGGTGCAAATAGAAATTACCAGCATTTCCAGGAGCTGGTAATATTGCATGGACATTAGGCTGCGGAAAGGTTGCTAAGCTCCTGTAGAAAGCATAAGGCTCTGGCTGAACATCTTGGCTTCTTTGTTCCGCTTCTGAATCAGTTATTTGATTACTATACGACATACTCCTTTGTGCAATGTTATCGAATTAAATTCAGTGGAGACTGCCTGCATGGAGAAGAATCAGGCGTCATTATACAAATTACTTTCTCATAAATCTATTGGTAAGAGATTGCACAACTCGATTTCATAGAGGACACAATTTTGGATATTAATTAAAAAAATATCTATGTTCATCTCAATAAGCATAGTTCAATACAACCTAAAACCTATGTTGAGTTTTCGTACTCATGAACTTTGAGTCAAAAACCTGATCTTATCTCACAAACCATCACACCTATATATAGCAACCCTGGATGACTTGCTTCTTAACACAGAGCAGTTTTGTTTGGTAAAGGCATACCAATCCATGCTGAAATAAATATAAGATTTAAATGAAACGAAGTAGGCGCATGGATAGATGGTAAGCTACTCTTACTCAAATGTACCTCAAAAAATACTAGTTCCAGGATCACTACTCATGAAGGGTATATTTTCATGAGGCTAGACACAATAATTTCAATGGTGACTGTAGGGGTAGGGCATGAATAATGGAGGTAAGTGGTGTACATCATGAACATTATAGTATAGGAACGTAATATCTGAAGGCATGCAAAATGGAGTAGAGAGAAGCTTTGGTCGAGACGCGTTCTGGTTCATTAACAGAATCAAATCTATAATAATAGTAAAGCATTAGAGACCAACAACCAAGGGTGTGGCCTAGTGGTAAATGAAGTGGGTTGAGCACCATGAGGACTCGTGTTCGAATCCCAACAAAGAAAAAACACTAGGTTATGTCTTCTCATTTCTTCTAGCCTTCGTAGACAGAGTTATCTGGTACCTATTGTTGTGGGAGGAAACTGTATACACCAAGGCTAGGACAGATGGGAAGAAATTACCTAATGTTTTTGTCTCAACTGCAATTTGAACTCAAACCTCAATGTTCTCTACCACTTCATTGACCACTATGCCACACCCTTGGGTGCATTAAACAAGCCAGAGTTATGTGTATCAACAAAAGTTGTTTGGCTTCAATATAATGAAGACCTGGGTGATTCTCAATCACAATCACTCTTTTATATTCACTAACTCGATGACCCATTTGAAGCATGCAGTCAAAGAATATCATCAGTTACTCATATCTACCAAAATAGGAGTAGAGAGAAGCTAGAGTTTGGTCGAGACGCGTTGTGATTCATTAACAGTATCGAATCTATAATAATAGTAAAGCATTAGAAACCAACAACCAAGGGTGTGGCCTAGTGGTAAATGAAGTGGGTTGAGCACCCTGAGGACTCGTGTTCGAATCCCAACAGAGAAAAAACACTAGGTGGTTTCTTCTCATTTCTTCTAGCCTTCGTAGACAAAGTTATCTGGTACCTATTGGTGTGGGAGGAAACTCTATACACCAAGGCTAGGACAGATGGGAAGAAATTACCTAATGTTTTTGTCTCAACTGCAATTTGAACCCAAAACCTCATGGTTCTCAACCACTTCATTAACCACTAAACCATACCCTTGGGTGCATTAAACAAGCCAGAGTTATTTGTATCAGGAAAAGTCGTTTGGCTTCAATATAATGAAGCCCTGGGTGATTCTCAATCACAATCACATTTTTATATTCACCAACTCGATGACCCATTTGAAGCATGCAGTCAAAGGATATCATCAGTTACTCCTATCCACCAAAATAGGAGTAAAGAGAAGCTAGAGTGCACGAGACGCGTTGTGGTTCATTAACAAAATCAAATCTATAATAATAGTAAAGCATTAGAAACCAACAACCAAGGGTGTGGCCTAGTGGTAAATGAAGTGGGTTGAGCACCCTGAGGACTCGTGTTCGAATCCCAACAGAGAAAAAACACTAGGTGGTTTCTTCTCATTTCTTCTAGCCTTCGTAGACAAAGTTATCTGGTACATATTGGTGTGGGAGGAAACTCTATACACCAAGGCTAGGACAGATGGGAAGAAATTACCTAATGTTTTTGTCTCAACTGCAATTTGAACCCAAAACCTCATGGTTCTCAACCACTTCATTAACCACTAAACCATACCCTTGGGTGCATTAAACAAGCCAGAGTTATTTGTATCAGGAAAAGTCGTTTGGCTTCAATATAATGAAGCCCTGGGTGATTCTCAATCACAATCACTCTTTTATATTCACCAACTCGATGACCCATTTGAAGCATGCAGTCAAAGGATATCATCAGTTACTCCTATCCACCAAAATAGGAGTAAAGAGAAGCTAGAGTGGACGAGACGCGTTGTGGTTCATTAACAAAATCGAATCTATAATAATAGTAAAGCATTAGAAACCAACAACCAAGGGTGTGGCCTAGTGGTAAATGAAGTGGGTTGAGCACCCTGAGGACTCGTGTTCGAATCCCAACAGAGAAAAAACACTAGGTGGTTTCTTCTCATTTCTTCTAGCCTTCGTAGACAGAGTTATGTGGTACCTATTGGTGTGGGAGGAAACTCTATACACCAAGGCTAGGACAGATGGGAAGAAATTACCTAATGTTTTTGTCTCAATTGCGATTTGAATCCAAAACCTCATGGTTCTCAACCACATCATTGACCACTAGACCATACCCTTGGGTGCATTAAACAAGCCAGAGTTATATGTATCAGGAAAAGTTGTTTGGCTTCAATATAATGAAGTCCTGGGCGATTCTCAATCACAATCACTCTTTTATATTCACTGACTCGATGACCCATTTGAAGCATGCAGTCAAAGGATATCATCTGTTACTCCTATCTACCAAAATAGGAGTAAGATAAAAATAGCAAATGAAGATTCTACATTTATAAATAACATCTTACATATTTGGAATAGTAAAATTCAACCACAATTATAAAGATTGAGTCTCCTCAACAATCAAATTTGGTCTGGGTTCAGTTGATTGAAAGTATTACATAATCAATGAATATAAGTGCTCATTTAGAAACTAAATCACCTTCATATACAAACATACATCCAACAGAAAACTAATGCATCAAATCTGCAATAAATTGTCAGTGTAGATAATAGTAATTACTACTTTTTTTTTATAAAGCATTTGACTATGGAAAGAATTACCAAAATGAAAAGAGTGACTACCCATTCTGTACGATATATTTCAGATATGGTCTCTCCTCGAAACATGTGTTAATCTGTTTATCTAAAAATAAAGGACAGAAATAAATGCATCCAGACCTTTTTATTCTTTTTACTTTCTTTGATAAATTGGAAACTACATAAAACCAATCATCAAACGTTTAACAGGAATGAGAAGTCACATTTCTATGCACGGTGGAGCAGAAACTAAAAACATCCCGATAGACTCTTTATCTTGCAATTTTATAACAACAAGAACCGGACAAATCAAACTATTTAAGTTAGTAAAATGAACAGAAAAGCTGTCAAGCAAACGAAACTTCCAATTTTTTGTTCAAAATCCAGAGAGTTCTGAAGCTATAGATCCCAATTTGAAGATATGATAAAAACTATGACATTGATACAAGAATCGACAACAGTTAGAGAAACTAAATTTGAAACATCAATACATCTAGGTTCAATGGAAAAGGTAGTATAGCAGGGGATGTGCGGTAGGTCAACATCACGTGTTTGAAGCCTTCTTGTTGCACTGAGTCCATATTTAAGCAGATAAGGGTAAAGGGTCAGAAGTAACCTCCAAGTTCCAATCAGAAACAATGGATTTCTTGGTCATCAAAAAAAATGACACTCTCAATCCGTTATGAAATAGGCCATCAGTCATATTGGTGTACAGTTCAACAGGAAACACCTTCAACCATATAGCATCAAATGCTTCATGCCTTCATCATATACAATTGGACCTCTGAACCTAAAAGTACAAGTAACTCAAGGAACTCTTCTTTTTTTAATAAATGTGGTGGCCGGGTCAGATTTGCGCACCTCGAAAAATTCTACTAGATACTTGTCACCCTCCCACCAGCAACATGTACCAGCGACCAGATAACTCTATCCACCAAAGCAGGGATAGAACAAATGCGAAGAAATCACCTAGTGTTTTTTTGTCTCCGTGGGGATTTGAAATTGATAACTCATGCTTCTCAACCACGTCATTGACCACCAGGCCACACATTTAGGTCCTAAGGTGTGTAAATAATCAAGACAGCAAATTTACCAAACCAAACCTTGCTTCACAAATTCCAAAATAACTCTATCCACAAACCATACAAATGCTTTAAGCAATAAATTCTTAACCTTTCTTAAAAGTGACAGCACAGATACATAAATTATGAGAAATTCTTTTTACCATGTTCAAAAAAGTTTCTGCCTTTGTGGATAATTGTTTCTTAAGTCACTCCATTTTAACTTTTTTTATCCCTGCTGAACCCACAAAAATTAACCAGATTATACACACACACCTATCAGCATTATTCAATCGAAGTAACATGCAAGTGACAAACAAAAACATGTCACTAATCCATGTTGCTCGGACTCTTAAAAACGCCACGAGGTCCTTGTCAAATCCTCCAAAAAGTAGTGCATTTTTTAAAAATCCGACACACGGGTGTGGCTGCATGTTTGAAGAGTCCAAGCAACAATATCCATTAATTAAAAATAAAGAGAACATATAGCCAAATCAAAACCACACATTTTGAGTATCCAAATTTGTTTCCTTTACAGAGTTTTGACTCTAACCACAAATATTTACTGTAATTAATCTCTGCATTTGTATAAAAAGAACAAGTCTTAAGAGGTCAAAATGGAAACCCCCAAATTTGACTTAGCTACAAAAATCACAATCAATCCAAAATCCAAGCAAACCCCACAACAATTTCTCCAACTGGAACCCAAATGCATGCAATTTTTTTTACAGTGATATCAACAATACATAAAAAAGAGTCTTAACAAGGTCAAAATAGAAAACCCCAAATTTGATTCAGCTCTAAAAATCACAATTAAAACACAATCCAAGAAAACCCCACATAAATTGCTTCATCTGTAAGCTTAAAACATGCATTTTTTTTGCCAAAAAAACACATAAAAATTGTAACTTTTTCACTGAAATGCTTCATCTTTTTAGAAGAAAAAAAAGAGAAAAAGGGGCTAACCAGAGTGAAGATTGATAATGCGATGAAGAGGGATTTTTCTGCAAATTGAAGAGAGTAAAGTAAGAAAAAATAAAAGTAGATAAAAGGAGCGGAGATTTCAACGGAGTTTCACCAATGGTGTTTCTTGAAATGCCCTCTTGTGTGATGAGAAAAAAACTTGCTATTAATATTTGCTCTTAACAAAAAAAAAATTAATTAGAAAAACATTATTCTTAAATTTAAATAATTACATTAATAATATAAGTAAAAAAAATTATTATTCCATTAATAGTAGTGATGGATATAAATTTAGTTATTGGAAGTGTAGCAACCCCAATAAGATAAAAGGTTACACTTTTGATATTAGTGTGATCAAAATTATATTATTGATTTTTAATTTATTGATTAATAAGATATCAGATTAAACGAGCTAATTAGATTGGTTTGATTATTTTTTAAGTGAAAAAAAAAGGAGATAGTTGTGTGTTTGAGTCGTCTTCATCTAGGTGGAAATATTTTTTTTTTACATTAATTTTAACTTGACAAGTTGATTTTATGAAGTTTAGTAATTAGTATATTTTTTGTGTCAATAAAAATTAATTATAGTGTTCGATTTTCATTTGTTGTCTAATAAAATATTTGAAATTTTGAAAGTACGAATTGTCTATATTTTTACTTTAACGAAAAAGTTTTTTAGTTATTTTAAGAATTTTTTTTTGCATTAAACGTATCAAACTATAAGTGAATTTTGTTAATATCGACACAAAAAAGTCAAATTCTCATTTATCTTTAGCTAGAGTGAATAATATGAATAGCTTTTATATATATATATATATATAATATATATATATATATATATATATATATATATATATATATATATATATTATATAAAGGAAATAAATTTTATTGTTATGATAACATGTGCTCCAAAGGCATCCTAAGCCTCTTATAAGTACAATTATTTAATTTATATCGCAAATTTATATCTATGTTATAAGTTAAAAACATTGAATTATGTTGAATTTGTAACAATAATATTATATTCGTTATTTTTATATGATATTTGAGTAAATTTATTTTATGAATCTATCGTCATTTTCTCTAGTCAATGACAATTTTTAATTTCTATATTGTTAGGAAGATTTTAATTTGTGATATTTGACTAAGTTTATTTATTTTTTGATAAATTAATTACTTAAATTTAATCTTTTTGCTTATAAATGTTCGCACATTTTCAAAATTGCTAAGTGTTTCATCATTTAGTATATATTACTTATTAATTACTCCATATTTAAAGATAATATATTTATAAAAATAGTCCAAATATAACATAATAAGAAATTCAAAACATATTTTTAATTAATTAAAATTTGAATATGTTTGATTCATGTATCACAATGACTAAAATCAAACTTTATTAGTAACTGAATAATCATGGTCGACATTTTTCAAGGTCACACCTAATCTAGAATTAAAAAGAGGTATAAAGAGCTTTTTTCGTTTTTAATTACAATACAACCTCTTTTAACTAATATAGACAGGACAATGGAAATTTATTATTTTAGAGTGATATTATTTACGGGATAAATTAATAATTATTAATTAAAAAATGATTTGGGATTTAACGCAGGTTGATTTTGATTATATCAAAATTATTATATCTTATTAATTTATGTATCATATTTATTGAGTTAACATAAAAAGTATTATACATAAATTGAAACGAAAACATCAAATCATTGTATTTTACTAATTTATGTATCATATTTATTGAATTGTCACCATTGTGCAAACAAAAACATGGATAACAAGTGTGCTTTTGATGAATATATGGTTTGGTCGCAAAATGAATGGTAGACGAGTTTTGCTTATGGAAGATAATTATTCAGGTCATAATAAAAATATTGAAGGACTACAAAATGTTGAATGTTTTCTTACCGCCCAATATGACATCCTAAATTCAACCTTATGATGTTGGATAATAAGAGATTTTCAAGATGTATTATCGTAACAAATTTTACTGTAAAATGTTAGAAGGCTATGAAATTGGACAAATTAATCCAACAAGTATTAATATTTTGGATGCTATCAATTTTGTAGTCCCTACTTGAACAAATTTTTGTTAGTAAGAGACAGTAATAAAATATTATTTTTGACACTGTAAAATTCATTGGGTGACACAATATTAGAAAATTTGAATGAACGCACTTGTTAAAACAACATTCATAAACTTGAAGTTATAATTAATGATCTCGGTTACAACAATAAAATGGATATCAATAACCTGTTGGATTATGTGGGTGAAAGTGATACATATTCAAAAATCCAGAGCTTAGAATAAATTGTGGATACCATCGGAAAAACCAATGTTGAAGATAATATAATTCTTCACAATTTTATGGTGCAGTTCGAAATAAAGACATAACTCTTGGATGCATTTAGAAAAGTTAGAGATGAATTCAACTAGATTTATATTTCAAGAAAATAACAAAAACACAAGAGAATCATATTTTACTAAATTATTTTAGATATATTTGTACTTATAAAGAATTATTAATTTATGATATTAATAAAATCATATATTTATAAAGGGGTCTTATGAAAATATATTATCTTATCGAGATTAATGATTTTTTCCATTAGTCCAACTCGGGACCAGCGAAAAATATTACTTTAAAGAGATAATTAATTTACCTAATATTAATTTATAGAGATTATACTATATAAAGCACCACAATCTAGAATTAACAAAATAAAATTAAATATTTTTTTAAATATTTCTCTATTTAAAATAAAATAAATTAAAGTTTAAATTCGCGATTCGACAATAAACCTATAGCCACAATGACAATTATGCCCTTTTTTATTTTCTAAAATTAAGTGAACTAATTGAAAGCAAAACGACAACAATAAAACGATAAACAATCTCAATTAAATATATAAAGGTATCTTAAAGCAATGTTTTTGCTTAATTTTAAAAAATATTCTCATGCAATTGACGGTGCAATGAGAATTAAAATAATAAAAACTCATCAATTTTAGATAAACAATTCATTACTTATTATTTTTAATTTTTAAAATCAATTATTTTGCACGTGAATGATTTGTTCAAGCTTGACAAAGTATATAAAAAAATAATTGTTTGATTAAGTAATAATTTGTATTTCAAAAGATTGTTTAAGGATTTGTGATGAATGAATATGATTTTTTTCACTTTCAATCATAAATTTGATTATGTGATAAGTATATATCATTTGTTCTATTTTTCATATACTTTTAAGTTTATTTTTTTTAAAAAAGTTAGCTTTCTATGCTATAATTTCAATTTCATATTTTTACTTTATTCGTAACGAGGATATAATAGAGAAATGACATAGGATTTAGGAGTAAGCATTTAAGACTAAGAATTTGTTTGAATTGGTTTTTGATTTTTAACCTATAAATAACAACTAACAAGTTATTATAATTTAGAAATTTCAATGCACGGATATTTTAGGGTAAATTGTATATAATGGCAAATTAATAAATTAAATTAAATGTTATAATCATACTTTAATTTAATTTTACCCTGTAGCAAAGTGTTTGTCAGTCATCTCTCCCTCAAACTCTCGCTCGCTCCCTCTCACTTTTATACAAACAGAAGTGTATAAAATTCGTTTTTGATTGTATAAAACGAGAAAAAAAATAGTATATATACATATATTTTCGCTCCCCTCTCCCAGATCTCGCTCGCTACTCTCGCCTCTATCGCCTATACAAATAGATGAAATGTATAAATCGTGTTTCTGTTTGTATAAAGTGAGAGAAAATTGTATATATACACTTGCAAATACATATATCTTCATCCTATACACTTATAATTATACTATACAAGTATTTTCTTTTGTCTTCTATCTTTCTCATTTTATACACACACAAATTATACAATTGATTTGTATACAACTGTTTTCTTTTGTATATGTATATTGAATTATACAATTAGTTTCTTTGTATATGTATAACGAATTATACATATTTAGGTTTGCTATGGAGCACAATTATGCAAATTTTGCTATAACATACAAATATGAATTTTGTGTTTGCTATATTTGAAAGTTGCTAATTTTTTTAAACTTATTTTATCATTTCAGCTTAAAACCAAATAAATATAAACATTTCCTTAAATTTACTTAAACGCTCAAAAAATTATCTTAGCTTAATGACACTAAAAATAAACCAACCAAACATGATATAAAAAATTAAACTTTTTTTTACATATAGTATATAATTTTATTTACTTTTATATATAAAGGGTAATTTATAGTAATAGTTTCAATATAGGTAATATATAGTAATAATATAAATATAAATATATAATGAAAAAATAATTTAAAAAAATGATTTTCATAGAGAGTAATTACAATATGTTAATTTCTAAAAAGGGAAAATAAAATAAAAGGAAAAAAAGATAAAAAAATAAAAGATAGAAAATATAATTAATAGAGTTTAATCCACATTTTATGCTCTCTCTTTTCCCTCTTCTCAAATTCTACCGGCCGCTGTCTCCGTCGTCCTCCGCCTGCCGGCGGTAAGTTCAGTTGCTACCTGAATTTTGTATTGCTGAGTATTACATCAACGCTGTCAACAGATGGGAAGGCCGCCGAGTAATGGAGGTCCTTCTTTCCGTTTCAACCCTGCAGAGGTTAATACAACTTTTTTTTCTCTCTCTCTGTACATGTTTCGTGGTTTTCAATTGGATAATTATTACTGATTTTATGATTTGTGTTCAGTTTATTTCGTATCGTGATTGTATTTACCCTTACTTTCGTTATGCATTTTGAGCTAGAATTTTCAGTAAGGAGTTCACAAATGTGAAGAAATAGACACAGGAATATATTGAAGGAGGTTGAAGCATAGTAATTTTAAACATGTATAAACAATATAATTCTTTGCCGAAGGGATTGGGATGAAGTATGAACCCCTGGTCCATACCTGGCTCCACCCTTGGTTGAGATTTGGGGATTCTCACATTTATTGTTTGACTCACTAGTGGCGGAGTCTGGAATTTCATTAAGGGGTTCAAAATCTGAAGAAGTGGACATACGAACTAGCTGAAGGGGGTTCGACATCTAGTAATCTATACATAAAAGATAACGTTAACTATATATAATTAGTATTATTTTTCAGTGGAGTCCTGACACAAGCTGAATCTGCCCGTGATTGTTCTGCTTTTGTATTTTATATGCAGTTTAATTATATAGCTGAATCTTCCTTTTCAGTGAGAACTATCTCTGAAATAAATTTTGACAATATCAATTCCTACACTTATTTGGTGTTTCCAAACGTTTTCATGATTTAGTATCACATCTTCCCTACAACAGAAGCACTAGATTTAGATATGAAGTAACATTATGACTATGATAGACGACATTGTACTTATGAAAGAAGTCTTAGACGTCAGATGTTTTCTAATCAAATCTTATACGGTAGAAATGGAGGTAATCTTCCAATAAGTAGATGGAATATGGAGTTGTCTAGAAATAAAATAGCGGGTCCCTAGTTGCTATACCTATCTTTTTTACACTAGTTATTGTTATCCTTTCATATAATGCTTATTCCTTTTGCTATTTCAGTTGCCTTCCGTGATAGGCCTTTGATGTCACTTGTCAACATGAAATGTTTTCTGTCAATTCATGAGTTTGATTGTTTTAAAGCAACCCTTGGAGAAAAATCTATGCCATAGAAGCTTTCCCTACTTGTCATACATCCTTCCCTTTTTCAATGATGGTATTCAAACGTTTCAAACATGTGAACCTTACAGCTCAATTGCACTGTCCACAGTGGTTGTATCTGATAACTTCCGCAGCAAGATATCAGATCTGGTTGAAAACCTTGGTAAATTTGTCAAATGTTGCAGGTAGCTGAGATGGAAGCTATATTGCAAGCTCATAATATCACAATGCCGGCCCGTGAAGTTCTTGTAGATCTTGCTGAGAAGTTTAGGTAGGCTGTTAGTGTGCCAAATATTTAAAGTTACTCTTTTGATTTATATACTCATGAAGTTTGGATGGTAATGTTCCTACTTCAATGTAGTTCTTCATCGGAGAGATCTGGAAAATTTGTGGTTCAAATGAAACAAGTAAGAGGCTTTTCACTTTATGCACTGTAATTTCTGATGATCAAATGAAAATGCTTTCGTAACTATGGCTATTTATCTTGTACCTAATATTATGGAAGTATCGTCATAGGTTTGGAACTGGTTCCAGAATAGACGATATGCTATTAGAGCAAAAACAGCTAAGAGTCCTGGTAGATATATTGCCCATCCAGTGCCTCAAAGTGATCCAGCTGCAGTAAAGGCTCCTGCCAAATTGAGTGCCTCCCCTATGCCTCACGGTGATCCAGCTGCAGGAAGGATTATGCCCCAAGCCCCTCAACCCATACCCGCTCCTCAAGGTAGAATTTGTAATTTCCTACCATGTCTCGAAACAGTCACAGATTCTCTTGTGCATCATTTATGATTAGCAAGTGTCTTAGATATTCGGTTTCACTATTCTTCCTAACTTGAACTACCTCTGTTAGTTACAGTGAGAACAATGCCCCAGGTACCTCAACCTCTGCCTGCTCCATCAGGTACAATCCTTAATCAATATTCTTATGGTTTCTTGTTTTTGCAAAGAGTCCTTACTGATGGGTTCCAACTTCCAATTTATGTCTTTCTATCACGATTTATCATTTATTGTAGCTGCATATTACCTCATTCTGCCGTTATGTAGGTTCTCTACTTTTTGTTATACTTTTTGATGAAGTAAGTGGTTTATTATTCACAAAATCATCAAGAAGATGCATAGTTGCAAAAGTCAAGGAAATATCAGCTCATACAAAGATGCAAAAAACCTATAATAAGACTATACAGCCGACAAGATCCAATAACCTATCATAAAACTAAAGAGCTGACAAAATCCAGAAAATACAGGGGTAAGATTAATCCAACTAACAAGAGTAATCAGGCATTTGGCTTGATATTGGAACTGGCAGTTGAAATACGATTAAAACATCTTTGGTTCCTCTCAACCATAAACACTACAAAATACAAGCAGGGACCACAGACCAGGTTCTTCTGATGGCCGTCCCAACTTTCCAAGAGCTCCAAGCAGACAAAGACTTCCTGACAGTGTGAGGCATAGGCCATTACAAACTAAAAAGATCACCTTTTTGGTAATACTACTTGCATAACCCCCAAAATACTAATGAAATATTACCTTATCACAAAAAAAGGAAGATCACATCGTTCCACTAATCTATACTATCATGTGATAAATATCTGAACTTTTTGAGCTATGTGCCCTTGTGTCTGGTTATCCTGTTCTGTGGCCTTCTCATATGTGGAAGTGTGCTCATTTCATCAGTCTTAACTAGAGCTGGAAGGAGTAGAAGTATTCAATACTAGTAATGTCTTTTCTGATACGTTATTGATAGTGTAATGTGCTCAAAGAATGGTGTAGGCATTCCAGTGCATAAGCTACTTCCTGAGCTTCGTGGTATCCACCTTATCTTGAATTGATTTCCGCTATCTGAGAAAATGGTGCTTTCAGATTTGGAGTTCTGTACACGTGCAGAATCATTGTAACTGTTGAAAACGATGACGTGACGGTGATCCTGAGTTGGGTCTTATTACAGTAAATTCATGTCAACTTACAATAAAATAATTGGAGGATACCTGTGAGCCGCCGTAATACTGTTAGCTAGCTGAGTGTTCTCTCTGTAATTAGTGACAGATTTCCAAAAATGGTGATAATAAATTAGAATAAATAGCTAGATATGCCAATGTGAGGTTCTCCTGTGGTTTGGAAGAGCAGATTGGTGCTTGGAAACATAGAGCTCACTGTTTTTGATCTTCAGAAGATGGATGATTAGTTTTGGCTGTTTCAGGACGAGTAAGGTATGGTATTATGGAAAATAGTGGCTGAATCACTACCCTTGTTGATTAAATGATGAACAAGAAATATGGCTAAATTTCAAGTACTGTAATCAGTTATATACTGCAAAATTTGTAGGTTCCTTTTGCTTATTTTGTGTTTCTCTCATAAAAAGAACTTATCCTTTTAAATATATATATTTGTTTCAAGTATTCTATTTTTTTTAGTGGCAGTGCAAAGTGTGTGCAGGAGTGCTTCAGATAACACTCAAATGGAGTTCGAAGCTAAATCTGCAAGAGATGGTGCATGGTTCGTCTTTTAAGTTCGTTCAATCCATTTATGCCTGGCTTTATCATTTGCTTAATCTCCAGCTTCTTTGTATTTCGATAGCTAGTAATTATAAATTTATGATATTATCCTTTCTTAGGTATGATGTAGCAAGCTTCCTGTCACATAGATCTGTGGAGAATGGTGATCCGGTAATTCTCAGAGTTACATATCTATGGTTTCATGAAAGAAATTATTCGTTAGCCTGCTCAGTAGTTAAATTTCTATCGATGTGTAGAATCATCTCCTTGCTCTCTCTTTTTACCAGTGGAGTTTGCCATTGATTGTTAAGGCAAGATTAGGCTATTATTTTTTCAGAAATCAGGAAGCACATAATTGGCTCTTTCATTTATTGTTAAGGCGATGTTAGCCCTCTAAAGGCAATATTAGCCCTCTAATTTTTTCTCTTTCTTAATGGTGATAAACTTCTGTTTTCAGGAAGTCTTGGTTCGGTTTGCAGGGTTTGGAGCAGAGGAGGATGAATGGGTAAATGTACGTATGCATGTAAGACAGCGATCTCTGCCGTGTGAATCATCGGAATGTGTTGCAGTTCTCCCTGGCGATCTGATTCTTTGCTTCCAGGTGCATTTTATTTATGGATAATGTTAAAGCTAAACATACCAAATTGTCATCATTTAGCTAAGGCTCTAACAATTTTCAGGAAGGGAAAGAGCAGGCCCTGTACTATGATGCACATGTCTTAGATGCTCAAAGACGCAGACATGATGTGAGAGGTTGCCGTTGTCGGTTTCTGGTTCGTTACGACCATGATCAGTCTGAGGTATTCATTATATCCTTTTTCCTTCTAATTTTCTGCTTTTATCTTAATATTATGGCCTCAATTTCATGAGTGTATTTCAAATTTCTGACTTCCGTGTTTCCTCAGACCCCACTTGTGTGGGGCTACACTGGGTTTGTTGTTGTTTACATAAAATTGTCCTCATCTTATGACAAGCAAAGAAACAATTGTTTACAAGGAACAAATAATTTTAGCTGTGAATAAGCACAAATAGTCAGATTACTCGTTAAAAAATGGCTGTTCCTTGTAGATTTGGTAACTGCTGTTTACTGACTGGTTATTATCTTTGTGTTGTGAAAATGCTTAAAGTTTTTACGAAAATTTAGCATTTCTCCTGCCTTTAGCCTAATAATTCTGGAGGCGAACTATATTCTACTGCAGCCATGTGCTTCAGGTAGCATTTTCGAACTTAATGGTACCAATAGCTTGCTGAAATTATTTCATTGTTATCCATTCCTGGTTATTTTAGAATATATCTGAGCCTTCTAAGAGGTAGCAATATTCGGATCCTCCTCTTCTACCTAGAGGACCCCATTAGTTACTTTTAGGTTGACAATCTTGATGCTTGCTCACATGTAAGTTTGTTCTTTCGCCAACTTGTACTTGCTTAGTGGGGTACACCATCTCTACTTTTCGATGTTGGTCATTTATGTTTGAAACATCTGGTTTCATACAACACTGAACATTTTTATTGTCAAGGATACACATCACATCAGTCTTCAGTTAGTTTAATCCACTTGTCTTTTTCTATTTAGGAAATTGTTCCTCTGCGGAAGGTTTGTCGTCGGCCTGAAACTGATTATAGGTTGCAGCAACTAAATGCTGAATCTGTGAAGCAGCAGAAAATAGGTAATGACCCTACAACAGGCAATACTATGAAGGTTTACCCCCCGGCTGATACACCACAGAAAGCCCAAACCGAATCAAAGATGAAACTAGCTGAACCAACACAAAAGCAGCCTGCACTGGATTACACCATCAAGCCAGAACCCAATGTGTTTCCTATGCTGCAAAAGCCTAGTACTGATTCTCTAACAGGAAATACTTTGGCGGAAACAACACCCAAGCTTATGGAAGAAATGGCGGAGAAGCCGGTAGCTGAAACAGCTGAGGCGCCTCAGGAAGAAAAAATAGAGACGCCTCTGGCAGAAATAACAAACAAAGCACCAGCAGAAGCACCAGAACAGCCTCCTGCCGAAACAACTCCTAAGCCTCTGGCTGATTCTACATCGAAGCCAGCTGAAGCAACAGAGGAGCTACCTGCTGAAACAACTCCTAATCCTCTGTCTGCTTCTACATCGAAGCCAGCTGAACCAACAGAGGAGACACCTGCTGAAACAACTCTTAAACCTCCAGCTTCATCAACATTGAAGCCAGATGAAGCACCAGAGCAGCCTCCCGCTGAAACAACACCTGAACCTCCAGCTTCTTCAACCTCAAACCCAGTTGAAGCACCAAAGGATCCTCCTGCTGAAACTACTTCCGTAGAGGAAACAACTCTTGAGCCTCCTCCTGAAACAACTCCTGAACCTCCGGCTGATACAACATCAAAGCCAGTCGAACAATCAGAGGAGCCTCCTACTGAAACAACTCTTGAGCCTCCAGCTGATTCAACATCAACTCCAGTCGAAGAAGCATCAGAGGAGCAGCCCAAGGCCGAGGAGCATGTTGATTCTGGACCCCCCGCAGCATCCCCTGATCAGGACACTGCAGATGTATAAGCAAACCCTTATCGCCAAAAGTTATGAACATTACAAATGTAGTCAATGTTACCAAGTTAGGATTCCTAAGGAAAGAGAAGCCCAGGGTTGGAGAAGCCAGGTAGAAACTTATTCTCGCGCACCCCTCTTTCCCTTGCGCTGTTAAAAGCACAAGGGACTTTACTAGTGGCTCCGACAGATCAGTCATAGTCTTGTAGAATATTTAGATCTTGACCTTCAACTTAATACTCTCATTCTTATCTGTCTCTCCATCAGATGTTTTTCTAATCGTACAACATGAATTTTACTTGTGTCGATGCTACAGCTGCAGATTTTATTTTATATTTCAATGGAGAAGATTGATTGAGGGGTTCCGTATATAATTTAAACAAATACTGAGAGTAAGAGAGTAGAGAGGTAAGAGTGGTGGGGCTGGGGAAGATGATGTCTTTTGGAAGAGGCAAGGAGAACACAATCAATGTCGAATGTCACTTGCAAAACTTGTTTTTCCTATTTCTGTTACGTAAGTTGTAAGAGAATTTCATGCTAGAATGAATCTATAAAGTTCAAATTCTAAATCTGACTGTGTCGGAAGACCATGGTCGTTGATTGTGAAAACTTCAGTAAAGAAATTTGAATAGATGGGAACAATCAAAAAGTTGTTCAGAGGTGAAAACTTTCATTGCTTAACAAAAGAAAACTTCACAAGCATTGCAACTAATAGAATGTACAAATGCACAACAAACAAGATCATTATGATCTTTCACTATCTACTCTTTAATATCTCTATTATGTTGGAATCAACAAAATTTCAAGTGGCTCATACAACTTCTGTTTGGTGTTATATACGTCCCACTGTAACTTCATGAACTGGTTGAGGAATATCTGTACTGGTTCAATCATCTCGACTTCACTGAAAAGAGGAACGTCATCACTTGTTGCGTTACATTTCACTATCAAAGATTGAACATATGGTCTTCGAGCCTCTGAGTTTGCACTGCTGGCCTTGATGCAGTTTGATCCGAACTGCCTCGTGCACCTACAGGAATCTAGCACATAAACTGGCTAGTATCTGCTATAATCGCTATCTTGCTGCAAAAAAGGAATTTTGTCCATCAGAACAGACATTTTTGTCTTATAATAACTGTGTTCTTGATAGTAAATCAAGAACTTTCGACAGTAAAATTGCATATAATGCAACTAATTTATGCCGTACTTCCAAGGAAAAAACATGTCTGTATTCATACAGACCCCTGCCCGCTAAGGCTGTTGTTTCCGTGGTGGCTGTATGTTTAAACCTTATGCGCCTAAAGGGTCCATTGATGTTCCAGAATATGCCACTAGGCCGAGGGGCAATGTCTGCGTTGACTCTACCCTCCCAGACCCCACTTGTGGGATAAGTGCTGATAGTTTTCTTTTTGTCGACCATGCAGCACTTGCAAGGAGCTTCAGAACTTATTAATTGCTAACAAAAGGCAGCCCAGTGCACTAAGCCTCCGCTATGCGAAGGGTCCCTGGAAGGGCTGGATCACAAGGATCTATTGTATGCAGCCTCACCCTGCATTTCTACATGAGACTGTTTCCACAGGTCATACCCATGAGCTCCTAGTCACATGGCAACAACATTACCAGTTCCGCAAAAGGCTCCCCTTCAACCTATTAATTTCTACCATTTCAAAAAGGCCAATTTGGCTCTTGGGTGGCAATTTTTCATGATTAATTCTGCAGCGGAAGGATAATAGTCTACAAACTGCAAAAAAATAACGGAATAATAGTGTACTAAACCTGGAGTTCATTTCTAAGTCGCATTCTTTCACTATTTTGTATCCTCGGAAGTTTTATTGCCATCGTCTTTGTTCCCTTCAGCGCTATCTACAGGACGTACTGGTATTGAATCCTTTGAACTCAACTGTGCTTCACCTTTATTGTTAGTTTCTCCCATGATAGAGTTCAAGGCAAGCTGACCAGAATAAAGGAACAAACCGATAGAGTTGATGCCAAAGACAAACGTCGCGAGGTAACATATTCCATTTATTATAGTTCTGCAAAAAGTTTGTAAACAAGAAGGTTTTATAATCTTTCAACAGTAAAGCAACGCATTAGCGTAAAGGGAAGCTATTAAAAGACTACCTAATCGTTATTGTTATCTGGCGAACCTGTTGCAAACACAAAGAAAGAATGATTATCAAATGGTAACCAATAGAAGTATGAAACTGAAGGATCCAATCCTCTTCATTAACATCAACCAAACAATTGACACCGAAAAGTGAACATTGTCAAGATTCTTTCACTAGAGGTTCTGTTCACAGTCGCAAAATCTACCATCACTGAGTGTATGCTATATTCTAGTTACCATCGATTCTCTACTAAAGCATAGTAAAGATTATTCCTTCTCACCCCGTTCTCCCGTTCTGAATAAGTTGTCTGAATGTTTACCTTACTTGTTATGCATTATACAGATCACAGTGGAAGAAATGAAACAGCAAATGTAAAGGCAAATGAGATGCAAACCGAGAAACTATCTGAAAGTGCTTGGCGGTTCAGAGAAGCTTCGATGGTAGTGGTGAACTTGTATAGGAGAAGTGCAATAACACCAGCTGTTAAACCTCCCAAGAGTGCCTGAACAGGTGAAGGTGGAGTCTTGGCATCGATTGGCGTTGGCGTAATAGCTTTCAAACTCTCCACTGTTTCCTCCTTCAACGTTTTCTTCGCCCCCGTTGACCTAAGTTTCTAACACCAGCAAAAAGAAATCCCACATTATCATCACAAAATAAACATCTATGTTCCTTAATTACCTTCAGTCTTATGTTTTTCGGACTCTCCAAAAATATCATGTCAAAGTACATATGCATTTCTAATCAACTGAACAAGAATTGCACAGCTAAGAAGTGATATGCTTTTACTCATACTTCCATCACCATATTCAATGAAATTAAAACTCAATAGTGAAAAAACATGACGATGAGAGCATGTACAACCAATTTCATTGCTCAATAACCTTCTTCCGCTCCTTAAGCGGAGGATCTATCTAAAACAACCTCTCGTACACTCTATCCTCCCTCGACCCCACTTTGTGCGATTACAGTAGGTATATTGTAACTATCTGAGAATTCAAATCATCTTTTATTTTCTCAAACGGGATTCTGTGATAATTTCATGCAAACTGCAAATAGAGGCGGAGACATGATTTCAACTTAACGAATTGTTGATTTCAACCTGACAAAATTAAATGCTAATAATATGTTCTAAGTTTACTATGTCTACACATTCAATAAATATCATAACACATATACATTGTTTGAGCAAAAGCTATTGCCGAACACATAAATATACTAATTTATGTGACACACTTTCCTTTTCCGTTTCGTTCCAAAAAAATAAAAAACTGAACTTCTCTATAACTTAAAATAATTGCATGTTTTACATTCTTTCAACTTCGTATCCAATCAAATATCGTAACATAAATTAAAATTAAAACTGAGGGAGTATTAAATGCATTCAAATTTTAAAGCTGAGTTCGATTTACTAAGCTTTTGCTATGGTCTATTTTACGTAATCATACCTGTATTTTTATAAGAGGTTATTTTTACGGCTCGAAATCATATCAGCAAAATTCACACTGTATAGAGTAAAAAGACAAGAGCTTTTACCAGTTCTTTGGCTCGTTTAGCGCGGCGGCGGAGGGAGCGGAAGAGGAAAACCGATATAGCTCCGGTGAGGAGAAGACTGGTGGCGGTTTGAAGCGGCGAAGGGTCATCAGAAGTAGCAAAAATATCCGTTATTGAAGATGGGAGCTCAATGGGTCCTTCCTCCGGTGGCGCGTTGGTTGTTTCATCGCCGGAAACAACCGTTTCATCTGGGGCTTCAGCTAGCAACGACGACGGCGCGTGTGATTTAGTGACTGATACAGAACGGCGCGTGGAGTTGGATTTGTGAAGGGAATTGTGAAATGGAGTGAGAGAAGTAATGGGGTTGGGAGGAAAAGTGAGAGGGAAGAAGTAATTGGATGAGAGGAAGGATTTGGTTTGCAGCATTTTTGAGTTCTTGGGAAGTTTATGTTAATGGTGATGAAGAAGATAAAGAGTTATGCTCTTCAACACACACAAAAAAAAAAAAAAAAAAAATTAAAAATAAAAAAATAAAAAAAATCTTAGGATATTTTTTTTTTGGACAAAATAGAATGAAAACCTTGATTTTTGGTAGAAGTAAAAAAAAATCATAAATATTAAAAACATATTTAAATTATTTATTTTTAGATTTTTATATTTAAACTATTACGAGTACTTATTAATTTGAGAAACATATCTGTCTTTTATTACACTCTCATCATGATACATATAGTATACTAAAAAAAGGGTTCGGCCATACTCCGACATAAAGATAGCTTTTGAATTATTTCAAAATTATGTGTTTAATCGAACGTTTTTCGAACATTAGTGGCTTGAGTTCTCATGAAATTTTTTAGGTAAGTAGGAAACACCAATATAAGGGTCTGACAACAATTCCTCAAAAATCCTTATCATTCATTGTTTCCGAGAGATGAATTTGTGAACGAATAAAATTGGATTCGTCAATTTCATTTTCTTTGAAACTCTTTCGTCGATCCTAGGCAAAGGAAGAACAGTTGTTGACACCCAATTTTGACTCTCCACAATATGGATATATTAATCATCAATCTTTTTTAAATTCAAACGATATTAAAATAAGTATTTTCAAGTAATTTTTTCATTTTAATACTTTTTTTAATAATATGTATGCTTTGTATAATTACGTATATGATTAATATATTTTATGAATATTCGAAAATCATTTCAAAAAATTCTATTTTGAATTAAATATTTTTTTGATTTAGTTTAGTTTAAATTGCGGTTATAATTTTTGAGTCATTAAGTTAATTATTTTATCTCATTAACATTAACAAGCTTGTTAATTAATTAGTATTAATTCGTCTTATTTAATTAGCTGAATCTACTAAATTAATTCAATTTGGCTAAATTTGAAACTTCCATTGGCTAATAATTACATTTCATTTGGCCACCTCTTGGCTTGCAATTGTAGCCACATTTTGTTCCACTTATCTTATTTGTCCAATATTTAGCCATATATTTGCAATTGTAACCATGCCATATGCTTATATTTGCAACTTTGGCCTATGCAAGTACTTTCTCTCGAACCATAGTACTATTATTTGATTAGATCATCAAATCTTTTATTTCTCTTGAGATTTCTTCAATGTTCAGTTCTATACACGTCTTTTTTTCGGAGGTCTACAACCATTATGTGGCATCGGAGCTATATCCCGTACGAAAGTTAATAGTATACCACTGCGACGGACGCCGGTATGCCTGAATATCTTATCCGTCTCTCCAGGAAAATGGATTTCTCCAGAAAAGATTTTCAGTTTAATTCGTTTTGATTAATGTGTTTGAGTGATTTATTTTAGCCTAGCTTGAAAAGCTTCTTTGTAACTTAATAAAAAAAGCTTATTGACTTGACCATGAGTGACATGATATACACTGTTGTATACATAGTGATACAAGGACAAAATGGGCTAAGCAGGCCCACACAATGATGCAGCAACTTTAAGGACAGGTTCAAGTTTGGGCCTGCTAAGCCCAACAATGAATTTGACAAAAGCCCAAATTTGAGATTTTCCTCCTTTATTATTGTTGTATTTGATTATTTCTTGTTCGACTCAACTTTTTTTTTTCTTTTTTGGTTAACTTAGATGAATCCTTGGGGAGATTTCAACTTTATTACTTATTTACTTTTAAATATTCAATTTTTAAAACTCGTTTTTTAAAGGCAAATTTATACTTTAAGACTAACTTGAGAATTATCGATATTCTTTCATCGTTAGTAACTATCATTGAATCCAGGTTTATGAGTTTGAGATAATCATTTAGTTCATAGTCTTGACACGAATAAAGTTGGGAATTTTTTATATTTTAACATTTAAATTGTTCCATCACTTAGAATAATAAGAGTGTATAAATATCAATTTAGTTTTTAGCAATTTATTTTTAAAAAGTATTTTTACATTTAAAGTTAGTTGTCTACTTCATAGTACATTTTAGGAATCTATTAGATTTGGTTGTCAATTTTTCCTCCACAAAAATATTTTTAAAAAAAATCATCAATAAATTAAGTAGCAAGCAAATTCAAGATTCATTAGATTTTTGAAAAAAAAAAAGAAGAAGAAAATGCTCAAATATGCTATCGAACTTTCAGAGAAGGCTCATTTATATTATCCGTTAAAAGTTTGGCTCATCTATGCCATTATCGTTTAAGTAAAGGCTTATTCATGCTATTATTTTTTTAACAGCAGTTTTGCAATGATTCGACCACGTCATTTTTTAAAATAATAAAATATTAAAATTCTGAATCAAATATTAAATTAAAATAACCCACCAAATTTATTAAAAAAGAAGTATCATTTAGTTGAGTTATTTTATTTAATGTTTGTTTAGAATTTTAATTTATATTATAAAAATTATGTACTCAACATGAAAATTATGTACGATTTTCGTGCGGGGATTAACGCAATCACTATAGATATCACGCATACGATCGTGTAACGCACGATTTTAAACCTGATTTTCAATATAATATTCGATATCCAATACTTGAAATCATAAAAAATAAAATATCACATTTTAAATTAGCAAGTAGAACGTGTGTATATCATCCTTTGCTAATATATTATTCATGCTTTAAGTATTGAATTTTATAATGTGTGTATGTCGTGAGATTATAAATATCATGATCGTCTTTTTATCAAATTTTTAATTATTATTTTTGGCTTTAATTTGATAAAGTCTAAGCTCTATGCATAATGAAAAGATGAGTAGTGAATGATTACACATTTCAAAATTTGTGACTTATAAATCATACATAGATAATTATATTGTTACTCTAAGGGGTCGTTTGATGCAAAAATGAATAATGCAGGAATTAGCAATGCAGATATTAGTAATACAAGGATTATTTTTATCAAGTGTTTGGTTCATTGTTTCTTATCTAATTTTGTGTGTGGTTTAAAAGTTTTTTTTAAAAAACTTTCCAATTATACCCTAGAGTTATTATGAGATTTTGTATTTCATGTAATTGAGTCAAAGTAGATAATTAACGGAGAATATTATTTTTTCATAACATTTTAAACTAGTAAGGAGAATAAATTTTTTATTGTCATGTTCACTATATTCTCACTTAAATTATTGAGAGTAAATAATTGTCATCTTAATAAATTAGAGTTAATAACTCAAAAGGTCACACAACTATAATGATTATACAGAAAAATTTATTGAACTTTGTTTTGTATCAATAAATTTTAAAAAAACTCTTTATCATAAAATAAAATAAAAATATAAAATAAATATAGAAAAATAAATTAAACTATTTTTATACTCGAGATGTGTGTGTATATATATATATACAAACACACTTGTTTTAGACTACTTGTGTAATGTTTAATGAACTTTCATTAAGAGACAATATTTTACTTATGAATTGCTCTTAAATTCATACATCAACATTAACATATTAGTCGGATTATAATATTTTATATTAATAATAAATAGATTAAGTAATTCATATTTTAGAAACAAAAAGTTATATCTAAATAATAAAATTTGTAAGCTAATTTATTTAAATAACTTTATTAGTATAAATATAAAATATAAAATCAAAAAAAAAATATTAAAAGGATTTGAGGGGTATTTTTGTCTTTATCTAGAATAGTCCCACGGTATTAGAGCTAATACCTCCAAATGGAAGGTATTAGTAATACATCACATAATACCATGCAGGATGTATTAACTAATCCATGGATTAGTTATACATAGGCTCACAATCCTACCAAATACAGTATTAAATAATACCTTACTTAATTCATGGACTATTTCTTCTAATTCAGCCTACCAAATGACCCATAAGGCTCTTCTTCAAACTTATGTTGGTACATATTATTTACTTCAAATCAATAAAGATAAATATTACTTATATATTTTATTTATTATTTATTCATGATTATAGGTTATATATATTATTACTTTAATATATATTACTATATGTGATTTAAATTGCTTGGTATTGTATAATTAAAATTATAGACCATTCATGCCTTTTCTTTTGTTACATTCATTTTAATGTTGATATTAACTTTTAACTAGTAGGAGAAGATGTATGTATCATAATTAACTTTTTTTTATTTTATAGAAAATGATCAAATACACCCTAATCTATATACCATATATGTTATTACTATATGTGATTTAAATTGCTTGGTCGATCTTTTTTCATTGAAATTCTTTTATTTTATAGTAATACATCGTACACAATCTTATCTGTCATTAGACTCGTATAATCTCTGAATCACGTAGCAATAAAAGTTTAAGTTAACCACTATTTCTAAATTCATTTTGCTATCTATCTTCCAATTCTAATAACTTGTCATCTTCAAATTTTCCAACTCATTTTGTTATCTTGAAACTTCTTATCCTCATCTTGACACTTAAATTTGTTTGTATCTGTTTATCCAAAAACTTGGAAGACTTACCATTATTTCATCTCACATATATATATATATATATATATTTACACATTGCAACACCAACTTTTTCAAAAATAAATAAATATCACTTTATTATAAAATTTGATTAACTTCTATACGTTGATAATATAAAGAATTTCTCAATAGAGTTTTCCATACAATTAGAGAGACAATTTACAGGTATGTTTTCCACCCAAAAAAAATGTTGTTTTGTGTAATAATAGAATATTAGCTACTTACGTACAAAAAAATAATAATATCGTTTGTTATTTAGTGTCATGAAAAAAAATCTTAAAATTATTAATTACTAAAAAAAAATTAAGTTAGGCATATTGACATTGTAAATAAATTATGTATCATGTTAAATTAATCGATTGTAGCACGTTGCGTTTTTTTTTCTTTTGAACTATTGTATCAGACTTGCTATGGAGATTTACTTCTATACACATAAATTGATGGTGTAAAAGATGTTATAATTATCTAATTTGATGAAATACAAAATCATATACAATTAAACTCTTATGAAAGGATTAAATTGATCATTTTGTTTCCATGATTAGATCTTCTATTTATTTATTTTTAATTAGAAGAAATACATTTAAATCTTAGCCTTACAAAAGAATGGCTGGTAACAACATTATGATTTTGAGGCCCAAAAAAAAGCCCATGTGATAACTACTAGTGTTTGTGCCCTAAGATTTGACGGCGGACTTAAAAAAACATAACATCTATAGACGATTTACATCCAGTCATAACAGATAATCTTACATTATTGTTTTGTCGGGACAGAGTAAACAGATGTGTATATCCTCGATATCTTTATTGCTTCTTTTCTAGTAAAAGAAGTTCGCGATAAATGGATCTTCTACATCCACGTGACTTTCTAAAAGAAAAATTTATAATGGTGATATCTGAACCAATTTGTGTGTATCTCAACTATTTTCACGAGATGTCTATCACCTTCTACCTACAACAAGTATCAAAAAACTCTATGTACTAAGACTAAAATAAATGAGAATTTTATTTGAACATCTAAAAGCTTCCTTTATACCTAGGGTAGAAATTAACTCTCACATAGCTAACTTTGGTTAGTTCATTTTAATTTCTAAAGCCTAATTTTAGACCTCCAGCTAACTTTGGTCATTTCATTTGAACTTCTAAAACCTAATTTCAGAGATACACTTATACTATACTAAGGTCGTATTATCCCCTGAACTTATTTTATAAATAATTTTCTACCCCTTTTCGATCTACGTGGCACTAATTTGATAAAATATTAACCAGCATTGGGTCCACAAGATAGTGCCACGTATGTCGAAAAAAGGTAGAAAATTATAATAAAATAAGTTCAGGGGGTATTAGGACCTTAATATAGTATAAGTGTGTCTCTAAGATTTCGGACATAGGTTGAGGGGTACTTGTGCATTATCCCTTTTTTTTTTTGTCAATTTTAATTCACTACAAAAAAAAATAAATAAAAAATTAGCTATAAATTTCATTGCCTGATTTCTTCATAGCTAACAAAAAAATTATCGCTAAATAAAATCAACAACAAATTTTGTTATATAAATTAAATGTAAAATTTGTCTGTCATAAAATCCATTTTTTAATAGTGATTACCTGTTAAACTAAACACATATTAGAAAGTCAACTTATCTATTAGCACAACTTTAATATACAATTATAATTAGGGAGAATGATTCTCTTTATATTGTCATTTAATTTATTTTTATAAAATAAAATTTTGTTCAACTATAATTAGTTCTCTTAAAAAGTCGCTCAATTAAAAGTAATTTTCTTAGAATTTCACCTAACTAATTTAAATAATATTTTTCTTTAAATTTTGTTGATAGGAATTTTTTTTTTAAAACTATTTTCTTAAGAAATTAAAAAAAAAAGTCCATTTAAATCATTTTATAAGTGTCCACTAAAATTATATGTTTTATACATATATACCAAGATCCTTTTATTTTAGATACATTTAAAATAACATTTAACATAAAATTAATAACTCTTAATAACATTTAAGTTCTTTTTTATGATAATTTCAACGTCTTGAAGTTTATAATATGAAGACATAATTTGCTACTATAATTTTTTCTCATATAATTAAGAAATATTGGAATTTTTCATTATTGTCTCACTAATATATGTTCAAAGGTTGGCATAGACTAATAATTACCCAATTATAAGCTAATTTCATAATTATAATGTACACAGCTAACTGACAGACTTGTTTTCATTTTTGTATTTATTAGCAATTTATTTTAATTATGTTTGACTAATGGCTATCAAATTGTATTTAATTATGTTATATAACATAAGGTTTTTATAAAAAAAAATATGATAGTTATAATGAATTGTTATTCTTTGATGGAAAAAGGGTCTGATATACCCCTCAACTTTGTCATTTAGAGCTGATATACCCCTTGTTATGAAAGTGACTCATATATACCCCTACTTGTAAACAAATAGCTCACATATACCCTTTTCTTCTAACGAAAATGGAAAAAAATAATAATTTTAATCTAAATTTTATTATTTATACTAAACAATATAATCCCATATGAGTAAATTTAATCCTCGTCAAACATATTTTTTTTGACTTTTTTTTTGTTTCAATGACTAATTTATAATTATTATTTTGATAATCAAATTTATTTATATTTCACTAATATTCTTGTAAACTTATTGTTGATGACCAAATTTTTCTTCGAATACGAAATTAAATTACAATACACACAAAAAAAATAGTTTAATTTTTTTCTCTTTAAACTAAGAAATGAAAGAAAAAAACAAAATAAGAATAAGAAACTCAAATAATTATAATAAAAGAAGTCAAAAAATAATTTATGTATGAAAAAAATTAAAATATAACTTGAACTTTGATAGAAGAATCATATATACCCCTAAAAATTTTTTTTTAAAAAAATTAGAAGTGATAAATATAAATTTAAAATTAATTTTTTAACTTCCGTTAACTGAAGGATATATGTGAGCCATTTTGTAACGACAGGGGTATATATGAGCCTTTTTGTATAACGGTAAGGGCATATATGAGCCACTTTTATAACGAGGGATATATCAGCTCCAAATGATAAAGTTGAGGGGTATATCAGACCCTTTTCCCTTTCTTTGATAATTAATAACTTTTTTGAGATTTTTAGTTTTAAATTCTGAAGGTCTAAATTAAACACATTTTTACCGTGAAGATTTGACTATATAAAGCTTTTGATTCAATTATTACAAACAACTTAACGTGAAACATGTAATGTGAAATAATTAATTAAACTTATATTATAAATTTAATATTACGTCGAATATTTTGGATCGCGTATCACTTAATAAATTGATTAATTCCTTGACTTATATGACACGTGAATTGACAGACAATCTTCTAATTATTATTTTAATATTTTTTTTCTTAATAAAAAAGATTAACCATCACAATTAGGATTATTTTTATTTCGAAAAGTGTGTTGTCATTATAGTCAAATAATTGCACGGATTTTTTTTTTAATTATATGTAGAGAGAGACACACTAGTGGCAAGACTTTTGTGATTTTGGTTAAATAATTTTACTGCTCTTTCGTCCGATATTGTTTGTCGTGTTACATTTTTTAAAGTTAATTTATTTAATTTTTAAAGTTAAGTTAAATTATATTAATTCAGTATTTTTTTTAAAAAAAGATATTCTAAAACTGTATGAAAAGTACTTTAAATTGTGATTTTTTGCATATTAATATGATGAAAAAATACATTTTAAAATGTTAATCAAAGTTTATATCGTTTGACTCTAAAATAGAAATCATGACAAATAATATCGGACGAAAAAAGTAATTTTTTATTCTAAATAAGTTATATAGTTGTATTTGTATAGTGATAAATAAGATAGTGTGAAATGAATACTTAGTGAAGACGATTAGCCAATAAGCAATATCATTGACTAAGCAAAAATTATATAAGCAATAATCAAAAATTAAATTAACTAATAAGCAATAATTTATAAAGAAACTGATCAATACTCAGTCTCTAGTTACTTGTTTACTTTTAAATTGACATACTCCCTCCGTTCATAATTATTTGACAGATATATTAAAAATAGATGTCCAAAATTATTGTGAATTTTTAATTAATCAAGAAACAATTAGTCATTTTTTTTTAAATTTGCCCTTAATATAGTGAAGTTCAATTGAAAAGTATTATAAACTTTTGATTTTTTTTTGGTATAGTACTTATATTAGTCAAATTACACATTGTATTAAATTTTCCTTGAGCGGTGTGCAAGACCTTATCATGACAAACAATTGTGGACGAAGAGAGTACTTATTAAGAAAACAACGATTGACATAGTGAATTTACCATTTTACCATATTAATTCTGAAATGGATGAACTAAAATTTAAAATTTTCAAGAAGTTTTACCTTTTTCAAAATTGATTAATTAAGAGTATAATATGTAAAAAAAAATTATATTTCTTGATTTGTCAAATGAACAGTTAAAAAAGGAAGACTAGTAATTAAGGATAAAAAAAGTAATTCTCGAAATGTCCCACTAAGATTAACTAATAAGCAGTACCATTAATTATAGACGTCCAATAATACTTGTCCACTATTGACTTTGCAACACTCTTCTTAAAACTATAAACAGAAGGTAATTTTACTATATTACATTTGAATATAATAAATATTTTTGAGCCATTTTTAATACTTAAGGGCATTTTTTATCCTTTTCTCGATATACAATGTCTTAAAACAATATAATAGATAAATTATTATAATTAATAATAATTATATGGCCAAAGTCATATGCGGCCACTCAAACTTGTCCCGATTATCATTTAGAAACCTCAACTAGAGACGTACTCCTATTTGAACACTTCAACCATTCTGAATTTGAACCATTTGAATTTTTTTCTAGAATAAACAAAAATAGAGGATGTGTGTGAAATACACTCGCGCTGACATGTCAATTTGACCAATCAAATGACATGTGTTATTTTTTTAATCCAAAAAAATTATTTAAACATCATATTATAAAATAAAAAAATAAAAATTATTTTAAAGTAAAAAAAAAAAAAAAAAGAAGTAAAACCTAAACTTCCCTGCCTTCAACTGGAACAAAACATACATTTCCTCTAACTCCATTAATGGCTACCCTCCCCTATCTGTACAATTCCATCTTTAACCCAATTTTTTTTTTCATCAGCTATTTTATTAATTATAACTTTTTACTTCATCTCTTTTTTTAGGTAGAGAAAGATGGGGAAAAGAATCTCTTCGAAAAATTTATAAATGTAACAAAATGCTAAGAATTTTGAAACCATTAGAATGGTGGGGGAAGAAGATAACCACTGTTACTAAGAATTTTGAAATCATTAAAATGATGGGGGAAGAAGATAACCACCGGTGTATGGGTATGGGGGTTGGGGTGGGGTTGATAGAAATAGGGAAGAAGAAGAAGACAAAAATAGGGAAGAAGAAGAAGACTACTGTTCTTCTTCTTTTTTATTAATTTTTTTTAAAAAAATTAACTTAGGGGTATAAATTAAGAGAAAAAAAAAGAAAAATATTATTTTTAATAAATTAACGCGCTCAAGGAAAGTGAAATATACGTTTTTTGCCATGTCAGCATTTTGTGTCTAATAGGAATGACTTTTGAACAAATAAAGTGTTCAATTGGCACAAGGATTAGTTAAGGTATCTAAATGAATTATGCGGACAACTTTGAGTGGCCGGAGATGACTTAGGCCTAATTATATATATAAAAAATCTTAGTGTAAAATTGTCTACTCGTTTATAAAGTAGACAAATATTATTAGACATTATAAAATAATATAATGAACAACTGTAATATGATGGAGAAAATAATTAGGAAACTCAAAAGAGAAATAAAATAAATTGCTATTTATAAGAAGCTCAAAGAAAATTAACTAATAATTCCAAAAATTAGTCCTTACAATCCCAATTTAGATTAATCATTTTTTCGTGAGTAAAATATGTTTGTTTTGATGCTTCAAATTTGTTTACTCAATATATCATTATGTTAATGTATGTACAAAAAATGTGCCTTTTTTCTTTTAATTTTTCTATTTGGTGTTTATTCTGCATATTGGAGCACTGATTAAATTTAATTGCGCATACATAACTCGTTAGAAGATAACACTCTCAACAAAATTTTCTTTATACTTAAGACTCGAATACAAATCTTTGATTAAAAGAGAAACAATCGCACCACCAGATAACAATCTATTTTGATTTTTTTACTGTAGTGGAGCAGTCACACAACTAACATCAAGAAAAAAATATTTTGTATTTCAAAATATTGTTTAAGAATTTTTTATAAATATTTTTTTAATGAAATTTTGCTTCCAACATTTTAGAAACCACTTCCTTTTTTGGGGGCATTTGTCTCAATGTCCATTAGTGATTTAAATTTTCTTTTTTTCCAAAATTTGAAAAGTACACAAGATATTTTTTTGTAGTTTTTGTAGTTTTTTTTTTTTTTTAAATGTTTGGTTAATTTTTTTTTCTCAAAACTTTTTTTTTTTTTTTAAATGAAATCATTTTCAACACCGTGGAGAAAATATATAGCTCTCATCCTGGTTCGTGGGGAACTTATAACCATAAAACATCAAAGCATATAAGACAGTTTCCTACTATTGGGTGGGTCCCACATTTCTAACTAACTACCCCATCGGGATTCGATTAGGATATCAATAGCGTGTTTGGTGTATTACGATTTCACTATATATAAAATTTCGATAAAGATTGAACTATAACGACTCTACATAATGTAAATTAAGATTAATTAAACCGATGAACTTCTAATATGAATGGTTGAATGATCTGAGCCAGATTAATTAAATCATTAATTTTATAAGTTTTGTTTACCCTAATAGGGAGCTTCTTTTTTTTTTAAAAAAACTTATGTAATGAATTTATATAACATGAATTTAAGTTATTTGGATCAATGAATTTCTAATATAAATAATTATTGATTTAAAACTCAAATTTGTCAAATTTAAATCTCAAATCTGTTATCGATTAATAAAAAAAAACTTAATTTCAAATAAATGTATATAATACAAGTTTAAATTAATTAAATTAATAAATTATAAAAATCATATATTAAAAAAATGTAGATCAGTAAACTTCAAATAATCATGAAAATATGGTTAATAATTAATAGGGTAAAAGCAGGACATGAACGCATACTAATTAATACTGATGAAAGAACATGGACATGAACCTATAAGAATTGGATTATTGAATTTCAAATTCTAACTCATAAAACTTAAAATTTAAATTTATTTTAAAAATTCTTGTATCTCATAATGAATCGTAAATTCAATTTAATTAGACTAATAAACTTTTAATATGAAATGAACCTAAGTTCAAATTAATCGATTAACTATTTCTGAATTCAAATTCGAAAAATTTAAATCTAAAATCAAACTAATATTGAACGTGAATTCATAAAGTTCAACTCTTAAATTCAACTTCCATTGATAAAGAGCTCTTCATTTCATAATAAATTTATATAGCGTAAATTTAAGTTAATTAAATCAGTAAGTTTTTAATTCAAAATAAATCTAAACTCAGATTAATTCTGATATCTAACTCGTACACTTTAAATCTTGGATCAACTAATTCTGAACTTGAACTCGTAAAATACAAATCTTGAATCAACTAATTCTGAACTCGAAGTCATAAAATTCAAATCTTGAATCGACTCCTATTACCAGAAAACTCTTCATCTCACAATAAATATACTTAACGTGAATTTAAATTAATCAGACTACATAGTGAGTTTCTTATCCGTTAATGAACCTAAATTCATATAAACTGAATTAGCTAATTCTGATAAAATTTAAATCTTGAATCAACAAAACGTAAACTCAAACTCATGACGTATCAACTAATTCTGAATTCAAACTCATAAAGTTTAAATCTCGAACCAACTAAGTCTGAACTCAAATTCATAAAATTTAAATCTTAGATCCGCTTCGACCGATCATGACGAGAGCTTGGCATGTGAATCTAAACTAATGGAATCACTAAACTTTGAGTATCTAATAATTTAATAAAGTTAGTGAGATTCAAAAATCCCACCAACACAATTAAAAAAAAAAAAAAAAGTGGATCTTGAACCTCTATATAAGAAGTCAAAAATGAGTGGTCTAAATACAAAGCAAATAAAAATTGAAACTTTATTTGCTTTTGTCATTTTTTTTCTCTCTCTTTGTAATTTTCAGTAATGGAAGGCAATTTTGGTGCAACAATTAACAATCAAATTGAAATGGAAACCCCAAACAACATCACAATCAAAGGGATTCTTGGATTGTTAATGGCAAATACAGAGGCAACAGATATGAAGAAAGTTATATCATTAGGAATGGGTGACCCAACATTATATTCTTGTTTTCAGTCACCTGATGTTGCACATGATGCTGTTATTGAATCTCTTACTTCTCACAAATTCAATGGTTATTCACCTACTGTGGGACTTCCTCAAACAAGAAAGTAATGTGCCCTCAACTCTCTTTTTGTATTATTTCGTTGTTATTCTGTGAAATTATACTGAATGTGTTATTGCAGTAGTTGTTGCGTCAATACCAACAAGCACCTCTGACTCCCACCTCCTCACTTTTTTTTTTTTATAAAAAAATAGTGTTTCGATAATTGCATTATTGTTATGTTTTTTTTTTCAAACCGTTTGGAAATGCATTATTTAAACTAAGGTCTATAGAAATAACTTTCTTCTAGATAGGTATACTTTACTTTGTCCACCCTCACTTGTGAGTTTACACTGTGTATGTTGTTGTTGTTGTTGTTGTAGTAATTGTGGTGTACAGGCCAGCTTACATGCAACTTAATTTTCCCATTTTTATTTAATAATAGTGGTGTTTAGTTATTGTAGATAAAAAGCACAAATATACCCCGAACTATCACAAATGGTATGTTGTACTTTTGGGATGTTGATGCTCCTACCGTTCAAAAACTGGAGCATATATACCCTTTATACTAACAGACATATACGTGTCATAATTTTATCTACAGACCTCGACATTTAGTAAAATTGGATCGACGGATAAGATTGTGTCATGTGTCCTTATTGTGTCTTCTGTACGAGAGGACACATATGTTCTAGTTTTTGGACGGCAGGGGACACAAATGTCCCAAAAGTATGACAAAAGGCATCTGTACACTATTTACGATAGTTCGGAGATATATTTGTCGTTTTTCCTGTTATTGTTTTCTTTCGTTGTTGTTATTGGTGTATGTTGTGTACTACTTTCAGATTATTTTGTTGTTGTTACTCTTCGCATTTATGTATTCTCTTTTTCAAATTCTTTGGAAATGGTTTATTTAACCCGATGGTTTGTCACGAAATAATCTTCGTATCTCTATGGTATAGGTTGGGTCGGTGTATACTCTACTCTACTTTGTCCTCCCCAGAACCCCATGTGTGGGATAGTTATGGTGTACGAGTCAGCTTAGATGTACCCTCGATGTTTTACTAGTTGGTTACGTTGTTTTAATTTATTGTTCCATATATTTTGATCGAACAGGGCGATTGCAGATTATTTGTCGCGTGAGCTCCCCGAAAAGTTATGTGCAGATGATGTTTATATCACAGCTGGTTGCACCCAAGCCATTGAATTGGCATTGTCGATTCTGGCTCGCCCTGGTGCTAACATATTGCTACCGAGGCCTGGTTTCCCAATTTATGCACTGTGTGCTGCATTTAGAAACATCGAAGTTCGATACTTTGATCTCATTCCAGACAAAGGCTGGGAGGTTGATCTCAATGCTGTTGAAGCTCTAGCAGATCATAACACGATCGGAATAGTTGTTATAAATCCTGGGAATCCTTGTGGAAATGTTTATAGTTACCAGCATCTTCAACAGGTTATTCTTACCATCCCTTTTTTTATTACCGTGGTGTCTGTGCCAGTTTGTGTGCATCTCGACTAATTCAAAGGTTGTTTTTCCTTTTAGCAGTCTGTATTAGTTTTGACAACTTATTTTGTGTGTTTAAATCAGATTGCGGAAACTGCTAAGAAGCTTAGGACTATAGTGATCGCGGATGAAGTATATGGTCATCTTGCTTTTGGGGCTAACCCCTTTGTACCAATGGGAATTTTCGGAGACATTGCTCCTGTGCTTACTCTCGGTTCTTTGTCTAAGCGATGGTTAGTCCCTGGCTGGCGCCTCGGTTGGCTTGTCACGAATGATCCTAATGGCACCTTCAAAAATCCAAAGGTTTGTACTAAACACGACATGATCAAGTGCTTAGAGATGAATTACGACTTAAAATGTCTGTTTTCGTTCTCTCTGTATCGACTTATGGATGAAATTGTTTTCAGTTTGTTGAACGTATTAAGAAGTATTGTGACATTTGTGGAGGTCCAGCTACTTTTATACAGGTTTGCATTTTATCCCTCGTATCCTTTATCGAATGTATATTGATTAAGGTGTCTTAGAATTGCAGTTTACGTAATGATCAGTTGTAAATACAATAAGTACTGCAACATTTCTGAGTTTTAGACAAGTGATGTAATCGAATCTCATGTTGTGTAGGCGGCTGTCCCTCGTATTATTCAGCAAACAGAAGACGTTTTCTTCAGGAAGACGGTTAACTTGTTGAAATGGACTGCAGACATTTGTTGCGATAAGATAAAGGAGATTCCTTGTATTAGCTGCCCGTATAAACCAGAAGGATCAATGGCCGTAATGGTAAGCTGTGAGAGAGATCGAAGACAAATAAATTCATCAGGGATATGCTTTTCGATTTTGAAATGATGATCTCTAATGTATGCAGGTGAAGCTGCATCTATCGCTTATGATAGATATAAGCGATGATATTGACTTCTGTTTCAAACTGGCGAAAGAGGAATCTGTTATACTCCTTCCAGGTAAGAACTAGTCAACTAACAATCGAGTTAAAAACAACGATTCCAGCTTTATAACGAGGTGATTTCATCTGAACGAAACGTTTTTGCAGGCTTGCTGTGGGTTTGAAGAACTGGATTAGAATAACCTTTGCCGCGGATCCAGCTTCTCTTGAAGAAGCACTCGGAAGGCTCAAGTCGTTCTGTCAAAGGCATTCGTATCAACAAAATGATCATCATTGATTCGACTCCGATTAACGCCTACATAAATTGTTGCAGCAATAAGTAATAAAACTTCTGCAGGCTGATCGTATGGCAAGTTACATCACACATTGAATTGCCAATATAGTTCTGTTGTATTTACTAATATCATGTATTATATACCTTGAATCACAGTGCAATAAAATGAAAATATGTGGTTACTCTCAATTTTATTTTTTGACTAGTCGTGTGGAAGTGGAGCCTTGGTGTAACTGGTAAAGTTATGGTGACTGATTCAAGCTGTTGAAAACAACCTTTTGTAGAAATGCTGGATAAGATTGTACAGAATAGACTCTTGTGGTCCAACACTTCTTTGGACCCTTCATGTAGTAAAGCTTAGTGCATCGCTCTGCCCTTTTATTTGATCGATTAGTGGTGGGATTAGAGCTGTCAAAATGGGTTGACCCAATCCAACCCTAACGGGCTAGAGAGTTAAATGGGTTGGGGCAGGCTGACCTTTTAGTTAAAGGGCCAATTCAATAGCGGCCCAACCCGGCCCTAAGCGGGCCACAGGTTGGGACGGGTTGGTCCTTCAACCAAAAAATGAACAATATTATTCTCTTAGAAGGAATATCTAAGAGAATCGAATGTTGACGTCTATGAACAGGACATCAATACATACAAATTTTCATTTATGAATCACACACTTCAGCGAATATTACAGTTACAGAAATGCATTTATGAATCTCACAGTTCAGTGAATGCTTACCAAAATACGTAATAGTCAACGTAAGATATAACGGAAAAATGTTGATCATTCAACCATTCTTCCCATAAAAAACAAGCTTGATTTTTTTTTTTTTTTTTTATGTTTTTAGCATATTTATTGATAAAACATTTATAAATAATACATTACTAAATAGTCATAGTCCACGGGCTGGCCTCTAAAGCTAGCAGGCCAAGTGAGGCTGAGTTAAAAAGCCTCGTTCCTAAATGAGCCAAAAACCCCCCCACATAATTCAAGGATTGGGTTGAACCGACCTCGCGGATCAAGCCCATTTTGACAATCTAGGTGGGATATTCTCAAACATTGCATAATGGTTCAACTTTGATACATAATGAAGCCAGAAAGATACTTGTTATACTACTTGTGAAGCTTGAAAACACATGTAATAGCTAGAAATGTTCATTTAAATCTATATTGTCCGTTTACAAATGTTGTCACACTCGTATCTGATCCTACAAAAATGCATCACTTTTGAAAGATCTTGACACACATTAGTTGACATTTTCGAATACTTCGAGTAACATTGACTTAAATCCCCTTCTCTGCTCCCCTCTCTCGTAACTTTTTAGAAGATCCGACACACATATCACTTTTCTAATCGTGGGCCTAACATGTATAGTATGACATTTTGATCACCTTATTGCATGCGACGTAGAAGAGTTTGTTGAATACTGAGCATTGTTAGAGATATTTAAGTTTTTCGCATCCATTAAAACAATAAACAATGCAATTTTGAAACAATAAATAAGAACATCCAATCAGCTCAAGCCACGTGTCAAATCGTGATTGATATAAAAAAAAATTTGACAACATGTTTTTCTCGTGAACCAACAAATACAGAGAATCAGAATTCCAGCAGTCGAACAGAGAAATTAGTACAAAAAAGGAGAATTTTTTTTCTCCATTGAAGAGAGAAATTTTAGCTTTTCTGAGCTCATTTCAATGGCGGCGAACTCGACGGAGAACGATGCGAAGCCGAGATTACGGAAACCGGTTTTTGTAAAAGTGGAGAATCTGACTCCCGGTACTAATGGACACACACTCATCGTGAAAGTTTTGGAATCCAATACTGTTCTCCAGAAGGGACGTTCTGTGTCACCGCACCTTCGGAACACTCGTATTGCTGAATGCCTCATCGGCGATGAGACCGGAACGATTCTCTTCACTGCTCGCAACGATCAAGGTATAAGCTGGTGAATTTTGTGATCAATTTACTAAGGTGTCGTTTATAGGATGCGTAAGAATAGCGCTGAATAAGGTTAATAGTGTTATGTTGTGATTATTTGTTAGGTACGGTTTAATTTGATGTATTGAAAACAATAATTCACAATGTTAATGTTCAAAAACAGTACTAAAGTATCATTTTTTTCGCGAGTTTATCCTTCAAATATCCATGAATTCATTTATGTATCTAAACTATTACTCTAAACATGCCTCAATGCTGAATTGAACTACACGAGCCTGTTGTAAAATAGAACGATATTTGGTCAACTAATCGAGGTGTGTTTTAACACAAACGATTGAAAGTTTAGTTAGGTAATTGGAGCAATAGACAGTTGAATTATGAAACTTTTGGGAGCATGATAGATTAGATGTATTTTTGACCATTTACTTTTTAGTTTTTTGTTGAGTTTGTCACTGAAGCTTTTTGAAGGGTTGATCCTTGTGTGATTTCTGTTCTGAAATCACAGGTTGCTGGTTTTGAGAGGTTTGACTTGTTCGGAATTTAACTGAGAAGATGCACTTCTATTGTAGTATGTGAAAAGTTTGTTCCTTTTATTGGGGCCAAACAAATGAAATTGTTTCCTTGACTAGGTGATCATAAGACTTCGAAATTAGGAAATTTGCCTGCTTAAATACTGTGTAAGTTAATTAGACCATGATACATGTAGTATTTATAAGATTACATACAGGAGAGTCCTAATATATGTAGCATATCAAGCACACTACTTTAACTTCAATACTTTATTCTTTCAGTTTTTGTTTATCATTGAAACTTTTTGGAGAGCTAATTTTGTAAATTCCGTTAGGAAGCCCTAGGGTGCTGGTTTTGAGAGGTTGGTGAATTGACAATACTCAGATTTTTCAATTGATGATCTCATTTGATATGACATGATGTATTTTGGACTCTTCTTGTAATAGAATGTTTGTATAAGTTGATCAGCAATATTTCTCTACCCTGCTTGCTGACATTTTTCTTTGTGTTTTGATATGGAGCACTTTATACCTTCGCATATTAAGTTAGTATCAAATATATACATACATGTGAGGTCGAAGTCAGAAAGTCTGCACCCCTTACCACTTGAATTTGCGCCAGTATTGAATATTGTGTTCTAATTTCGAATCTGTGACGCATTGCATGATAGTAGAACAAAGTACCATAATTTTCTCGCTCACATAGCGATAGAGGATATTGTTTCCTTTTTTTTTTTTGATTGTTAATGATTGAGGACATGGTTCTTGTACCAAATTAAGAAATGTTTTTGCTGAACGAGATAGATAAGAATAGCTTTCTAGTTTCTTTTTTTATGAGTTTATGGTTTTGCGAAATCTGCATTTATCAATGATAGCAAACTGTGGGTACAAGATCCTTGATAGTGTTGCCTGCTTAACAAAACGGGTTAATGATTACAACCTCCTTTTGATTGGAAATTCAGTTGTATGTTCTTTCCATATCATCTATAATGAAGGAAAGGCTAGAGCATGAGTAGCACCTTTTTCCCCATTTATTTTGCTTTTTGTGAATGATTAAAAGGAGTATAGACTAGAGAGAACTTCTAATGATTAGTATGGTTGTAATCCTCAATTAAATAGGAGACAAGCAGCTAATGTTCTTAGTAGAAATGGTTTGGTTTGGAGTAGTTAGAAAGATAATACAGCTTACTGGAGGATTACCCACTCTTGGTGTCTTGGTAAATGTTTGAGTTCTGATGCAGGGTTAATTAAAAAATGAAATTGATGTTCATCTATTGTAACCTTTGATGTGCTTGTCTTCTTCAGAAATCAGAAAGGATTATAGATGATGCTGTCATTTCAAGGAGGATTTTGTTTGGCTCTAATATCATATTTGTTGCACAACATTACGCTACACACACTTAAAAGTTTGTTTAGGGCTATAACAGCGAGACACAGACATTTGACGTCGTAATTAATGAGTCCTTCTATTGTTGATCAAGATATATGAATCCATCTATTATTGATACTTATATGTGTTTTCTGTGGAAAAAAATAATTTCCTTTTTGACTGCTCAATTGATGTTAATGTCACATCCTTCTCCATTCTGAGCCTATAGCATATTTGCATCACAAATGTCTTGATTCATCACTGCTAGTCAGTGCTTCTTTCTCATTTTAGTTTCTATTTTGTACATTTTGTGCCTTTACCATCTACTTTTTCCTGTTTACTTGGATGCTAATGCATTTCGAGTATTTAAATTTATGACCATGGCGTCTGACTTTGTATAAGAATCTGGATTACTAATAAGATTAGTCAAGTATAACTTTGATTAAGTAGCACCACTTTGTGTAATCTGTGAAGGCATCCGGAAATAGAGTCCACAGAATTGTATTTATTCATTTTTCCTTCTCCCCCCAACTTTACTGGAAATTAAAGCCAGTTTTGTGACTTTGTCATTTCAGATGATGTTTAGTGCTCAAAGTGGCTTCCATGTATTTGGTTTTGTTTCTTCTTGTGTTAACTAAGATTTGTTTGATGCTTAACTTCGATTTTGTGGTCAGTTGATCTGATGAAGGCTGATGCAACTGTCATCCTTCGAAATGCTAAGATTGACATGTTCAAAAGCACCATGAGACTAGCTGTGGACAAATGGGGACGCGTCGAGGTTACTGAACCTGCTGCGTTTGAAGTGAAACAGGATAACAATCTCTCCCTTGTTGAGTATGAGCTGGTGAATATGGAGTGAACAAAAGGATCTTTTTAGTGAAAAAGCTAACTAGTTGAAGTTCATAGTTCTACTACCAGGTTTAGTACTATTATCCTCCATTTTGTTGTAGTTGTGGTCCCTTGGAATTGGAAAGTACTAACTTTGAAGATGGTAATATTTGGTAAGAGTAAACTTGAAACTAGCAGGAATCAATGGTATAAAAAGAAAACTTAATCTAGTAAGATAAACCTAACTTTATGTGTGATGCTTTTTATTTGCTATGTTGCTCGGACTCTTAAAAAATGTTGAAGGGTGTGTGTCGGATTCTCCAAAAGCAATGCATTTTTGGAGGATCCACCATAGGTGTGACAACATTTATTTGAGAAAGTGATCCTTTATGTATTTCAATTGGTTTATCAGTTTGTTCCTAAGCCCTATGAGTGACAAAAGTCGCTACATTTGCTGCCAAAATACATTGAGCCCTAGCCTTATGCAGGGGATATGATCTATCAATATACAAAACAAAGATCCCTTGTATTACAACACGAACAACAACATACTATGTGTAATCCCACAAGTGGGGTTTGATGAATGACAGATTATGATACGATCTTTTTGTAGTTAGGTCTTATTAGATTAACTTTCGTTGATACATTTCAAGTATATCCATTTTCAGTCTACTGATTAGGTTGTCAACTTGGATTTTGAAACTACATAACATCAATGAATGATGCTTTTGCCCAGTTTTTGCGCATCTGAGTATTCTACAGGTATCTGCTACTTTCCACCCAGTATAGATACTAGGTAAATTTGTCTATTAAGGCTTTAGATGTAGTGAAAAGTTAATCACCTAGTTAAATTCCAAAATATTTGAGTGTTTATGTTTGAATATAAAGAGATGAAGGTCTTTTCGGAAACCAACCTTCTACCTTCATAAGGTAGGATAAGGTTTGCGTACACATTACTGTATACCTTACGTAATCCACTTGCGAGATTACGTTAGGTTTATTATTGTTGTACTTTTGAATATAAAGTTGCCAAAAATGGCATGGTCAAAGAATATGAAGAGAAGAAGGGCCTATTAAACTGGTTCTTATTTAAGTAATCATTGTAGCAAGTCATGTGACAGATAAGTTTGTTTAATGTTTTGTCATAAATCATTGATTCTTTGAGCAAAACATAAATCTAATATTAGTTCTTTGAATTTCCCCTTTCTTGTATTATAAAATATCATAAACAAATAACTCAACCAATGGGGTCCTTCCAAAAATCCAAAAGACTTTGGACCCTTTAAACTAATGGTGTCTCCATCATCATCTTCTTCACATCATTTAATTAGCATAATTAAAAAAAAAAAATATGATGTGCTCTATACCCTATTTCAATTTGATTGAGAATGTTAGTCATCAAGCTTAAAAGAAACCATTTAATTTCTAGCATATGATAAAAAAGAAGAAGAAAGATAATGGTCAAAAAGTAAATTTCAATTATCACTTTCCGACTTGAAAATCAGGTGTTTATGTTTTCTACGTAAACTATCACTAACTATTTATTAAAAGACATTTGAAATTTACGAGTCAGTTGTCATATGGACAAATTAAGTTGTCATGTACATTTTGGTGATTGTATTCAATCATTTAATCTATAGTCAATTTTAAGATATGTGTTGATAAAATATATAGGGATAATGCACAAGTACCCCCTCAACCTATGCCCGAAATCTCAGAGACACACTTATACTATACTAAGGTCTTATTACCCCCCTGAACTTATTTTATAAGTAATTTTCTACCCCTTTTTAGCCTACGTGGCACTAGTTTGAAAAAAAACTCAACCATCATTGGGCCCACAAGATAGTGCCACGTAGGTCGAAAAGGGGTAAAAAATTATTAATAAAATAAGTTCAGGGGGGTAATAGGACCTTAGTATAGTATAAGTGTGTCTTTGAGATTTCGGGCATAGGTTGAGGGGGTACTTGTGCATTATCCCAAATATATATTGATAGTTTAGGTAAAAAACACAAAAAGTTGGTATTTCAAGTTTAAGACTAAAAAAAAATGCATTTTTCATAGTTATATCTTAAAAATAAGTAACTAACAACTCAAACACTTAGACTTCTATGTTTCTTATCTGATCGCTTCCATTCTGACTAAATTAACTGTTATCCTAACAATATCTTCTTCCTCGTAGTGTTGTTTTTTCGGGAAAAGAGTTGTATTATCCCATTTCGACTGAGCTGATCGTCGCATCTAACTTATATGTTTCATTATTCTAACATCTTCTTGTTTATGGTATTGTGTGTGTGGGGTGGGGGGGAGTGGGGTGGGGGTGGGGGTGGGGTCTAAAAACTTGTTCAATCAAAAGGAAATCTGTAGTGTCATATCAAATATTTGATAAGCCCCTCAGGTGCATGAACAAAGATTTCAACCACCATTTCTATTACTTAAAATAAAATTTGTGGGGAATGTTATGCCCTTCCAACAGCCTACAGTTTTTGACAAAAATTAGTTCACTTCTAACAAAAGAAGAAATGTCACTTCAAAAAAATTTATTTCCAATTGGTGATGGGACATAATATATATTAATATGAAAAATAAAAGAACTAGATAAAACTAGAAGTAGTCAAAATAAATATTTAGTTGATTGGATATTAGTTGAGTAAACAAAGTTAGATTAATAAATTATTGGTATACTATTTTATGAATTGGCTAGTTTTATGCTGGGTGTTGATCTATTCAACCCCTTTTTTTTTATTCTAGATCGATAATATAAGCAAGCTTAATAAATCGTGTAAAAAAATAATTTAGAAATTATTGGCTAGTTACTTCGCGAATTACCTAATTTTATGTTGTGTACTACTCAAGCCTTATCCTTTAATTTATTCATAGCCAAATTTGGGAATGACGATATAAGCACTGATCATATAAATTGTGTTAGAATTTAACTAGAGAAATATGGTCAATATAAATAGAGACAGAAGGAGGATTTGAACTTAATATATGCTAAATTTTATAAAAACGATATCTGATATTAATAATTAGATATATTAACTTTTGAATATATTTTTATCAGTAAAAATTTATATAATCGACCCAATTTTATCCATGATTGATCCATAAATATTGTTATTGTATTTGAGTAGTGCTTCAAAGTATCTTTCTTATATTGATAAGATTTTCCTTTTTACTAAAAGGCTTTGCTACAACATAAAATTGATTGACCTAAAAACTCAAATAAATAATGCATTTATCAAAGAAACTGAATATTCTTTTTTTAAAAGAACCATAAAGAATATAAATTATTGCATACAGCTGTGCTCTCATAAAATTTAGCTTTAATTACCAAGAAAATAAAATGGGTGACAATAATTTTAGATATGTTTGCTTTTATTCTCTTTAAAAAAAAAAAGATTCGAATAACTGTAAAGTTATCTTTATTTGATTTATAGATTGAGTTCGAGTTATGAAAATAATTATTAATGTTATATTAGAATAACATTATTTATAATATGCCCCTTAAAATAAAATCATTCTCAAAGTTTTATATATATGTGAAAAATTTTATACATCGAACTGTTATTTTTAAAAAATAAATTCTAGTGGAGCAACAAAAAGATGACCAAGTACATGATACGGACATTGAAAATTTGAATCTAGTTTGGTATTATTATTTTTTTAATTAAAAAATAGAAAGATATTGTTACTTTATTTGATTATCAATTCCTTAATCTTTATAAGATAATAAAATTAAATACTCTAAATTTTAATTTACTAAAAAAATATTATTTAAACTAACATTGTAGGACCAACTTCACGTGAATATCAAACTCATTGCATGAGAAGTCAGCCCTATCCACCTCTTCATATAGTTATTTCCCTACACAAATATTTTATTAGGTTCTAGAAAAATCTTCGATATTTATATTTAAGTCTGATTAAATTTATATTAAAAAGTTTTAATCGAAGGGTAAAGTATTTTTTAACAAAAATAATTTCATAACCAAAATCAAATTTAAGATTTTTGATTAAAAATGAAAAAGTATTAACTACTTATCTCAATCAGGGTAGAGCCACGATGACAATTCTAAGTTAGAAAAAAACCTAAAAAACTTAGTTTAAACTTTATATTTGTTTTTAAAAAATCTATTTAATAAGTATATATATTCGTTTCAAAATAAATAAATTATGAAATTCTGAATTCATAAACTAAAAATTTTGATTTCAAACTTCGATTACATAATTATTATTTTTTTGAACCTTCCCTATGTAACATTTAAACAATTCTAAAGAATATTTTAATGACAAAACTAATCTAGCTAGGTACCAATAGGTTTAAAGACTTTGTGAATATTTTTTTTATATAAATATAACAACATAAAAACATTACAATATCATAACATTACAAGTTCCAAACTCTCTTCTTCATTTTTTTTTAACATGAATAATTTCTTGCATTCTCAATATCTACATAAACATCAATCTATATTGAATCACAACAAAAAGAGGCTAACTCAAGAACAAGTCAAGAGATTAGAAGCAAGTTTTGATTCAACCAAGAAACTTGAGCTTGACCAAAAGCTTCAACTTGCTAAAGAGTTGAGTGTTCATCCTAGACAAATTGCTATTTGGTAAGTAATTAATATATACTCATAATAGCTAATATAATTTTCAATAACTTGTTAAATGAGATTAGTATAATTAATGTGGAGCTACTATATTACATAGCGGTCCAGATGAATTCAATAATTTTTTCTTAAATTTTGTATTTGTATCAGGAGAACTTATTTTCAAACACAATAAATAAATGAAAACGAGCAATTTCAAAGCCAATAAACTTTAAATTTCGAACAACCTTCTCCCTCCTTGGCTCCGCGTTTGGAATAAGTATTTCTATTATTTAGTGACAAAAATTATCTTTCTCTATTAGCAACGAAGTTAGAATTTTCATTAAATGAAGCCAAAATATAGAGAAGTACCAAACATATGAAAAAAACTTAAAAGAAAGAAGCTTAATTAGATTTTCAACATAAAGTACATATATCTATAATAAAATAAAATAAAATGAAATAAACCTATATGTATATATAGCGTAATTTTCTGATGAAAAATGTGTCAATTGACTTTTTAAACAAGGGTGGCTTAGATGTGGCACTTGTCGATAGTTTCTATCTTTTGTATAGTGATAAAAGCATAGTCTCAACTATTTTTTTTTTTTAAATTTACATAATTATATCTTCAACAGGTACCAGAACAGACGAGCTAGATGGAAGAACCAAAGCCTAGAGCTCGACTATACTACACTCCAACTCAAGCTAGACACTACATTAGCTGAGAAAAAGCAAATAGAAAAAGAAAATGAACGTCTAAAAATCGAGTTGAAGAAGGTTAATGAGATGTTAATTGCCATTAAACAAGCTAATATTCAAGATGAATTAGCACAAGGGATATTTCCTTGTTCTATTTCTAGTGGTAATTGTGAAGAAGGAGGGAGTTCAAGTTTTCAAGAAGATGTGAGTTGTTCATTTGTAAATAATAATAATAATAATAATAGTAATAATAATAATAATAATTGTGAGTCTAATTTGGTACTTGATGAGCTTTATTCTTGTTTGATGGGTGGAGAAGAAGGATCAAAATATAGTTTGAGTTGGCAAAATGGGAAAGATCTTTGGGTATGGAAAAATTAATACGTGTATCTGATGTCTACATTAAACTGATAAATATAAGACGTATGTCATGTTTTGCTTTATAAATTTATTTGATGTGTTTTTTTCGCTTTAATTTGTAACTAAAGTTAAATTGTTTGATATGGTATAATTTTTTGATGCGCGTATTTCTTATGTGTTATACTGTTTATTATAATAAAATGATCTTTAGTTTATCGCAGTAATTGATTTAGATTTTGAATAGGAAAAATGGGGAAAATAATCTATAGATATTAGAAAACTAATATATAAGTATGTTGTTACTGAAAAAATTTATTCGTATTTGATGTTTGTATAACGAAAATGTATGCTTTTTACTCACATGACTTGTCACTTAATCATACTTACACCAAAATAATGATCAAATTGTTTGATCAATTTTTTATATTTCTTTTGTAAGAATGTCGTGTAATTAAAATCACAAATAGAAGTTAAATTCTATTTTTTATATTTCTTTTTGACAAAATTCTCTACACATTGTTACTGTTAAAATAAGTGAAAATCAAGAAAATATGAAAATTAGAAAGAATAGTGATGCATTATTCCACTATTTTATTGTAGTGTAACATAGAGTTGAGAAAAAAATAATAAGTCTAAATCACACAATTAAAAAGAGATTAATCAAGATATGATTAAAGAATTGTGTATGTTAGATTACGTATATAACAAGAGAACAACAAAATAATAATTATTCGTCTTTACCTAAATATCATGAAAGTTTACTAAGCTATTATAGTTTGTTTATACTAAGATAATCATAAATCATTATTTGTCAGAGAAAAAGTCTGTCAACTTTGTTTAAGTAGGCGTTTGATCGTGTGATACCATATTACAATTTTAATCATGAGAAGGAATCAGTATTTGGACATGCAATTTCACGTTAATTTCATCTCATAATTTTTATTATGAGATTGTTGTGAACCAAGCTAGCTCTATAAGGGCCTATGAGTTAGAACTGAGAAATAAGATTGGGCCGAGTAAAATATTGGAGTGTTTTATTCGGAATTCAGATCCAATTAGCATTTGATTAAGGGCAACTCTCATATATAACAAATAAATAATTTATATTTGTATGCTATAACAAAGTTTGCATAATTGCGCTCCATAACAAACATAGAAACTGTATAATTCGATATACATATACAGTTGAAGCGAATTGTATAAAACGAAGTGTATAAAACGAGAAAGAGAAAGACACTTGGGCAGAGAATTGTATAAACGAAGTGTATAAAACAAATTGTATGATTATAAGTGTATAAAACGATTATATACAATTTGAATTTGTAAAAATGAGAAAGAGAAAGATAAAAGAGACTTGGACAGGGAACATACAATTGAATCAAATTGTATAAAACGAGAAAGAGAGAAATTAGATACAATTTGAATTTGTATAAAACGAGAAAGAGAGAAAGACAAAAGAAATTGGGCATGGGAGTATTTTTATTGTATAATTATAAGTGTATAGGACAAAAATATATGTACTTGCACGTGTATATACAATTTTCTCACGCTTTATACAAACGTAAGCGCAATTTATACATTTCGCTTCTGTTTGTATAAGTGAGAAAGGCGAGGGTTGCGAGCGAGATCTGGAAGAGGGGAGAAAGGGGAACAAAAATATATGTATTTATACAATTTTCTCTGCTTTATACAAATAGAAATAGTTTTTATACACTTGTGTTTGTATAAAAAGTGAGCAAGCGAGCGAGAGATTGGAGCGAGAATGAGAGAGTGGCGAGCGAGATTTTTGAGAGAGAGACGACTGACAAATTTTGGCAAACGTTTGCTATGGAGCACAATTAAATCAAACCCTAGCTACTCCATTTATTTTAGGTTATTAGTTTGCTATTATATACAATTATCCCTTGATTTAAAGACAAAATGAGTTGAAAAGAAGAGTTTATGTATATTGAAGAAAATGTTTGTCTTCTTCTCTTCTTCTAAAATTTAAGTCCTCATTTCCATTCTTCTTCTATCTTTAATTACTCGTTATTTCAATATTTCCATTGTAATTCGATAGTTTGATTATTTAATTAGAATCTTAAGGTTGTAATCCTGTTTTAGTGCTCTTATTAATATAATGAGGATTTCAGTTTGTTACAGAGATGGAATACTATATTCTCCAAAAATCATGATGAGAATTCTATATCATGATTTGAATTTTTAAATACAAAAATTGACCCTAAGTTTATATTTTTTTAAAGCAACCCTACATTTATATTTACTAACTATTTATTTCATATATAAATTAAATTCACAATCACAACATTACTTTTTAAATTTATTTTTCTCACCAACATAAAATTTATATTACTTCAAATTTGATGTATATAAATGATAAAGTAGAAATTAATTTGGTGAATATAAATAAGAATGGAGGGAACAATACTTTTTTTGATTTTTCGTAATAAAAAATCTCTTTCGGCTACATACAAAAATGTTTAAAGTAATTTAATATGAAAAAAGAAAAAAGTTGGTGATGCATGTAATTTTGACAATCACTACTATTAATATATTTGATTTTTAACACGAAATTAATGCAGTGGAAAATGTATAATTGCACACAAGTGAAACAAGACACGAATCATTACGGTATTGACACACCAGTGAAAATTTTTCATAGTTTGTGCGGCGTAACATAATTATTTGCAAGAATATCAAAAGAGTGATGAAATATTTATGGTCTATGAGTATGAAAGTATAGTTGCGGATGATATGACCTACAAATGGCTTAAAGTAGCAATGTTGGTTAAAATTAGTACACTATAATTTATGTTCAATTTTTTTATTGAATTAAAGTTTGGTCAATCAAAATTAGATTAAACAATTACTTAAATGGAAATCAAATATCTTTTTAATAAATTTTGTATGCGATTTTATAATTTTTTTCTATTTATTTGAAAAAATTAAATAAACAATTAGAACTATTTTAATAATCTTACAATATACAAGATTAACTCTTATGTCTTTGAAAATATAAAACACAAAAATTTCATATGTTATGTCTAAATAAAATTTTAATTTCATTTTATAATTTTATATTATAATATCATATCATAATTTTATATCGTATAGCCAAATGAACACCAAGAATGTGAGAGTTATTGGAAGAAAAAGCAAATAGATTTTTGTATGACATTTAAAAAGTTGAGTAACTTTTGGTACTTCATAAAAATATTTTCTTTGTTATTGTTTACGGTCTTTAAAGTTATTTATTTTAATTTCTTAGTTTTTATATATTTTTAAAAATTATAAAAAAATAAATAAAAGTATTCACTATAATTAAATATTTGAAATATTTCAAAATATAACAAATTTCTTAATTTTTAAATTTTTATTGATATTACAAAAAATGAGATAGAAAAAGTAACTTGTATTGTTTGAAAATGACATAAAAAGTATTATAAATCATTTTTAAATTCTAATAGTGTCACATAAATTGAGATAAAAATAATATACATTATTTAAAAATTATGTAAAAATTGCTATAAATTATAATAATTAACTATTTAAAATATTTAGAATACATATAACAAGTATGATTGTTTCTTAAAATTTCGTTAATGCCACATAAATGGTACAGAGAGAATAAAATAATTTTATTTAAAAAATACATAAGATGCACTATAAATAACTAACAATTGAAAATATTTATATATCACATTAAAATTTAATTGATTCTCTAAATATTATATATATCATATAATTAAAATAAATAAATAACACGAATCCTATATAATTATATATATATATATATATATATATATATATATATATATATATATATATATATATATATATATATATATCGAGTGAATCGTTTACTTTTTTGGCCATAACAGTAATCTTTTTAGAAAATGATTGAGGTTGAGTGAAATGTGTGGAATATGATAAATTTATTACAGAAAATTTTGAAAATGACGTCGAATTGATTATAATTTCAAAATATTATTACTATATTAATAGTATCTTCCTGTTAATTAAAAATTTGTTATTATATATTGAGAAAAATAAATTTAAATATATGTATTTTTGCTATCAAATACATAAAAATAGAGAAAGAGGCAAGCGAGAAGGGAGAAAGGTGAGCGAATTTCGTATGTATCTCAGATACATGTCAATAAACTAGATACATAAATATATCTAGTGTTATTAATGTGTATCAAGAATACCAGATACGTAGAAAATTGGCGAGTGAAATTAAAATAAATAAATAACATATGTGGAGCCCGTACTATTACGAGTCATATTTTTCGATATATATACATAAATATATAAATTAAAATATATCAATTACATATGTTGTCCGTACTAGCACGAGTCATATTTTTCATAATATATATATATATACAGAGAGAAAGTGAATCCTTTACCCTTTTTTTTTTGCCATAATAGTAAACATTTTTTAGAAAATGATTGAGGTTGAAGTGAAATGTGTAGAAAATGATAAATTGATATATGGGAGTGAGGCGGGTGAGACGATAATGAGATTTGTTATGTATCACATATATATGCAAATTCATTTGGATGCAATTCTGACTCAATCAATTTTGATCAAATCACAATTAGTTAATTGACTCCATGTATCCTCAGATACATTTATTTGAATGTATCTAAACGTATTTAAACACATCAAAATTTGATAAAATATGTAATATTATAAACAAAATTATATCTAAAGAATTAACTACTAATTTAGTGAGATTTACGTAAATTTCCTTCTGAATGAATCTCTTTGGATGACATTTGATTATGTTTTATTATGAATTGTTTTTATTGATTTTTATTTTAAAATAAAAATAATATTTTGAAACTAGAATGGTCTGTTGTCCATAAAATAAATTAGAGTTACTTTTAATTTTTGTGATTAATTTAAAGTGAAAAAGTGAAAATAATTTTTTATTATTTTTAGAATTCAAAAAAGTAATATTAACTTTAAAATTGAATTCTGAAATTTTATTTGCTTTTTCAAAATAAAAACATGTTGAATTATATAATTAAAATTTTAATTACAAAATATTAAAATTAATTCTTATAAAATTAAAAATTACATAAATTAAATAAATAAAATTAGATGGAAACTCTATATTCACAGGGCTTTATGCCTTAACTATTTTGAGCATTAATTGCCAGTGAATATAATATATATATATATATATATATATATATATATATATATATATATATATAAGTGAATCGTTTACTTCTTTTGCCATAACAGTAATCTTTTTAGAAAATAATTGAGGTTGACGTGAAATGTGTGGAATATGATAAATTTATTACAGATTTTTTTTGAAAATGACATTGAATTGATTATAATTTCAAAATATTATTACGTATCTTACCGTCTAAAAACTTATTATTATATATTGAGAAAAATAGATTTATATATATATATATATATATATATATATATCTATATATATAATATATATATATATATATATTGCTATCAAATACATAAAAATAGAGAGAGAGGCAAGTGAGATGGAAGGAAGGTGAGCGAGTTTCGTATGTATCTCAGATACATGCGAATCACATACATGTATATGTATGTATTTAATGTGATTCACATATATCTAGGACACCAGATACATAGGAGATTGACGAGTGAATAGAAAGAGACGAGCGAGATTTGTTATGTATCTCAGATACATGCGAATCCACTTGGATGCAATGCATCTAGAATAAATCACCTAATTAATTTTCACATATATTCTCATATATATTTATCTGGAAACATCAAAATTTGATAAAATATGTAATATTATAAACTAGACTATATCTAAATAATTAACTTCTAATCTAGTGAGATTTATGTTAGTTTCCCTTCTAAATGAGTCTCTTTGATGACATTTTATTATGTTTTATTGTAAAATATTTTTTATTAAAGTAAAAAATAATATTTTTAAAACTAGAATTGTGTGTTTTCCATAAAATAAATTAGAGTTACCTTTTTAGTTTTTGTGATTAATTTTAAATAAAAGGTGAAAATATTTTTTTATATATTTTTAGAATTCAAAAAAAGAAAAATAACTTCAAATTGAACTTTGAAATTTTATTTTACTTTTTAAAAATGACAATACGTTGAATTATATAATTAAAATTTTAATTACAAAATATTAAAATTAATTTTTATAAAATTAAAAATATCACGTAAATTAAAACGAAATAATGTTAGGTGGGAACTTATATACACATGGCTTTACACCTTTACCATTTTGAGCATTTATTTCCAACGAATTACTGCCACAACAAAGTGGTTGGCTCTTATTCAGATAATAATAAAGATAATAATAAAGTTTCGATTCTAACCAAACTCTATAAAAATTAGGCTAAATTTAATTGTGATATCTTAAATTTATTGGTAAATTATATTTAAATAATTGATAATATGAGTTGTTTAAATTAAATACTCAAATATACTATAAAGTGTATTTTTACATGTATTTTCAAGTAACTAATTATCTATTAAATTAATAATATAAATATGTTATTTGAAATTACAACTTATTAAGAAGTGATTAATTTATTTATCTAATAGACCGTTGAGAATAAACGTAAAATTAAATTATCTAATAGAAACACTTTATCATGTGTTCAGATATTCAATTAAAATATATCATAGTTCGACTTAAATTACACCAACTGTCTTACATTTTTTAGGGTCGTTTGATACGCAGATTAAATTATAAACGTAAAACTGAAGTGTCTAATAGAAATACTTTATCATGTGTTCAGATACTCAAATAAAATATGTCATAGTTTAAATGTCATTAGTATACCAATTGTCTTATATTCTTAGGGTTGTTTGGTACACACGCAGATTATATTATAGTCTAAAGATTATAATCATGAAATATCTCATATTATCCCGTGTACCAAACTAACCCCTTTTAATGCATATAAAGAGAGAAACTTTTAACATTAGTTAATTAAGAAACAAACAATTGAATAATACTTTCTCTAACATTTGTGTAGCTATGGATGATAACTCAATATCAAATAGTCTTAAAAGTCCCATGTTATTACCTCAAACATCATTAGACACAAACAAATGGTGGATTATTGTTATTAATAAGCTAATTGATGTTGAAGAAGCAAAGAATCAAATATTGTTTTCTTTGCCAATGATTGTTGTTACAAGTTGTTTCTACTTCATTAATCTTGTGTCTGTCATGTTTGCTGGTCATCTTGGACAACTTGAACTTGCTGCCTCAAATCTTGCTAATTCATGGGCTGTGGTTACTGGTTTAGCTTTTATGGTATGTATATATCTTTGTTTATTAATTTCGTATTTCGATGAAATCAGAAATTTATATAAGGGGATTTTGAAATATAAGATTGTTATAGTTGAGATTCGAACTCATGACTCAATATAAAAATAATAATTTAACCCCTTTTGTATGCTTGAGAATTCGCTTTATCTAAAACAGAGTTAGAGCTTCAATTACAGATTTAGAAAAATTCAGTAGGTCTTGTTTAAATTATTTGAATATTCACTAAATATGTGTTGAACAAAATGTGTGCAAAGTAACATTAACAATCTTTATTTTACTAAGGGGATTTAGAAGTACTAAATTATTATAGTTGAGATTCGATTACAAATTCACAGATCAGCAGAATTCAGTAGGTCTGATTTAAATTATTTTATATTCACTAAATATGTATTCAGCAAAATCTATGCAAATTAACATTAACAATCTTTATTTTACTAAGGGGGTTTAGAAGTAATAAATTGTTATAGTTGAAATTTGATTACAGGTTCAGCAGAATTCAGTAGCTTCGGTTTAAATTATGTACTTTTATTTGAATATTCACTTTATATGTATTTTTAATTATCGTCAATAGCTTAATTACTGGTAAATATATATTTTTAGTAGCGATTGGTTCTATTGACACTTAATTAATGCTGGTAAAGACTTTAACATTCTTTATTAATACCTATATTTATTGCCGCTAGAATTTGCCTTTTTATGTTTAAAGATTCACTTAATATGCATAAATGATTCATCAAAATACCAGGAATTTATGTTATTGTTATTATTGTTGTATATAATCATTTTGTTTATATGTTGACACTGCTTACGAAAAATTCTGACGTAGATTGGACTAAGTGGTGCACTAGAGACATTATGTGGTCAAGGTTATGGAGCAAAAATGTACAGAATGTTGGGAATACATCTTCAAACATCATGTATCATATCATTCTTATTTTCAACAGTAATTGCTATAATTTGGTGGAATTCGGATACGATTCTGATTTTACTTCATCAAGATCCTGATATAGCAAAAAAGGCAGGGGAGTTTTTGAAGTTATTGATTCCTGGATTGTTAGCATATGGTTTTTTACAAAATATTTTGAGATTTTTTCAAGCACAATCAATTGTGTTGCCTCTTGTTGTGTGTTCAGTGACATGTTTAGTTATACATATTGGCATTGCTTATGGTTTAGTTCATTGGACAAATCTTGGTTTTAATGGAGCTCCATTAGCTGCTTCCATTTCGATTTGGATATCCGTCCTCTCGTTGAGTGTATACGTGCTTTTCTCCGAGAGGTTTAGTCATGTATGGAGGGATGGTGGTTTCTCATTCGAGCCGTTTCATTATGTCCTTGTGAACTTGAAGTTGGCATTGCCTTCTGCAGCCATGGTTTGGTAAGTTATAACCTCATACATCTCTTAATGTTGTTATTCTAGTTTGTTATATAGTTTTTGGACGATTCTGTGATCTCCGTGAGCTAGTTTTTGGGGTCGAGTTGACTCAGCATCTATTTCTTTATGATGGTATCAGAGTCAGACTAATCTCAATTCTTGGTTTATATCTAATGTTGGATCTACGTTTTATGTTGTCCTGTTCAACCCCCCCCCCCCCCCCCCATGTCTAATACTAAGCAAAACGAGGTGTTAAACAATCTTCACCTCATGAGCTAGATTTCGATTGTTGAGTTTAGCATAAAGTCCATTCATTTAAAAAAATCATGTTTTCACTTGAATTTTCCCTAAAACTTGTGTGTGTCAAAAGCCTTTGTGTATTGCCAAAAGTCACTGAATGGGTAAGTCGTCAATCCTTGGACTATATAAGTCTAGTACTTTTTCTTGGACTACGTGCAAACGTTTCACACCAGAGAATGTCATCGTCCTAGAAAGTAGAGTCTAGTTCCGCTCCCTTCATTCAAACGAATGAGATATGAATTCTATTTAGGCGGATCATGTCTTGGTTTCGAATCCATAATTTCCTAATTTGATGTTTACAGTTTGGAGTATTGGGCTTTTGAGCTTCTTGTGTTATTAGCTGGTTTAATGCCAAACTCAGAAACAACAACTTCTCTAATTGCAATGAGGTAATTAATTAAGCTTAATCTTTCCTTTAAACCATTCTTAAAAGGGTAAAAATTTAGTTTAGCTAACACTAATTATTTTGGTTTGTGACTTTTTTTTTTTTTAGTGTAAATACTGAAGCCATTGCTTACACAATCTCTTATGGTCTGAGTGCAGCTGCAAGCCATGACACCTGATTATTTCGATCGTTGTGCATCACTAGGGTGGCAAATGAGTTAGGAGGTGGAAATATTGATAAAGCTAAGCATGCTATGGTTGTTACTCTCAAGCTATCTATTCTTCTTGCTCTTATAGTTGATTTGGTTCTATTTTTTGGTCACAATGTCTGGGCTGGCCTATTCAGTGATAGTACTGAAATAATAAACAAATTTGCCACTATGACACCTTTACTCTTAATCTCCTTTGTATTCGATTTCTTTCAAGGAGTTTTATCAGGTCAGATTCTTAAACTTCATATCAATTCCAATCACTCAAACTTGACTTCAGCTGACAACTGAACGTTACAAGTCTACAACTTTGAGTATGCGCAACTAGACATCTCAACTTATCTTCATTACGTAAGTTGAACTCTCCAACTTCCGAAATGATCACATCTAGACACCTCTAACATTTATGTGTCACGTCAGAGTTGACTGTCTACGAGACACGCTAGGAATGGATTAAGGTGTCGATAGATGTGAATTCTCAAAGTTGGACCGTTTAGTTGTCAGTTCGGGTCAAGTTTTTGTATTTAAAATGGGATTTCTTAATAGAGATTTTGTAAATGAATTGATCAATAGGGGTGGCTAGGGGATGTGGATGGCAACATTTGGCTATGTGCATCAACTTGGCAACATTCTATTTTATTGGTATGCCAATAGCTGCCCTCCTTGCTTTCAAGTTCAACTTACATGCTCAGGTAATTCAATTGTTATTCTGGTATCGAGTCGTATTCAGAATTTAAACTTGATAAATTTTGCGTTTTTTGTGATTATCGATATCGAACTTATTGTTATCCTAAAATTACGAGTTAAAAATCTAGTATCTATTTTTTTTTTTTGTAGATTTAAAAAAATTATATAATGATACTATGAGTTAAAAATTTGATACTGAATTCAGGTGAATTCATTAAACAGATACTTCATCCGCCTCTATTTTATCATGATCAACAAACTTTCAGTTTCTTTCATATATCGTATTTTTTGGATTAAACTTATTTATTCGCGACTACGCCTTACATCTTACTTTATTATAAAATTATCATGTCTAAAATCCTAATTTTATTTTTTTTGAAAATTAAAATGTGATTTTAGGGTTTATGGATGGGCTTGATATGTGGTCTAGCTTGCCAAGGTTTGGGCTTATTGCTACTAACATTATTTATCAAATGGGAAAATGTAGTGGCCTCAACAAAGAGCAATGGTGAAAATGAAATTCTAGCTTCAGCATGAACTTATTGGCCATTTATTGGAGTTAATTTTCGGCTACTCGGGTTTTGAGAATTGTCTTCAAATATTATTTTTATTTTAATTAAATAAAAATATCATTCAATTATTATTGTTTTTCCCTCAATTAAATACGTAACACTTCAAAAATCTCATTCTCTCCTAATGATCTGTCATGTTGTTAAAGTCTCGTTATTCTAAATAGGAGTAACAGACATATTTAATTCATTTAACTAAAATTATAATATTGTTTTTTGTTTAAAAATATAGATTAGACTTTTTTTTTTTGCAATTAAAGGAACATTTTATTAATTACTAGGATGAATTAATCACCAAAAAGCAATATTATTAATACATAAATATTTTTTTAAAAAAAGGACAGACATGCTGGGGGTATATTATCATACCAGAATTGATGTCAAATTAAATAAATAAATTATAGTTAAATAACTTAGTAAGGTGTTTAGACATTAAAATGTGACATTTTTTTTTTTAAAAAAATGAAAAGTTAAAGTCATGTTTAGACATTTATTTAACTTGAAAAAAAAAAGATAACAGAAATTAATTAAATGTTATGACTAAAAAAAGATCACAATCAAAAACCACTTTTTCAAATACAAAACTTGTCTCAAAAAAATAATAATCCAATGTATAACTAAATATTATTTAAAAAAATTATGTACAAACGAATCATTAAAAGGTTAATTTAATACTTTGTAGTCAAATATATACATGCTGGCTTAGAATTGTTTCAATAAAAATGTGAAAATTGTACTGTGATGTATTATTAGGACCACAAGTTATTTTAATATTTATATTTATCTTGTGATAAATTTTTTTATTATCAAAATTGAAAATCAACAATTACTACTCCTACAACTACCTCTCAGTCTTTCCTTTTTCATTTTATTGGTTAATGTATGATTAAACTATGAATATTCAAGAAATTGTTATTATTTGTTGTTTCGTGTAGTTTAATTTTTAATTAATATTATTTTGTTATAGTATTGTTCTGCTGTTCTTCTAAACCCCTAGCCTGGAGCTTCTACCTTTCTGCTTTCTTGATGACTCGAACTTACAGTCTTAAGATTGGAAGTGAGGAGTGCTTACTATCTAAGAACTCTCCCTTGTCATTGTTCCGTTACTTGTTTTATTAAATATATACGTGTAGTTGTACTGTTAGTGCTCTTCCTATGCCTTTTTGGCATAGTCTGATTGTAGGATCAGTGATGTTTCGTAGGAGAAGACGAAGACAATCTCCAACAACCTCTATTTTTCCTTCTATGTGGTGGAAGTTATGTCATTTATTTATTATGTATATCTTAAAATCTTATTAGCTCTTGGGAAAGTTAATTACTTTACAAGTTAACTTTTAGTTGTTGTTTTTTTAAAAAAAGAACTCCTTAAATTTCATCCGCATGTCTTAAAGTATTTGGGAATCGAGGATTCTCCTACTTAGGTGTTAAAGTAGTTGCATGCACGATCTGGTGGGTTGGATCGTGACGAATTGATATCAGAGCCCAAGTTACCGATCTCCCCATACAAGAGCAAATGTGGAGTAGATTCCTACAAATGGGTGTGTTGACATCTATATCTAATCTTCTTGAAGCTACGAAGCATTTTAAGAATTTGTTTCGTTTCTTCTCTCCTTTCGTGCGAGTTGTCGCTTGTGAAATGGATTGAGTTCAACTGACATTTCTCGATTTCAATTGGTATCTCAACAAAGTGATGAATTGAACGTCGTAGTTCTGGCTGAAGGGACGCAAGCAAAGTAAATTAGAATTGAGAAAATTTCAATCGATATCTGGCCTTACGGGTTGTATAAATGCATGGACGATCAATAATGATCATCTATGGGACCAACTAGTTTAATACTTTGGACTTATCTGTGAAGTGTAGCTTGAAACCGTCTTCTTCTTGTTTGTTGATGTGAAAGGTATAATTGTCTGAATGCTATGATATGATTATGTGTACAATATTGGTCGTATGAAATTCGATATGTATGCAAAATTGATAACCTAAATGTCAAAATTGAAAATCACCAATTACTACTCCTACAACTACCTCTTTGTCTTTTTATTTATTTATTTATTAATTATTGTATAATATAATTAAAACTACGAATATTCAAGAAGAAAACTAAGAGAATGAATTTAATTAATTTTGCACAATATTATTATTACTCAAAGATATATAATTATGGGAAAATTGTATATAATAGCAAACTAATAACCTAAAATAAATGGAATAGCTAGGGTTTGATTTAATTGTGCTCCATAGCAAACGTTAGCTAAAGTTTGTCAGGCGTCTCTCTCCCAAAAATCTCCCAAAAACGTTAGCTAGCAAGTAATCACTTCAGTTTTGAGAGTGCACATGCATCTGGATACCTCATTGGTCTCTCAATGACAACTAATCACTCTAACTCGACCTTCTTATGTCTCGTGGACACCAAATGCTTAAGTAACATAATTTTTGAAGGTGTCTAGATGATCATTATGTAAGTTGGAGTGTTCAACTGACATAGTGAAAATGAATTGAGATGTCTAGACGATGTGCATACTCAAAATTAGAGTATTACGTATCAACTGAGATTAAATTGTTTATATATGTATCTAAATGTAATTGAAATTGATTATAGGGGTGGCTAGGGGATGTGGATGGCAACATTTGGTTACGTTCATCAACTTGGCAACATTCTATTTTATTGGCATGCCAATATCTTGGCTCCTTGCTTTTAAGTTCAACCTACATGCTCAGGTAATTAATCCAAATGTGTTTTATTTTCGTCGAGAGATGAATTCGGAATTTTACTATTATTTTTTCAATTCTATTTTCTCCTCCTCTATATACATTCATTTCTTTTTTCGTATTTCTAATGGTTTGACTATTTAATTTCAATTAACTTTACTCCGATTGAGTTGTTTTTTATATCACATCTTGAAAGTGAATACAGAGTGTTCAATTGAAACCATCAAATTTCAGACTTTGTTGGTTCTCTTCTCATATTGTATAATTTGTCTTCACAAACCCTATAGTGCTTTAATTTATTACTTTCGAATTTCAATATTGTCTAATATCAACTAATTAAGAATCGAGTTATAGTTGATTGATCGATATATTATTATTATTGATATATATATAGAAAAATACTATATGATTGCAGGGCTTATGGATGGGCTCAATATGTGGGCTAGCCTGCCAAGCTTTGGGCTTATTGCTACTAACATTATTGACCAAATGGGAAAAATTGGAAGATTCAATAAGCTTATTGGGCCACTAATGGGCTTATATTATGTGACCCAATAAAACAATTGATAATGAAATAAATTTCGTATGCGGTTGAAAATTTTATAAATTGGTCATCACTCCATCCACTACAATTACCGCATTATAATTATGTTTTTTTTTCTCATTGATACCATGATAAAGTAAGGAGAACGCGAAATCAATTTATCATAGTTCTTCTTGCTTCTTCTTTTTTGTGATTCGCGATAATATCATCTACATCAAATATTTCTCTTGTAACGCTTTTCGTAAAGTTATTGAGCACATAATGTTGAAGTTTTAGTATTTTTGTCTGAACTTTAGTCGTGATTAAATGCAGACTTATTGTGGCTGAATACTATCATTTTTAGGGGTGGGCATAAACACCGGAAAACCGAAATACCGAATCGAACCGAACCGAAATTTTTCAAAATTTTGGTTTCGATATTTCGGTTTTCGATTTGGTATTCGGTTTACATTTTTGTATTTTTTAATATTTCGCTTCGATTTTCGGTACATATTAATTTTTTTCGATATTTCGGTTTAAACCGAAATATTTATACTATAATTTATATTATATTAATTAATAATTATTAATATTAAATAATTTTTTTTTAAAAAAAAAAAGAGAAAGTAAGAAACCCTATGGTCCTATACCTCTCTCTTTCATCTTTCTACTGATTTTCTATTCATTTTGTCCAAATGAAGGACATATCCATATACCTAACTTCATACACCGTATATGAGATTATTTCTAAACTGATAGATGCGTAACAGAATGAGTATAGTTTAAATAGCAAGATTCAAATGCAGTATCTCATAAAATATTTATCGATTATTCCTTTTTTGAGCTAGTTATTTATTTAGTATACGATAATTTTTTAATTTATGTTTAACCTTGTGAATCTTTTAGATAATAATCTAAAGATTCGAAAACTGGAAATTATACTTAAAAAACATTAAATAATAATCTAAAATATGCAAATTTTTGTAAATGCTTGAACAAATTGAAAGTGTAGACTAATATTTTGTTAATAAGATTGAAAAATATATGAAAAAAATATCCTAAGAACAAATTTGCCTAACTTTTTTAAAATAAAATAAATTTAATGATGGCCTAAAAAAACAATACATTGCATTTAATTAATTAATTAAATACACTAACCGTTACGTCCTAAACCTTTTTTCAACTACACTTTTGTCCTTTTTTTTCTCATTAAACACATTCTCCCAATTAATTTTTGTCACTAAACATTTTTTTTTCTTTTTTAAATTGTTGTCTCTTTAATTAATTAAATACACTTAACCGTTATGTCCTTAACTTTTCTCCACGTGTAAAATACTATATAATAATTTATTCACACTTTTGTCTAGTACTTTTCCCTTTTTTTTAATAATTTTTTTCATTAGCAGTTTCATATCTGTATTGAAAATAGATTAAATTTAAATTTATTTATTATACGATTAATTTTTCAGAACAACACGCTCACGAGGATATTTTCTTATTTTCAGATGCTTAAACACAAAAAATAAAAAAATCTCAATCATCATATGATAAACTCGATATCTCTCAATAATCGAACACATTTTTCCCACTTCTTTATTTGTTTTTTTATCATAATTATTTCCCAACCCTCTTTCAACCCCCCACCCCCCACCCCCACCACAATCAAATTATAGATATATAACTCTATTTTCATTCTTTAAACTTCAACATCAATCTATAAAACTTCCTCTTAATTTTCTCCATTTAATCATCTTTCTTTTTTTTTTGTATTCTTTCTTGAAGTTTCCTACTTTTCTTTTTTTTCTTTTTTTCTATCATCATTCATTCTCCTCTTTTTGTATATTTACATAAATCTACTTATATCACCAAAAAAAAAATATTTTAAAAAAATTGTTATAATTATTCATGGCTTTGCATAAACATGTTATAGTGATTCTCTTGGCTTGTTTGATCAACTCTTGTTATGCTTATCAATTCTATGTTGGTGGTAGAGCTGGTTGGGTTCCTAATCCATCTGAAAATTACAATAATTGGGCTGAAAGAATGAGATTTCAAGTCAATGACACTCTCGGTAAGTATATTAAACTGCACAATCATCTCATCTTAAAAACATAATCATAATCACCGATAAAAATATATATATTTTCAGTATCCATAAAAAAAGTCAAGAATCTCAATGATACCACCAAAATGACTTTAGAGACGGTGTTCCCACGAAAACAATTGTCAATATCTGTCTTTTTGTTGAAAACTTGAGCTCTTTAAAAAAATATTTCAATAAAAAACAAGATATTTTACTTTTCATTGAAATTTTGAGATTTCTGACGTTGTTTCAACGTAAATCTTCTTGAAAAGTTAACTATTTATCTAATATCGATGTGATCAGAATAGGTTGATCGAAAATTTATGTATATCTAGTAGTGATTGTTATATTATACCTAACCTTTTTTTTTTTTTTTTCTGATTAGTGTTCAAGTACAAGAAGGGATCAAATTCAGTATTAGTGGTAAACAAGGATGATTATGACAAATGCAATACAAATAATCCAATTATGAAAATGGATGATGGAAATTCAATTTTCAAATTTGATCATTCTGGTCCTTTTTTTTTTATTAGTGGAAATAAAAATGATTGTCAAAATGGATCACAAAAATTAATTACTGTTGTTTTAGCCATAAGACCTCCTCCTCCTTCAACTCCGGCGACTTCTCCGGCAACTTCCCCGTCGGTATCTCCCGCAACATCTCCGGTGAGTCAAACACCTACTTCATCACCCACAATTTCTCCGGCAACATCTCCGGCTACATCACCATCAACTTCTCCGACAACATCACCATCAGTATCTCCGGCGACGTCGCCGGCAACATCTCCGGCGACTACTCCGGCGCCGGCGAGTATATCGCCATCGGGGGCGATAATTTCACCATCTCCATCAGGTAATTCATCGTCTCCAAGTTCACCGAGCACACCAGGATCACCGGTGGAATCACCGCCGGGAGGCGGCGGGAACAGTCCGCCGGCGGATATTCCGGCACCGACCGGCTCAAAGAACTCGGCAGTAAAAGCATATACTACAACTTCAGCTGTTTTTGTGTCAATTTTATTTACTATAATATTTTTTATTTCTGTTTAGTGGAAAATAGATAAATTTATTAAAACATATAAAAATTAAAAAAATAGTTTGTTTTTTTATTTTAAAAAAAAAAAGAAGTCTTCGTACGTTGGATTACTGAGAGGTTTATTAGATAGAAAGGCAGTGTTTTTTTTTTTTTTTAATTTTTAGTTTTTGTTGTTTTTCATGATTATTATGGAATTAATTTCATGAGAGTATCTAATAATAATAATAATAATCAAAGTTTGTTCTTGTTAAATATCTAATTAAATTGTTTTTGTTCAGTTTGAATTGTTATGAAGTTTTGAATACATAAACATATTATAAAATAAATGTAGTTACAAGATTTTTAACATTTGTATTTGAATCTTAATATAATAAATATGTTTGTTTATAATAAAAATTAAAATTAAAAAACATAATCAACAAGACTTATTCATCAAGTACCAAACCTACCAAGAAGATAAGGATAACAATGGGAAAATGAACAAGTATCGTCTATACTATGATCGAAACTAAGGTCTTATTATTCACCGAATTTTATTTTTTTATAATTTTGTAAATCTATTTTATGTATCACATTTCGTAACTCCACGCAATTGAGGTGCGTGATAGATATTTAGATGTTACGTAAGTCAAAAAAATGTATAAAATTACAAAAAAAGAAAATGGGTCCAGAAGGTAATAGGATGTTAATTTAATTAAGATATGTATATAAAATTTCAATCATAATCTAGAAGTACTTATACATTTTCTCGATAGCTAATATAGTAAGCTTAAGACCGAACAAACAAGACATTTAAAATGACAAACAAATATGAAAAAAGTAATTAAATTTTAGTGAGACTTTGGAAATTTAGTATTTCCAATTATAAAACTATAGCAATTAAATGGATTAATAAGTAAACAATATTAATGGAAAGAACGTTTACTTTATCTCATTGTGATAAATACTTTGTTTAATTATTTAGAGCTTTGAAAGTTTTAACGTAAACTTAAACAGCAATTAAACTATGTTTAATTGTAGTAATTTTGTTTGACTAGCCTTCCTAAATTTAATGTTAATTTATTGCTCACTTAAGTGCCTTTTTTTCCTAGTTGTTGTCAACAAAAAAAATTACAAATTACTATTTCTCATTAAAAGCAAGTTTGGAATTTGAAATTTGAATCAATAGATTTATCAACTCAACAAAAATATAATTGTGCACGACAAAAAAGGAGAAAAATGAAAATATAATTGATCTTATTCCTATAGTTAAAAATAACTAATTAAATATTCAATTAATGAATCATTTAGTTTTTTTGTAGTGTGAATATCAATCGATAATTAATTTTTAAAATATATATATATATAAAATATTTAATTTGACAAAAAAATCATGAATCCACGTGTGAACGTGTATCAAAAATTACCCAAAATCATTTGAAAATTGTGTAATAGTTAGTTCTAATTAGAAATTTTTGATTCGAAATCTAAATTAACTAAAATATATTATCTCATTAATTATATACATTCGTTACAATAAGGAGGTAAAATTCTAGGCATTTTTTAGTTGAGATTAATGTATATAATTAAAGCAAATGATATACTATTATGTGATTAATTATCTACTTACCTAGAAGATAAATTAAAATGCATGCAATTTTATGAAAAAAAAATTCAACCTAACAATATCTAATGAAGCACCATATTAAGAATTTGAGATATTTTATATTTTAATACTATGTATTGATCCAACTATTATCACAATATTATTCTATGGCTTAGTCATGTTTCATTATACACATCTAAACGCCAAAAAAATAATCTAATAAATAGTATTTTGTTTACTCTAAAGTAATTTTCAAAAAATAAAAAATGTGTAAATTATTTTGAAAAATAAATAAATAAATCATTACCTACTTTTGTCATGGTGTATACACTATATATGTATATGTTGCCATATGGCAAGCACTTACTCACCAAATAGAATCCATTTTTCCTCACTCCATATTCGATTTATATTTTGAGATCTGATTAATTCAAATTTTTCGTATCGTAGAAATAACTATTTTGTAACGAATATGACTTCGTTTGTAATATAAACATTTGCTTGAACTCTTAAGAGGAAAAATAAGAAAATAAGTAAGGTAAAGGAGTCATGTTATCTCCTTTTTTTTTTTTACCAAGTGTTCGATATTTATTTTAAGGTTTGATTAATTCAAGTTTATAACGGTAAATTTTATTTTAGAGATGAAACACTCTCTAACAAAGATAATTTCATTTCCAAGACTAAACACACAATTTTTTAAATTACAAACGAAGGGATACTTATCATCTAAACCATAACTTTTCGTGTTACATTGTCATTAAAAAAATTTAAATCAGACTATAAACGGTAGACTCATAGTAATGTAGTGATATATATTTCTTCTTTCTTAACTACAGATTATTTATTTAATCCCTAAATATAAAATCATTTTTCATAGCGATCGACTTTCTACACAAACCTAAATTTAATACATTATTAAATATCATACGTAAAATGAAAAAGAATTACCAAACAAAATGTTTTTACTTAAGCTCTAGAACTGTTTACAAGACTTAAATTCAAAACTTTTAATTATTTATAATACTTAAAATTCGAGACTTATAATTAAGAATGAATGATTATTTTAATTTAAACAAATCATCTCCTGACCAATCACTTGAACTCTAGAATTATCCATTCATTATTAGGTTATAGTTTTATGGAGATAAGAAGAGAACATGTATCAATCAATGAATTGGACCCTTGCAATATTCAAACTCGTTATCGATATGAGTTGTGGTGATCGAAACTGTAACTTAAATTTTTAATCAAAGATTTTAAATTTAAATACGTAAGAATAGAAAGGACATTTATGTTACAAACCCCACCTCAAAAATATGTTATATAATATTATGCATATTGAATTTAATCAGATCTTAATACGAATATCGCATATAAAAAATAATAAAAATATATTGAATTTAATCAGATCTTAATACGAATATCGCATATAAAAAATAATAAAAATTTCTGAGAAGTTATTGTCCAATTGAAAACTAAAGGGCCACACGTATGAATTTAACTTTTAAACGTGTACCTAACTTATTGATCATTCAACTTTAGTCAAATAATTTAAATTGTCACTAATAATTATAATAAATAGTATATCCGTTTTATTCTATCAGAATTTATTTATGTTCCAACGCTTAATTAAAGATAATCTAAAATAGGAAAAAAAATTCAAATCTCAAAATTATAACACAAGTTGCGTATTCAATTAAACAACAACAATAATTGAGGCCTAAATTAAATATATCATTTTAATGGATTTTTAATTGTGTTATGTAAGAATGTTAGTGGTTCAAAATTGTGGTTTTTAAATTAGGAAAACTTACATAATAATACTATAATAAAAAAATATTTATCATTTATAGTAATAATATTTTTATTTCACTTGATCACTTTTAATTCATTTATAATATAAGTTTAATACATATTACAAAGAACAATTTATTATTCACATATAATACAAATTTTAATGATGAATAATACATTTATCACACATTTTAATACACTTATAATATAATGTGACAATTTTTTACCAAACAAACATGATATATATAATTCATATATATTGCATACATAATTCACTTTTAATACATATTACAGATTTAACAAAGCATTGCTATAAATGATAATAAACAAAAAGTAACCGCTAAAATCAATAATTATTTTTTAAAATGTATTAATTTATGTAATTTTTCCTTTTTAAATATATGTATAACATTTTTAATATATATTAACATATATCTACATATTTTTCAAGTTGAAAAATGATATATTATATATATATATATATATAGAAGGCATGTTACATCACATTTATCACAAAAAGTCCAGTTGACACATGCCTTTACTATTATTCCTTTTTACGTAATATATACTTTGTGAATTATAGTATACTTACTTATAAAATTCATATTTAATGTGATATTATTTGACAAAATATAATCATAAATAGTTTTATATTTCGAATATTTTTTTTATATGTCTTCATCAATCCGACCCTCTGTCATGAATGTCACATATAAAGTCGGCAATCAAAAGAAGACCCTACTAGAAGAAGTCTTTGGCTCATTGTATCACTTGAGCATTACTTAAGATTATAAATATATATATATAAATATATATTTATATATAAATTAAGTAGCCTGGAACCCACATTGAATAAAAAAATAATAATTTAAAAAAAAAAAAACGAAAATGTCTAATATATGCTAACAAAAAAATATTTTACATGTAAATTATTTGACTTTTATCGTACTACGTGTTCCACTGGATATGTATTATCCTGGTTGTGTATTAATTGACTCATGTTTGTTTTTTTTCAGTTACAAAATACGAATATGAGCTATTTTGGATACGAAATGAAGAGGAAAAGATTGAAATTAAGGCTTGAAATCTATGTGGAGGTGGGGTGTGTTTGACGTGCACATGTGAAGTCCATCTGACGTTTTACCACACACGTGGATGCTTACGTTTAACAAAAGGACAAGTATTGTCTAATATTTGACGGAAAATGTATTTTTAACCAAAATATAGTTAAGCTATTTCGAATAGTTTAAGAATAGTTTTGACCTTTTTTCTCTGGAGGTCAATGAGGAGGTGGGGTCTGGCATGCATCCATGTGGCATTTAACGCACGCATGAATACTTCCATTAACTAGAAGGGTAGGTGTGACCGAATAGTTAGACGGAAAAGATAACTTTTAAGCTAAAATATAATCTAAAAGGTATATTTAAGCTATTTCGAATAGTTAAACGGTAGTTTTTGACCCTTTTCCGTTCCTACAAATATAGGATCTACAAAAAAACTAGTGGGTTGTTCAGAATCCATGAACCCCCACCTAGCTCCACCTTGTCGTTCTTGGCTAGAATGTTTGTTTAGGTCCGGTGCTCAGTCCTAAACTCCACCTATCAACCTATCCTTAGATGACCAAAAATAAGTATATTGAAGCTATTTCGAATAGTTAAACGGTATTTTTTGACCCGTTCCCGTTCCTACAAATATATGATCTACAAAAAAAACTAGTGGGTTGTTCAGAATCCATGAATCCCCACCTAGCTCCACCTTGTCGTTCTTGGCTAGAATGTTTGTTTAGGTCCGGTGCTCAGTCCTAAACTCCACCTATCAACCTATCCTTAGATGACCAAAAATAAGTATATTGAAGCTATTTCGAATAGTTAAACGGTATTTTTTGACCCGTTCCCGTTCCTACAAATATATGATCTACAAAAAAACTAGTGGGTTGTTCAGATCCATGAACCCCCACTTAGCTCCACCTCGTCGTTCTCGGCTAGAAAGTTTGTTCAGGTCCCGTGCTCAGTCCTAAACTCCACCTATCAACCTGTCCTTAGATAACCAAAAAAAAGTATATTGAAGGGACTAAATCTAGTTATAACATCAAAAAACTTGAATAAATACAGCTCCCACCCAATCTGATATTTAATCTTCAAAACTGTATCAACAAAATAATCTATGTAAAGAAATGACCTCAACTTGATTGAGCAGCAGAAAAATCTGATCTCAACCATCAACAATGTGATAGAATATGATGCTGTATTACTAAAGTCCAAGCCGGCATATTGGATTTCTTTTGATGAGACCTAGATCCACCTGCGAAAACAAAAAAAGAACGAGGTCAGACATTGATATCGTTGAGAAATTCTACCGCGGTACTGCCAATAATACCTTGGGACCAAAAAGATCTCTGATGTTGTCAATTCCGTAGAGAATCATCGTTGGCCTGATGCACCAACACAAGCAAAATAAGCTTTCAACAAAACATGTGAACATAATGGAATGCTACTGAAAAAGCAAGCAAATGATCCAGGGTTCAAACCTTGAACATTTGAACAAGATAGATGCTTCACAGATACAGTTTAAACTTAAGAAACGATGCCCGCAGGGGTGGCTTTACTATGGTTATCACTTCTCCTTAAAAGGTTTAATAACTAATAAGTTCAAATATACGAACAACTCCCAGTTATATCAATACCGCCCAGCAACATAGGTACAGGAAGTTAATTTTAATTTATAAATAAGAACATGTTGCTGCTAACAGATAGTATACCTCTCAAGGGAAAGGCCCCAGGCAATAACACGAACATCTTCTGGCAGACCCATAGGAAGAAGCATTTCAGGCCTAAACATACCAGAATTTCCAACTTCCACCCATTTCTTAAAACCTTCATGGTAGCTGACAAACAAAAGCATATGAAATTTTTACCGAGTTGAACAATTGTGCATTCACATCAAAGACACTACTAAAACCTGAAAATTTCCATGCTGGGCTCAGTATAAGGATTATAAGCAGGTTTGAACCGAAGCTTGGACATTCCTGTGATTAGAAAAAGAAAAGTAAAACCACTAATTAGCCTTCTCAAAATTAAGAGCTCATGTAAATTGAGTTGGACGTGATATCAATCCAAGCTTTATCTTTTCTGATGTACTAAAAATAGAACATAAGAAAGAATACAAGCACAGTGTTAGTTGGTCACCTAGACGAGAAAAGAAGTCATGAAGAACACCAATCAGGTCACCAAGAGTAAGTCCACGATCACATATTAAACCTGGAAGAAGAAACCATGACAATATGTTCATGAAACTGTTAACAGGAATAAAATGCAAATAAAGAATAAGATTTACTTACACTACTACCTAACACAGAGTTTAACACAAGTAGCTCTCACCTAAGAGCTATGAAACGAATACAATCTAAAGTCACATATTGGCGTTGTAATCACCTACAGTACAGAATAAATAGTATATAGAAGTCTCTTGAGTTAAAGGAAAGTGTGTAACATTTGGTTTACAGCATAAAACTCTGAATGCTAATTAAAGCTTCGTATAACTAACAGAACATTTGGTTTTCAGTATAGAGCTAGTGGATAACTAATACAGTGAACTATACTTAGCTAACACCACTCATGTGAAAATTTATGCATGAAAAAAATGGAATAAGCATATCTAAAGACCCCTTAAAGTAGACAATCTCTACAAAACACTCCATGTAATTATTATTCACCATAGAACAATTCCTACATTATAATTCACATAACGATCCTTGTACAATTAGTTAGTGAACCAAACTGCAACCTAATTGTCATATGTCAAGAGGGGTATTGGCTCTTTGATAATGAGCTGTCATTGTAAGCAACAGAACTACTCTTCAGTGTTTCCTACTTTTCCGACCTAAAACAGAAACCAAGCCAATGTTCATAAAGTATCTAAAGCACAGCTCATTATAATTCTACAATGAGGAATTCAACCAGTAGTTGGGACTTGGGACAATAAATCAGTTTTGCTGGCACTTCAAGGACCAATGTCTATCCGAGCTAAAGGTTTCGTACCATAGAAGAACAAGAGAAAAAAATAATATATCAAGGAACAGGAAAACAAGAACAACACGAAATTAGTATAACTATATAGCAACCTTCTATCTGATGAAATTCAGCAAGATGTGTCCGATCAACTGCTTCATTTCTGAAAACACGATCAATAGAATAGTATTTCTTGGGGGCGAATGGCTTCTGCAATAATGTATAGCACAGGTTTAAAACGCAAGAAGTAAAATCAATATATGGAACTATGATTCTGGATATGGTGAGCCATTTAGACCTGAGCTAATGCATACAACATTCTTGACGATACAGCAGTAGTGTGTGTCCGCAAAAGATTCTTGTTCGCTTCCTCTCTTTTCCAATCATACCCATATCTAAGCAAGACGAACTGTTAAATACTGAGTATAGAAACGTCAAAACCTTGACAAGTGTGAGTGACATTGAATACCATACCCCCTAGATTGGTAACCACCAGATTCATGAATTTCTTTTACCCGCTCAACATAATCTTCTGGAAGCATCTTTGTAGAGGAAGGCACTATATTCAAACAAATAATTCATTAGAAGAAACTCAGATGAGGCAGTAAAATGTAAACTCAAACTTACCTTTCAAAAAGAAAGTATCATGTGAATCACGGGCAGGGTGCTGTTGGGGCTGGAAAAGTGCATCGAAATTCCAAAAACTGCAAACCACATTAACATATACTTCTTTGAAAAGAATTCAAACAAATACATATCCTAACAATTTTTACTAGAGAACATGACAGTGCACAAATCACCATTAGCTATACACCAGAGAAGACTCCTAAATGGATTACATTGTGAAATGTATGGTTTACCATCAGTTTGAGCTTGAAAGCTCATGAATATTGAATAGCTATATTTTACCATCCATCTTCAATAAATGTGACTGTTTACCATCAGAAGCTCATGAATGTTCAACATGAAAAAATAGTATTTAGAAATTGGTCTACAGAAGAGGTACTTTGAAACTGTTATGTATTAGGAAGTAGGAACTTTAGCAAGTAAAATGACAACAGCCAAAACATGTTTCTCTAATGGAGGATAAAGTGGGCTTGATTCAAAATACTTACATATCAACCTCTTAACGAAGAGTCATGCAAAGAAGATGTCCCCTCCAATTATTCAGATAAAAGTAAAATGACTAGGAGATGTGCCATTTTCCTAGTTCAGTTATTTCATATAGCCTAACAACTTTTTACTTTGGGAAGATGTTCCATCAATGAAGGGCTCACTTGTATTTATGACTGGGGAAAAGACTAACAAAATAAATAATAGCTTACCTGCTTTCGACATAATTATTTGTTGGCATCTCCTCAAACCTGCACAATTCAAATGAAAAATTGCACTTACAGTTCAATACAGAAAATTTCCAAATAAATAACTACAAATATATATATATATATATATATATATATATATATATATATATATATAGATATATATATATATATATATATGTATATATATATATATATATGTATATATATATATATATATATATATATATATACACACACACACACATTTATCTACACACATGCATTTATTCATGAGAAAAGGTCATTCAGTCATACCCCATATTAAGAAAAATCGTTTGTACCTGCCGCCTAACCTGCAACAAGATGGTAAGATTAAATCAACACGCGAGGGAAGGCAATTTGGCCTCAGTTAACTAACAGAAAAAAAGAATCAATTTAAGGCCACAACAACAATGAATAATGAAAAAGGGAACCAAAACATGCCTTGAGCAATGGATGAAGATGGCCGCCTTCGACAGGCTGACCTTTAGCACTGAAGTTGTACTCTTTAAATTCCAATTCCTTCCAATCACCCCTTCAAAAGAACAAGCAACATATGTTAATTAGAAAATAAACTAAATGCTTCGTCCATCATGGAATTAGTGGATCCCTACTAAGATTAATTATTCAAACATATGAATTTGAATGAAATAAATATTGAATACTCCGAAACCATCTGTGAAAACTGCATATTGCAACATCTCCCATTTACCCAGCCCATGAATTTTTTTATTTTTTTATTTTTTAAACATAAAAATAGCAAGTGCTGACCACTTTCTGACTAGTAATTGAAAAATAGACAACATATGAAAACTGGTAGAATGTGGAAGTAAAATATTCTAAAAGCTAAAACACAAGAAACTCAAGCACATTGTCTTGGAGTTTGAAAATCTTACATGGGAAACTCCGGGACAGTCGACACTCTGAAGCATAAGTGCTAGGGTTCAAATCTGAAGAAAAAGCTAAAAAGGTACACTTTCCTGGAGATCCACACATAGGGACTTCTCAAACACCAAAAAATGTCAAACTCCGTCAATTTTTGGTGTTTGATTAAGTTATAGAGCATTTACCAACTCTTCAATTTATAGTTCAAAACCGAGGACTGAATAATATGCTCAAACTGCCTTAGCAATTGATTCAAATTCCCTATTCAAGCATTATCCAAAAGCTGACTGTCACACTCCAAAATACTTTTTCCTTTCCAGTAATTTAACCCGAGCTGTGCGCATAACTGGATGACTTAGCTATCTTTTTATGAGGAACTAACAGTTTTTTCTTTCCAAATGAGTCAAGAAAGTTACCTCTGTAAATTTTCCCGAGTGAGATCAGTGGCTGCTCTTTTCCTTTTGGGGGCATATTCGGGACCTTTTCTTACGGAATTTCCTTTCCAAACCCTAGAAAGATTTAAACACGTATTAGGATAATTGTAAGATTACATCTTGTAAACATCAAGTGCCGGAGAAAGGATACTAAGAATAGATAATTACTGCTGAATTATTAGTTTTCTTCGCTTTAGAGCATCAATATCCTCCTGATTGACAGCCTGCAAAGCATTGCTTTGTTGCAGTCAAATTGATTAATATAATATCAACTAGCTACCATAACTAATTTCCTGTCTGGGAGGAGAGCTATTAGTAAAGATGAAAGGTGAGCAAAAAGTGAAGGGTTGAGGAATAAGATAACCACAGGCTACAAACTATCTACCTCGTCATTTTGTATCCGCAACAGCAAATTTTTAACTTTGTCATCAGCATGTTGGACCTACATGAAGTCAACAAATAGACTAAAAGGTAGCCCTGTAAAAAGTACTAAAATAAGCACATGTTGATGTCACCTTCCCTTGCTGCCTCTACATTATAGTTCTCAGAGACCTCATTAAACATATATGGATAAGGATAGAGAACGCTAAAACAAAAGAAGGCCCTTTGCTATGAACTGAAGTAGATGGCAAACAATAAGCAGCAACAAAACATAGAAGAAGAAACAGAAAAATCCTGGAACCACTGCAAGGGAAGTCAAGGGACAGTTACTGTTTAAAATCATGTTGAATATAGGCTAGAAATGACATGTTATTATCGCTAAAGAACTGGTACTAAGCAAGTAATAAAGGCTTTTCCAGACCTTCATAGTCATCGCGAGGCATGAAGCGATTCCTGATTATTTGACTACCCTAGTCCCCCAAGCAAGAACCACCGGGGATCAAGGAATAGATAAACTGCTATTCGTCATTTAGGCAAGGTCAAATGATGAGACTAGTCCATTTATCTTGCCTCTTTTCTCTAAAGAAACAGAACTTATAGCAGAAGGCTCACAAACAAGACCTTTCAGCAAAAAGGTCGCTTCTCATAGATTTCCACATATTTCGCTCTCAAAAGTATTGGAGACACTTGGGTCCTAATCTTCACGATGGTTGTATAGATATACTTTTGCACTTACAAGCTCAAGTAGAAGGGACAGGAAAGTCGATTGTGATAGTGTTAAAAACTTTTAAGTGGAGTGAGGTTAACAATATTAAAATTGCAAAGACAGGAAATACTACTACTACCTATCAAAATGAATTATGTGGGACGAGATTGGTGATTGAGAGACAGAGATAAGCAACTCCAAATGAGAGACGATCATGCAACAAAGAAGCAAGCTTAACAAGGGAATAATCTTCTTTTCTTGAAACTGAAAACAGGGAATAATCTTTTGGTACCGAAGATTATAAAATTTTGTTTTAGGCAAGGACTGGGAGAAGGTACAATTTTTAATCAATTAAGAAACTGTGATCGTAACAAAGAATGATAAAATAGACATACAGAGGAGTATGAGCAAAGACATACAGAGGAGTATGAGCAAAACTACAGTTGCGATAAAATAAAATAGAAGGAGCAAAATTATACTCCTATGCAGCTGCCTACTGTACCTTCTTTGAGACATGAGTCTTTGCCATCTCCACCCACTTGTTCTTTATAGCTTGCTGACAACCAATTTTATAAACTGCAGGATCCAATTTTTTCTGCATCCAGATAAACGATTAGCCAAAAGAGAGCTCACAAATCTCTAATTTTGTATTGTTTGATGTAAAAGCAATCTGAAATAGCGCATGAAAAAGTAAAAAAAAAAAACACAAAATCAAATACAGTGCAACCTGCAAATCTTCCCTCGCAATTCCCTCCGATGGTACTGCTGAGAAAAGCTGAAATTCTGGTGAACCTACAGCAGCATAAGTTTTCCCCTCTTCAGTAAGCACCCATCTCTCTCTCCTAATGTCCTGCACAATTCAAATCTTCTTAAATCATAATCAACTTCAATTCTCTAATCAAATTTGAACAGGACAGAACGAAAATGAACTAGGAGAAAAAGTACCTTAGCATCCACAAGTCGAAAGCCATGGAGTCTGCGAATAACATTGACAATGTCGTCATGGCTAAAACCCAAATCCTGAGCAAAGTTAGCAGAATTTGAAATCTCATCGTTGTCTTTGAGATATGCCAATATGGCATCTTCCGCTTCATCTGCCATACTCATACTCATTTCTGTTAGGGTTTGTGTTAGGGAGACGGCGATTTTCCTTTACCTAACACCGAAGTTTTACACTCCCTTCTGTAAACAATAAACTTAAACAAAAACTAAACTCTTTAGCGTATACTTACTACTCCGTCACAATCCTTCTACATATTTTATTTTTATATTTATAAAATATTGTATATTTGTTATAAACTAATTAATATATATATATATATTTATTTATTCGTAGCATTTTTCTAAAGAGAGAAATATCCAATTGAAGTAGAGAGAAGATATGGCTATAGCTTCAGCAGCACCATTATTGGCCATGAACGGAGCTCTGAAGATGGCGACAAATTCACAACAATACTTGGAAGGTACCATTAAAGTCCAGGATGACTCAATTCCTAAACCTGAACAACTTATCGTCATCTCCTCCTTCAGGTAGTAAGCATCCATTTAACGTATTTATTCAGAGACGGATTCAAAATTTAAGCTCTACGATTTGAACCAATTGTATGAAATTATCCTCATTTTTGTAAATTTCATATCACCTGTGTGAGTTTAGAATATTTATCCCCAACTTTTAATTGCTATATAGGAAAAGAGAGTTTGAGCTGTGTTTTGATGAATTTTATACTCCCTCCGCTTCAAAAAGTATGTTCCAGTTTGATTTGGAACGGAGTTTAGGAAAATAAAGAAGATTTTTTAATTTTGCGGTTCTAAATTAGAGTTATGACAAATGTACCATAATTCTGTTTGATATCTTAAATATGTCACGTGTAAAATTAAAGTTTTGCCAAAAAAAGATAGGAGTCATTCTTTTATCAACAGACTAAAAAGAAAATAGTGTCATTCTTTTTCAAAAGGAGGGAGTAATACATAACATACGTAATGTAATCACTAATCCTCGAGTGGGGTATGATGACAGTGGTGTGTAAGGAGTTTTGCTCCTATCTTTTGAGTGTTAACAAGTTGGCGTTTAAATTTGTATAAAGTTGAACAAGCACATACATGAGTCCTACATGACATGATGTGCGTCCTGCGTAATAGAAATCACTTCGAATGTATCTTACGTGAATTGCTACGTAAGACACATGTGTTTACTTGTTTAGTTTTATGCAAGTTTAAATCTCTACTTGTGCATATCTAAAGTTGGAGGGCGTAAATGTCAGCTATATCTAAGCTAAATGACACATTTATGTATTATGCTTTTGATAAGTAGTTGATGATTGTTCATTCCTCTTATTTATCCTAATTTTGGTTGAATTTCACACATAAACTTATATTCTGCATCAAAAGTATTGTGTTCAGATCAACCCACAACTAAATAGCTGCATGTGCCTCTACTCTAAGAATGAGAGGTAGATCTTAAATTTAAATCGTCATGATTCTTGTTTGATTTATTGGGTACGAAATATATCATCTGCATTTATTTAGCGAGGATTCGAACCATAGCTACTTGTTGTTAGCTAGTTCCGCCTGTGGTCGTAGCTCCTACCTCCCACCAGACTTGAGCAACTTTGTCCACTAAGGGTCAAACTTCAAGGTTATCAAAAAATATCCGTAAAGTCGGATTAGTTTGGTTTGGTGAAAATAGGGACTAAGTTTACTATTTCCTATATTACACCTACTAAATCTTGAACTTTGCTCTTCTTTGAGTTCTGTGTGTATTTTGGGTTGTTTGATCAGGGGTGCAGAAGGAAAGGATGGTGGAAGAGGATATGTATGTGTTATCTGCGCCATTGGCCACATCTTACTCGCATAAGCCTCCCAAGTATTCTGAATTTCTGATAGTGCTCCTCTGTTTTTAAAGGTACAATTGAATCATCGCTATCATAATGCCACAGTTAAACTTAATCAGTTCGGACTGGACTGGACAACAACAACTCATGGTCCTATTCATAACTGCAATGGTGCTTTAAGCAGCACTCGAAATGTCAAGATATCTGCAAAAGCAGGTGCTCTTGCTTCAAATGGTGACATTGAACCATTAAGGGTAGGCATTTGAAAATTTTGGACCATTCTCTAGTTCTTGAAATTTATGATTTTGATTTAAGCTTCATATGCATATAAGTATGTGTCACGTGAAATGCATAGTGATTTCTGTAGTTTGGTGCAGCGCTGCATCGTTTTGGATATTGAAGGAACCACAACGCCCATATCATTTGTTACAGACGTTCTTTTTCCTTATGCTCGTGATAATGTGGGGAGGCATTTGGATGCGACATATGATTCTGCAGAAACTCAGGAGGATATTAAGCTACTAAGAGCCCAAGTAAGCTAACAGATTTCATGATTGGTTGATCTCGATTTGAGCTCGAGCTACTCTCTATATAACCCAAGTTGAGCCCAGTGGCTTGTTTACACCCCATACCTCTTCTATATGTAATAATTCATCACATATACTATTACACATCCATTAAATCGGTACTATCCACTTGAATCTCCCACTTTCAAGAAAATAAATGCTTGTTTTACGCTCTCAACACCACATGTTAGCCATTTTTTGATAATAATACCATGCTGAGTGTGCTTTGCTTTTCTGAATTCAGTTATACTAGAAAGAGAAAAGTGTATTTGTCAAGCCCATTTGGGTTGCTGACGCTTATATAACAAGGGCATTGAGGAAGGAGTGGTGCTTCTGTCGATTACTTCAATACTTTCAAGAGTAGGAATTCGGTTGTTTGGATCAAAGGCTAGCATTAGACTTAGGTTCAAGTTTTCCTCTTTCATGACAATACTCATAAAGAGTAAGATATGAAAACTAAAGCTGATTAAAATTAGAACCCCACTAAATATTTTACGAAGTAGAATACACCACTCAGCTGGAGTTCTAGATCTTTGTTTTTATACATTGTATCCATTATTATGTAAAAGTAAGTGCTTTCCCTTTTTCACTAAAACACGGTTCAACATTTGTCATTAGTAGAAACTGTCTAATATACATGTTGAACTTTAAAAAACGGTACTATGCTGTAAGGGCAACTGAATTTTGCCCCCTTTACATTCTTCTTTCAGGTACAAGAAGACTTGGAAAATGGTGTTGCCGGTGCTGTGCCTATCCCCTCTAATGATGCTGGGAAGGAGAGGGTAATTGCGGCTTTGGTAACAAATGTGGAGGCTATGATTAAAGCTGATCGAAAAATTACTGCCTTAAAGGAGTTACAGGTGAGTAGATCTGTGGTAAAATTATTTGTCCCTCGTCCCGTCCAAATGTTTTATAGTTTCTCAGTTTCAACACATGTTCCTTACAATTTGTGCTTGTCTTCATATTCTGTCACTCAGGGGCATATATGGCAAACGGGGTTTAAAAATAACGAGTTAGAGGGAGTTGTATTTGATGATGTGCCCGAAGCTCTTGAGAGATGGGCTGCTTCAGGCATCAAGGTTCCCTCGGTTTCCATCATCTCTGCACTTGTGCATTTCGCTGTTTCAATGAGCTCTAGTTTCATAAAGTTGTAGTTGCAAATGAAGACTTCATGTTGGATTATATTCGAAGGAATTTCTTCTACTATTAATGGCTTCCACCTAAATCACGTGGAAGGAAGTTTTCTTGAAAGACCTACAAATTTTTGAAATCAATGCAGATTTAGCTAAAGATAAAGCACAATGGAAGAAGAAGATCCGTATAGGTGATATCTACTAGTTGGCTTAAGTTTTCGACTTGTTGGAGAACGTCTAATATTATCATTGGTATCATAATTACTATATGTATGTATGGTTGAGTTTAAATGAGGAAGTAGAGATTAATATACTAGCTTCAAAAAAGGAGTCGGGATTCATATAGTAGATCCAAAACTTGTTTGGACTGAGGCGTAGTAATGGTTGTTGGATTAACGGCTTCAGCTTGCTGTATTGATTGCATTTTTCTTCTTCATTATCCTGACGGAAGGTGTGTTACAAAATCTATAACCTCTTATATCGAAAAACTGACTTGTTGTTTTGTCCTTAAGGTGTACATATACTCAAGTGGCAGCAGATTGGCACAAAGGCTTTTGTTTGGTTACACAAACTATGGGGACCTGAGAAAATACCTCTGCGGATTCTTTGATACAACAGTAGGGTAAATTTCTACCTCTCGTCAAGCCACGTCTCCAATCTCTCTCGTTATTTTAAGTAATTCGAATTACTTCTACTTATTGTAGGAATAAGAAAGAAACAAAAAGTTACCATGAAATTACAGCATCCTTGGGGGTAGATCACCCATCGGAGATTTTGTTCGTGACTGATGTCTATCAAGAAGCTATAGCTGCAAAACCAGCAGGTAAAATTCTGGTTGTTTTATATGAGAAGTACTTCGTTTCTTAGTTTCGACCTATTGCCCTTCTTACCATTATAACAAACAGTAGCAACAATTTTATTTTCTGTTATACAACACTAAATCAAAACATATTCTGATGATTAAACATGTACTCACTGTCATATATTCTTTTGTTTCCTAGCCGGTGTCTAGTACCTCTTTTGGAGCCCGACTGATATGAATTCACCCCTAGAACTCGAACTTTGGGTGGTTAAACTTGACCAGGATTGAACCTAAGACCTCTTGTTAAAGATAAAAGGGGTATTTACCACCCCCCAGCACAATCTTTGGTGGTACATGCTGTCAAATACTTAATGATTAAGACTCTTTTCTTTATCATCTGAATGTATAAAACTTGTTTTTCTAGTATTAAGCAGTTAAACAATGATTGTTGATAGTGGTAGTTGGTGGTGACGGTTGACAATTGTGGTGAATGTTTTATAGCTAATGGTGATGGTGAATAATGATGACAATGATGAATGATATAAAGTGGTGATTGTCAGCAGACACGGGTGGTTGTTATGGTAACGGTGGTTGATGGTGATGATTGTAAATGGTGGCTAGTGATAGTTATATATAGTGTTCTCTTGAGCCGCTTAAGTTGTTACATGAGTTGATCGTATACTTCAATATATATATATATTTCATTGAACTTTTTAACCCCCTTTTCTTCATTCAGGTTTGGAAGTGATAATATCTGTCAGGCCAGGGAATGGACCTCTTCCAGATAATCATGAATTTAGGACAGTCAAGTCCTTTTCAGAAATCTAAAGATGGACTATCTTGCTCCCCCCCCCCCTCCCCCCAAAAAAAATAAACCCCTCTTGTATATCAACATATTCAGTGTAATCTCACAAATAGAATTTTTAGGGAAGGTGAGGTGTACAAAGACCTTCCCGCCATGTGCATAATCGTATATGTGGCTATTGTTATCTTATCTGTCTAGCCGCGTTCTAGAGGGATCATTATCGTTGTCAATAAACTTGGTTTGAAGAGGCTCAATACATGGACGATGGATTCAATTAATCGAAATTCATTGTGGACTTGAATCCTACACGGATGAAAATGTTGTTTAGCTATGTTGCTCGAATTTTTAAAAGATATCGCTGAATGCATATTAGATTTATAAAAAATAATGCATTTTTTAAGAATCTGACATAAAGTAGCAATTTAGTGCAATATGTTAGTTAATATAATAGCATTGGATTTTATTTTTTTTTGACATCCATAGTGAGGTGGTATTGTAGAGAACATATAACATAAAATGAAATTAGTCAAAATCGTTATAGTAAAATATTATTATTGAGAATTGATTGTTATAAACAGGTATGTTTTTATCACGTACGAAACAAATCTTTCTTATTATACAAAAAGGGGTGTGATATAGATGACATTTATAAGCAAATGTCAAAACATTGAAACTACACTAAATTAAAATGAATAACTTAAATGTTACTAGAGAATTATCGAGTTTTTTAATATCCGAAAAAATAAATTTTAGAAGTGACATTCCGTACCACCCCATCACCTCCCATAGTTTTTCTCTAGATTATATATATATTATTGTTTTAATGATACATATCGAAAATAAAAATAAAATAAGTAATAAATTCACTTATTTTCCTTTGCAAATACCACACTCTTAATTTACAAAATCAAATTAATTATGCATTAATTATATAAAATATACATAAATTGTTTAATATGTTTTCCTGGAAATCAGTTAACAGAAAATAGCTCAAAGAAAAACACCAAACTGAAGTGGGATCTTCTTCTCTTTCACATCAATTTTCATTCATCATTTTATTTTCCAATATAAAGGTATTTTTTTAAATAAAAAAAAAAATCATTCTGTTAAATTTTATGTAAATTTGATTTTTTTTTCTCTATGTATTGTACATTTTACATGTTTTTTTTAAAATATCGATAGAGGCAGATCCAGTATATAAACAGTAATGGGGATAATTCGAACTCGAATTACATGAAAATTATGTGTGTATATGATTTTATGTAATTAGTATTTTTTTTTCTGGAATTATTATATTAGATTCTTTTTTTTTCCTACCCCTTTTTGGGGTTTTAGAAAAATTGCAAATCTGAATTTTTTTTTTTAATTTATTAGCTTAGGACAATAATATTGGCCTATGTTTTTGATTTGTTTGATAATGCAGTCCTTGATGTTTACATTTCTGGACTTTTTCTGCTAAAAAAGAATCATTTGGATGTTTACTTTTTTTTTCTTTTATATATAAATATAAAAATCAAAATTCATTTGGATATCCACCATTGTAATATAGTATAGTTGAATAGATTCTTGTTTTTCGTCTTTTTTTTTTTTTATAATCGTGGTGTCTGGGAAAGCTTGCAATCATGTCGACTAATTCAATACCCTATACCTCAGGGTATCTCCCATCAGCACAGATATCGAGTAACTCTGTAGCTTACGGTACTTAAATCATACTTCATTGATCACTAGTCACACCGTACCCTTGGGTGAGAGATTATCTTGCAATATAGTATAGTTGAATAAATTCTTGTTTTTCGTCTTTTTTTTTATAATCGTGGTGTGTGGGAAAGCTTGCAATCATGTCGACTAATTCAACACCCTACACCTCAAGGTATCTCCCATCATCACAGATATCGAGTAACTCTGTAGCTTACGGTACTTAAATCATACTTCATTGATCACTAGTCACACCGTACCCTTGGATGAGAGATTATCTTGCAATATTGTATAGTTGCACTATTAGCCGAAGGGAGTCTATTCACATATCTTCGTTGAAAAATTACACTGTGTATGTAGGTTAAATATGTTTATCTTTATGTATAATATGTACTATTGAATCCCCTCGGCTTCTTGGTTTTATATATTGAATTCCGTTAGTGAATATCCTGGCTCCGTCAATGTTTACAATTGCAAGAGTTTTGTTTTGTCTTTCTACCAACTTTTAGCTCATGGACAGTTTAAGGGTTTATTGAAGAAATTTTCTTTCACCATTTTAGTTTAAACTATTGTTGATGTTGACATTTGATTTTGTTGCTTTTGATTTCAACAGAATATGCAGAGATGTATAAGATAAGGGGATCATTTTAAAGAAGGCAATTCGTTTGGTTCGAGGGGCTCGAGGGGCCTTTTAGTTCGCGATTGCCTAGTAAATGAGAGTTGAGTGGCAGTGAAGGAAGCTAGTAAGGCAGAGTGTACGAATCGTTGATAAACCCTTGGATTCCACTTCCTGTGTTGAGATCACGGAGGCGGATCATCCACCTATTTGTCAATCGTTCCTTCAGGGATATACTGAAGGGGACGAGTGGTCAGAAGTAGCAGACTGTACATCTGTTGAAGCTATTTTTAGGTATGTTCGAACCCTGCCTCTCTGGTTTTTGTTCGTTGTAGACTTGAGAGAAGAGAAAAGAGATTCATTTGTCGGCTTACATGATAAGGTCTAGCTATGAGGTCGTTGAACGTGGAGAAAAGATGGATTTTTCCTCTTATTATAAGCTCACTTGTGTTTATTTTCCTTCTTGTAACCTCCTTCGACTTGGGCCTCATTTCCTCGTTGCATTCGATCAATTCAGTCTTCTCGATTTTCCCATCTTGTGTTATGGAGAATCAAACTAGCCCGTATACTAAAGAAGTAAAAGTTCAGCTAGCTCCAAGTCCACCTCCGCCTCCTTCACCTCCTCCACCTCCTCCGCCTCCTTCTCCTCCTCCTCCTCCTCCTCCTGCTCCGCGTTTTGCTTATTTGATATCCGGATCAAAAGGTGAACTGAATCAGCTGTGGAGAACGCTGAAATCGATATATCATCCGTGGAATTACTACATCGTTCATCTGGACTTAAAATCAGCAGCAGAGGAGAGACTAGAGCTTGCTTCAAGAATTGCAAATGAATCTGTTTTCGCCAAGATTGGAAACGTACACATGATTACGAAAGCAAACATGGTGACATACCGGGGTCCAACCATGGTCGCTAACACTCTACACGCCGCCTCTATTCTCTTGAAGAAGTATACGGACTGGGATTGGTTTATCAACCTGAGTGCTTCCGACTATCCCCTGCTAACTCAAGATGGTTAGTTTTCAACTCTCATACTAGACAATTATGTTGCTCGTACTCTTCAAAATCCTCCAAGAATGTACTACTTTTGGGGCGATCCGACACACTCTTGTCAACATTTTTGAAGAATCCGAGCAACATAGCTAGAAATAGTACGTTCTGACCATTTATTCTATTGCTTTACAGATCTTCTCTACGTGTTTTCTCAAGTTAAACGTGACTTTAACTTTGTTGAGCACACCAGCCGGTTGAGATGGAAAGAGTATGTTCTCCTATAAGTTCACCGAGTTTCTTGACTTGTTCTTTGTCTGTATTTTTAGTTCATTCTTTAACTTTTATGTCACTCGATTTATCCTATTGCAGGTCGGAAAGGGCAATGCCGCTTATTATAGACCCCGGGCTGTATCAGAATACTAAGTCTGATATATTTTGGGTTGCACCAAGGAGAACTCTTCCCACAGCCTTTAAACTCTTTACTGGTAAGATTTTAACATGTAAATCTGAATACTTTTAGCCTTCTTGAACATATTTGCTGATATTTACGCGTTCCAAATGCAAGTAGAAAGTGCTACGTAACATCAACATACATGTTTGATCCCATAACCTTTTGAGTAGTTGTAGTAAAGAAACTAAACTATTGGTACCACGTTAAGACGCAGTTGGCACTCGTCTGCAATCTTTGGATGTGATCGATATGCATACTTAGTATCGTCGTTTGATGAATTGATGATAAATTTTGCTTATATGGAAATGACTTTGTTAGAATATGAACTATATGATATGATCAGAGACAGAGTAGGATTTGAGTTTATGAATTCTGGATTCTAGAATAGGCGGTTGGTTTACTAGCTCTGATCTGATATATATTAAGTAGATTTTCGTAAACACAAATACATGGTCTAGCCTAAGCTTATGTTGCTCCGACTCTCCAAAAATGTTTCCACACTCATGACAGATTCTCCAAAACACGCACTACTTTTGGAGTATCCAGGCAACATAGGCCTGTAGCTCCACCCTAGATCTCTGCACCATTCTGCTCTGGAGTCGTCGGCTATATGAATCCTCACTGACCACGTGACGAATTTTGTAACAGGCTCAGCTTGGACAGTGTTGTCACGCGCGTTCATAGAGTACTGCGTATGGGGTTGGGATAATCTTCCAAGGACTCTACTTATGTACTACGCGAATTTCGTGTCCTCTCCAGAAGGCTATTTTCAGACAGTTATCTGCAATGCTCCTGAGTTTTCATCAACAGTTATTAACCATGACTTACACTATATATCTTGGGATGTTCCACCAAAACAACATCCACACATTCTATCACTCAATGACATTGGAAAAATGATAGCAAGTGGCGCTGCATTTGCGCGAAAATTCAAGAGTGATGATCTGGTTATGGACAAGATTGATCAAGAGTTTCTACACAGGGTGAATGGTACCTTCACCCCGGGTGGTTGGTGCGCGGGGAATCCACCTTGTTCAAAAGTTGGGAACGCGAAAAAGCTAAGACCCGGGCCAGGGGCTCAGAGGCTAAGACGTCTCATCGATAGATTAGTTGATACAGCTAGTCAGAATCAATGTAAGTAGACCTTTTCTTTTCTTTTTTTTACCTGTATCGTTCTAATTTTATCGGATGTTACATACTTTTCCTTTGATTTTATGATCAAAAAAGAGTATAAAGTTCATTAAGATATCCAAATCAATAAGTATTGCCCATTGTACTAAGTTTTGGTTTTCATAAAATGTTAGTTATATTACGTGTACTGTTAGTGTAAGTAACTTAAACCCGTTTTGATTCACGAATGTTATACTACATAACTCCCTCTTTTAGATGAAATGGCTATTCCAATATGGATTGTGGTGCACAACGCGATTCGGATTTAGTCGGAACTCTAATATGGGCTCCGAACACCATGGCATATTCACACAAGAGCGATTGTTAACCAACAATTGCTAACATATATAATACATTTCATTAATTTATTCCCATGCAAGAAGCATTGCTAACTATTATTATTTTTTGTTTTTCACGTCGATATTTGATATTTATATAAGAGTCTGATTATTTAAATTCACGTATTATAAGCTTCGATTTTGCAAATTAATCTAATCCAAAACATGAATACTATAGTAGATCATGTAAGCCCATGACTTCAAGACTTTTTTGCCTTTAACATATTAATATATCTAATTTTTAATTAATTAAAATATGTGTGTTTAGTTATTTCATATTTAAAATATATTGTATTTAAACTATTTATAGAATTATATTATTATTTTTACATATGAAATAACAATGCAATTTTAACATAACGTATAATAATTAAATAATAAAAATAAATATATGAATATTTCACAAGGAAAGTGATAGAAAATTAACAATTCAATTATTTGAGAGGTATGTACTTAGTCAAATCTCACGAGAAATAAATTAAAATTTTATCAAGAATTAAGTGCAATTAATCCCTTTAATTACTACATCACATAATCACCACTAATTAACAACAAGAACCAAAAAAAAAAGGAAAAAGATAATACAAAAAAAGGACAAAATGAGAAAAATTGAAAAAACATTTAATTTACACCAAAGATTTTATCTTTATTTGTTTGACTATAAATAGAAACAAAAATATTCTAGCATTAGTAACCGTCCCTACACTCACACGTACCATTTCATAGTATATTATATCGTATTTATTATATATGATATGATATTATTTTAATAAATAATATTTTTAAATAACGATAATTCACGAGAGAGATAAAGTATATAGTAAAACTATAACAAATAAAGGTAATACCAATAACGTATCTAGCTAAATCTCATAAAGTGAATAACGAAGAGAGTAAAGACTATGTAGTGCTTATCATTATCTCTCCGAATCCGAGGTAGAAAATTTTTTATCGAAAGAATTTCAACATTATTACAACGAAAAAATAAAAGAAACAATGTTATCATACCAAAGCAGTTATTTTATAAAATTAGACCTTTACCATTATATAATAGCAAATTTAATTATATGATACAACGAAAAATAAAAATTTTTCTTTCGCAATATAAACGACAAATTTCATTTTTTCGAAAGTCAAACCGAGAGTTTACACATGAAATATTTAATTTTTTTTAAAAAAATAAAAATTACGTCAAAGAAAAATTATAATACAAAAGAAAATAATATTTTCTCCATCCCAATTTATATGACTCATTTCAATTTTTTTCGAGAGTCAAATTGAGAATTTACGCATGAAATAT